>OX940733.1:11040057-12258985 GCA_954870855.1 Scutellaria minor
AATAAATTATTTAAAAAAAGAAGAAGAAGAATAACATTACGATGATGCTTATTGACAAAAGGTTATTCTTGTGTGCCTTTTTCCAGATTCCAATCTTGGTAATTTACTGTGCACAAGGATTGTTGATTTTGAGATTATCTTTTTAAGGTTCAAATTCTTAAAAATGGTTCACTTTACTCGTTTGAAAGACAAGACAACACACTGGACACTCTGCAAAATGCAAATAGTGGTACTTTTACCATGTCTGATATGGCAAACCCGTTGTCCCTTGTTTTTCATGAATTTTTATATTAAAAAAAATTATAGATATAATAGCCCTTTAATACCACAAAATCAAATAGTATATTACTTTTCTTCCATTAAAGATAATTACTATAAGTTTTTTTTTTTTTGAAGTTTATAATTTAAAGATTTAACTTTTTAGATTTGTAGTTTGTAGTTTGTTATAACTCAAATATAAATGTTATTTAGTACTCCCTCCGTCCCGCAAAACTCTACACACTAATTTGGGTACAGTTTTTAAGAAAAAATGAATATTTGTTTTATGATTGAGGGTATAAAGGTCAATTATGTGAGAAAAAGACAAAAAATAATAAAGTGTTGAGAGAGAAAAAGTAATGACATTGTATGTAAATAAGTGTGTATTGGGAGGGTAATAATTGTGATAAAATTTACTATTTTTGGATGTGCAAAGTATTTAGGAACAGATTAAAAAGGAAAGTGTGCAGAGTTTTAAGGGACGAAGGGAGTATAATATATCATAATTTATCATTTATATGTAAATTTAAATTAAATAAATTTACAAAAATTTTAAAAATTAAAATGACGAAACCGCTGAACTGATGGTTCAATCCCCCAACTAAAGGTTCCAAATCGAAACTATGTGTAGCACGGTTTGATCTCGATTCTCCCTCCAAGATTATTTGAATTGTCATTTTAGAATTGAAACTAGCTCGTTAAACTGTTTTGGTACACCTAGTTGCATTGGGTGTAGACCATTATTAAATTAAACATATTCATACAACACATACTCATGTGTATATAAGTATATATATCAGTGTTAATATTTACCTTGAGGCCGTAACTTAACCAAGTTTGTTGTTATATCTTTTTTCTCTTTACCAATCATAACACCTTAAAAATCTTATTTGTTGTTATATCAGCATTGAAGAAATTAAGCTATATCCCACCACGAAGGATAGGAAAATGTTTAATTTATTTCAATATTAGAAACATATGTCATGTATATAAATATCAATCAATATTATGACACATGTATTAATAATGTCATTTTTACATTTTTGTAATGAAATAAGGAGTGTTAGATTATCTTTTCAATATGGCCCATTTTTTTCTTGTCCAAAAAAACAATACAAAAAACCTAAATAATAAAAGTACTTTATTTTAGATTTTAACATCATAATATATGTTGTACATATATTAATAATTAAAATACAAGTAATATTGATTAAAATTTATTTGATGAAATAACATTTGGTGTACAGTAACTGCTGTGAAATGCAATAAGTGCTTGACGGGATAATTGAAATTAGGTTGATAATTAAAGTTTCAATGAGAAAAAAATTTGGAAAGATATACGGTCATGAAATATAGCACATATATATATATATATGTGTGTGTGTGTGTTCTATTTTGATAAAACTTTTTATGTTGATATCAAAATCAATACCTTCATCATATATATAACATTACATCACTTATTACCCAGCAGTTATAAACACGAGGTCACGGGGCTTATATATAAACAACCTATTCTAAGTTATTTAATTTGATATTTCATTCAAAGAAAGAAAGAGTGTTTAGTATCGTTGTGATAATCACAATAATATTACAATTAATGTGGATGATTAATAACAGTATCCTCTTGCATAATACATTAACTAAGGCCGGTCCATTCCCATTTTTTTATCTTATCTTATTCCCCCCAATATGGAGAGCATCTGGGGAAGTAAACAAATCAAGCCGTTTGCGAACTATTCGCGGCTCGATTCGATAAATATTCGTTCGTTAAGCTTAACAAGTCGAATTCGTGCCCAGACATATCGCGAACATAAACTATTCACGGTTCGGTTCGATAAATATGTCGAACTCATGCCCAGACATATCGCGAACATGAACTATTTGCAGCTTATTTCGATAAATATTCGTTCGAGATCGTTCGTTAAGTTTAACAAGTCGAACTCGTGTCCAGACATATCGTGAACATGTTCGTTTACAGTTCGCTAGTATGTTCGCGAGCCTATTCGTTTATATATTTTATTTAAATATGATTTATGAAATTTCTATTCTTTTAAAGTCCTATTCGTTTATATATTTTATTTAAAAATATGATTTATGAATTTTATAAGATTTTGAAATTTAATATCAAATGAATTTCCTATTCTTTTAAAGTCCTGTTCGTTTATATATTTTATTTAAAAATATGCTTTATGAATTTTATAAGATTTTAAAATTTAAATAAATATAAATTAATTGATAATTAATAATCAGGAAAAATAATCTTTAACCAAACATTTATAGGAATCAAACACAAAACCCCCACTATATGAATAAATCATACAACCACCAGACAAATTTGTACTTTTGTTAATTATCTGTTAAACTTTTATTTGATGTACTACATTTTAAAAATAAACATATTAATAACTAAAATTCAATATAATTTACTTATTTCTAATATATTGCTTGTTATGCCATCTGAATTTTTTTTTAAATTTTGATATTAATGATACAATGTACCAATGATATATTATCTTAATATAAAAGCTTTTAAATATTTATATAAATTAAAGTTCAGGTATTTTAACTTTGGATTTTTGATATTTTAAATAACTATATTTGATAATATTTGATATTTGGAGCACATAAATATAACATAAATTTATTAAAAATAAAAATATAGGAGCAATATATGTAAATATATATCATAAAATAAATTTTTTATAACTAACTTAATTAAATTAAATATTAGTAAAATATATATTAATTATTAATCTCCGCACAATTAGCATTTTTAACATTTTAAGGTCAAGAAGTTGAATGTTTAGAATATTATAAGGATTTGATTTGACATTTTTTGTTGGTTTGATATTTTAATCTTTTTTCTATGAGACTTATGGTTTCGCATTTTAATCGTTTTGTTATTGTTGAATTGTAAAATTTGTATGTGTGATTATGTTTATGCTTTCTTGTAAATTTTGAAATGTATGCCAAAATTAGTGTCAACGAGCTTATCAAACTCGAGCTCGAACTCTAATTTTTTCGAGCCGAAGTCGAGCTTGAATTGTCAAGCCTGTATTCGAGCTCAATTTGAACTTCCAACCAACTTTTGTCGAGCCGAACTCAAGTTTGAATAAACGAGCTTGTATTCGAGCCCATTTTGAATTTTTGATGAACTTTTATCGAGCCGAACTCGAGTTGAGTTCGTTTAGCTTGTTATCAAACTTTGTTCGAGCCGAACTCGAACGAATATCGAACTCAAAATTTTGATGTCGAGTCGAGCTCGAACTCTATTTTTAAAGTTCATAATGAACTCGAGCAGAACTCAAGCCCGAAAAAAAATAAATGAGCCGAACTCAAGCCCAATGATATTCAGCTTGGTTCGACTCGTTTACATCCCTAAGAGCATCTTTTTTGCAAATGCTTTTGTGAATTTTTTTTGTTAAAATTGTATTTCAATCAAAATTTTGCCTCCAAAATAAGGGTTCCCCACACTTGTGCCCTAGCCCATGAGTAAAAACAAATGAGTTTGAAAATGGGTCACCCACAAATAAGATTTGTTGGGCCCGAAACTAGGACTTAAAGTTATAATATTATTTAGGCCTCGTTCAAATATAAGATTTCTCGTTATATTTTTCTTAGTTGCATTTTTAGATTGGGGTGTTATCGGGGTCTTCGTATCGATCCAGAACAACATTTGAACGTTTGAGAGATGAAGATGTTGAGATATGAACGGTTGGATCTAAGGAGAGGGAGAGGTTTTTTTCTTTTCCTCTTTTTTTTAAATTCAAGACTATAACACGTGGCGGTCGTAGAGAATGCTCAAAATGCTAATGTGTCATCACTTGAGAGTCCTTAACCTTATAATATATATAGATAAATAATAATGAGATTTACTTTATGTATATTGATTATGATATTTTTTTCCTCATTTTGGATGTCAATTAATCTTTTATTCTTGATTTTGATGAAGTTTGTGATTTGTAAGGTAAGATAAAAATTTAATTGAAGTTTGAGGCATTTTGGATTGATATAGAAGAAATTCGATAATGTCCTCAAAGATTGCAAATATTTTGACGGTTTTTACTTTAAACGTGGGCACACTAATCATTCTCAAAGACCAATTCTCAAATACTGCAAAAGTCTCAACAATAGGCGTGGGTACGCTTAACACCTAAAGGTTGCAAAAAGGAGAAGACGTGGATAAAAACTACAGAAGTTATATTTGAAACTTCCAATTAGTATTATATTAGGAGTAGTTATTAAATATAGATATAAAAAGATTCTAACTCCTCTTTTGATTGGTTGTCAAACTAACAAAGATAAAAATCCTACTCCGAATGAGCAAATGCACTAGTATAATAGAAAGCAGGGTCGATCCATAGGGAATATGTCTTAATTCTTTTGAGCATAAACGAACCAAGGGAGATTTTTGATTATCTATTAAACTAATGAAACTAACATTAAACTAAGCAAGCAATCAAATAGATATAAGGGCAGACGAACAACAAATGATGAAAATAAAGAGGAGAAAGAAAAATCTTACGAAGCTCCGATTCAAGAGTGTCAACATTCGATTGCATCACTGATCATAGACTACAAATATCATCTTGCACATTCAAGCATTTAACCTTAGACTAAACACAAAACTGTAGAGAAGTTCATGTTTTCCCAATTAAATTGATCAAATCCAGCATCCAATCAAAACTAGTCGTTAACTAAATTGGTCGCGATCCAAATTAATTAACAACCACATTAAGCCCTTGTGAAAACAGTTAAACTTAAACTAAAACCTAGAATCCTAGCTGCAATTACTAAGCCTATGGTTCTATTAGTCCCGTTAATTCATTAGGCAATCACACAATCCCAACAAAAGGATAATCAACCTATTGCTATTAAATATCACTCATTCAACAATCATACATCCCAACAACATATAAAAGAGAACTCATGGATAACATTAACAATATATAATTCAAATTGAATTGTCAGATCAATCCAAACTATATAATGAATTAACAAATATTTGAAATAAAGCAAGAAATCAAATTAAGCACAAAACCTCACAGTGATAGCAATCGAATTAAACGACCCTTGAATCAGAGAGAGAATTTAGCCACTCATGCTTTGATTAATCATCTCTAATGTAATCTTCAATATTCTTCTTGAAATTGAGAGAAAAATTAGAGAGAGAAAAACTTAGAATGTGTGTATGTAGAGAATGAAAGATTGATCATGGATTTTGGCCCCTACAGAGAGAAAAAGGGGAGAGAGATTACATAAAAATATCTTTTCTACCCCTAAATGAAACTTATGAAACTAAAATCCTAAGGACATAAGAGTCTATTACAAAATATAAGAGAGAAATCTCTTTTTTACCCTTTCTTTCTCACCAAGTCACTTAAGCATTTGATGTGGTCCCCCTTTTCAAGCCCATTAAGCGTAGTCTTCTTCAAACAAATTGAGTCCATCTTCATAATTTAAGCATAATTTGATCCTTCAAAGCCCAATTTTCTTCAAAGCTCATCAAAGTCCATTCCTACAAATAATAATAATAAATATTTCAATTAGAGCATAGATGGACTATAACCAAGGGTAATTATGATGATAAAATATATACAAATAATGACACATCATCTTTTTATCGTCAACCTTTATTCTACGTTTTTATTTTTGAGATCTCAATTCTCCATGGAGGGTAGATTCTATTTTTATCCAAGAGATAATCAAGACTTGGTTCTTATATTGTTATGAGATCTAATTTAATTTTCTCGTTTTTTCTTTCTTGTTATTCATATATCTTCTGCTTATGTTGTTTATTATTATTTTGGTGAATTGTTCAAATAGGATCCTTTGTCAATTTGTCAAAATAATATACTGCCAATTGGAACGTTAAATCTGTAATTGTTTAATTGTTCTGATTTGGTCTAAATAAACCTACATGTTTGTTTGTTGGCTAGAATTGACTTTCTAAATCTCAGTGCAATTAGTGAATTAAATTCTAAGATGGTATCGATGATTGTTTACTAATTGGGATATTGATTAGAAATCGCATCCTGGGTACTGAATTTTAAGGAAAGATTAGATTGTTAGGTCGTACCAACGACTATAACCAATTTAACTTTAAAAGAAAGATATAATTCTTACATCTATGATCAACACTTGAACCATTCTCGAATTTATTTCTTGGCTAGATATTTTTATTTCATTGCATTCATCTTAGCTAATTTTAGTTGTTTTAATTTTATTAATTACAAACAAAAATCTCAAAACCCCCCAATCATTTATTTTTAACAAGTTTGCAAAAGAATAACATTTTTATCAATCTCTATGAATTTGACCTTACTCAGTGCTATTTCAAATTTTATATCTTTAGAGTAAGTTTTATTATTTGATGGATTCGACACCCATCATGCAATATATGGGATTAAAAAAATATATATATTAAACATACTAAAATTAGGAAAATTTAAATATTATTTATATATATAATAAAAAATATATTTATGGGTTTGTACAATACACATTACCTAATTTAGTATAAAATATAACACAATATGATTGATATATTTTTTAATTTTTGAAATATATGTTGCTTTGTAAGGAACATAAATTTTTATTTATTATTTAAAATTATTTATTTATTTATTATTTTTTGATTAAAAATGATTATTTAAACTTATTAATTAACGAAATGGAATATTTTTAACAAATATGTGTTTTAAAATAAACTATGAAAATCTAGCATGTTTTATTTTAACAAACTTAGTTAAATTTCAATATATATATAATTTACTAATGTTTATTATCAACATTAAATTTGATATCAATATATGTTCATACTATTTAACTTTAAAATTCTACTATTAATTAACTTGTGCGATGCATGATCATTTACAATTAATAATAATAATAATAATAATAATAATATATTTTTAATATTATTATAGAATGTATATTTTTAGGATATATTATATATAATTTATGAAAAAAAACAATTTTTGAACTTTTATACTCTTCTAAAATATATTTGTAACTATGATGTTATAAAATAAAAATTTGAAACTCAAAATGTCATAGTTTGTGACAAATAATGTTACAAATTTATTAAGTAATAAAACAAATTTTGAAATACATTCTTGTATACAACATTCACAATTGAGATACTTTGTTTTATTGTCAAAACTCAAAATTTTCACTTATGTAGAATTAGAAACTCATAAATAACATATATTTACAAAGAAAATATTTCAATATTGAAAATTTTCTAGTTTACATACGATTACGTGGTTTTACTATTTTTGAATATTGTAATACACTAAAATATTCTATTCAACATTTTTTATTAACAATCACACACTATATTATATAGAGTTTATTATTTCTTTTACCCAGTAACTTATCGGGTCTGACAATTCCAGCCATTAACTTTTCGGGTTGACAATTTTATTCTTTAACTTTGAAAATTCGAAAATTTAGCCAAATTTCAGCCCGAAAGGTCAAATTGGGCAATCAAACCCTATTTTCGGACTATTCAGCCCAATTTGTTGAATTCAAACTGACAATTTTATCTTTTAACTTTTAATCAATTTTTTTTCTTTTACTTTTTTTAATACTCTTGTATTATTTTTAATGTTATTTAGTAAAGATCATTAAATTGGGTCGAATAGCCCGAAATTATCGATTTGAACTCAATTTGGCCTTTTCGGGTTGAAATTGATTTAAATTTTCAAATTTTAAAAAATTAGAGGTTACAATTGCCAGCCCGAAAAGTTATTGGCCGGAATTGCCAGACGCAATAAGTTACTAGGTAAAAAAGATAATAAACTCTATTATTTATGAAATTCATTAACTTTATTTAACAATATGATTATATACTATTTATTAGAAATTCAAATTTGGTAATAATATATCTAAAGAGGCTTTAGGAAAATCCAAAAACAAAGAACTTAAGTGGATTTGTATATTATGCTCATCATCAGGTTGCTAAAAGCATCCATAAATTCTTCTCTGCAATCTTAAAGTCAATGCAATATCTCATTCTTGCTTGGCAACCCTATATGATGTCTTCTCCTGTTTGCACAATTTGATTTGAGACTCTGGCTTCATTGATGCATATGCAAAATATTTTCTTATCTCTTCAGTAGTATTTATATATCGTGCTTTTTTCTCTCTCTGTGTCTATAAGATTATCAAAACCAAAATATAAAAACAATCAGATCCAAATTTTTCATTGAGCTAACACAAAGAAAAAAAGACAATCAACAAACAGATTACAACAACTATCTTGTTTTAATTTTGACCAATCTTCATCAAGATCAATATCTAAAGGTGTCGATGTAGCACCCCGGATCAAAACGAGCATAATTGATTAATTAAATATTTAACACATGACTTAATAAGTATGTGCGTTTATTTTGACTGTTAAATTTATTACGTGCGTTTCAGAGACGTGTTTAATGCACGCTTTAGATGAGTAATTTTCTTGGACATGGTATATAGAATATTTCTATACCATTGGATGCGTATCGAAAAAACGAGAAGATAGAAACGAACTAGAGGTCAATCGGAGATCTGTAGCTCAAACGGCGATGAAAAGGACAAAACAAGAGGTTTCGGAAATATCAGAAGATATTTACGGTGAATAGTGAAACGAGATATTTTGGGTGAATAGTAACTTTCGAAATCTATAAATAGAGGCTCTCCCAATTCATTTTCTCACCCTTTCTTCGAACGAGCTTAAAGCGACGTTTACGAGTAAGTCTTTCTCTCTTCTTTCTCTCTTTTCTTTTTCGGCCTCCGGCGCGCCACCACTGGCGCCGCCGCCGGCGATCGCCAGAATATTTTTCAAGTTGTCGGTTTCGGCCGATTTTCGTACACGATGTAGGTCTCGACGAGACGAGTCTAGAACAGGTCTCGAATTTCAATTCCGATTTCTCGTTCGCCGGAAAACGACGAAACACCATCTTGAAAACCTAAACCCTAATCCTAGTCACAAGCTGTGTTTTCAGGTGCACGGTCGCACACGGGCCGCGCACAGTCACGCACGGTCACGCGCGCGCCGGGAGGAGCTACTGGACGATCGCGCACGGTCGTGCGCGGTGGGCACGGTCGTGCCCGGGAAGGAATGACCGTGCGCGGTAGGGCAGACGCCGAGAAATACCCATCGATCTTAAAACGCTCCGTTCGAGCTCGTTTCAACTCCGATTGAGCTCATTCTTTTTTTGTTGCGACCCAAATCTCGCCCTCTTTCATCTCAACCTATTAAACTGAACTTTCACCCCGTCTCCTCAACCTCAATATTTAGATCTCTTGATCCGTCGCATAGTTAACGATCGTTTCTCCACCGAAGTCTATTATCGCTTTAATTATACATTTTTAAGGATCTAAGAAACGCTGTAACGTATGTAGGCTATCAGTTGGATTGAACTTCGAGACACGAGATCTGAGACACGAGATTTGAGACTCGAGCTTTGAGATATCCGATCTCTGGTACTCGCAACTCACGTGGTAACCACCGAATGAGGTGGGGGTAACTTCTAAACTCAATATGTTACTGTTTTCCATATTTGATAATTGAACTCTATGTGTTGTGATTGTATGCTGTGATTATTATTATATTCATGCATACTTTATGAGTACAAGAAACGTGGATCATGCATACGTTATGATACGATGAACGAGAACGGATGTCCTAAGTCATGTTAGGGATGGACTGGTGGCCCATAAAAAACACCATACGTTAGGGATGGACTAGTGGCCCGTAAAAAGCACCATAAGTTAGGGATGGATTGGTGGCCCGTAAAAAGCACCATACGTTAGGGATGGACTGGTGGCCCGTAAAAAGCACCGAGTATAGTTGAGTGCTCTTAGAGTTGTGTGTTCTACATTGTGTGCTATGCATTTTATATGCTGTGACTACTTGCTGAACTTTTATGCTCATCTAATAACTGATTAAAATTTGGAAAGTATCCCCACGAGTGTATTCAACGCACTCATCCCTATTCTGTACTCACATTACAGGAAAAGAAGAGAATCTTGATGCGTAGAGAGAGGGGTGCCCTATCAGCTGTGTCCATCTTCTGGTTTTTATCTTTTAATGCTGTTGCTCGTTTATAAAAGAAAATTGTATTTCTCCTTCTATGTAAATGATCCTGATGTTTTTTTTCCGCTGCGTATGGTTTCATACATTCTATTTTATCGGTTGTATCCGATGTTCTAAGTGTATCTCTTCTTATCCTCTCATTTTTCTTTCTATTTTATATCATGCACGCCTTCTTTCCCTTTCTCTCGTCACGCCCAAAAATGAAAAACTCTGATATTTAATGAAAAGAAAACGGGACGTGACAGATGGTATCAGAGCTTAGTTCTACCCTTTGTAAGGCTTTGCTCAGACGTGTTTTAGAAGAAAGAAAATGAGGAAAATGTGTTTTAAAACGAGAAAGTTCTTTTCAGAAATGGATAAGCACCCTCTTCTCTCTACACGTGTCTCTCCCTAATCAAGAGTGGTTATTTGCTAAGTGCTATCTTGCTTATCGGATAAAGATCGGTAAATGTTTGAGGAAGTGTTACGGATATAGTGTCATGATGAAAAGAACTTTCAAAACCCCCTTGACGTCACTACAACCACAATAAAAAGATCCTTTAAAAACCCTCTCGACGTCACAACAATCGACGCACTGCTTTTGGCCGCCGCCACAAAGGCCGCTGACTGCAGATGTGTTAGCTCATGTGGGTAACCACAAGGGCCGCTGATTGCAGCAACGTGAGCTTGTGTGCGCAAATGGTCGTTTGCATTAGTTGATGTTGTGTGACTGATAGTTGAGATTACCATTGACCTTTGTTTACATCAGGGTGAGGTAGTTGGTGTGTTTTCCGATTTAGGGTTGTGATACGTAAGGTTGGTTTTGAAACTTGAGGTTTATAGGAAACCATGTGTGGATGTCTGAGATGTGTATCATGATGTTTTATTAGTTTATGCAAGTTGGGTATGCGCTATCCAACATGATCATGTTATGCTATGATGATAAATGAATGACAAAGAATCTGATGAGGATATTATATGATTTATGGAGTAATGTTTACGGGTACTGTAGTACTGGTTAATGAATTATCTGATGATAAAGATTGATGGGTTACATGGGGTAAAGTATAAGGGTTAGTTCTCGCTTTTTATCTTTAGAATTATGCCTCGAGGTCGACCACCAACTGCAAATCCGCCAACTGAAAATCCACAAGAACCAAATGTGGATGCTTCGCCAACTGCGAATCCACCAGAACAAAATGTGGATGTTACAGTGATGGATTTGGTGTCCGTCCTTAGGGGACTGGCACAACACTTCGAGGTGACACGAACCACACCCCCGCCAATAAGATCCGATCCAAATTTGACGGAAAAACACCGAGTATAGTTGAGTGCTCTTAGAGCCGTGTGTTCTACATTGTGTGCTATGCATTTTATATGTTGTGACTACTTGCTGAACTTTTATGCTCATCTAATAACTGATTAAAATTTGGAAAGTATCCCCACGAGTGTATTCAATGCACTCACCCCTATTCTGTACTCACACTACAGGAAAAGAAAAGAATCTTGATGCGTAGAGAGAGGGGTGCCCTATCAGCTGTGTCCATCTTCTGGTTTTTATCTTTTAAAGTTGTTGCTCATTTATAAAAGAAAATTGTATTTCTCCTTCTATGTAAAGGATCCTGATGTTTTTTTTCTGCTGCGTATGGTTTCATACATTCTATTTTATCGGTTGTATCCGATGTTCTAAGTGTATCTCTTCTTATCCTCTCATTTTTCTTTTTATTTTATATCATGCATGTCTTCTTCCCCTTTCTCTCTTCACGCCTAAAAATGAAAAACTCTGATATTTAATGAAAAGAAAACGGGGCGTGACAGTCGACGCAAAGAGCTTTTCCTATGAAATTTGCATTTTCTGCATAAACCTAAAGTCCAATATCTCAATTAGAAACACGTACAACAATACAACACATGCTACTATAATAGAGTAAGCAATAACATTAACAAAATCTTGATCCAAAAGATCACATAAGATGATAATAAAGAAAATCAAAGCCCTAATTAGTTAATATATGTTAATGTTATATGTTGGCAATTCATGTTTGTTGTTTCTTTCAAAAATATGTTCAAGGGAAATAAAACTTTTTTTTGAACCAAAAATGATAAAAGGGGAGATTGATAGAGTTATATGTTGGTATTTCTAGTCATTTATGTTTTTAGGTTTCTACACAGGCTAAAGTGTTGCAGAAGATATTGTAGAAGATATTGGAACATCTAATGGAGGAATTTTCGAAAAATTCTGTTCAATTTATTTTCATTTATTCTGTGCATAATTTTCCTTATTAAAAAATCATTCAAACACAAAATAATGATTTTGAACGAATATAATGATTTATTGTGATAATTTTCAAAGTACACTTTGATATGGAAAAAAATTGACTAGAAATAAGTTTCCTAGTTTATCTAGGATTTTGTTATCTTTTTATATTAAATCTTTTTTTGGATATTTTGGGATATTTTAATTACTTTATTGACCATATCTTTTTATCCCCTTAATATCTTTTTATGTGGTTAATATTTTATTTTTTCATATTCTATTATTAAACCACTTAAATGATTTTTATCTCTCCTCTGAAATTAATTGAAGGTTTATTTTCATTGAGAAGAGCGCAACACAAATATTCTTTTATTGGAAAATAGCACCACCCAAACCGCATGCCTCAATCTGTGATTCTCCATCTTACAACAATTCATGTTTCCTTCATGGTCAAAGAAACAAGAAAGCAAGAAGAAGCTTTTGCAAAGATTGATAAGAGAAACACAAAGAGATCTTGTTAAAGTTAGGCAACTGAAGATAGAAAGAAGGCTTTTCACATTATCTTCCATCATCATCACACAAGTGGAAAGTTTCAAGAAGAATATTTTCATGATTGCAATTGACAAATTGCAACTTTTAGCAAGTGGGAGAAACTCTATAAAACACACTTCATTTCATCTGTTAGTTTAAACACCCTGGAATTGATCAATCTTAATCAAAACCAATCTGCAAAATAATCACCAACTTGAACCACAAACCCTAGTTATTGTAAGAAAGATTAATCAAATAATCAACGATGAAAACACCAAGAATTAACATGGTTCAGTCAAGAAAACTTATCTACGTCCACGGGAGAAAGAAAAAACTAATCCACTATCAAATCAAACGAATACAAATCTATCAAGCTAAACTGTAGATTAGGGTTATATATAGGTTTAAAACCCTAATCCTATCAGAACCCTAATTCTATATCTAACTGGATTCTAATCTATCCGGCGTGAAACTTGGCAATTAAGATTGCCTCACACTTACAAAGAAAAACCTTAAAATCTATTTAAGAATCGGATAAAATCATTGCTTAATTTACGTGATTTCAATTTTCTAACCCCTAGCTAACAGAAATCCTAGGACCCCACTTTTCTCAACTTTCTTGAGTCATCGAATCAAAATTCTCTACCTTGACTCATAGAAGATGAGAAACTTATCTTCCTCCAATTTAACAGATTTTGAAACTTGTTAATCCCATACACGGACTTGGATTAAGTTCATGCAATGAAGGAATTTAGAACTGCACACTGGCTTGGTGAGCATATCAGCTGGATTGTCATTTGTGCTGATTTTCTTGACTCCAATTGAACTATCTTCAATGATATCTCTTATGAAGTGCATCTTGATATCATGAAAGAGTAAGTAAATATACACAAAATCATTTTCATCTTCTAAGTATACACACTGATCATAGATGCACCTAGTGAGTCCAATTTTGATCATGAACTCATTGAACCTCTCATACCACTGCCTTGGACTTTGCTTTAGACTATATAGTGATCTCTGTAACCTGCACACCATATTCATATTCCCAAGAAGAATAAAACCCTCCGGTAGATTCATGTAGATCACTTCATCCAATGTTCCATATAAGAAAGCATTTTTAACATCAAGTTGTTGAAGTTCTAGGTCCCACTATGCCACAAGAGCTAACAATAACATAATGGAACAGTGTTTCACCACTGGAGAGAAAACTTCATTGAAATCAATTCCTTCTCTTTGTGTGAATCCCTTTGCAACAAGCCTTGCTTTGAATCTGATTTGTTTTGTCCCAGCTACTTCAACCTTCTTCTTAAATATCCACTTGCTTCCCACAATCTTCTAATTTCTTGGTCTGTCCACAAGAATCCATGTGTGGTTCTTTTCCAAGGATTCAATCTCTTCATACATAGCTTGGATCCACCTATCTTTGTCAACTGATCTGGTAGCAGCCTTGTATGAATCAGGCTCTTCATACTCTATGTCTTCTACCACTATCAATGCATAAAAGACCATATCTGCATGCCCAAATTGATTTGGTGGATGTATTGCTCTTCTTTATCTATCCCTTGCCAATCTGTACTCCATCAACTCATCATTTTCACCACCACTTCCATGTTGATTAGTATCATCAGCTTTTGGATCCTGACCCTCTATTTCTTCATTCACAGTTTGTGGATTTTCCACCTCCACCTCAAGTTGAATATCATTCTCAGTTGTATCTTCAATTTGAGGTCCAGTGTTGGTTTTACTTCCCTTATAGCCCATCACTTGCTCCATGATAGCTTGTGTGTTATGTGTTCCAGGTGGATACTGGAGCTTTTTTGCCTTGTCCAACACACACTGCTCACAAAATTCTAGTTTAGCCAAAGTGTTATCTCCAAACACCTTCTTCTTTGCCAACTCTAGCAACCCTTTCTCTCTTATATACCCAAGTCTCTTATGCCACAGGCTAGTTTATTCTTCGGACAAAGTCACCAAATTATCACCAATCACAGTAGACCCTATGAGTGTGAATAGTCCATTGGTTTTCTTCCTCTTTATCACTGTTTTTCCATCCTTTTGTGATATTTATTATAGCCCATTTGTCAGTGTTAAAATTATAACCTGCACTATAGAGAGAACTAAGTGAGATAAGATTTCTTCTAAGGGTTGGAATGTACCTCACATTAGGCAGCTTCTTGATCTTTCTATAACACCCTAAATAAATTAACTAAGAGGTGATGATTTATATATTAGTTCATTAATTATTTAAGCATAAGTAATTTTTTAATTAAGGAATAAGCATGGAATGGCTAGTCATTCACCACCTCACGCCACTTGCCCCCCAATTCACTATCTCTCTTCTCACCACAACTAGACAATACATATGATGGCTCCCCACTTTGTTTGCAAGCTGGAAAGAAAAGGGAAGAAAGGTAAGTAAGGAAAAAAAAGTAGTACACTCTCCATCTCCATTCTCTTTCTCTCGGCAATCTCTCTCGGTCTCTCGGTCTCTTTTTCTTTCCCTCACTCTTTCTCTCTCTCGTTTTCTCATCCTCACCAAGCTCTCCACCGCCACCAACCACCTTGCCGCAGGCTGAACGTTTTTTCCCTGGTAAGAGATTTGAACCAAAGGTAGAACTCGATGAGCCCGACATGGGTATGGTCTCGGTTTACCAACCTGCCGTTGTATACATCGCCGGAGAGGTGCAGTCTCTCTCTCTCTCTTCCCGACTCACCGTCGTTCGTGAGAAGCCGGCATGAGGGTTATGCCGGTGGGAGCGGAGGCTCCGGCTGGTATAGTGTATATTTGTGTGAGTGTGCGTGTATCAGAGTATATGTGTGTGCAGCACCAGGTGGCACTGTGTGCAGCGCCGGGAATAGCATCGGGGGCCTGCTGTCCTGCTTTTGCTGCTGCATGTAGACAACGCTCGACACACTGTTTGAAGTACCTATGAGAATGAGACTGGAAAACTATTTTTATGGCAAATACTAGGGAGTATAGGGAAGGTCTCCAACAAGTTTGATGGCCCTTCAAGGTCGGAGGACCGAGGAGGAATTTTACAAAGTCGAAGCTACGTTTCTGCGTCTGAACTGGAAATAATTACGGAACAAAAGGTATAAACAAAAGTATTCCAAAAAACTGTTCACATGGGGTGTTCTTCAGTGAGTTGAGAACATTCCCACCAAGTATCGCCTTGAGGCGAGTCCGTTGAAAGGGTATACAACATGTCGAGGCCGAGGGTGGCAGTGCAGTGGCAACAGGTTTGAGCAAGATGGGTTGATTTTGCAAGATTAATTCTACTTTGCAAGATTTGTTTCCCTTGCAAGGTTAATGTTCTTTAAAATCTAAATTATTTACTTCGCAAGTTTAATGTTCCTTGCAAGCTTAATTATTTAATTTGCAAGTTTGCAAGTTTAACTTCTCTTTGCAACTTTGCAAGTTTGCAAGTTTAATTTTGCAAGCTTAATGTCTTCTTTGCAAGTTTAACTTTGCAAGCTTAGTTTCTTCTTTGCAAAGTCTAAATTCTTCCTCGCAAGTTTAATTCTTCTTTGCAAGTTTAATATTTTTTCCTTACAAGTTTA
Organism: Scutellaria minor; assembly: GCA_954870855.1. NCBI lineage: Eukaryota > Viridiplantae > Streptophyta > Magnoliopsida > Lamiales > Lamiaceae > Scutellaria > Scutellaria minor. The sequence continues at coordinate 11,056,734 of OX940733.1, forward strand.
AGCTTCTCTGCAAGTTTATTTAAGTGTGCAAGGGGTTTTCTTTGCCACCAAAGTCGAACCTTCAAATGCTATATTTAGAACTCTCATTGTTCTTTTCCCTGATAAGCCATCATCTGTTGCTAACGCTCGTATTTCCAAACAGAAACGCAAATGAAGGAACATAGCAGTTTTCCCAAGTTACCACTTGATTAAGGTGAAAGAACGAATTTAGGATTTCAAGAATTGAGCTTCATGAGGGTTACCACCAAACGAGGTGGGGGTAATTTTCTTGTTTTTTGCATTAAGTTTCCAAATGATTTTGATAAGAAGTTATGTGCCTACGTGAACATATGTGTTAATTTGATGACGTTGCATTATATGCTTTACTACAGAATATACACGAAGATGTGTTATTTGTAAAGTGATGAAACGTGATGAAGACTGTAGTAAATATTTAATGTTTGTTGGATGATTGTGAATGTGTGTGATATTTAAATGTGTAAATATGGTGGCTAAGTTCTGTAAGATGTAAATTTGTCGGCTAAGTTCCGTAAGACGTAAACATGCCAGCTAAGTTCCGCAAGATATAAATTTGGCGGCTAAGTTCTGCAAGACGTAAACATGACGGCAAGGTCCCGCAAGATGTATTTTTCAAAGACAGTTCAAAATCTCAATTATGAGCTAATGAATTATGTGCTTATGTATTCCTCAATATATTGACTGCTCACGAATTCGACCCCACTGAGTGTCTTTATGCACTCACCCCTCTAGGTGATTTTTATTTTACAGGTTGCAGTCGATCGGAAAGAGGGTGAAAGAGACGTGGTTTTGTTTTATTTTGTTTAAACAAGAAATGTTAATTGGAATATTTTTAGAAAACCTCATTTGTAAATCTGTACAGTTTTAACTAAAAATCAACAAAGTAAATGTTTTCTTCCGCTGCTACGGGACTCGTTATATAAAACAGGTTGTTGAGATGGTTTTAGTCTTATTTGCGAGTTTAGGTTGTTTTTTTTTATATAACCTATGTTTTAATGAAGTTGCTGGACGCACAAATGAAAATTAGTTAAAGTCTGATATTAGTACCATTCCACCTTCTTTCTTGAGTTCAACAAAACAGGATTGTTGGGATATTTTTGATAGGTTTTGATGAGACAATGTAACTTTGGATAGAAAGTTAAAGTACCCATTTTTCATGTTTTATAAGTGAAATTCTGGTTGTTTAAGATAAACTTGCTAGATCTTGTTTTGTAAATTGTATATACCAGAAAGTAGCATATACTGAGTTTAACAGGATCCTAGGCTTGAAGACTCTTTAGCTGTATGAGGAAACAAGATCAAAGAGTTGGACCAATAAGCAGCATAACTAAGAAGCTGACTGTAGGATTCTAAACAGGAAACTGTTCAGAATCAGGAAACTATCGTAGATAGGAAGCTGACTGTAGGTTCTGAAACAGGAAGCTGTTCAGAATCAGGAAGCTATCGCAGACAGGACGCTGACTACAAGATTCTGGAACAGGAAGCTGTTCAGAATCAGGAAGCTATCGCAGACAGGAAGCTGACTGCAGGTTTCAGGAACAAGAAGCTGACGCAGATCAGGAAGTAGGCACAGAACTTTTAACAGCTACTGCAATCCGAACAGAAAGCTGTAAGTTTCTCTACTTCTCTATTGATATCCGAGGTTTAGTTTGGTGATGTACAAGGATTAGTTTCTGCTCAAAGTTACTAGTAGATAGAAGTCAGTGCTAAGCCAATCAGGTTGTGACACCTAGACCCGCGGCTCTGCCAAAGTACTGTAGCCGAGAAGTAGCACCATTAATGCGGAACAGTGAAGGACGAGGTCCTGTACCCGGTTTTGCCAGGTGCTTTAATTACAAAGATTTGAAGATCAATTCAAAATTTCAACAAGAACAATGCATTTCTTCAACGGGCATTTTTCTACTGATATAAATAAAATAAGGGAGTGACCTTTGAGACTACTGAAGCTTTATCTAAACTTCTTGCAAATCTTCTCGAGCCATCAATCTCTCAAGCATCTCAAGCTCCGTCACTCAACCTTCTGAAGTAGTCAATCATTTCTTAGAGCTCTCAAGTTCAAGATTGTTTCAAGCTTGCACCTATTGAAGAATCATATACCTTTTAACCTCTTGCTGTGTGCTAGGTTGTTTAGTTTGGTGTCCTTAGCTGGAAGGATTAGATCATCGCTAAGTGTTAGTCTTGTGTAGGCTTTGTAACTCTGTGAGTTTTGTACCCTGTATGGGTTAGTAGGTAAACTTATGTTAGGAAGAGGTTTGTAAAGCTGAGGCTTGTAAATCGAACTGACTTAATGAAGTTCCTTCTCAGAGAAGAATGGACGTAGAAGGGTTATACCACCTTCGAACCACTATAAGCCATAAGTGTTTACTGTTTTTATCTACCTGCCGCATTGATTTGATATATCCTGCTGCATACATCATCAGCATTTTGCATAAGGTTTCTACTAAAAGCATTTTTGTGAAAGAAAACTGTTTTCCAAGGAAACTCTATCTTTAGTTTATTCTGCTGCATACTGTGATCACCGAGTAAGAAACCTGAATCAGCTTATTGCCAGGTTTCTGATTGAGTCAGGTTACTGCTTCTCTATAGAATCAAGAACCTGTTTTACTAAAAGTTTTAAAATCACAAAATCGATAGAGATTCATTCACCCCCTAAACCTTTGACCACTTGGGACCAACAAGGATTATGTTGGACACATGTGGAATAAGCATCCTGAATCCAATACCCATTCACTTGAGTTTTGAGTCTCTAAAACACACAACATCTCTGCATTGTCATACTCTTCATCTACAACATACCTTGCTTTGGTGGTTTTCCTGCTCTTTTATCAGGACAATTCTATTTAAAATATCTAACCCTTTGATAATGAAAACACTTCCTGGTCTCCCTTTGTTCTTCACCTTGTCTCTGTGATCTAACTTGATCACTAGTGTTGTTGGCTTTCTTGAAACTTCCCTGATTCTTCTTCTGGCCCTTGAATTTTACATTCAAGACTTTAGCAGATTGTTGATTCTCTATCTTAGTTGGCATCTGTAAAATCTTGGTTCTCAATGCCACTTGAACATCATCTAATAACAATGTTTTATCCTGTCTTACATATATAAGAGAATCCTTGAAGTTCCCCAGAGATCTAGGTAGTGAATGCAGGAACATGAAAGCTTTATCTTCATCTTGCATCTCTACCCCTATATTGTCCAGATCATCAATGATCTTATTGAATTCATCTATCTTTTCAGAGATCTTCTTCTCATCAGTTATCTTAAAGACATACAACTTGTGCTTGAGAAACAATCTATTGGCCAAGGTCTTCGTTTGATACAAGGAGTCCAACTTTAATAACCAAATGCCAAATCCTCAATTAGATGTAGAAGAAACAAATTAATATTATGGCAACCCCTAATACCACGCAGCTTTGCCGACCTAGAACATTGAAGAGCAAATTATAGGGTGAAAGTTAGGTTAATCATTCAAAATCTCCAACCTCCTAAATTGATTGTCAAGAAAAGAATCAAAGAGTAGTATACACTGCGTAGATAAGTGCCCGCATAATTTGGCACATCATAGTTAATCACAATTTCAACTCATTCTACGTTGATTCATCTACCAACCAAATATGTTACAATCAAAATCCTCTTATACCCCCTACTTGAATACATTATAGATAGTAAATCTCCATTCCCGAAATTCACAACTATCAGGAAAAAAAACTCATTACACAATCAAATAAACATCATGTTCAATTATAATTTTGTTAGATTTAGAGAAGAAATTCACAATAACATGCATACATTCATGAGAGAAAAACCCTAAGGGAATTGTTTTCTGGTCAAGCGAGAACCAGGAATGTGATCTAAGTGATTAAAATTTATAGTTGAATTCTAAGACATTATCTTCATTAGTTCCAGATTATCGGAAATTATTAGCCAAAATTAGCAAATTCCCTTTAAAACATTTCTACTTTTCCGACTTATGTGAAATGTACAGTAGAATCACATGAGCAATGACATAAATTCAGATCCAACAACTAAATGTTATGCCTTGAGGCAAAATTTGGGTGCTTATTTTCATGTAAAGTCATGAATGAATGATTGCACAATCAAGTCATTGCCATGTAATATTACATATGTTGGGTCCCAAGTGGTGTCCGAAGTTCAGAGGGGGGGTGAATGAACCTTGGTCGATTTTGAAAATCTTATTAAAACTTACTGTTCTGCAAGTTACTTGAACTTGCAGCGCCAGTCAGTTACTGCTTACAACACTAGGATGCAGTGCTGTACGCTGTAACTTGAGTTTTATACACAGCGGAAAATAAACGGTTTTAAGACACAAGACTGGTTTTCTCAAATATGATCATTTTCAAAACGTTTTATGCTTATGACAGAGATAGATATGAAAGATAAAACACAGATAAGAAAGCAATAAAACACTTATGGCTTATAGTGGTTCGAATATGGTGTAAGCCTTCTACGTCCACTCTACTGCTACCTCGAACAGGAACTTTGTTAAGCAAGATTGGTTTACAGGACACTCCTAACAATCTATCAACTTACAAAGCTAAACGCATACTAGAGTCCAGCGTCCACACAACAACTACAAACTCTAAAGGCCAACCCACACAGGGTTCCACACTCCCACACAGGAAACCTGCCTAACACTTAGACAACTATACAAACAACAATGATCTCTCCTATCAACAGTTCGACACCTAAAACAACCTACGCACACAGCTACAAGGTTAAAAAGAAAATAAATCTTCAACTAGTGAGGAGCAGTCTTGATCTCTGAAAGCTCATTTGTTGTTGTAGACTGCTCCTAGAAGGTTGAGTGGCCGAACATGTGAAAGCTTAAAAAGCTTTGGATGATGTGTGAGTTTCCTCTCGACTTTGTCCAGCAATTTCTTCAATCAGCCACACCTTCTATTTATAGATCTTGAGACTTTTTATCCGTTGGGAAGTATCCGTTGAAGAGAGATACTTCTCCTTCTTTGAAATCAAGCTCTGATCTCCAAGATCTTCTTTGTGGTCGCATTAAATGCATCTGAACTTCTTGATCAAATGCATGGTTTGCATTTAATGCGACTTGACTTTTCTCTCTGGAGCATTTAATGCGGTGATTGCGGCTTGCAGCTTTTTGCAGCGCGTCAGTCCACGTGGCGTCTTGGCATTGGCTCCGTATCTGTAACTTTGATCTTCTCTTGAACGGCTCTATTTAATCTTACTTGGATCTTCATTCCTCGTACTGCATTTATCCTTCCTCGGATTGCAGGATACTTCTTCAGTTGACTGTTTATCATTGGCGCTGTATCCTAGGTCTGCTAGCAGCTGTTAGTTCTTTACAGTGCTGCTGTAACTTAGACCTTCTTGCAGTATCTTCATACAGTACTGCTGTATCCTTTCTTGCAGTACTCCTGTATCTTTTTCTTGCAGCGATGCTGCATGCCGTTCTTACTTACTCTGCTGCAATGCTGTAACTGCCTTCTTGCAGTGTTGCTGCATATGCTTTCTTGCAGCAGCTTCTTGTAGACTTAGCTTCCTCAGTAACCTCTGCTGCTATAACCTGGATAGGTTCTTGTGAGCGTGCAGCAGCAGCAACATCAACCTCACGAAGTGTCTCTAGCTGTTTAGCGGTTACCTCAGCTTCTCTCGAACATCCTCTAAGGGTACTGTCTCAACAGTCGCCCCTTTAGAGGTCTTCTTATCCTCAGAGAGTGTTGTCTGAACAATAGCCTCGCTTGAGGTCTTTAGTAAGGACCCCGTATTCTTGGCCGGTCTTGTAACCTCGACAACCTCTGCTGCAAGCATGGGTTCTTGCAGCTCTTGTCAGTTTCTTGCAGCAACTACTTGCTTTCTGAATTCTCCTTTCAGAACAACTTTCTCACAACCTGCTGGCTGCTTCTTTCATTATCCTAACCCCTTTCTACTAAGGATACTTCTTCTAGCTTGTTGTTCCCTACAACATGCTGACCCTTAGAAGTGTTCTTACTTCTTCTAAGGTTGGTTTTTCTTGTATCTTGGAAGACCATTACATGATCTTTCCTTGATCATATGATGTGGAAACTAGGTATCAATACCTTAAGCAAACTGTTCTTTTCTTATTGTGTTATTGTGTTTTGTCTTATCAAGATAACAACTCAAATATCCCAACAATTTCCCCCTTTATCTTGATGATGACAAAACACAATAAGGTAAGAGTCAATAAGACGGAATACTCTTTATTAAAGCTAAAACTAAGATATTGTACAAGTACAAACTCTGTTTAAATACAAAAGTAAGCTAATACTACTCCATCTAGCTTCACTTCTTTCTTCAGCTTCAATCAGTTTGCCGTTTCCACGCTTTTCCACCAGGGAGTTTTTCTTCTCCCTCTCTACCATCTCTGATCCCTGCATGCTTTTTCAGCATGTTCATCAGCTTGCTGCATCCTTCAATCAAATCTTCTTGGATGATCAGCTTGCTACTCTGATGTGCTTCAGATGGTAGAAGACTCCTGATCGCCATTATTAACTGTTTTCCCCTTGCTATAAGGCTTCAACAGTGACTTTTGACTCTTGACTTGCAACTCTTCCCCCTTTTTATCATCTTCTTTCACATGGTTACCCAGGAGTGGAGTTACAACGCCAAATATGACGAGTCAGGGTTTTCTCTTGCCCATCAGTTACTACCCAAGACCATAGAGCAGTAACCTATTCGTACTTCCCACCAAGCATCCTCCTTCTTATTCCTACCCTAGGGAATAAGCTACTCGACTTCGACACGCGACAAAAGATCAGAAAACTGACTGGTGGATGGTCAGTTACCTATGCAGCTTCATCAATATCCAGACACGTTCACCTTGGATCCTAGATGACTGCTGGTCTGGGTTGTAATTTTCTCTTTTACTTTGCCCCAGGACCCAGCTCGAAGCTGCTGACACAGTATCCTCGGATGAGTTGTGAAGCACCTGCTGCTTGATTTATTTCCATGAATGGTAGCAGGTGTTCTCCGAGGAGGGCCCTCATGAAATAACAGAGATGAGGTCGGCCCTGTGTCAATGTTGAATGGAGGGTGGACGCCTGCTCCTTTCTGATAGCATCCATCCTGTAGAGGCCCGTCTTCTCTTCTGAAGACCTTCTCTGCTTCTTGGTAAGCAGATCTTCTACACTCCATTTTTCTGAAGACCTTCTCTGCTTCTAGGTTAACAGAGAGGTGTCTTCATCTTCGTCTTCATCTCCATCTCCTTCTCCGCCTTCTTGGCTCTCCATCTTCTTCTTTATGAGAGTGTAACTCACATGAGAAATAGGTTTTTCTTGTGGGATTTTGATGAGTAATGAATGTGTAGAAGAATGGTGAGGATTCGGGTGTATATATAGGCGTTTGAGTGGTTTATAGATCAACGGTTGGAAGATGAAAAGCACGACCTGACGGTTGATTCAAAAAGGGTGGAGAAGTTCCCTTTTATTTCTCAAGGCAGTTACCACCACTTACCGGTTTCTTTGGATAGATCTTCATATCCACCTTGTTGTCTTCTGAAAAGGTAGATTTTGCCTTTTTGTTGATGTGATTGGTCAGCCGCCTATCTAGATCTTTTGCCCATGCTAAGATCTTCCATCACTTTTTCAGTTGAGATGTCCTTTCATTTCCTTGTTGTGCTGTAAGAATAGAAGATGCAACGCTGTTTGAACTTAGTGCTGTATGCAGACGCTTTCATTTCCTTGCTGTGCTGTAAGAATAGAAGATGCAGCACTGTTTGAACCCAGCGCTGTATGCAGATGCAGCTTACAACATTATTCTTGCAGCTTCTTTGCAAGCATGCAGATATTCTCCCTAGGCTTCTGCATTCTCTTTTCCACTCCTAATCTCTTAGTTGCTGGCACTTGGATGTCTTTTGTTAAGCATCCTGTGATGTCCTTGCAGAATCCTGTCATTCTTCTGGTAACACTTGATGATTTTGAACCTGTATAGCACTTATTAGAGAATCCTGTCCTGATTAGGTTCAGTATTCTGCTTCAATAACCTAAGTATCCTTGAATGAAAATACAAATGATAAGATGAGTTCCCCCTTACTCAGGGACCTTATAACTCCATTTATGTTCTTTTGGTATATGTTTCTGGGCTGTCTGATTTCTTGATCATTCCACCTGTTTGAATCAGTATGTGTCCTCTTTGGGTTTCTTTGATCTTGCCTCGGATTTTGTCTAGTTTCATCAGGTAGATACCACTTGTTGTCTCATCAGGTAGATATTACATGTTGTTGACATTACTTGTTGATGAAGACACTTGTTGGCTATACCACTTATTGGTGGTGCTTGCTTCTTTTTCTTTCAGCAGCCTTCGTAGTTGCCTTCTTAGTAACTTTAGCTACTATAAAAGGTGTAGCTTAGATTACTCCAGCAACTTCCCTAGTTGCTTCCTTAGTAATCTCAGCTACTATAAAAGGTGTAGCCTTGATTACTTCAGCAACTTCCTTAGTATCTTGTTGTGAGACATCATGTGTGGTGAATCTGTGCTTTTAGAATCCTCAGCCCTTCAATCATGGATACTCTTACTTCCTCCTTGTCTTCTTGTTGATCGGATTTTGTCATGGATAGTCGTTAATCTTCTCAGATGTTTGTTCCTCGCATAAAAAAGATATATTGATTAATAATGAGAACTTGGATTTAAAGTTATGCATGTTAGAAGACATGATTTTGGTCAAATGAAAATGATAGAACGGTTTAACCAGCAGAAAATGGGTGGATCTGGGTAGGTAGCCAGATATGTTGGCAGTTAACCCAACTTGCTCTGATACCACTTGTTGGGTCCCAAGTGGTGTCCGAGGTTCAGAGGGGGGGTGAATGAACCTTGGTCGATTTTGAAAATCTTATTAAAACTTACTGTTCTACAAGTTACTTGAACTTGCAGCACCAGTCAGTTACTGCTTACAACACTAGGATGCAGTGATGCACGCTGTAACTTGAGTTTTATACACAGCGGAAAATAAACGGTTTTAAGACACAAGGCTGGTTTTCTCAAATATGATCATTTTCAAAACGTTTTATGCTTATGACAGAGATAGATATGAAAGATAAAACACAGATAAGAAAGCAATAAAACACTTATGGCTTATAGTGGTTCGAATATGGTGTAAGCCTTCTACGTCCACTCTACTGCTACCTCGAACAGGAACTTTGTTAAGCAAGATTGGTTTACAGGACACTCCTAACAATCTATCAACTTACAAAGCTAAACGCATACTAGAGTCCAGCGTCCACACAACAACTACAAACTCTAAAGGCCAACCCACACAGGGTTCCACACTCCCACACAGGAAACCTGCCTAACACTTAGACAACTATACAAACAACAATGATCTCTCCTATCAACAGTTCGACACCTAAAACAACCTACGCACACAGCTACAAGGTTAAAAAGAAAATAAATCTTCAACTAGTGAGGAGCAGTCTTGATCTCTGAAAGCTCATTTGTTGTTGTAGACTGCTCCTAGAAGGTTGAGTGGCTGAACATGTGAAAGCTTAAAAAGCTTTGGATGATGTGTGAGTTTCCTCTCGACTTTGTCCAGCAATTTCTTCAATCAGCCACACCTTCTATTTATAGATCTTGAGACTTTTTATCCGTTGGGAAGTATCCGTTGAAGAGAGATACTTCTCCTTCTTTGAAATCAAGCTCTGATCTCCAAGATCTTCTTTGTGGTCGCATTAAATGCATCTGAACTTCTTGATCAAATGCATGGTTTGCATTTAATGCGACTTGACTTTTCTCTCTGGAGCATTTAATGCAGTGATTGCGGCTTGCAGCTTTTTGCAGCGCGTCAGTCCACGTGGCGTCTTGGCATTGGCTCCGTATCTGTAACTTTGATCTTCTCTTGAACGGCTCTATTTAATCTTACTTGGATCTTCATTCCTCGTACTGCATTTATCCTTCCTCGGATTGCAGGATACTTCTTCAGTTGACTGTTTATCATTGGCGCTGTATCCTAGGTCTGCTAGCAGCTGTTAGTTCTTTACAGTGCTGATTGTTACAGTGCCTCTCCTGAACTTCAATAATCCACATTATAAATACCCAAGTCACTCATGTACTTCCAAATTACAAATTATTGCCCTAGCTGCTCCTGAACTTTGAATCGAAGATCCACATTCAGGTAACACTCTCAACATTTTTCTTCTAATATCTTTTTGTATTCATTTTATTAAATATGTTTTACTTATTTCAAGTTGTTTTCTGACTTTTGTGGGATTTGTCTGGTTTGTTAGTTGTTAGGTTTTTCTGATTAAGATTAGAGATGTCATGTTAATAGTTTTTAAGATTTTTCTCGATTGTGAATATGGTTGGATATTATCTTGAATTTATTTTTTTTGGTATATAATAAATAATCAATGATTTTTTTCTATTAAAAGATAAATCAATGATAATATGTTTTTGTTGGGATTACTATCTTTTGATTTCACTGTCTTTCTGAATTGGTATTTGAAAGATCTGGTATTTCTGAAATTCTTTCACTAATCAAGACATGTTTTCATAACCGATGAATTATTAGAGTAAGTTGATTAGAATACACCAATAATGGATTAGTAAATAAAGGTTGGGGCATTCATGCATATGCTGCATCCATATTGGGTGGCCTCTTCATGATAGATTCTCTATTATCTGTCTTGAAGATCTACGATATGCAATTATGCATTGCAGTTCAATGGATTAACTTTCTACCTTTCTATTACAGACTGATGTAATCTCTCATGTGAATTTTTATTAGCCCATATTCCTGAAACCTCTGTTAGAAATTAAAGTTGATAATTGCAAAAGCCTAAAATATTCATGAATATCTAGAGTCTAGATTTATTATGAGTACATGAAAAAGTGTCTAAATAATGACTAGTAAATTTAATTAGATTTATGGTGTGGTGTCCAGAATTTTCTATCTGCTAGTATAAATAATCTTGTAATGTGAATCTCAAATTAAGTCATGTTTGGAGTACAAGATATACATTATATTAACTTTATTTTCTAGTCTTCCTCGTACAAATAGTTTTGAGCCTACCTTCTTCCAACAAAGTGGCATCAGAGCTAATGGCTTCAAAATCAATTTCCTTCCAATATTTGCAACTTACAAAACTCAACTACGATAATTGTTCGCTTAGAATGAAGGCTATTCTTGGATCCTAAGGAGTACATGATATTCTTGGGAATGGTTTTGCAGAGCTGACAAATGTTGCAACTCTGAATCAAGCTTAGAAGGATACATTAGAGAAGGAAAGAAAGAGAGATCAATGTGCTCTCACCATCATCCATCAAGGGTTGGATGAGGATATGTTCGAGAAAATAACCAATGAAACTACATTAAAGAAAACATGGGACATGCTGCGTAACTCAGCCATGGAAGTAAATAAGGTGAAGAAGGTTCGTCTTCAAACTCTAAAGGTTGAGTTTGAGTCACTTGTGATGAAAGATGGAGAATCTATCTTCAATTATTTCGAAAGAGTTTTGGCTATAGTGAATCAGATGAAGAGACTTAGAGAAACCATGACAGATATTCATGTAGTTGAGAAGATACTATGCTCACTCAATACAAAGTTTGACTATGTGGTGGTTGCAATAGAAGAGTCCAAGGATTTGGAGTCAATGACTGTGAGTGAATTAAATGGGTCATTATGAGCATATGAAGAAAGGATGAACCGTGGCAAACCCGAGCAAACGAAACATGTATTACAGGCAAATACTAGTTGGAAAGCAAGAAGAAGTTATTTTGGAAAAGTTCGAGGTCGAGGACAAGGAAGAAGCCGAGGTTTTGGACATGGCAATAGTCATGGAAGAGATGATCAAGCTTCACAGCTTCAAAAGAGAAACCAAACGTTTGTGCGAGGTAGCGGAAATGAAAGAGGAAGAGGAATAGGTTATCACGTCAAATTTGATAAATCTCAAATTGAATGTTATTCTTGTCACAAGTTTGGACACTATGCTTCTGAGTGTCAATCTAACTTTGAAGAAGAAAAGGTAAAATTAGTGGAGAACAATGAAGATGATTGTGAAGAATCCTTTCTCTTGCACTAAATGAAGATTCCAATAAAAATACAAATAAACGGTACCTTGATAATGGAATTAGCAATCTCATGACGGGTGACAAAAGTAAATTTGTGGAACTTGATTCAAGCAAGAAAGGCTCGGTGAGCTTTGGAGACAACACAAAGGTTAGATTGAAGACAAATGTACGATTCTTCTTGAAACTAAAGATGATGGCCATAAACTTTTACATGTATATTATGTTCCAAAATTGACTAGCAATATATTAAGTATTGGTCAGTTTTTGGAAAGAAACTATAAGATTTATATGGAAGATCGTATGCTTTGGATTCGCGACCAAGATTCTAACCTTATTGTGAAGATGCCTATGACTAAAAACACATGTTTTTGTTGGAATTGAGAACTTGTGGGCCATGTGTTTGAAGGTATGGGCTCAGGATTTATCATGGTTTTGACATATGAGGTTTGGCCATTTGAATTTTGGTGGACTTAGCCCTAAGAAAACATATGATGGTGAAGTGGATTCCAAAGATTGATCACCAGATCAATTATGTGAAGCATGCTTACTTGGTAAACATCTAAGAAAGAGTTTTCCAAAGCAGTCCATCTCAAGAGCAACAAAACCACTCCAACTTGTTCACGCTGATGTTTGTGGCCCGATCAAGCCTCAATCTTTCAGTAAATGCTCATATTTTATTCTCTTTATTGATGATTTCAGTAGAAAGACTTGGGTTTACTTTGTGAAAAATAAATCTGAGGCATTCGATGCATTCAAGAAGTTTAAAGTTCTTGTTGAAAAGGAAAATGGACATAAAATTCATGCATTGAGAACTGATAGAGGTGGAGAATTTACGTCCAATGAATTTAATAATTTTTGTGAGATGCATAGGATTCGCCGTACTTTGACAACTCCAAGATCCCCCAGAAAAATGGAGTCGCCGAGAGGAAGAATAGAACAATACTTAATATGGTGAGAAGTATGTTGAAAACTAAAAACATGCCGAAAGAGTTTTGGGCTGAAGCTTTTGCATGTGCTGTGTATCTTTCAAATCGAAGTTCGATAAAAAGCTTGAAGAATATGGCACCGAACGAAACATGGACTGGACAGAAACCATCAGTGTCACAGTTACGAGTATTTGGGTGCATTGCTTTTACTCATGTCCATGGCAAGATAGATCTAAACTTGATGATCAGAGTAAAAAGCTTATTTTTATTGGATATGATGAAAACTCCAAGGGGTATAAACTTTACAATCTGATCACTGGAAGGCTTGTAGTCAGTAGAGATGTGGAATTTGATGAAAATGCATCTTAGGATAGGAAAGTTAATGAAAAAGAGAGATCTTATGATTTCCTTCCTTACTTTGATGACGAACAAGAAGCCCCGGAAGAGTCTACACCACCATCATCTCCTCACTCACCTGGATCATCAGTTACACCAGGAAAAAAGACACTGAAGTATTGAAGTCTGGTGATATCTATAATGAGACTCAAATTATTGATGAAACAAGCTTGTTTTGTTTATTTGCAGATGTTGAACCTGTAAGCTTTCAAGAAGCAAATGAAGATGAGAAATGGAGACGAGCTATGGATGAAGAACTTCGAGCCATTGTGAAAAATGATAATAGGGAGTTGGTATCTCTTCCAAATGATCATGAAGCAATCAGAGTCAAATGGGTGTATAAAATAAAATCGAATGCAAGTGGAGATACATAAAGATATAAAACACGGTTGGTTGCTAAAGGCTACAAGAAAAAACAAGGCATTGACTATGATGAAGTGTTTGCTCTAGTAGCTCGTTTAGAGACAATTCATTTGCTGATATCTCTTGCCACTCAGAATCGTTGGAAGATTTATCAGTTGGAAGCTTTTCTTAATAGCTATCTTGATGAGAAAGTCTATATTGAGCAACCAAGTGGATATGTGGTTGCAAGGCAGGAGGATTAAGTACTGAAGTTGAAGAAGGCGTTATATGGGCGAAAACAAGCACCAAGAGCCTGGAATAGCCGACTTGACAATTACTTGTAAGAAAATGGTTTTCTAAGATGCACCAATGAGTATGTTCCTATGTGAAGAAGAAAAATGGAGACTTATTGTTTGCTTATGTTTATGTAGATGATCTTATTTTCACAAGGAACACTCCAAAAATGTTTGAAGAATTTAAGAAGACAATGGCTCGTGAATTTGAAATGAGTGACATGGGGCTCATGTCGTACTACTTGGGAATCCAAGTAAAATAAATGGAGAGTGGCATTTTCATTTCGCAAGACACATATGCAAAAGAGCTTTTGAAGAAATTCAATATGCTCAACTGTAAATCGGTGAATACTCCAATGCAATTTGGAACACAATTGAAGAAAGAAGAAGATAAGATTGATCTAACTACATTTAGAAGCCTTATTGGGAGCTTAAGATATTTGACTTGTTCGAGACCGGATATTTTATTTGCGGTTGGAGTCGTGAGCCATTTTATGGAAGATCCTGCTGAATTTCACATGATAGCTGCTAAGAGGATACTTCGATATATTAAAGAGACTCGAATATAGTTTTATTTTTACTCATCTTCTAGTGACTACATCTTGATTGGTTATTGTGATAGTGATTTTCCCGGAGACCTTGATGATAGAAAAAGCACAACTGGTTTTGCATTTTTTCTAGGAGATCAAGCAATATCTTGGAGTTCAAAAAAACAAGCTATTGTGACACTGTCAAGTTATGAATCTGAGTATGTAGCGGCTACTTCGTGTACTTGTCATGCAATATGACTGTGAAGATTATTGAAAGAACTTCACTTAGAGCAAGAAAATTCGACGAAGATCATGATTGACAACAAGTCTACCCAAAGTTTAGCAAAGAACCAGGTCTTTCATGAATGCAGTAAACATATCAATACACAATATCATTTCATTTGATAATGCATTACAAAGAAAGAAGTCGAATTGAAGTATGTGAAGTCAATGGATCAATTTGCTGATATTTTTACTAAAACACTCAAAGTTTATGACTTTGAGAGATTGCGATTCATGCTTGGAGTTCGAAAGAATCAAGTTTAGGGGGGAGTGTTAGAAATTAAACTTGATAATTGCAAAAGCCTAGAATATTCATGAATATCTAGAGTCTAGATTTATGATGAGTACATGAAAGGATGTCTAAAGAATGACTAGTAAATGCAATTAGATTTATGGTGTGGTGTCCATAATTTTCTACCTACTAGTATAAATAATCTTGTAATGTAAATCACAAATGAAGTCACTTTTAGAGTACAAGATATATATTATATTGACTTCCTCTTCTAGTCTTCCTCATACAAATAGTTTTGAGCCTACCTTCTTCCAACAACCTCACCCTATGCAACAAAGGTAATACCTTGATTATGGTTTCCTTGTAGTCTCTTTTTTATGTTGAGCAAAAATTATAAATATTTGCATTTACATGTTAAAGATTATCACAAAATTCATGAAATTTCTTGAAAATTTATGTTTGTTTATCAGAACCAAGTGAGTTGTGCATCAACCCCTCGATGATTTCATGGAGACAGGTAGTCCTCGACCAATTGAAGATATAATGCTTGAAATTTCAAGCTCAACAAAATTCTGACATTTTGCTATTGTTTTGAGGCCCAATTAATCTGTCCATAGTAAGAAGAAACAATAATCGAGGCAGTGTGCCACCTCTCCTCCCGATCAGGCGGTAGTACATTAATCGAAGAAACCGCCTCCGTCGCCAGAGTCTCGAATGATTCCATTGCATTTCTTCGATGAAGGGAGATGCATCAACGGTTAGTAGTGAGGCTGAGAACCTGTTGTTGGTTCATGAGGAAGCTTTGTGCCCTTTTCGGAAACACAGTTTGGTTTGGGAGTTTGAGGCTTTGAGAAAGGATAATGATGGTGTGGTTGAATGTCATCCAAATCCTTCGAAAATTAATTCTGACTTCGCTGAATTGAAGAGTGTTTCTAATTCATTGAATTTGGAGCAAAGGGAGAAGAAGTTAAGAACAAATTGAAGACGACAGAAGAGGGATGGTGGAGGAATTAAGAGATCAAAGATCTTGATTAAGATTCCCAATATCAAAAGCAAGAAGGAGAAAATGGAGGTAGAGAAGTCGAATGAAAGAGTGGTGATGAAGATGTCCATATTTTGGGCAGGGTGCGACTATCTGCACCCCAAAACTTACTAAACACACCTCATTCCTAGTGTATTTATGTTTTTCATTTGTATAGGAATGGGGTGTGTTTAGTAAGTTTTGTGGTGTGGATAGCCGCACCCTTTTGGGCAAGACCAATAACTCCTTCCTGGATTTTCTTTAGATCAAGTTGTCTTCAAGGCTAGCTCAATTCCACATTTGCAGTATATTGTTTCGGTATGCAGTCTCATTGAAGATATGCTTGAATTTGAGGATACCCTTTTGTTTTTCAATATTTTTACAATTAAAGTTAGTTGAAATTGAAGGTGAATGAAGAAGAATAAAAAAGAAAGAGTAAGATGCTATAAGAATTGATGTTTCAGAGGTAAAAATACAAAAATTGAATTTCCTTCACATTTTTTGGTAGAAATAGGAATTAGGGCTCTTTTCCCACTAAAGTTAGTTAACTTTCGTCTAAATGGATGAAAACTTGATGGTAAAGACAAAAATTGATGAATTTTATATAACTTGGGAATTACTTATGATGAGTTGTAACTTAGGGTTACCAAACCTGAAATAACCCCTAGTTTCGGGAATCAAATCTGACTTAGGATTACCAAACCTGATATAACCTTATGTTGATGTAACATACCTTTTAGTTATATTAGTCATACATTTTAGTTAGGGGAATTAGTTGTAGTAGCCCTTTCAACAAAAAATATTATGCAAATAGCCTTTGACCAAAAATTCTAATTTAAATAACCATAGTACCGTACGGTTCTATGGCCAAACTACCACAAGGTCCGAAATATCCTTGAAGACTCACATGTGCTTTTTAATGATGTTTCTTAAAGCCATATTTTCCCAAAAAATTGCAGATAAATCACTTCATATATTTGTTAAGATTCAGGCCTAAAAAATGGTATCAGAGCCTAGGTTTATTGAAGAAATAATTTAAGATTTATATTTAAAATATTGATTTTATGCTTAACGGAGGAGAAAATCAAGAAAATATGTATTTGAAATATTTTTCGAGATAATACAAGTTTCAGGAATATCAATCTGATGATGTTCAACAAGGATTAAAACAAAATTGTTCCTGATAGTTCTAAGATCTCACAAAATCTTAGATAATCCAGAACACCATCCAGTTCTATGGAGGTCAAACGGAGACGATGATCAGATCTCTATCTGAGATCCAACGAGAAGTTTCAGATCTAAAAAAGGAAATTATAGATCTGAAAATGAAGTTAGATCTTAGATAGAGATCTGATAAAAAAGAAAATTATAGATTTGAAAATGAAGTTACCAAAAGGATCCAACAGATCCATGAATGAACGTTTCAAAGATACGTTTGGGGATAGACTAATTATTCCCAAAGAAAAGGCTACGGAAATCCCGTAGTCAAAGAGTCACGATGAACTAATGTGTGAAATCATTAGAAAAATCTGACATGGAGGTATCACGAGTTGATATCTCAGAGTTAACCGAATCACTCTCCAATCTTAGGATAGTAGATCTGGTTAATATCAAGATGAACTCTCAAGTTCCTAATCCAGAAGGAAGTACGAGTTCAAATACACCAACCCCTGAGAGATCAAGGGCATAAGTCGAATCCAAGATTGACCTGGATATTTGGTAGGGAGCAAAAAGACCACTCAGGAGGAACAAAACACCTCTTAACAGTCTGTGGGCAAAAACGATATTGGAACCAACACACCCATATGGGTTGGTTCTCACAACCGATATCATCAATTTCTGAAACATGGAAAAATTAATCGATGAATGGATGGCCTCGTTAAAAGTGGCCTCAACAACACTGGACATAGAAAAAGAAAACTTCATCAGACTAATCGAGAGTAGTTTGGAAGGTTCCATGAAGATGGCTTGGGAATCAACATCTACCCAAGTTAAAGAATAAGCCTTTTCCAGAGATAGTTTATACGCTATCATCGAAAAGGTCGGAAGAATGCTTAAGGTCTATTTCATCGGAGATTGATACTTTGACCAAATCAAGAAGGAGAAAAGTAAAAAATATATACAAGACTTGTATGCTCTCGAATTAAAAAGTATATGTACGGTAGACAAATACATCTATTGGTTCTGCAAATATTACTTTCAAACAGAGATCCCGCTAAATGTGGCAACATAGATGTTATTTACAAAGATCTGTAGCCCCTGGCAAGAAATGTTAATCCAGTCCTACAATTTACCACCAGGATAGGTCGACACAATCGCAAGAAGGATGTCTTTCCTAAAAGATAACCTGTGAGAATGGTGTCAACAAGAGACCATTCAAAAGAACAAGAAAAAACTTAGAGGACAAATCAAAAGAACTCATATTTGTTGTGATAGCAACGATTTTCCATTCGTAATTGGAGAATCAAAATAGGTGAGGCATGGGAAGAGAAAGAAACACTTCAGAAGTGTATCTTATGCCAAGTCCGGAGGATCATAGAGAAGACCTTCCAACCAAGGAAGATCATGATGGTCCAAATCCAAGGCCAGAACCTACAAATCTGGTCAGAAATCTGGTCCTTCCAGGTTTCTTCACAAGGATCTAGATCCAGATGGAAGACAACATGAAGAACACCAACAAAGAGAACTTTCAAACGAGCTTATACTCATATAAATGAAAGTTTCAAAGACTGCAATTGTTGGTCATACGGTGCGAAATGACATATTTCGCCAGACTGCCCACAAAAACAGAGTGTAATTCACTAATTCAAGCTGACTGCAAACATCCTTGATGCAGTTTTCTATGATGATTTGGTACTAGTTTACCAGTTCGATGATATCTCTTCAGATGAAAGCATCTATGAAGAAGAATTCAAGACTGATTTAGATGAATCTTATGGATCATCAACAAAATTAGACGAATAGCCTCGAGATGAAAGATAGACTCTGAACTTCGAAAGTCTATCAGGATTATTTTCACAAATGACCATCTCAAACAAAACGATAGAAAGAATCATGAGGCAAGACTCAACTCTAAGCCCCTATGACGGTTTCAGAATTGGAGGTGTTAGTCGGATCCTTCACAAGGTCAGACTAAGACAACGCAAGTACCATATCATCTATCGGGTGAACTCAGATGAGTTTTCAATTCCAATAGAATTAACCGATAATAGAATTGATATGCAACTTATTCCAAAGGAAGAGATTCTTGAGGAATTGAGCCGAATTAGGGAATAAGTAGCAGTGACTATGAAATAGATCCATATTGGAACCATTGAAGTAGTAATCAAAGCTACCTTCAAGGAAGATACTTGTAACACCCCATTTCAAGAAAACCTGCATATGCATATTTATTAAAATTCTTTTAATGTTTATTTAAAAATGATTTAAGTGTGAGATCTTATATTACGATAGGTTATGATTTATGAAGTTCATTGTGCTCGTTTATTTTAAAAGGTTTTATGACATGTTTTTCTTTCGAGATTTTAAGGGTTTTTGCAAGATGACTTACGGAAGAAACCGAACTCGATCTCCACTCACTCGACACACATGAACGGAAGTAAAAGATAAGATGTTAATTAAATTAATTGAATAAAATGATTTAGGTTTATATGCTTTCTTTTTAGGAAGTTTTACTTATGATCTTATATGTATATTTATGAAATAAGACGTCTTACTTGAACGAACATGCATTATAGGTAATTATTGAAATAACCGAAATGCTTATTATTATTATTAATTTAAGTATATATATGGAAATTTAATATTTAATTTTATGTTTATCTATTTCCACATCTATGTGAATTTTATACCATACTATATGATTATTAGTCCTTCAATAAGTATACATATACTTATATATATATGTGTACTATGAAACATGAAATATCAAGATAAATAATTAGATTAACCTTTATTTTTTAATCCAAATCTTCCAAGATAAGTTTGCTAACCTATGACTAAGTAATCTAGACTAGCCACCTCACTAATCTAATAGCATCATGCAAATAACCATCCACTTGCAACATGCAATACATCTTAGCTTGAGGATATTTCTCTTCTCTCCCTCCCTCTCTCTCTCGATCACTCTCTCTCTCTCTCTCTCGTTTTCTCTCTCTCAATCTCTACATAAGGAACCAAAGCCTTAGACAAATAACATAAGAGGAAAAAGAAGGCAAAGGTCAAATATACATCAAGTTCTACTTCAAACCCTAGAGGTATTATGGCTTAACTCTCTTATATTTTCATTAAATCTTATGATTTATGCTTTCTAACTTAGATTAGAAGTCCAAAGATGTTCTTTGGCAATTTTCTTGGGATTATATGTTGTTAGAATGAAGAAATAAGTTGTTTTAAGAATAGGTTTAAAGATATGCTTTATTTTGCTACTGTTTTGGTTATGTTCGAAAATCTTAGAAATTGAATTAAGATGAATCCTTTTGCTTGATTGAAATATATGAAGTCAAGAGTATGCCTGTAAAATTTCATGAGGTTTGGAGTTAAATTCGATTTTATATGATTTTTCTAAGATAAACTGTTCGGAGACAGTTTTCACCCTGTTTTTGGGTCTGGTTCGTATAATTTTCTGGAATAATATACTTCGAATTTGTGCATAATCTTTTACTATGTTCAAGAACCTGTCCTTAGGTACATGTAGGATTTTAGTATGCATTTTTTCGAGCTTTGTACGATTTATGCCGAATTTTACAACAAAACCTGTTTTCTGCGTAGACGATGTCCTGTTTTCAGCTTCGTTCTAAAATTCATAACTAATTATTGGGATAGAATTTATAAGCCATGTTTAACTATGTCGTAGTACACGTTCTTAGGAGTATGTATAATTTTACTATTTCATTTTTAGAGTCTTGTACGATTTATGATGATTTTTACAATAAGGTCTGTTTTCAGCATATACACTGTCCAGTTTTCGGCCAACTTAGGAAATTCATAACTAATTATGTGAATCTTATTTGTAGTTGATATTTTTATATGTTATACTTTAATGTGTTGTCTGACTTCTGTAAAAATATGAAAGTATTTCATCAATCCTATAAGGTATGGTGAATTTTTCATTAAAGGCTATTTTTTCAGCTGAAATTCAAGTAAAAGTCTTGTTTAGGATTCTATTTTTATTTAATTATATACACTGTGAAAAATTGTGAATTTTCAGAATATAATAATTAATACTAATATATGATCATGTAAATATTTTTGTGATTTTAGAAATTATCTATGAGTTATTAAAATTGGTGCGACTTTGTGTGTCTTTTTATCCTTCAAATTTGCTAGTTTAAGTGCTTAACAATTATATAATAAGTATGATGATGTATTCTATATTCTAAATCTCACTTAAATGATTTATGATATGATCATGTTTATAATTTAATATAAGGATCAAACATGTATTGAATGGAGTATAATGAATGAGTATAAAATCTTATTAATATATGTCTTTAGAGTGATTATTTGAATAGAGTTATTGAATGATTATGCTTTAGGTTAAAGTAACCTAAAATAAAATACGAAAGATTATGTTATACGTTATAAGGAGGCTAATCAGTTAAGTGTATCGAGCGCAGTCGAGACGATCGGTGAATCCAGAGGCAATCTTTGCACTATCAACATACAAGTGGGTAACTTCTACTCTCTACTATGTGTTGTTAATTGAATTGATAAGTTAGGTATGAAAATCTACGGTTAAAGCCGTAGCTATAACCAGTATGTAACTTTCATATTGGGCGACGACCTTAAGGGCAATAAAATGCCTGGTCTATGTTTCTCAGGTGTGGCTAAGAACCACAAATGTTTCTCAGGGTGGCTAAGAACCACAAAATGTTTCTCAGGTGTGGCTAAGAACCACAAATGTATCTCAGGGTGGCTAAGAACCACATGTAGTACTTGCTTAATGATTTAATTACTTCAATGTATTAGACAGTAAAGTTATCCCACTGGGATCCCTCTCCGGAGGTGTCTCATGATGTTACTATTTTATATTTTCAGGCTCACTGGATGATGACGTGGACGAGTAGTTAGCTGGACTGACTTCTCTCTGTCGCATTAGTAGATATGTTAGAACTAAGGTTCTTTTCTTTTAAAACAATATGTTGTTTAAACGTGTATATTATGAAATCGATGGGCCTAGACTTATCTTATATTATATGTATGTTTTGTTGAGTATTTTACCGTTGATCGATGGTTCAAACATTTTTCCTAGAAATGTGGGTGAGACACGACTAATCTTGGTTTATAGACAGATATATATGTTATGTTTTAATAAAAAAAAAACTCTTGTGTCTTCGCTTTTAAGTCTTTCGCTGTATGTTATAAAATCATTATAATTTTTTTATTTCCTAAGTATGTAAAGGGTGACGACCTATTTCCAATAAAGGGAAACGGGGCGTTACAATACTGATTCTGAACTTCATCTATCAGTAATGGATAAAAGAATCAATAACCTCAGAGATGGTTGTCTTGGTACAATAGTAGGTAATTTTTATGCTGACAAACTTATGTTTGACATTCATCCTAGGATTGCATACAACCTAGCTGGCCAAGATTTTAGTCGAGTCTTATTCATCAAGATTTTAAAATAACAAATCTAATGAAAGAGGGTAACATACCATATTCTATTACATATAGAATTGCATATGCACTTTCCAATACACATCATTCTGATTTGTTTTTTAGGAAAGAGTATATTGAGATTCCTAGAATTTTCAAGGAATTCGCCAAAGTAATGACACCAGACCCAATCCAAATCCCTAGGATAGGTAGTGCTAACATACTGATTAAAGATCATCCTATTCTTAATAGATCAATGAGATTAGAATATGAAGTCAGTACTAGAATGTCTTTTTCAGTAGATAGGATACTAAGCCTAAAAGGAAAAGAACCACTAGAGGATTTCAACCCATAACAATTTAGGATCAGTAATGTAAAAATGCATTGCCCTGAGGGTTGGAAAGAAATCTGTGTTGTTTTTGATATATCTGAAAAACTTAATCTTTTTCCTTGTGATAAAATATATCATTTACAGTAACTAGTGATTGGAAGATACGAAGACATGCTAGAATTAGCGGGCTATGAAGTATTTGTCACTAGTAATGCAGATATAACCAAATGTACTATGACTTTAGGTCTAAGTTTCCTCGAGAAACACAAACCTTGGAGACGAAAAGAAATATGTATGGAATTCAGTCTTGATGGACACCTCATAAAAGTGGAATGACGAGCCCATTTTCCATATACATATCCATTGGGATGATGTATGAACAATATAAGACAGAATACTTTGCTGCTTATATTGATTCAGAATTAGGTATTTGCACGGCAAAACCAGGAGTTTTCCTCAGCGAAGCTGTGGACACATTATCTATTATTGCAGAAAGTGAAACAAGGATCATGAAACAAAGATCATGATAGGAGGTGCATTCTCAGAAAATCTTAATACTTAATAAGGGTATTCGTGAAACAAGGATCATGATAGGAGGTGCATTTGGTACACCTTAGTATAAGGTAAAAATGTCACCGATCTATATTCACGATACAATTGTTGATATTTTGTTGGGTAATAATTTTATCCAAATTTTTGCAAAATATAAGCAGGATAATCACAATAACCTGTTAACCTTTACTACTAACTGTGGTAGTTTGATACTGGTTCTATGATGAGAATGGGTATTCAATAGAATAATGCCCACTATTTTTCATAGCAAACGTGGTGATGATACCAAATTAATACATCCTAAAATGCAGGATAAAAGAAAATTTGGTAAATCTCTTGTATCTTTCAGGCAACAGGGTTTCGAAAAGGCATCCAAAGAAGATATCCAACTTCTGAAGAATGCACTTAAAGAGAGCACACCTGTTGAGGACATTGACGAGGAAAAATTATTTTCCCTTGAAAATGTCAAAAGACTAATCCAGAGAAACTTCAATGAGGATCCTCTGGCTTGGTGGAATAGGAACAAGATTGAAGCAACTCTAAAAGTAAATGAACAATTCCGGTATGAGTTGGTTCGATACAAGCCAATCTAGATGAACATGATCGATCTTAAATTGATTGAAGCTGGAGTCTCCTCTTATAGTAGACCAGGTTTTCTGATAAGAAACCACGGTAAAATAAAAAAAGGTAAAACGAGGTAAGTAATTAACTATCAAAGTATTAATAAGATACTTGATTTTGATAGTTATTACATCCCAAGTAGGGAACATTTAATTGACTGCATTAAAGGGTCAATAGTGTTTTCTAAATTCGATTGTAAGTCTGGTTTCTACCAGATTAAAATGGTAAAGGAGTTAAATATACAACTTTTTCTACTCCACAATGTCAGTATATCTGGAACGTACATCCAATGTGACTTGCAAATGCACCCCAGATATACCAACAAAAAATGGATAATTTGTTTAAAGATTATTTCGAGTTTATGTTTGTCTATATAGACGACATATTAATTGCATCTAAAAATATGAAAGAGCATATTAAGCATCTTGAAATATTTTTTGAAGCATATCATAAAGAATGATTAGTGTTATCTAACAAGAAGACAATAATTGCTGTCAATAGAATCGAGTTTCTCGATGTTATTATTGACCAAACAGGTATGGAACTTCAGAAATATATTGTGGAAAAAATATGCAATTTCCCTAATGTTCTGAATGATAAGAAACATCTCCAAAGCTTCTTGGGTATTGTTAATTTTAAAGGTAATTTTATTAAAGACATGACAAAATACAGAAAGGATTTTCATCCTCTATTACAAAAAAAGATGAAAAGATAAAGTGAAAATGGGAAGATATACATTCCCAAAGAGTTCACGAACTAAAATAGATTTGTAGCAATTTGCCAAAACTCACAATACCACAAGATGACGATCAATTAGTTGTCTATACAGACGCTAATGATTTCCGATGGGCAGCAGCGCTCATGTGAAAGACATCTAAAGGCGAAGAATCTTGTAGATATACAGGAGGATTGTTCTCAAAACAACAAGCCAAATTATAGCACATTAATGAGAATGAATTCTTTACATTTTGGAAGGCTTTTAAAAAATTGCCTTTATTCTTATTAGTAAAAGAATTTACATTAAAAGTGGATAATACAAATGTTAAGAATTTCTTAAAGAATAAACTCGAATAAAAAATCGAGAAAGCCCGTATTATTAGATGGCAAGCAAATGCCAATATTATTTATTTGATATTGTCATTGTGAAATCTAATGAGAATGATCTTGCAGATTTCCTGCAAGAGATGGATATCCTTGAAGCAGATTTCATCATAGTACGAGCTAGACACCTCAAGAAAAACCTTGAGGAGTTAGATAAGAGATATGGCTTGCTATGGATATGTGCTGAAGCCACTGCCTATGTTCAAAAGGTAGATTGGGACTCGGTCCAGAAAGCCATAAGTGCTACGAGAGCAGCTCATGCCCATCTATGGGATGCGCTCGAAAGTCCTCTTCTCAAAGCAGGTTCACCATTAGTGACCCAAAGAGAGGTTCACGAGAAAAGTTCTTCATTGATGAATACTCAGGGTATTTTTATACCCGAGGCAGGAAATCCTGCCGATACAAGTTTTTTATCAGATTCTGGTGAAAAGGCAAATAATGCCAAAATGAGTAATCTATCGAACTTCGATAGAACAATTAATTTGGAAAGTCAGGACTCTGTTCAGGACAAACCAAGTCAACCCAGCACCTTTGGGGTTAAAGAGGGAGAGGTTAACCTTCGGCCACAAACAGGCCCAAAAAAGGTTAACACTAATGAGTCGTTTTCTCCTTTACAGGTTTATCAAAGAACGTGGTAGAAATTGGTGATAAGGAATGAGATCAATCCTAGCAAAATAATTGTCGATTGGTCTGGAAAGTATCCGCATGTGTGGATACTAGTGGGTGAAAGCCCACGAAATGTACGAGAATGGTATGATTTTGGAGCCATTGCTTCAATTCTTACCACTGCACCAAGCTTTCCAGATATTTCTAAATTACCAAAATGGATTGCCACTGCCGTACACGACTTATGGCAAAATAAACCACACCTTGGTCGAGATGATATTGTTGGAACCGACGGATCGCCGGCCTTGTGCAATCGAAAATGGGATCGAAAAAGATATGCGCAGCGGAAAGAAACCATACCTTTTTGGAGACGAATAGATCGAAGATAAGACCTCTCGATCTTCTGTTGTATTCCTAACCCTTCCTTTGGACGTCATGTGGGCGATGATCCTCTAAAGGCTCAGCGATCTCGTCCCTCTTCTCTCCTCACGAATCTGTATCTTAACGTGTGCGTAGATTGAGAGTGTATCTTGTGAGGGAGGCGCTGAAATAAGGGTATATATAGGCTACAACAGGGACCTAGAGAAGGAGTTAGGGTTTGTCACGCCCCGTTTTCCTTCGTATTTTATCAGAGTTTTACTGTTGGACGTGAAGAGAGAAAATAGCAAGAGACACATACACAACAGAAAGAATAAGCAAGAGACGACATAAGAAAGAGGTGAGGGACGAAGTGATACTTTCACGTAACAACAATCGGCCTCTGCCGATAGCAATCAGTCTCACTACTGATAATATACATCATACACAGTGGAAATAACATCAGGATCTCTCGTTCACAGAACACTCAGAATATATTTACAAAACGTGAATAAACTTATAACATATTGTTTTGAAAATGTTTGTGCGATACATCCTAAAATCACAGATTCAAAAGCGGCACCGTCTTTCTCCATCTAGGGTTCATCAGCTCCTGTAGTGTGAGTATAGATTAAGGGGGTGAGTGCGTGGAATACACTCGTGGGAATAACGCTACCCATTGTGACTCTCAACAGATATAAAAAAAATACTAGTAAAATAATCTTAAGTCACGTTGTCACAGTACATAAAATGCATAGCAGATATTAGAAATAGTAAAGGATGCATAGGTGCGGGGTTCCCCCATCTTATCCTGTAAAACGGTCTCATATACCGCTAGCGTATTTCAAGGACCGCCAAACCTATTCAAAGTAGTAGAAAATAGCAAGGGACGAACAGAATGCATGATCAAGGTGGACATCAGTCCAACCACAGTAATAATATGGCACAACAAATATATTCACAACATTTAGTATTCCTCAATCATGCATTTAAATAGGGAAAACTGTAAACAGATAAAAGGATAGAAATTACCCCCACCTCGTTCGGTGGTACCCACGTGAGTTGATAAATCCGAAAGTCTGATAACTGGATAACTCAAAGCTCAGTCCAATAAGTAGCCTACATAGTTACGGTGTTTCTTAGATCTTAAATACAGTATAAATAAAGCTGTAAAAGGTTCCGGCGGAAAAACGGTCATTAACGACGCGACGGATCGAACGATCTAAAGATTGGAATTTTGGAGACAAGGCTGAAAGTCAAGTCTAAAGGGCTGAGATGATAGGAAATGAAATTTAGGTCACGACAAAAAAAGAATGAGCTCGATCGGAGTTAAAACGAGCTCAAACGGAGCATTTTAAGTTTAGGGGTAAAATGGTAATTTTAGTCAAAGGGTTGACTTTGACCGGGCCCACGGATCCCGATCAACGACGTCTCGACATCGACGACTCGATACGGATGAACGACGGAAAAAAAACGAGATTTGGATAAAAAACACGATGTCGGGTGCGTGTCGGCACCCGACGGGCGCGCACGGTGCGCGTCGGCACCCGGCACCCGACGGCTGCCGAGTTTTCTCGGCAACTAGGCACCGCTCAACCCGGCTGGTCGAGTTTTCTCGGCCAGCCTTGCCCAGAAATTCCCGACGGTAGCCTGCTCGAGCAGGCCACTTCCCGGCGCTGCCACCTCCAGCCACCACCACCTACCTCACCGGATATCTTGCACCGCCGGCTACCACCTCCGGCCGTCCATCGCCGGATTCCGGCATGAATAGTGCCCGGAAACTTCGCTGCAAAACCCTTCGAAGTCACATTTTTCCAAAAATTCCAACTTCAACCAAAACTCCGGCCGGCGACTTCCCTTCACCGGCGACCACCCCCAGCTCCTCTGCCTGCGACTCCCCATTGCCGGAAACCTTTCCCGACCATCCCAACACCCTTATACATACATATACACCCATACGTATACACACACTCCCACACGGTCAAACACACACACATATCAAATAGCTTGGCCAGCGGCCACCCGCCGCCGGCTACCACCACCAGCTCACTCTCTGGACACCGGCCGGTGACTCCCGGTTACCGACAGCCCCCCAAACCCAGCCACCAACTCCGACAGCTTCAATCACATACACACACGTATATATACAAACACACCCTCCACTGTCCAAGCTTTGGCCGACGACTTCCAGTCGCCGGCCACCCTTCCCATGGCTTCGCCAGCGACCTCCCGTCGCTGGCCAAGGGTTCCCTCACGGCGGCGCCACTCGGCGCCGCCCACAGCAGCCACACAACACACACACTGATACATCTCCAAAAACACACACATGCACGTACATGCACAAATACCCACTGTTCCGGCCATGCACCGCCACCCACGACGGCGCCACCACTCTGGCAGCTCCCCACCACTCCCCGGTGGTCTTGCCGCCACTGTTCCGGCAAGAAAACGAGGAGAGAGAGAGAAAAATGAAGAGAGAGAAAGGGTGGTGGAAAAATATATCCTAGATTCGTCTCGTCGAGACGAACATCTTGTGTGAAAATCATCTGATTCCGACAACGTTGAAATTTTCCAACGATCGGCCGGCAGCGGCGCGCCGGAAAACAGAAAAACCAAAATTAAAAGACGAGAAAGAAGGACTTACGTGTTTTCGTCGGGTTCGGCTCGATCGAAGAAACAATGATTTTTGAATCGAAATCACCTCATTTATAGAAATCCAGAAAGTTACTATTCATCGAAAATATCTCCGTTACTATTCATGTAAATATCTTCATTTCCATTCTCCGTAAATATCTTCCGATTTTTCCGAAACTTCCGGTTTTGCCCTTTTCATCGCCGTTCGAGCTACGGGTCTCCGATTGACCTCTAGTTCGTTTCTATCTTCTCGTTTTCTCGATATGCATCTAATGGTACATAAATACCTACCTTCCACGTCTAATAAAATTATCGATCTAAAACGTGCATTAAACACTTATCTAAGACGCACTAAATTAAATAAACAGTCAAAGCATACGCACAAAATTATTAAATCATAGGTTAAAATATTTAATTAATTAATTATGCTCGTTTTGATCCGGGGCGCTACAGAGTTGGGCCTCCTGATGGGCTTAGGCATCCTGTGTTCGGCCCGAACATGCAGTTTAAGTCCATCAATTATAACTCGGTCCACTAAGGAGTTATAATTGAACTACCGCCCCAATCCTATATTACAATATGGGATTCTTCTTATTATATGTACATTTATTTCCCCGTGTTTAAGATATCGAATGTCCGTAAATTAAATAAGTTATTGACAACTTAATTAATTTACATCTAATTCCAAGAGTAGTACCACTCATCTTTATTATCATGTCGGATTAAATCCACCTGCAGGGTTTACATGATAATCCTTATGAGCTCCTCAAGGGGACATCATCATCCTAAATAATTAGGACACGAATTCCTTCTATAATCAACAACACACCATATAAGCAACGCTATTTCCCAATTCACCGAGCCTATTGATTTATGAATAAATCTCACTCATTGGCAAATTAAAGAAACAAACACTGAGTACACGTGCCCGTTATTATATAGGGATTACGAAGACGCACATCCATAATAACAGAGGTCTTGTTCTTTTATATAGTCAGTACAAATCGAACAACCTCAAATGGTCCTGCTCAATACACACAAAATGTACTAGTGTAACTTTATAGTCAAGATAGACTAATACCAAATTACACTACAACTGTTACAATGGTTTGTCCAAATCCATCTTGGTTGTGAGCTACTATTTATAATCATAAGGAACTGATAGCATGATCTTCTGTGTGGCACCACACACCATGTTATCTACAATACAGATTAATATGGATAATTGCATTAACATATATAGCAAATATAAAATGCAAACATTTGACCAAAATGATTCTCATATCAAAAAGATGTTCATACAAAAGCTAAGCTTATAATATACATCCTAACACTGGTGACGCTATCTATATGGTGGAAAGTGTGAACTCTACATCGATCACAAAAGTTTAAAGTATTTCTTCAAACAGAAGAGAACACAACGTGCGCCAGAAAAGATGGTTGAAGTTAGTGAAAGATTACGATTAATTGTGCATCCAGGGAAGGCAAACGTGGTCGCCGATGCTCTTAGTCGAAATAACAGAGGCGAGATAACTAGCATGCTTGCTCGTCAGAACCAACCGATAAAAGAAACGTTCGAGCTACGTCTGGAAGTGATTACGACTCCGAGCAATATTAAAGCTCTAAACGCGGCTCTAATGATTAAGCCCACGCTTTGAAAATAAGTAGTCCGAGCTCAGAAGAAGGATACATTCTTGCAGAAGAAAAATACATGTGTGGAGAAAAAAAGTTTATCGCTTCAGAGAAAGAGGGAAGCTGAAACCAAGATTTATCAGATCATTTGAAATTCTCAAACGGGTTGACGAAGTAGCTTATAGACTAGTCTGCCACCAGACTTTGCAGGAATATACATAACGTCTTCCACATGTCCATGTTATGAAAATACATATTTAACTTCAGCCACATCATTGATCGACAAAGATATCGAACTCAAGAAAGATTTATCGTACGAGGAGATTCCAATAGCAATCCTGGACAAAAATAATTCACAAAAATTGAGAAATTGAGAGATCGTCTTAATCAAAGTTCTTTGGAGCCGCCACAATATCAAAGAAACGACTTGGGAAAAGGAAGAAGAGATTTTGGCAAAGTACCTAAAATTGTCATAATATGATACGTATCCAAATTTCGAGGGCGAAATTTATTTAAAGGAGGGAAGGATATAACACCCAAAAAAAAAACAGGGATAATTAAGTTGCTTAAACCTAAGCACTAGATATTCTAAAGTCTTAGGCTAGGTGTGACATGTTGTAAAAGTTCATGACACCTAGCACACTACTTTTCTCTCACTTCACCATTTGAAGACAACACATTTAAGCTATATTATGAATCATCAAGCCTAGTGTGTGGGAGCAAATTGATGTGTAACAAGAAATGGGAAGACAAAATAAAAAGTCAACACTCTTTTCTCCCCCCTCTCGATCTCTCTCTCAATCTTTCTCTCACTTTCTCAACTCTCCTTCTCTCACGTATTCTCTCTCCCTCTCTATCTCTCGTATTCTCTCTCTCACACCAAGAGCCACCGCCAACCACCACCATCTCGCCACCGCCGAATATCACTTTTCCAGCAAGAGTTTTGAACCAGAAAGTAGAACTCAATGGCCCCGTCATGAGTACGGACTCGGTTCGGCCATCGGTGCCACCGTCGCTGTGCATGGGCGATGTAAAGGGGGCTGCTGTTTTTCTCCTAAACACGTAGTAGATTTCTTCCGAGATGCCATTTATCCGAGGTGGGGTAACTTATAGGCTTCCACGTTTAAATTTCTAAGTGAGTTTGAAGTGGGGGTAATTTTCTAGTTTACACGTTTAAGTTTCAAAGTGAATTCGATATGAAGTATACGTATGTGAAATATGTGTTCTATGAATGTCGTGTTTTGTGCTTTTCTACGTGGCGTAGATGGATTAATACTATTGAAAAATGAGAGAACTTGTTTTTGTGATTAAAATGTTTTCCAGGGTGGTTTTTGAACCATAATAACGTTTTCCAGGGTGGTTTTTGAACCACAAAAATATTTTCCAAGGCGGCTAACGAGCCACAGCGGCTAAGAACCGCACCAGGGTGGTTTAAGGACCACAAAAAGGTTTTCCAGGGTGGCTAAAGAGCCACAAAAATATGTTTTCTACGACAGCTCAGAACCGTATTTTCAAAGACGGCTCGTACCCGCACCAATGTGATAATGATTTATATGTATTTGATATCTCAATGTTTTGACTGCTCTTGAAACCCCCCCACTGAGTGTCTTCATGCACTCACCCCTTTATGTTAAAAATGTTTTCAGCTTGAGGAATCTTTAAGCGTGGTGCGCGAGCGATGAATGTTGGTAGCCGATGATCTAAAGTTTGCAAAAGAATTTTTATTTACAGTGTTTTGTTTTATGGATTTAAGAAAAATGTAATTCATAATTATTCTTAATTTTGTTTATATTTATAGTTCTTAAAATGGTAAACTTTGTACGTAACGCCTTAGTTAAAAATTTCCCTTATTAAAAAGAAACGGGGCGTTACAAAAGATATTTTCTAAATTTGATCTAAAATCAGGATTTTGACAAATACAAATATAAAAAAAAGATCGTTACAAAACAGCTTTCAAGTTCCTTTTGGACATTATGAATGGAATGTAATGCCCTTTGGATTAAAAAATGCACCTTCAGAGTTTCAGAGAATTATGAAGGACATATTTAACAATTATAGTTCTTTTTGCATAGTTTATATAGATGACATATTGTTTTTGTCACCAAACCTAGACCAACATTATAAACATCTAGATATTCTCTTTTATATAATTAAAAAGAACGGATTAGTATTATCTGAAACAAAAATGAAATTATTTCAAACCTCTATAAGGTTCTTAGGACATGATATAAACAAAGGATTAATTAAACCAATTAATAGATCTATAGAATTTACAAATAGATTTCCAGATCAGATAAAAGACAAAAATCAATTACAAAGATTTTTAGGATGTTTAAATTATATAGCTGATTTTTTCCCAGATTTTAGAACATATTGTCAACCCTTATATAAAAGATTAAAAAAGAATCCTCCAATTTGGACATATGAACATACAAATATAGTTAAAAATTTAAAACAAAAAATTAAGAATTTACCATGTTTAGGTATACCACATCCTGATGCATTTATGATAGTTGAGACTGATGCATCTAACATAGGATATGGAGGTATTTTGAAACAAAGGTTACAAAATAAAGACCAATTAGTTAGATTCCATTCAGGCATCTAGTTAGGTTCACAACAACATTATTCTACAATTAAAAAAGAAATTCTTTCAATAGTTTTATGCATATCAAAATTTCAAGACGATTTGTATAACAAAAAATTTCTTTTAAAGATTGATTGCAAGTCTGCAAAAGAAGTATTAACAAAAGATGTTCAAAATATTATTTCAAAACAAATTTTTGCAAGATGGAAAGCTATTTTGAGTGTATTTTATTTTGAAATAGAATTTATTAAAGGAGAAAACAATTATTTACCAGATTTTCTTATAAGAGAATTTTTACAAGGAAAGTAATTTTTATTCAGATGGATTCCAAATTCAAAGCTCGTACATCCAAAGATTATTCTACAAACACAAACCCAGGACAAATTACTCCAGTACCACAATCAATTCAACCTCTAGCCTACAATACACCAAGACCAAACAGATTCTCTCTTCTTCAGGGTTTCCCTGAATTATAATATAAAATGACTTTAGCTTCTCCAGTACTAAGATCCCTTACTCCAACAAATCCAGCCATTACCAAAGAACCACAACAAGATGAGTATAAATATACTCCAAAATCATGGTATGACCATATATGTTTGACATATTTCACCAGTCTACCAGAGGATCCACAACAATTTCTATTCAAGAAGTTCAATCACGAAATTTTTTGGGAATCAAACAATCTCTCAAAAACAAGAAAGTTTTATGAATACATTCTCGTTGATACAAATTCCATTAATCTTTATCACCATGAAGATGACAAAGGATTTATTTCACATTCAAAATGTTTCATAAAAAGAGTAATTACTCTTGTTGAATGGGATAATCATTTACAAAAAGAAAAAAGATTTTCTGGACAATTCTATCCTCAAACTTTTACTTATGGGGACTACAAGTTGGTGTGGTATAGGTTTTTATTTGTAAGGCCTAAAACACACTCTTGGTTCTTCCATTTTGAGGATGATATTTCAAAGGTTTTCCCCATTTGGTTTTACGAGTGGTAGAGAAAGATCGGACCAAAAGTCTCTGTATTTCCCCCTGATATAAAGAAAGCCCTTGACATTTATTCTTTGGCCTCTCCTTCACAAAACTACCAAAAGACTTTGCTTTTTCATGCAGAGTTCAAAGTTCTGTGGATTTTCGTTTGGGAGTTTAGTTTCAAAAAATCTTTCACCGAACCTTCTTCTTATTCTTTGATCCGCACATACAAGATTAAATGGGGGGTCGTTTTGACCAGACCATTTGTGGAGAACAAGCCGTTCGCCATTTCTTGGCTACCGGAGAAAAAATTAGGTATAACAAAAACAAAGACCAGAAAACTTCATCACCAAAAAACAAAGAGAAACTTGATGAATCTAAGACAAAAACACTTTCACCAAAAGAGAAAGCTTTCTTTGATGCTTTCACTCAAAACCCAAATTTACAAGCCCAATTTTTTGAATTTATATCACAAAAGACAAGTTCCGAGAAGTCAGACGAATCAACCTCATATGACCCATTTGGAGGACCATGTGCACAAGATCTTTTTGATCTATAGGATATTTGTGTATTAACAAAGATTTATTTACAGATGGACCGTCCTATTTATGGAAGAAAACATATACAAAGTTGTCTCAAATGTTACTCTTATGTACATTACGAGAGCAATAAAACAAAGTTGATTAATGAAGGAAAGACATGTTTAAACAAAGTTTTACTTCATGAAGAATTCCTGTTTAACATGAAGTATGTGTACAAGGCAAGTGATATACAAAAAGAATACAGAAAAAGAGTTCAGATACAAAATGATAAGTTTAGAAGATGTATGGATAAGTATCCAAGGACTTCGGAATGCATTGATCAATATGATGTACCTGATGAGCCTTTCCAACAAAGACAAAGAAGGATTTGACATCACCAACAAAGCTGTTTCTCACTACCAACAAAGTTGTTTCCACTCAATCTCCACTCAACAAAAGGATCCAAGATGCTCTTCAACAAAGTCAAAAGCATACAGTTCTCTGTCGGCCACCTGCAGTGTCGGCATGTAACTCAAATGCACCTAAAATACAAATGTAAATTCAAATGTTAGTTTTTCAATTCTATAAATAGATCTTCACAAATGTAAGAAGACAGAACTCATTACGATTACTATCTTCCCTCTCTATATTTCCTTCTTCCCTACCAAGCTTTCATGTTCTAAGTTTATTTTAACCAAGCTTTCCTACAAGCGTTGTTCTACATAGCAGACCTTTGCTACATATTGTAAACAAAATTGTAAGTTTGTTTTATATTTCAATCAAAGTTTGTTTTAACAATTCTGTATCAAATCTGTTTTCATTCATTCATACATATAGGCATGTTTCTCTTGTCTTCGATCCTGCCCTATTTGGTATTAGAGCCATTTTAGGTGTAGAAACAGTTACAAAGAGTTTAGAATTCATAATTTATTTAAATGTTTAGAATTTTTGTAAGAATTCTTGATTAGGTGTTGGACCTTATGTTGGTAAACTTATAAGACGGTTGGCAAGCTTGTGTCGGGTGTTCCACGCATAGTGTTCCCATATGACCCTCCTAGGAAAGAATCCGTTCAGTTAAACATAAACAACTTAAAAATCATGACTTCAAGACTTAAGAAACTGTTATACACTGGAAGTAGCTCACATAGTAATATGGTGCAGAGTAGAGAAACATATTTGCCTATAGATTATTCGAATTGGACAATACCTAAAGAAAAGATTGAAAATATTTACAAAATAGGTTTATTAGATTATAAAACTGCTTATACTGTTAAAACACATGAAGAAACAATATCTTTACAACAAGATGCACAATGTATTAATTTATTATCGAAATACACAATTAATAAATATATTAACAAATGATATAGATATATGAATATAGGACTTGTACAAATTGCTGTAAAACCTTTAATGAGGTTAGGAATTGATTCACCTATATATTTAGCTTTAAGAGATAAAAGAGCTATTAAATACGAAGATTCTATTTTATCCTTAGTACAAACTAATGTATGTAATAGACCAATATATTTTAATAGTGCTCCTAACATATCGGTAGACTTATTTGACAAAATGATCTTAAATTCATTGGTTCTAGATGTTCATATACAAAATAACAAATTTCATAAAGATTCTACAAATTTTGCTTTAATATATAGAATATATTTAGACTTATGACATCACAGATCAATCCGAAATTTAATAAACAAAGAATCCCTAGTTTTAAAGAAGAAACTTTATTATTACAAATTGATGCTGAAAAGCCTAATGTTTTTGTACCAAAATTACTCAAATGGAATGAAATTACAATACCAAATGAATTTATAGTTGAAGAACCTCAACCAATAAGAAAAATAGAACAAAATAGTGTGTGACAATTCATAGAAGACAATAATGGAAAAATATTATTAAAATTTAATTCCTTTAGAGAAGATATATCTAAAGTATCTAGTCCAAGACAAAGATTTTCAAATGCTAGACAATCATTTTCTAATTTTTCAGATTTTAATCAAAGATATATATTTAAAACTCTTATTCCAGAACCACAAATTGATAGTTCACTCCTTACTTCACCGACTACTGAAAGTATGATAAATGTTATAACAACTGGAAAAGAATTTGAACCATTAATGGAACATTGGAATACTGAAAGAAAGAGTAATTATCATGAAACAAAAATAATATGGTATAAAAAATTAGATAAACAAATTAGGAAAAAATTAAAAGGAGAATGGATTTTAGATATGAAGAGATTAAAAACAAACATACCCTTCTATACTTTTTTACAAATATTTTTATCTAAAGAAGGTATAAATGATTTTTTACAAAAACCCTGTATAGATGTTAATACTACATTACATAAAAAATGGATTTTAAAAAATAACAATGAAGTAGTAACAACAGTACATCCTCCTCTACAACAATTATAATTACAAACTTTTAAAGGAGAAATAATAGCAGATCCTTTTAAACAACTAACAAGTAAAAATGAAGATACTAATAGGATTATTCAACAAAACAATTATTCTAATCAAATTTTACATTCTATAGCTAATCAAGTTGAACATATATCAAACAAAATAAGTTTAGAAAAAGGAAAACAAAAAAATAAATGATATTCCTAAAATAGAGATTTCAAAACCATATTTTCATGCTATTAATAACTTAGAAGATAAGAAAATAAGTTTTAATCCAAGATCTGACAATATTTTATCCAAGATATCAACAAAATTATCAGAGATAGGAACATCGAGTCAAAAGATAAATTGTTTAGAAACCATAAAAGAAGTTAATAAAGATGAACAATCACAATCCTCTGAAAGCACAAGTAATTCAGAAAGCTCATAATCTGAAACACAAAGTATTAAAGATATAAGTAAAAAATTTAATAGTGATTCTAAATCACTTAATTCAATTATGAATTCTAAATCTTAGTTACTGTATCTACACCTTAATGACTCTGATACCAAAAAGGGCAAGGATCTAAAAGGGAAAAACACAAAGAGAGAGCGGAAGCCATATCTATATGAATGATGTATAAAATATGCAATATGTAAAAGATTTTGTATATTAAAACAAACCTACTATTTTGTTTACAAATTGAACCAAAAGAACAGGTTCGTAGATACAAGATTTGTAAACTCAAACTTCAAACTTCAGAATTTGTAAAGCTGGTAAAATAAAGCTTTAAAAAGGATACAAAGGAAGGCTTAGAGAATGTAAAATTTGAGAAAAGGCTCAAATTCGTTATGCCTTCTAACAACTAAAACACACCTATATATAGAAAATGAAAAGCAACTATCAAATACATTTGTCATGAATTTATTGTGAATCTTCATTTCATTTGTAAAGCAGTCAAAAGTGGCAGACATGCTTTTTAAAATGAACGGTCTTCTTTTTCTTCCTTTTGTAGTGGCATCTTTCTTTTTGTAGTGGGAAGGAATCTTTTGACTTATCCTTCATCTTGTGCATTCAGCTGTTCAAGCAATTGGTCTCTTTCATCTTGAGGTGTAAAGAACCCATCTGAAACATATCCTTGAGAAATGCATTTGTCTATTTGTGGATATGCTACATTATTGGTCTCCAATTTGTCGTTTTGTTGTTTAACCAATCTTTTCCAAATCTTCATAACTCTTTGAAACTTGTAATTTGGTCGGAGTTGATTTATAATATCATCTTCCTCATCAACATAAAGTTTGTGATCAAATATAGCTTGTAGAACATATTGTTTTCCTTCATCTACCATTTTTGTTTTATTGTGGCAATACTGAACATAAGTAAAACACCTAGAAAATTCTGAAATATGTTTCCGGGAAAGCCAGAAACAACTTTCTTTTGTAATTTCCATCTTCAAAGGTCAAAAGGGTCCTGTCCAAAATGATCAGTATGAGGATCATAAGAAGTAGACTCTTCAGACTTAACAGAACTTGTCTTTTTACTTTGTTGACTAAGAAACTCAAAAAACTAGGATTGTAACTCTGGATTTTGTGTTAAGTTTTCAAAGAAAGATTTCTCACTGGATTCCTCTTTTTTGGATTTGTTTTTATTTGGAATAGATGGAGAAGGGATTTGTGTATTCTCTTTCTTGTAGGTAATTTTCTCTCCTGTTGCAAGGAAATGTCTAACAGCTTGTTCAGAACAAACAGTCTGGTTGAAACATCCCCACCATCTAACCTTGATATTCCTTACTAAAGAATAAGGAATAGGTTCAATGAAACATTTTTTGTAATCAAATTCCCATGCTAGAATCCAAGGAACTCTAAATATAGCATGGAACAAAAGGGTTTTTTTGGTAATTCTCTGCAGGGGATATTGTAGCAAAAACATCTAAACCTTTCTTGACATCTATTGGTAAGGTTGAAATTTCTGGTCCTACTTTTCTCCATCATTCATAGAACCAAATGGGGATATCTTTCACATCATCAATTTGAAAATGAATAAACCAAGAATGAGTTGCTGGTCTAAGGAAAAGGAATCTATACCAAGCCATCTTGTAGTCACCATAATTGTAGGTTTGTGGATTGAAAGGTTTTGAAAAAGTTCTCTCAATACCATTCCATTCTTTGAAAGATAACACTTTAGTAATAAAGCATTTTGAGTAATTCACATAACCTTTTGTATCTTGATTGTGTACGAAACTGGCAAATTTTGTATCATACAAGATGTATTCATAAAATCTCTCATTTTGTAAATATTGTCAGTCTCCCAAAAAATATCAGGATTGAATTTTCTCCTAGGATAATCATAAAGATCATCTGGATTTTTTGTAAAGTTTGTAAGACAAATATTTTCAAACCAAGCTTTGTAAGTGTATTTGTATTCCACATCTTTGGAATCTTTTTTATTGAAAGAAGTCAAAGTTCTTTTTGGTGAAGGGTTTGTTGGGTGAATAGAAAGAGCAGTTTTGTAAGGTAACTCAGGAAAACCTTGAAGAGGTGAATATCTGTTTGGTCTAGTGAAATTGCTTGTAAGTGGTAAAGTTTGTGGAGATGGAACAATCTGTTTGGATCTGGATTTTGTAGAGTAATAATTAGCTGTAGGAGTCTTGAAGTTTGTATCCATCTGAAAAAATCATTTTTCTTGTAAAAACTCTCTTGTTAAAAAATCTGGTAAAGAATTATTTTCTCCTTTAATAAACTCAATTTCAAAATAAAAAACACTTAAGATGGCTTGCCATCTAGCAAATATTTGTTTTGAAATAATGTTTTGTACATCTTTAGTTAAAACCTCTATAGCTGATTTACAATCAATCTTTAAAAGAAATTTCTTATTGTATAAATCATCTTGAAACTTAGAAATACATAAAACAATAGATAAAATTTCTTTTTTTATTGTAGAATAATTTTTTTGTGAACCCAACCAGGTTCCTGAATGAAAATGAACTAATTGTTCTTTTGAATGCAATGTTTGTTTTAGTATGCCTCCATATCCTATACTGATGCATCTGTCTCAACTATCATAAAAGCATTTGGGTGTGGAATACCTAGACACGGAAGGGTTTTAACTTTTTGTTTTATCTCTTTAACTATGTTTGTATGAATGTCTGTCCAAACTGGGGGATTCTTTTGTAGTCTTTGGTATAAAGGTTGACAAAATTTTCTAAGATCAGGAAAGAAATCTGAAATATAATTAAAACATCCTGAAAATCTTTGTAATTGTGTTTTGTCTTTAATCTGATCAGGATATTTGTCTGTAAATCCTATGGATCTATTAATTGGTTTAATAAGACTCTTATAAATTGTAGTGCCTCGGACCAAAAATGAAGAATAATTGAATAATTAAATATTAAACCCTTAATTAAATTATTATGTGCGTAAATCTTGACTGTTTAATTTAATTACGTGCGTTTCAGATACGTGTTTAATGCAAGATTTAGATGGAAATATTTTCTAGACATGGAACATAGGATTTTATTATACCATTAGATGCGCAATGGAAAAATGAGAAGATAGAAACGAACTAGGGGTCAATCGGAGACCCGTAGCTCAAACGGCGACGAAAAAGACAAAACACGAAGTTTCGGAAAATTGAAAGATATTTCACGGTGAATAGTAACCAAGATATATTGGATGAATAGTAAATTTTCCAAAATCTATAAATAGGGGCTCATTCGATTCATTTTTCACCGTTTTTCCGAACGAGCCAAAAGCGACGAAAACACGTAAGTCTCTCTCTCCTCCCTTTTCTCTCTCGATTTTCTATTTTCTAGTCACCAGCACCGCCACCGGCGATATTGTCGGTTTCGGCCAATTTTCACACAAAATGTAGGTCTCGTCGAGACAAGTCTAGGATAGGTTTCAGATTTCAATTCCGATGTCTCGTTCGCTGGGAAACGGCAAAAACATCATCGGAAAACCCTAACCCTCATTTTTCATGATTTTCAACCCTTTCTCTCTCCTCGGTTCTCTCTCTCTCTCTCTCTCTCCTCCTTCGCCGGAGTGGTGGCTGACCTTCCCGGGATGTCAGACTATCAGTTAGGGGTGGTGGAAAGTGGTTGAAGGTGTGTGTAGGCTGTTGTGTGTGTGTTTTTACATGATAGTGTGTGTGTGTTTGGGTTGTTCGTTGCCGGCGATCGGAGGTCGCCGGTCGGAATTGAGTGTTGGGGTGGCGCCTCGTTACGCCGCCTTGTCAAGTGGTATAGCCGGCGATGGGAGGTCACCGGCCATAGCCAGAATTTGGGGGGGAGAAAATGGTTGAGGGGCTGGTCTGGGCACCCGGCGCTGGGAGACCCAGGGCGCACTGGGCACACGGTGCCGGGAGACGCCGGGCGCGCCGGGCACACGACGCCGGGACAATCTAAATACGTTAAGTTATCAGAGCCATTAAGGTGTAGATACAGTAACTAAGATTTAGAATTCATTATTGAATTAAGTTTTTAAGATTTACTTTAAGTTATCCTGTTTAGAGGTCTGGACTTTAGGGTTGTATCCTTGTAAGTCGATTGGTAAGCCTGTTGATGGTGTTCCACGCCCTATATCCCCTACGACCCCTTTAAATTAGGTTGAATTACAGTAAACATTAAATCACTTAATACAATCATGACTTCGAGATTAAAGAAACTGTTATACACTGGTAGTAGCTCTAATAGTAAGATGGTACAGAGTAGAGAAACATACTTGCCTATAAATTATACAAATTGGACTATACCTAAGGAAAACATAGAAAATATTTACAAAATAGGTTTATTTGATTACAAAACAGCTTATACAATTAAAACACATGAAGAAACAATATCATTAACACAAGATGCTCAATGTATTAAATTATTATTACAATATATGATTGAACAATATTTACATAAAGGATATAAATATATGAACATAGGTATGGTACAAGTTGCGGTTAAACCACTTATGAGAAGAGGTATTGACTCACCTATATATTTAGCTTTACGAGACAAAAGAGCTTTTACATATGAACATTCTCTGTTATCCTTAGTTCAAACTAATGTATGTAATAGACTAATTTATTTTAATAGTGCCCCAAACATGTCTTTAGATTTGAAAGTGTCACGCCCTGTTTTCTTTCACAAAATATCAAAGTTTTCATACGGGCGTGAAGAAAGAAATAGAAAGAGATGCATATCACAACAGAAAGAAATAGTAGGAGACGACAGAAGAAAGAAGTAAGGGACGATGTGAAACATCACATATCAACAGTCGGTCTCAATACCGACAAATTTAACATTCACAGCGGATCACATCATCAGGATCACACAACCCAAATATATACAGAAAATATTCCCAAACGTGCGTTAAATTAAATCATTGTTTTAGAAATGTTCAAGAGACATCGTCTCATTACAACAAAGCCAGAAACAACACTTCCTCTCTCCAACTAAAGTTCCTCATGCTCATCATCGCATGTAGTGTGAGTACAGAATAAGGGGGTGAGTGCGTGTAATACACTCGTGGGGATGAAATCCGCCTCTTGTGACTCAACAGATATAAAATACTAGTGAAATAATCTTAAGTCACGTTGTTACAACACATAAAATGCATAACAGATATTAGAAATGGCAAGGGATGAGTAGATGCGGGTATCACCCGTCTTATCCTATAAACGGTCTCAATACCGCTGGTGCATTTCAAGAGGACCACCAAACCTCAACAGAGTATTAGAAAGGAGCAAGGGACGAATGCATGATCAGAGTGGACCTCAGTCTTTTCACAGTAATAATATGGCACAACAATTATATTCACAGCATTTAGTATTCCTCAATCATGCATTTAATAGGGAAAACAGTAGACAGATAAAGAGATAGAATTTACCCCCACCTTGTTCGGTGGTTACCACGTGAGTAGCGAGCACCACAAATCTGATAACTCAGAGCTCGAGTAGCAAGTACCAAAAGTCAGATAACCTAACGCTCAATCCAACAAGTAGCCTACATAAGTTATGACATTTCTTAGATCTTTAATAACGTATAAATAAAGCCATAAAGGGTTCCGGTGGAAAAACGTTCGTTAACAATGCAACAGATCGAATGATCTAAAGATCCTAGTTGAATAAACGAGATGGATAGATCAATATAAGTGGCTAAGATGATAGGGAATGAAATTTGGGTCACGATGGAAAAAGAATGAGCTCGATCGGAATTAAAACGAGCTCGAACGGAGCATTTTAGGTTCAGGGGTATTTTGGTAATTTTGGTCAAAGGGTTGACTTTGACCGGGCCCACGGACCTCGGTCAACGACGTGTCATCAGCAACATCTCGAAAAGATGAGCAATGGAAAAAACAGGGTTCAGATTGAAAACACGGGGTCGCGAGCGCGTCGGCACGCGCGAACTCGGTGCCAGGTGAAAAAACCCGGCCGCTAGGCGTCATCCTCGACAGCTGCCGAGTTTTCTCGGCAGCAACGTTACCCGGCTCGGCAGCTGCCGAGATTTCTCGGCAGTGGGACACAGCACTCGGCGGCTGCCGAGTTTTCTCGGCAGCCCGACGCCAATCCTTCCCGTCAGTGGCCTGCTCGACCAGGCCACTTCCCAGCGCCACCCGGCGCAGCGGCACCGCCCTCTACCGCCACCACCACGTCTGCCGGAAACCTC
Source organism: Scutellaria minor (assembly GCA_954870855.1). Taxonomy (NCBI): domain Eukaryota; kingdom Viridiplantae; phylum Streptophyta; class Magnoliopsida; order Lamiales; family Lamiaceae; genus Scutellaria; species Scutellaria minor. Next base: position 11,100,356 of record OX940733.1, read on the forward strand.
GCACCGCCGGCTACCACCTCCGGCCATCCCTCGTCGGATTCCGATGGTGAATAGTACTTGAAATCTCGCCGCAAAACCCTTCGATACCCTGATTTTCGAAACCCAACCCCAATGCCAAAACTCCGGCCGGTGACTTCCCGTCACCGGCGACCACCCCCAGACCCACGGCCGGCGATCCCCCATAGCCGGCAACCTTTCCCGGCCACAAACACACCCATATATAGATATATATACACTCACGTTCATATACACACACGCGCTCAAGAACACACACACGTTTTAGACTTGGCCGGCAGCCACTTGTCGTCGGCCACCTTCCCCAGGCCCTCGCCGGCGACCTCCCATCACCGGCCCACCATTCACACACGGCGGCGTCGCCCATATCAGCGAGCACAACACACACACACCACCACACCTCAACTCACACACACATGCACGACATGCATATATATACTACTGTCCATCTCCGGCGGTGCCGGCCCTCCAGCATGGCACCCTTTTCTCCGGTGGTCCTCCGGCAACAGCTCCGGTGTGGTGGAGAGAGAAAAACGAAGAGAGAGAGGGTGGTGCAAGGGTTAGGGTTAGGGTTTAAGGGGCTATTTTTTGCTGTTTTCCGGCGAACGAGAAATTGGAATTGAATTCTAAGTCCTATCCTAGATTCGTCTCGTCGAGACGAACATCGTGTGCGAAAATCGGCCGAAACCGACAATGTTGAATTTTTTCGGCCACCGCCGGCGGTGGCTCGCTGAAAAACAGAAAGATGGGAAGAGAGAGAGGAGAGAGGGAGACTTACGTGTTTTCGTCGGTTTCGACTCGTTCGGAAAAATGGTGATTTTCGAATCGAAACCACCCCTATTTATAGATTTTTCGAAAACACTATTCACCAAAAATATCTCTGTTACTATTCATCGGTTGACTTTTCTGAGTTACTATTCACGTAGATATCTTCGCTTCATTTCACCGTAAATATCTTCCGATTTTTCCGAAACTTAGTGATTTACCCTTTTCCTCGTCGTTCGAGCTACGAGTCTCCGATTGACCCCTAGTTTATTTCTATCTTCTCGTTTTCTCGATACGCATCTAATGGTATAAAAATATCCTATGTTCCACATCTAAGAAAATTATCGATCTAAACCTTGCATTAAAACACGTATCTGAAACACACGTAATTAATTAAACAGTCAAAACATACGGATATAATTATTAAATTATAGGTTTAAATATTTAATTAATTAATTATGCTTCATTTTTGGTCCGGGACGCTACAGAAAGATCCTCATATTTTAAATTCGTTAGTTTTAGATGTACATATACAAGATAATAAGTTTCACAAAGGTTCTATAAATTTTGCTGTCATATATAGAGTATATTTTAGGTTAATAAACAAAAGATTCCTAGTTTTAAAGAAGAAACATTATTATTACAAATAGACGCTGAAAAACCAAATGTATATGTTCCAAAGTTATTAAAATGGAATGAAATAACAACACCAAGAGAATTTATTATTGAAGAACCAGAACCTATTAAACCAATTGAACAAAATAGTATTAAACAGATAGTACAAGATAGAGATAGGAAAATTCTATTAAAATTTAATTCTTTTAGAGAAGATAGATCTGAAGTTTCTACTTCATCAAGACAAAGTTTTTCAAATGCAAGACAATCATTTTCAAACTTTTCAGATTTTAACCAACGATATATGTTTAGGACTCCTATACCAGAACCACATATAGATAATTCTCTACCCACTTCACCGACAACAGAAAGTATGATTAATGTTATAACAGATGCTAGAGAATTTGAACCTTTAATGGATCACTGGAATAATGAAAGAAAGAGTGATTATCATAAAATAAGAATTAAATGGTATAAACAATTAGATAAACAAATTAGGAAGAAATTAAAAGAAGAATGGGTTTTAGACATGAAACGATTAAGAACCAATATACCTTTTTACACATTTTTACAAATATTCTTATCTAGAGAAGGCATAAATGATTTTTTACAAAAACCTACAATAGATGTTAATACCACTTTACATAAAAAATGGACTTTGAAAAATAATGAAATTGTTACATCTGTTCATCCTCCTTTACAAACTTTGAAATTACAGACTTTTAAAGGAGAAATTTTAGCAGATCCTTTTAAACAATTAATAAGTAAAGATGAAGACACTAATAGAATTATTCAACAAAATAATTATTCAAATCAGATTTTACATACAATTGCTAATCAGGTAGAACATATTTCTAATAATATAAGTGTTTCTAAAGGAAAAGACAAAAGTAACTGATAACCCTAAACAAGATATTGCAAAACCTTATTTTCATGCTAGTAATAATTTAGAGGATAAAAAAGTAAGTTTCAATCCTAGAGCTAATAATATTTTATCTAAGATATCTACAAAATTATCTGAGATAGGAATATCAAGACAAAAAATAAATTGTTTAGAAACTATAAATGAAACAAATGAGAATGAATCAACAAATACAAGTAATTTTGATAGCTCAGAAGATTCTACAGAAAAACATATAGAAGAAATAAATAAATTTTTTAATAGTGATAACAATAGTGATAAAGAAATAAATAGAATTTTTAGAAAAAGACGTTTTTATAATAATAATAATAATACCAGAAATTATTATAGACGACCAACTCCGGTAGATATACAATATGAAGAAAGAAATCAATTTACAAAATCTAAATATGATGGATAATCTATAACAGAGTGGAATATAGATGGTAGGTCAGAATATGAAATTATAAATGTTTTACAAGAAATGAATATGGCTAGAGCCGTTTTTATGATACAAAACCAGTCAGATGAGATTGCATGTATGATGATAACACAAGGATTTACAGGTTGGCTTAAAAATTGGTGGGATAATACATTAACAAATGAGGATAAAAATAGGATTTTACATCACAAAATGCTAGTTTTAGAAGAAGGAACAAAAGATATTTATATAGAAAAAAGTGATGCTTGTGAACAATTGATAATAACTATATCTATGCATTTTATAGGAAACCCCAAAGAAGAATTTAATGCCAATAAGATTGTTTTAACAAATTTAATATGCCCAACTTTATCAGATTATAGATGGTACAAAGATACATTTTTAACTCAAGTGTTAAGACGAACAGATAATAGTTCTAGTTTTTGGAAAGAAAGGTTTATTATGGGTTTACCAAAATTATTTGCTGAAAGAATAATACAAAAACTTAAGAATGAAATAGGTATTGAAGATATACCATTTGAAGAGTTAACCTTTGGACAATTATTTGCTTTTGTTAAAAAAGAATGATTAAGTTTATGTTCATAATTAAAATTACAAAACAAGTATAGAAATGATAAGAAAAATACTAGACGAGAATTAGGATGTTTCTGTAAGACTTTTGGTCTTATAAAGATAGAACCTCCTTCTAGAATTAATAAGAAAAAACAAGAGTTTTAGAAATTATGATAAACAAGAATATAAGAGAGAACATAAATATAAGAGAAGAAAAGATTCTAAAATATATACAAAACAATATAATCAGAATACAAAAGACTCTAAAAAACCAATTATTTGTTGGAACTGTAACAAACCAGGACATACTGCAGATAATTGTTTAAAAAGAAAAACAAAGTTAGAGAATTAAGATTTGAACTCAATAATATTTTAAGTTAGATAATAGTGATTTAGATAGTTCTGATTCAGACATAATAGAAAATGATTCAAAAACATCATCAGAACATAGTGATACAAATGATTGTGGATTATGTCATATAAATGTAATTACAAAGGATAAAAAAGAGGCAATATTTGATCTTTTACAAGAAATACCAAATAATGAAACTAAAAAAGAATATGTGGATAAATTAAAAGATTTAATTTTTGAAGAAGATAACAAAAAGAAAATACATGTTAAAGAAGATTTTAGTCTAAATAAAATATTTGATAAATACCCTAGTCAAAATATTTTAAGACAAATAACAACAAGAGATTTACAGAATGAAATCAATACCTTAAAGAAACAAGTTAATCAATTACAAAATGATATGTTACAATTAAGAGGAAAAGATATTGATTTAGATGACAAATTTTTATACTTGGATAACAAAATACATCTTTATGCAAATCATTTTGGATCTAAGATTGATGAAACAAATATAGCAACAACAAGTAAAGATACAATTAGTAAGGATATTAGTTTTCGTAGAGAAGAAGACTTAGATGAAAATAAATTTATAAACTCCATAGAACAAATTAATTTTCAAAAATGGTATGTTAAAATAAAGATTGTAATAGGAAAATTTGAAATAGATGTTATTGCTTTATGTGATTCAGGAGCTGATCATAATGTTATAGGAGAAGATATTATACCTTCTAAGTATTATGAAAAGACATATGAACAATTATATACTGCCAATTCAAAACCATTAGACATAAGATACAAATTATCTAAAGCACGTATATGTAGTGAGGGTTATTATTTTAAGAATGTATTTACTTTAGTAAGAGACATTTCATAAGACATAATATTAGGATCACCTTTTTTAACACAAATTTATCCTTTTAAAGTTGACCATAATGGAATAAGTACAAATATACATGGTAAAAATATAGAATTTCCTTTTATGATACCTGTTAAACAAAGAGAGATTAATATGTTAAAAGACAATTCTATATTTAGACAAATTAATATAATAGAAAAGAAACAACAACATATTAATTATTTGAAAGAAGAAATTCCTTATTTACAAATTGAAGAAAGATTAAAAGATAAAGATATTATAAATAGGATAAAAGAATTACAAGATAAATTTATAAAAGATTTATGCAGTAATATACCAAATGCTTTTTGGCAAAGAAAACAACATATAGTTGATTTACCTTATGAAAAGGATTTTAATGATAGAAATATTCCTACAAAAGCTAGACCAATACAAATGAATCAAGAATTTTTAGAACATTGTAAAAAAGAAATAGAAGATTTAATAAATAAGAATTTAATTACACCTTCCAAATCCCCTTGGAGTTGTTCTACTTTTTATGTTGTCAAACAGGCAGAATTAGAACGAGGTGTATGTTGGAACCGACGGATCGCAGGCCCTATGCTATCGGAATTGGGATCCATAAATAGTACGCAGCGGAAAGAAATCATACCCTTGTAGACCTCTTTGATCTTCTGATGTATTCTTACAGCCTTTCTCGAACGTTGCGTGGCCAACGATCCTTTGAGAAATCTCAGTTCTGCTCTCTCTCACTATCACGTGTTTTCTGTGATCTGTGTTTTTGAGGTGCTGATGAAAAGAGCTATATATAGGCTACACCAGGGACCTAGAGGAGGAATTGGGTTGGGCCTCCTGATGGGCTTAAGTATCCTGTGTTCGGCCCGAACACAAAACTTAAGCCCATCAATAATAATTCAGTCCACTAAAGAATTATTATTGAACTACCATCCCAATCCCATATTTAATATAGACTCCTTCTTATTATGTGTACGTTTATCTCCTTGTGTTTAAGATATTGAATGTCCGTTAATTAAATAAGTTATTGACAACTTAATTAATTAACATCTAATTCCAAGAGTAGTACCACTCAACTTTATTATCATGTCGGATTAAATCCACCTGCAGGGTTTACATGATAATCCTTATGAGCTCCTCAAGGGGACATCATCATCCTAAATAATTAGGACACAGATTCCTTCTATATTCAACAGTACACCATATAGACAATACTGTTTCCCAATCTACCGAGTTTATTGATTTAATAAATAAATCTCACTCATTGGCAAATTAAAGAAACAAATATTGTGTATACGTGGTTGTTATTATATAGGGATTAAGAGAACGCACATCCATAATAACAGAGGTCTTGTTCTATTATATAGTCAGTATAAAACGAACAACCTCAAATGGTCCTGCTCAATACACACAAAGTGTACTAGTGTAGTTTTATAGTCAAGACAGACTAATACCAAACTACACTACAACCATTCCGATGATTTGTCCAAATCCATCTTGGTTGTGAGCTACTATTTATAATTTATAAGAAACTGATAACATGATCTTCTGTGTGGCACCACACACCAAGTTATCTATAATATAAATTAATTGGACATTGCATAAACATATATAACAAATATAAAATGCAAACATATGACCAAAGTGATTCTCATTCCATCAAAGATGTTCATACAAAAGCTAGGCTTATAGTATACATCCTAACAGTGTACCTAGGTTAGTTATTAATTACAAACCTTTAAACAAAGTTTTACAATGGATAAGATACCCTATACCAAACAAAAGAGATTTAATTAATAGATTACATTTAGCTAAGATTTTTTCAAAATTTGACCTTAAATCAGGATTTTGACAGATATAAATATCAGAAAAAGACAGCTATAAGACTGCTTTCACAGTACCCTTTGGACATTATGAATGGAATGTAATGCCATTTGGCCTTAAGAATGCACCTTCTGAGTTCCAAAGAATTATGAATGACATATTTAATAGTTATAGTGATTTTTGTATTGTATATATAGATGACATTCTAGTTTATTCGACAAACTTAGAACAACATTTTAAACATTTAAATACTTTATTTTATATAATAAAAAAATGGTTTAGTGTTATCTGAGAGTAAGATGAAATTATTTCAAACTTCAATAAGATTTTTAGGACATGATATTTACAAGAGTCTTATAAAACCTATCAATAGGTCTATAGGATTTACAGAAAAATTTCCTAATCAGATTAAAGACAAAACACAGTTACAATGATTTTTAGGATGTCTTAATTATATTTCAGACTTCTTCCCTGACCTTAGAAAGTATTGTCAACCTTTATACCAAAGACTACAAAAGAATCCACCAGCTTGGTCAGATGTTCATACAAACATAGTAAAAACAATAAAACATAAGGTTAAGACTCTTCCATGTTTAGGTATTCCACATCCAGATGCCTTTATGATAGTTGAAACTGATGCATCAGACATAGGATATGGAGGCATATTAAAACAAACATTGAATTGAAAAGAACAATTAGTTCGTTTTCATTCTGGGATCTGGTTGGGATCAAAGAAGAATTATTCGACAATTAAAAAAGAGATTTTATCTATTGTTTTATGCATATCAAAATTTCAAGATGATTTATATAACAAAAAATTTCTTTTGAGAATAGATTGTGTTGAGATTCAGTGTTTAGATTTTGATGAGACAAACCAAGTATGTCATAGGAAGTTTGAGTACCCCATTTTTCACAATGTTTAAGTGAATATAGACTAGGATTGAGTCTTGTTATGGAAGCTGAAAGATGGAAGTACACATGCATACAATGCTGTGTTGAAGATTTCAGAATGACGCTGCTGCAAGAAAGTAGATACAACAACACTGCAAGAAAGCAGTTACAGCATTGCAGCAAAGTATGAAAGAACAGCATGCAGCATCGCTGCAAGAAAAAGTTACAGGAATACTACAAGAAAAGATACAACAGTACTGTACGAAGATACTGTAAGAATGCCCAAATTACAGCAGCACTATAAAGTACAAACAGCTGCAAGCAGACCTAGGATACAGCTTGAAGCTTACTACTCATACACTCAACAACGCCAATAACAAACAGAATCAGTATCCTGCAATCTAAGGAAAGGTAAATGTAGTACGAGGAATGAAGATCCAAGCAAGAATAAATAGAGCCGTTCGAGAGAGGATCAAAGTTGCAGATACGGAGCCAATGCCAAGACGCCACGTGGACTGACACACCTGGAGAAAGCTGCGAGCCGCAACCATCGCATTAAATGCTCCAGAAAGAAAAGTCAAGTCGCATTAAATGCGAGCTATGCCTTTGATCAGCTACTCTAAAAATTTAAAATGGGAGATATCTCCTTCAACGGATATCTTCTCTACAAGTATAAATAGAGGATGAGCAACCCTGAAGCTGATAACTGAAACTACAAGATCTAAACCGAAATCATTTGCACAAAAGCTCTCAAGCATTCAAGCTACACGTTCAGTTTCAGTCACTCAACCTCTATAAAGTGAAGCAAGTTCAAGCTGAAAGATTCTTTGAAGAATTCAGAAGCTCACTTCATCGCACCAGTTGAAGAACAAATCTATATACTATTTAACCTTGTTGCTGTGTGCTTAGGTTGTTTTAGGTGTCGAACAGTTGATAGGAGAGATCCTTGCTGTTTGTATAGTTGTCTAAGAGTTAGGTAGCTTCCCTGTGTGGGAGTGTGGAACCCTGTGTGGGTTGGTCTTTATAGTTTGCAGTTGCTGTGTGTACGCTGGACTTTAGTAGGCGTTTAGCTTTGTAAGTTGATAGATTGTTAGGAGTGTCCTGTAAACCAATCTTGCTTAACAAAGTTCCTGCTCGAGGTAGCAGTAGAGTGGACGTAGAAGGCTTACACCACCTTCGAACCACTATAAGCCATAAGTGTTTTATTGTTTTCTTATCTGCGCTTTATCTTTCATATCTATCTCTGTCATAAGCATAAAACGTTTTGAAAAAGATCATATTTGAGAAAACCAGCCTTGTGTATTAAAACCATTTATTTTCCGTTGCGTATAAAACTCAAGTTACAGCGTGCAGCACTGCATCCTAGTGCTGTAAGTAGTAACTGACTGGCGCTGTAAGTTCAAGTAACTTGCAGAACAGTAAGTTTTAATAAGATTTTCAAAATCGACCAAGGTTCATTCACCCCCCTCTGAACCTCGGACACCACTTGGGACCCAACAAATGGTATCAGAGCGAGTTGGGTTAAAAGTCAACTTGTCTGGTCACCTACCCAGATCCACCTTTGTCTTGCTGTTTTCTCTGCATCCTGAAAATCTCATTCTTTTCAGCATATCATGGATTCCTCTAATCATAAATTACCCATGTTTTCCATAGAGGAATATGACGATTGGAAGTGTAACGCCCTGAAATCTTTTCGTCAAAATATCAGAGTTTTTCACTTTTGGGCGTTAAGAAAGAAAGGGGAAGGAGGCGTGCATGATATAAAATAGAAAGAAAAAGGAAGAGGACAAGAAGAGATACTCTTTAAACATCGGTTTCAACCGATAAAAGGAAGTTTGAAACATTACGCAACGGAAAAACATCAGGATCTTTTACAAAGAGGAAGAAATACAGTTTTCTATTACAAACGTGTAACATCGTTTCATCATAGCTTTAAAACACAAGATAGAAGATGGACACAGCTGATAGGGCACCCCTCTCTCTACGCGTCAAGGTTCTCTTCTTCTCCTGTAATGTGAGTACAGAATAGAGGTGAGTGCATTGAATATACTCGTGGGGATACTTTCCAACTTCAAACATTCAATCATATAAAAGTTCGGCAAATAAATACATCACATAATGACACGTAGCTTAGAAATGACCGAAGTCCCTTCGTAGCACAGATATGGACCGAAGTCCCTTCGTAGCATCACCATCGTAAAATAAACACAATATATAAACACAACACGTAGAGTTCAACAATTTATCGGTCATGTAGACAATTATCGGTCACAAAGACAAATATCAGTCACACAGACAATTATCGGTCACACAGATAAATATCGGTCACAAAGACGATTATCGGTCACACAGACGATTACCGGTCACACAGACAAATATCGGTCACAAAGACGATTATCGGTCACACAGACAAATATCGGTCACAAAGATGATTATCGGTCACACAGACGAATACCGGTCACAAAGAAGATTATCGGTCACACAGATAAATATCGATCACAAAGACGATTCATAACATACAATATCATAGCAAAATCATCAATTATGGAAAACAATAATCATGTTGAGTTTAGAAGTTACCCCCACCTCATTCTATGGTTACCACATGAGTAGCGAGTACCGACGGATCAGATATCACAAGCAAGTACCAAAGATCCCATATCTCGGATCTCGTATCTCAAATCCCGTATCTCGATATTCAATCCAACTAATAGCCTACATACATCACGGTGTTCTTAGATCCTTAAAAAAATATAATTAAAGCGATAACAGACTCCGGCGGAGAATCGATCGTTAACTACACGATAGATTGAGAGCTCTAAAGATTGGAGTTGAAGAAATGAGAGTGGATATCCAATCCATATGGCTGAAATGATAGAGAATGAAATTTGAGGCACAACGGAAAAAGAATGAGCTCAATCGGAGTTCAAACGGAGCATTTTAAGTTTAGGGGTAAAACGGTAATTTTGGTCAAAGGGTTGACTTTAACCGGGCCCACGACCCTCGGTCAACGACGTCTCGTCGGTGATGACTCGAAACGGATGAACGACGGAAAGAAAAGGAGATTTGGATCGAAAACACTGCGTCGGGTGCGCGTCGACACCGCCTCCAACAGCATGCACGATCACACACACTCACACACCATAAAACTCACACACATGCATGCATACACATATATACACCACTGTCCTTCTCTGGCACTGCCACCCACGGCGGCGCCGGCCCTCCAGCATGTCGCCCTACCTCTGGCAGTCCTCCGGTCGTCAGCTCCGGCGAGAAGAGAGAGAAAAAACAAAGAAGAGAGAGAAGGTGGTGCAAGGAATAGGGTTAGGGTTTAGGGGCTGTTTTTCGCCGTTTTCCGGCGAATGAGAAATCGGATTTGAAATCCGAGACCTATCCTAAATTCGTCTCGTCGAGACGAACGTCGTGTGTGAAAATCGTCCGGTTCCGACAATGTTGAATTTTCCGGCCACCGGCCGGTGATGGCGCCGCCGACCAAAAAACTGAAAATGAGGGAGAGAAGGGAGGAAAAACGGTGAAAAATGAACTAAGAGGGCCTCCTATTTATAGAATTTCAGAATTCACTATTCATCCAAAATATCCTGGTACTATTCCTCGATTGACTTTTCCCATGTTACTATTCATCTGAAATATCTTCCGGTTTTCCAACCGAAACTCCGTGATTTGCCCTTTTCGGCGTCGTTCGAGCTACGGGTCTCCGATTGACCCCTAGTTCGTTTATATCTTCTCGTCTTCTCGATATGCATCTAATGGTATAAGAATATTCTATATACCATATCTAAGAAAAATATCGATCCGAAACACTCATCTAAAGCATGCATTAAACACGTATCTGAAACGCACGTAATAAATTAAACAGTCCAAATATACACACATAGTTATTAAGTCATGCGTTAAAATATTTAATTAATCATTTATGCTCGTTTTGATCCGGGGCGCTACAGGAAGATAAGAATGCAGGCACATCTTTCAGCAATGAATGATGAGATATGGACGGTCATCACCGAAGGACCGATTATCCTTATGAAGGTGAACCCCATGCTCGGTAGAGAGATGGAAGAAGAAGCACAACCACCACCTAACTTCCTGGTCAAACCAAGACAAGAATGGAACAATGAAGACAGGAAGAGAGTCAACTTAGACAACGTGGCTAAGAATGCTCTATTCATCACCTTGGATAAAGGCACATTCAGCAAAGTCAAAACTTACAGAACGTCCAAGAAAATTTGGGAAAAGTTGGAACAAATATGTGAGGGGACAGAGCTCACTAAAGATAATAAGATCTCCAACTCCGCCCAACTGTTTGAGCTCTTCGAGATGAAGAATGAAGAGACTCTTGAGCAATTAGATTTAAGATTCACATCCATTGTGAATGAACTAGAAGCTCTGGGCAAGCACTATACTCAAAAGGAGAAGAACATGAAAGTTCTTAGAGCCCTACCCGCGGAGTGGGATATCAAGACCACTGCCATGAGAGTGTCCATGGATTTAAAATCTATGAGTACATTTGATCTATTCTCCGACCTCAAAGCATTCGAATACGATATCAACAGACGGAGAAAGGAGACAGAAGAATTGAGCTCCAAAGTTACAGCCCTAACTGCCAGAGGACATAAAGATACAGCAACCACAAGTTGCAGCAAGCAATCAAAGGTTGCAGCAGAAGACGCTGAAGAGGACATGGCTCTTCTTCTAAAGAAATTTAGAAGATTCATGAAGAGCAACAACAGCAACAACAACATCAATCTCAATAAGAGGAATGACTTCTGAAGAAGTCATCCACCCCCAGGTATCCCCCTCTCCTCACTCAAATACGACTGATCTTGATTTGTGCTATAACTGCAGGAAGCCTTGATATTATGCCAGAAGTTGTCCACATCCAACGGTGCACAAATACCCAGAAGGAGAGAGAGATCAAAGAAGAAAAAAGAAAAGAGAGGATAGACACAAGCTTTGAGCTCTCATTGGAAAGATGGAGAAGGCCAAGGATACAGCAGTCTCAAAGGAGATACTGAAGGCTGCAGAATCCTCTGACAGCGACACTGAAACCTCATCTTCTTATGCCTGATGGCAAACAACTGCGAGGACAGTGATGAAGAAGAGATAACCTCCCAACCGCTGTCTATACCAGAAAAAGAGGAGCTGAACAGAATCCACTCTTTAAAGAGGATCATGAGTGATTTCGAGCAGATTAACTCAACTCATGAGGAGCTGAAAGTTGAGAATGAAAATCTAAGAATCGACAATGAGATCCTCAGAGGCAAAAATATTAATATTGCTGAAAAGCTCACTGCATGTGAGTCTGATAACTCAAGATGCAGTAAGTTACAAAAGGAGGTCTCAAGGCTAAGTCTGTTGGTCACTAAGCTAGAAACTGAGAAGGAGAACTTGCAGCCCACGATCAGAACATTTAGCAAATTAGCTAAGGACGCAAGGGAGTGCATAAGTCAAAGCAGAAGTCCTTTTGAAAAATCGGACATAGGTTATAGCACTTACACCTCTCAGGAGACAACAAGTACATCCAAGACTGTAAAATTTGTTCAAGCTGAAACTTCCATGGAGAATGAGTTACCCTATAACTCAGAAAGAATCTTGAACAAAACAGCATTGATGGATAAGGGGAAGAAACCCCAATGTTCAGCTGCAGGAAGTAAGCCTGCATCTAAGAACTGGCTGCAGCATAAGCTATCTGCTGTAAGCAGCAAGAAAATGCAGCAACCCACGAAGTTACAGCACAAGAGAAAGTTCCCCACCTATACTAAGACTTATATGTCTAAACCTCAAAAAGGATATACTCAAGGGAAGTATAGTGGAAGACCACACCACAAGAGTGTTGGTAACACATATTTAGTTTCTGCACACAACTTTTAAGCAGTTTAAAAATAAAACTGCATACATTCAGAGATCCAACAAATCTTACAGCAAAACAGTGACTGTTAAGAAAATATGGATTCCCAAAGTAACTAACCCCAAACGACCCTTACAGAAATGGGTACCTAAATCTGCTTAAGTTTGTTGCAGGTTTCAGTGCCAGGTTGCAGCAGTGATGTATGGTACATAGACAGTGGCTGCTCAAGGCACATGACAGGCAGTAAAGAAGTTCTGAGAGACTTCCAAGAATGCAAAGGACCAAAGGTCATATTTGGAGATGATTCCAAAGGAAGCACAAAAGGAAGTGGATGTCTAGTCAAAGGAAATGTAAAGATCAAAGATGTATCCTATGTGAAAGGCCTCAAATACAATCTTCTGAGCATTAGTCAATTTTATGACAAAGGATACTCAGTGGAGTTCAACCTCAACAAGTGTTTAATCAAGGATAGTACATCAAACTAAGTCAAACTTACGGGAACAAGAATAGGAAACATATATCTTGCAGATTGGAACTCTTCTATTCATCCAACATGCTTCATTGTGAAAAGTCCACCAGAGCTGAGCTGGCTATGGCATAAGAGATTAAGCTACCTGAACTTCAAGATGATCAACAAGCTAGCAAGAAAAGGTCTTGTAAGAGGATTGCCGGATGTGGCATATAAAAAGGAAAATGTATGTGGAGTTTGTCAGAAGGGAAAACAAGTGAAAAGCTCATTCAAGGATAAGTTGCAGAAGTCATCTCATAGGATTCTAGACCTTCTACATATGGACCTCTTTGGACCAGTAGAACCAGTAAACATAAGTGGGAAGAAGTACTCACTTGTTGTAGTAGATGACTACTCCAGATACACATGGACCATATTCCTTGCTAAGAAATCAGAAACACAAAGCAAGCTACCTGACCTCATGAAGAAAATTCAAAATGAAAAGAGCTTGAACATTGTGAAGATCAGATCAGACAGAGGAACTGAGTTCACAAACAAATTCATTGAGAAATTCTGTTCTGACAATGGTATTCGTCATGAATACTCTACTACAAGAACACCTCAACAGAATGGTGTAGCTGAAATGAGGAATAGAACCCTCAAAGAAACAGCAAGGACAATGATAGCAGAGACAGAGATACCTAAAAGATTTTAGGCTGAAGCAACCAACACTGCATGTTATACACAGAATAGATGCCTAATCAACAAGGATCTAGACAAAACCCCTTATGAAGTATGGAATGGATATACACCGAATGTCTCACATCTGCATATCTTTGGATGCAGGTGCTATATCTTCAACAATGGAAAGGAGTATCTAAAAACCTTTGATGAAAAATCAGACGAATGAGTATTCTTAGAATCTTTAACAAGAGAACCTTAGTGGTTGATGAGTCAATCCATGTGGTGTTTGATGAACCACATTGTGACACAAAGAAACTAGAAGAACCAGTTGAGGATACAACTCTAAGGAAAGAAAGTTATGTTTCATATGTTGAAAGAGTTCTGCATACATGAGAAGACAAATAAGAAGAAGTTGCACCTCTGGATGCAGCAGATAATCTTACAGCAGCAGAACATCCAATCTTACAGCAACATGAGGAACAACCCAGACCTGTACATGTTTTTTAGCCTGATAGGACATGGCTGAGAAATCATCCTAAGAATCTTATCATTGGAGATCCATCCACAGGAGTAAGAACAAGAAGGTCCATCCCTCATGAAGCAATGTTTGCATGCTTCATATCTCAAACAGAGGCCCAAAATGTTGAAGAAGCCCTACAAGATAGCAACTGGATACAAGCCATGCAAGAAGAGCTAAATGGATTTGAAAGAAATCAAGTTTGGCAAATAGTTGCAAGACCAACTCATTAAATAGTCATTGGAACAAAATGGGTCTTCAAGAACAAGCTAAATGAATCTGGACGTGTTGTGAGGAACAAAGCAAGATTAGTTGCTAAAGGATATTACCAGGAAGAAGGAATTGATTTTGATGAGACTTTTGCTCCAATAGCAAGGCTGGAAGCCATAAGGATTTTTCTGGCATATGCAACTCACATGAATTTCAATGTATATCATATGGATGTGAAGAGTGCATTCCTTAATGGTATTCTTACAGAGGAAGTGTATGTAGAGCAACCTCTAGGTTTTGAAGATCAAGCAGAAGATAAGGTGTTCAAGTTACAAAAAGCCTTGTATGGACTCAAGCAAGCACCAAGAGCTTGGTATGACACCTTATCTATCTATCTGCTGGAAAATTGATTCAAGAAAGAAACAGTGGACAAAACTCTGTTCAGGATACAGGATGGAGATAGTATACTTCTTGTATAGATATATATGGATGATATCATCTTCGGATCCTCCAACAAAGAGTTATGTGAGAAGTTCTCCATTCTGATGCAATCAAAATTTGAGATGAGTATGATAGGAGAATTAAGTTTCTTTCTAGGGCTGCAAGTAAAGCAGCTAGTTGTAGGAACCTTCATCAGCAAGGTCAAATACATAAAGGAACTTATCAAGAAGTTCGGCATATAGAATGAGGCAGCAACGTCTGTTCCTATGTCTACATCCATAAGCCTTGACAAAGATGGAGATGGTAAAGATATAGATATCACGAAGTACAGACGACTCATAGGATCCTTGCTGTATCTTACAGCGAGCAGGCCAGACATCATGTTTGCAGTTGGAGTCTGTGCAAGATTCCAAGCAGCACCAAGGAGTCACATCTTTCAGCTGTCAAAAGGATAATCAAGTATCTGAAAGGAACTCAGGAAGTAGGCCTATGGTATCCCAAGGAAGAAGGAGGATTCAAACTCAAAGGATATTCTGACTCAGATTATGCAGGCTGCAAGATTGATAGAAAGAGCACTAGTGGGACTTGTCAATTTCTGGGAAATAGACTTGTTTCATGGTTCTGCAGGAAGCAAACATCAATTGCAACATCTACAGCAGAAGCAGAATATGTTGCAGCAGGAAGTTGTTGTGCGCAAATTCTCTGGATACAGCAGCAACTAAGAGATTATGGGATTGAAGAAAAGAAGACTCCAATTCTCTGTGATAACACGAGTGCAATTGCAATTATCCTTAATCCCGTATTTCACTCAAGAACAAAGCATATCGATATACGACATCACTTTATTAGAGATCACGTGGAAAAGAAAGACGTCATGCTCGAGAAAGTTCATACGGATCTCCAGCTTGCAGATATATTCACTAAACCATTGAGTGAATCGAGGTTTTCTATGCTTAGAAACGAGCTGGGAATTCTGAATTTATGAAGTGGAAAAGAAGATGCAGAAGCCCAGGGGGAATATCTGCATGCTTGCGAGAAGCTGCAAGTATAGTATTGTAAGTTGCGTCTGCATACAACCTTTATCCTTACAGTAAAGAAAGATAATGGGAGAGTAAGTAGCACCTGGTTACAGCATTTATTTCAAAGAGTATTTAATACTCTGCAACCTCGTATCTAGGTTGCTGCAACCTTAAAAAGGATAATAAATTGGACGGCAAACCGCATGTCTTTCAGCATTTAATGCAAGTCTGCTCTGTCAGAAGATGAAGAGGCACGATCAGAGTCCACATCTGCGCAAGTCATGATTATTTACGATTTGACCCCTCCGTCTTTTTTTAAGGACTGTAAGATCATTTCTATCCTTTTAATCTCAACCATCGATCTTACTACTCGTTCTTTGATATTCTACTTAACCCCATAATCTTCTTATTTCAAATTCATTTTTCCGCCTTCATCATAAAAAGAAGTTTCCTTCCATCACAATATTTCCTGAGTCCCAATATCTCTCTCAAATATTCATCCATGGCGGCTCGACAAACCATAGTACTGGAAGGACGCCTGATCAACCAGGAGCATGTTTACGCTTCTGGGTTGTACGACAACACTGTCATCCAAAGGATTTTTGATGTCCTTGAACGGACCCAAATCCTAGGGTTGTTAACCACCACCTACACTGGATTCTCTGTAGAATCAGTTTAGAGATTCTACGCCTTTGCCAGGACTTCTTAGGAGAGGAACTGCATCCGGTTCAAGATGGATGCAGACGAAGAAGAAAAGTCTCTAACCATCAGAGACATAGCTACCACCTTCAGCATCTCGTCAGGAGGTCTGACCCCCAGTCAACTTGCGACATATGGGGAAAGCAACGCTCAAGAGATGTGGGATCTCTTTAGAGTAAGAGATGCAGGGGCAGAGATCAAGAGAAGCGCCCCGAAGAAACTCTTCAAACCGGAGTTTGAACTGCTCCATGATATCTGTGCGTACTCCATTGAAGGTAGAACAGGGAGTTACGACAAATGCACAGATCTCCGATTCCAGATCATGTCTGCCATCATGGCCGGAGTAAAGGTGAACTGGGCTAGGTTCATCATGAAGAGAATATGGGAGGAAACAGAGAAGAGCACAGTGAGAAGGAGCTATGGAATCACCATTTGCTCTCTGCTCTGCAAGCTAGATGTTCAGCTTGCAGCTCCCATTCCCATTCCTGTTGGGAAGTATCTTGAACAGAAGAAGAAGTGTAAGACCCAACCAAGGATAGCTGCTGCCGGGATTGCACGAAAGAAAACCAAAGATAAAAAGAATGCAACCCTGGCACTGCAGGATGAAGATGCAGGCAGCAGGGGTGAAGATGGTGAAGATGATGATGATGATGATGATGAAAATCCTCTACCCGTCATCAAGGGGACACCAAGGAGGACAGAACCTGAACCTGAGTCCTCGTCCACAGATGATGACGTACCCCTGGCCAGGAGGGCCCCGCGCAGTAAGAAGTAGGCTGCTGCAGCTGCTAATTCCCAACTCTCTACTGTAAGTTTGTCAGTAGATGCTGTTGCGGATGAGTCACATCAGCAAATGGTTCAGCCAGATGAAGAAGTTGTTCAGTCTGTGCTCGATCCAACCTTTCCAGCTGCTAGAAATATGGAGCAGCAATACAGTCTTTGGAGGGAGATGAGACTGTCTAAAGGGGAAATCTTGATGCAATGGAAGGATTTCCTTTCTGTGGAGAAAACAATCCTGAAGTGGGCCAATTCAGAAGATATTCTGGCACTCCTGCAACTTGAGTAAGCAGTAGAGGTGCAATATCGATCAAGAAGCACTACTGCTCAGGGAGCACCGGACAAAAGGAAGGGCAAAGCTCTTGCAGAATCCCACTCTACAGAGCTGTCGATGAAAGCAGCAACGGAAGATGCTCAAATCTTCCTAGCCCCGGCTGTAGAGGCTGTAAGAAAGGGCGATGACATCGTATTTACGTAAGAGCAAATCGATACCTTGGGAGTGGAGCAGGCTGAGGAGGCCATGCTGCAACAGGCGCTGCAAGCAAGTGTTAAGGAGACAAGGATGCAGCACACTCCTAAAAGGATATAGGGAGAAGGAAGCTCATGTCATCACAATTCAAACTCCCCCGCATATGAGCAAATGGTTGAAGGCCTCTCTAATATAGTCACGCTTGATTCTTTGGAGGAGGAGGAGCCTCAACTGGTGGACTATGAAGATTCCCCGGTGCACACCGTTTCTGATGCTGATGCAAACACTCAGGGGGAACCAACCGCCATCATCAGAGATGTTTACTCTGACATTGCTGAGATTGCCGATGAAGTGACCATGGAGGAAGTTGCAGAGGCGGTACTCCCTGTACTGGCAGAGACAGCAGTATAGCAAGCAACCACCCTATCAGAAGCTGCAGAAGATACACGAATGGTGGATGCTAAGATTCTTGCAGCAATCGAGCTTTCAATACTACATACAGTGGAAGCTGCAAGAAACCAACAAGAGCTGTAAGAACCCATTCTTGCAGTAAAGACTGTCGAGGTTACAGGACTGGCCGAGGAGACGGGGTCCTGGCTGAAGACCTCAGGCGAGACTGTTGTTCAGACAACACTCTCTGAGGGTAAGAAGACCTCTGAAGGGACAGCTGTTGAGACAGTACCCTTAGAGGATGTTCAAGGAGTTGAGGTAACCGCTACACAGCTAAAGTCACCTCATGAGGAGGTTGATGCTGCTGCTGCTGCACGATCAAAAGAACCTATCCAGGTTACAGCAGCAGAGATTTCTAAGGAAGCTGAGCTTGCTGAATTCCTCCGAATAATGGCTGAACGCAGAAGAGCCAAATATGGAAATATTGGTGACGTGACAGTCACGATATCATCCGATGAGGAGGAAGAAGTCGCTGAAGAAAATCCCATCTCAGGCTGCCCAAGTCCCTTATCAAGCCTTAATAAGGATGAGGATGAAGAGATTGAGCCAGAGGCTCTAAGGCAGGATGCAGTACAACCCTCAAGTTCTTTAGTTCCTTATGCTGCATCGGCTGCTGCCTCTTAAAGATGGAATGTGGGCCTGACCCCTGATGAATCAATTGACAGGATAGTTGATGTTATTAGACACCTGATTCATGTTCTTCAGGATCATGAGTCTAACATGCAGAACAACATGAAGGTCGGCGCCAAGTTCCACACTGCAACCATGTCTGGCTTCAAGGAAGATATTGAAGCACTGCCTAAGATGATCAAGCAAAATCTGAATGATAATGCTCATAAGCTGTACATAGACAGGGTTAGAATGGAGGGAGAATTGAAGAGAGAAGCTGCAAGCACCCGAGCTGAAGTCAAACTCTGCAAGCGGCATGCAGAAACAACATTGGAAAGGCTGCACACTCACACCTTGGTGCTAGAGACACTTATGGATCATGTAATCGATCAATCCAAAAGAACGAGAAGTGTTGATGAACGAGTGGCGAACCTGGAGATGATTATAGGCGAACTGAGGGACCACATTATAGGGAAACCCCAGCACCAGTATGCCTAAGTATCCAGGGAAGCCCCAGCACCTGCAAGAGGACTACGGTCTAAAGTAGTTCCAAGTGCCCCTGTTCCACCCCCGGCTTTTGATGATGCCAAAAAGGAGGAAGATTTCAAGATAGATACCAGAGCCGAGGGGAAGAGAAAGAAAGTGAGGAAGAAGATGATGACCAGCCTCTAAGCAGGAGGAAGAAGAGGTCTGGATCATCTACTGCTGCTGATGCTCTTTCTCCAAAAAAGATGGAGAAAAGATGATGAAGGAGGAGCTGGTGGTGCAGCTGCTGCAAGCAGATTAGCAGCAGGCGCTGCATACAGCAGTACTGCAAGAAAAGATGCAGCACCTCCCTCTGATCATCATACAAAGAGAGGAAGAGAGAGCCAACAACAAGGCTCAAGAAAGAGGGTGAGCAGAGACGAGGCTGAAAGGCTCTACAATGAGAAAATGGCTGCTCAGAGGGCGGAGAGAGCCAGAGCAGAAAGAGAAGAATATGCCTGGATACAAAGGCTTGGAGTGATTGGTGAGAGGAGAATCTTTGACAGAGATCTCTACCAATACCCCCCTCAAGAAATTCCACGTCTCGACACAGACAACATATCTGCTAAAGTATCAGTGTTGATGGATCAGAGACCCGACGGAGAGAACATGGCCTGGAGTCTAAACATCTTCAAGGCAATCAAGTTGCCTACAAATAGGAATCCATCTTTCGAAGCAATCATGCTGTATAAGAGATCCGAGTATCTCAGAAACTTCAGATTTCTGTGCAGAAAGGGCAAATTCAGTAGATTTCAAACCTGTCAAACTGCACTGAGAAGATATGAAGAGCTTACTAGGGCTGGAGAGCTTGAAATTCAGAATTACTACATAGACCTAGTGAAGAAAGGTCATATAGTGCCTTACTGTGAGGACTTCTGGCTGAGATGGATTCAAATCCCAAAGATTAAGGAGAAACTTGAAGAATCCTATCAGGAGTCCATTTGAGACTGGTGGAAATGATCAAGAGAAAGAGCAGAGCAAGAAGGAAGGACTGCTGAAAGAAGACCAGATAAAACGTTTACAAGGAGGTCCCTTTTTCAGCAATAATTTTTTTTTAAAAAGGAGTAGACAAGATACATCTCTGATACATCTAGGGTTATTTTCTTTTATGCTTATCATATATATAATCCTGATGTAATTTGATATGATGCAATGAAAAACTTTCTTCATGAACGAAATTATGTAATGGTTTTGTCATCATCAAAAATGGGGAAATTGTTGAGTTTCAGTGTTTAGATTTTGATGAGACAAACCAAGTATGTAATTGGAAGTTTGAGTACCCCATTTTTCACAATGTTTAAGTGAAAACATAGACTAGGATTGAGTCTTGTTATGGAAGCTGAAAGATGGAGGTACACATGCATACAATGCTGTGTTGAAGATTTCAGAATGACGCTGCTGCAAGAAAGCAGATACAGCAACACTGCAAGAACGCAGTTACAGCATTGCAGCAAAGTATGAAAGAACGGCATGCAGCATCGCTGCAAGAAAAAGTTACAGGAATACTGCAAGAAAAGATACAGCAGTACTATACGAAGATACTGCAAAAAGGTCCAAATTACAGCAGCACTATAAAGTATAAACAGCTGCAAGCAGACCTAGGATACAGCGTGAAGCTTACTACTCAAACACTCAACAGCGCCAATGACAAACATAATAAGTATCCTGCAATCCGAGGAAAGGTAAATGCAGTACGAGGAACGAAGATCCAAGCAAGAATAAATAGAGCCGTTCGAGAGAAGATCAAAGTTGCAGATACGGAGCCAATGCCAAGACGCCACATGGACTGACGTGCCTGGAGAAAGCTGCGAGCCGCAACCATCGCATTAAATGCTCCAGAAAGAAAAGTCAAGTCGCATTAAATGCGAGCCATGCCTTTGATCAGCTACTCTAAAAATTTAAAATGGGAGATATCTCCTTCAACGGATATCTTCTCTACAAATATAAATAGAGGATGAGCAACCCTGAAGCTGATAACTGAAACTACAAGATCTGAACTGAAATCATTTGCACAAAAGCTCTCAAGCATTCAAGCTACACGTTCAGTTTCAGTCACTCAACCTCTGTAAAGTGAAGCAAGTTCAAGCTGAAAGATTCTTTGAAGAATTCAGAAGCTCACTTCATCGCACCAGTTGAAGAAAAAATCTATATACTATTTAACCTTGTTGCTGTGTGCTTAGGTTGTTTTAGGTGTCGAACAGTTGATAGGAGAGATCTTTGCTGTTTGTATAGTTGTTTAAGAGTTAGACAGCTTCCATGTGTGGGAGTGTGGAACCCTGTGTGGGTTGGTCTTTATAGTTTGCAGTTGCTATGTGTATGCTGGACTCTAGTAGGCGTTTAGCTTTGTAAGTTGATAGATTGTTAGGAGTGTCCTGTAAACCAATCTTGCTTAACAAAATTCCTGCTCGAGGTAGCAGTAGAGTGGATGTAGAAGGCTTACACCACCTTCGAACCACTATAAGCCATAAGTATTTTATTGTTTTCTTATCTGCGCTTTATCTTTCATATCTATCTCTGTCATAAGCATAAAACGTTTTGAAAAGGATCATGTTTGAGAAAACTAACCTTGTGTCTTAAAACCATTTATTTTCCGTTGCGTATAAAACTCAAGTTACAGCGTGCAACACTGCATCCTAGTGCTGTAAGCAGTAACTGACTGGCGCAGCAAGTTCAAGTAACTTGCAAAATAGTAAGTTTTAATAAGATTTTCAAAATCGACCAAGGTTCATTCATCCCCCTCTCTGAACCTAGGATACAACTTAGGACCCAACATATTGTAAATCAGCTAAAAAAGTTTTAACAAAAGATGTTCAAAATATTGTTTCAAAATAAATCTTTGCTCGATTGCAAGCTATTTAGAGTGTGTTTGATTTTGATATAGAATTTATAAAAGGTGAAAACAATTTTTTACCAGATTTTTTAACAAGAGAATTTTTACAAGGTAATTAATTTATTTTCAGATGACTTCAAAACCACAAACACCAGATGATTACTCGACAAAATACAACA
This sequence comes from Scutellaria minor, assembly GCA_954870855.1. NCBI lineage: Eukaryota > Viridiplantae > Streptophyta > Magnoliopsida > Lamiales > Lamiaceae > Scutellaria > Scutellaria minor. Next base: position 11,123,310 of record OX940733.1, read on the forward strand.
GGCAAATGATTCAAAGGACCCCTCCTCCAAACCAATCTCTTTCACTTCGACCAAACAGATATTCACCTCTATAAAATTTTCCTGAACTTCCTTACAATACAGTTTTATCTACTCCAACAAAGCCCACTCAAACAAACAATCCTCCTCTCAGAACTCTTACTCCTCTTCGACCAAATACTCCAAAGGAACAAAAACAAGATGATGGACATCAATATATTTACAAAAGTTGGTATGATCACATTTGTTTAACCAATTTTATCAAAGAACCTACAGATGCAAGAGATTTTTTCAAAAAGAAGTTTAATCCAGATATTTTATGGGAGACTGATACTCTTTCAAAGACAAGATGGTTTTATGAGTATATTTTAGTTGATACAAATTATGTTAAGATAATTCACCACAGAGACAAAGAAACTGGTTACATTATCACTCCAAATGCTCTATTATACAGATTTTATCTCCTAAGACTTGGGGAGATCATATCTCAGTTGACAAATCTTTTTCCAAACAATTTTTCCCTCAGACATTTTCCTATGGAGACTACAAACTTGCTTAGTACAGGTTTCTTTTCTTCCGACCTGGTACCCATTCTTGGTTTTTTCATTTTTATGAAGACATATCTTTAGATTTTCCCATTTGGTTCTATGAATGGTTTAAGATCATAGGATCTGATATTCTTAATTTACCAAAAGATGTTCTCCAAGGACTTGATACATATAACATATCCTCTAAGATAGAACAATTTCAGAAGTTACTCATCTTCCATGCTGAATTCAAAGTACCATGAATTTTTGCTTGGGAGTTTCATTTCAAGAAGTGTTTTCCAGAACCTACATCTTATTCACTTATCCGAAAATACAAAGTCAAGTGGTGGGGAAGGTTTGATCAAACTGTTTGTGCTGAACCTGTTATTAGACATTTTCTTACTACTGGTGAAAAGATTCGATACAAAATCCCTCAAGAACAAAGTGTACCAAGACAAAATCCCAAAGAAACCAAAGAGATAGCCCCTTCTTCCTCTGACAAATCTTTCTTTGATATATTTAACCAAACCAAGATTTGAATAACCAATTTTTTGAATTTCTTTCACAAAAGACAAAATCTGAAACATCTGATGAATCAACCTCATTTGATCCATTTGGAGGTCCATGTGCTCAAGACCCATTTGATTTATAAAATAATATTTTCACAGATGGATATATCACCCATGGACGAAGACATGTTGAAGACTGTACACGATGTTATTCTTACATATGTTACCGCAGTAATAAGACAAAGACAATATATGAAGGAAGACGATTTTTAAGAGAAGTTTTACTACATGATGAATTTCCAAGAAATATGCAGTATGTATACAAAGCAGCAAGAATTCAGAAGAAATACAGAAAAGAGGTACAAATACTTAATAATAAGTTTCGTACCTGTATGGACAAATATCCCCAGACATATCATTGTACTATGCAAGAAGAGATACCAGATGAAGAGTTCCATGTGCTAAGAAGACGACAAAATTGATGAATCTTTTTCAACAAAGCAAAAAGCAGATTCTCCAACAAAGTTAGTATGCCACTTACTCAACTAAGAAGATAAGATGCCAAAGTCAAAAGGTATACAGTTGTTGTCGACCATGATTGCTACTGTAATGAAATACAAATGCAGATGAAATTCAAGATAAATGTGTGTTTTAGATTTCTATAAATAGAGTGTCATAGAGTTGTAAGAGGCAGATCTCATTACGAGCTTCTATCCTCTCTTCTACAAACCTTTCCTTGTAATCTTTCTTATCCTTACAATCTTTCAAGAGTGTTTCAAGTTTGAGTTTACAAATCTTTTATCTACGAACCTGTCCTTTTGGTTCAAATTTGTAAACAAAGCAGTAAGTTTGTTTTCAATACAAAGCGTGTTTTACAACTTTGTTTATTTATACAAATCTTGTTTTACATTCTCTGTTTTTAACAATGTTTTCATACAATAGGCATGCTCTCCCCTGTTCCCGATCTTGCTCTCCCCTGTTCCTGATATCAACTCAACAAGTAGCCTACATAAGTTATGACGTCCCTTAGATCCTTAATAAATTATATTTAAAGTTGTAAATGTCACGCCCCGAAATCTTTTGTTAAAATATCAGAGTTTTACCCGGATGTGAAGATAGAAAAGCAAGGGACGCTTAACATATACATAAAGAATTAAGTAAGGGACAACAGAAGATAGAGGTAAGAGATGATGAGAATCCATCTCATAACAAAAATCGGCTTCATCCGATAACATTCGGTCTCACACCGATAATATACATCATATACAGCGGAAACTATTCATCAGGATCTCCCATCCTCACAAGTACTCAAAATATATACAGATCATACATTGTTTGAAAACGTGTTTGGAAATGTTTAGTTACAACATTCTATCAAAGGAAACCATCAGTCAACACAAACTCCCTCCATCTAGGGTTCATCAATCTCCTCATCTCCTGTATTGTGAGTACAGATTAAGGGGTGAGTGCGTGGAATACACTCGTGGAGATAACATCCGCCTCATAAGAATCAAGACAGAAAATAAATACCAAAAAGCTAACCTACAGCCACGTCGTCACAGCAATTAAAATGCAAAGCAGATATTAGAAATGACAAGGGACGAATAGGTACGGGATTCCCCCGTCTTATCCTATAACGGTATCTCACCGTTAGTGCATTTCAAGAGGCTCACGACACCTCCACAGAGTAGTAGAAAATAGCAAGGGACGAACAGAATGCATGATCGGAGGACCTCTGTCCTTCCACAATTATATCATGGCACAACAAGTATAAACACAGCACTTAGTATTCCTCAATCATGCATATATAGGGAAAGCAGTAAACAGATAAGAGATTAGAATGTACCCCCACCTCGTATAGTGGTTACCACGTGAGTCGATAAATCCGAAATCTAATAACTTGCTAACTCAAAGCTCAGTCCAACAAGTAGCCTACACATATTACAGTGTTCTTAGATCCTTAATAAATTATAATTAAAGCTGTAAAAGGTTCCATCGGAAAACGATCGTTAAATACGTGACGGATCGAGCGATCTAAAGATTGGAGTTCAAGAAACGAGAGGATCAGATCTGAATAAGTGGCTGAAAAGATAGGAAATAAAATAAGGATTGCAACGCAAAAAGAATGAGCTCAATCAGAGTTAAAACGAGCTCAAACGGAGCATTTTAGGTTTAGGGGTAAAATGGTAATTTTGGTCAAAGGGTTGACTTTGAACGGGCCCACGGACCCCGATGAACGACGTCTCATCATCGACGACTCAATACGGTTGAACGACGGAAAGAAAACGAGGTTCGGATCGAAAACACGGTGTCGGACGCGCGTCGGCACCCGACGGGCGCGCATGGTGCGCGCCGGCACCCGGCACCCGACGGCTGCCGAGTTTTCTCGGCAGCTGCGCGCAGCTCAGCCAGGCTGGTCGAGTTTTCTCGGCCAGCCTCTTCCCAGGCTCCCGGCGCCCAGGCTGCTCGACGCGCCACCTTCCCGGCATCGTCCAGTGCGGTGGCGCCGCCTCCAGCTGCCACCACCTATCTCGCCGGATACCTCGCACCGCCGGCTACCTCCTCCGACCATCCATCACCGGATTCCGGCATGAATAGTGCCCGGAAACTTCACCGCAAAATCCTTCGAAGTCACATTTTTCCAAAGTTTCAACTCCAACCAAAACTCCGGCCGGCGACTACTCCCAGAGCCTTGGTCGGTGACCCCCCCGTCACCGGCCACCTATTCCGGCCAACCCCAACTACCTACACAGCTATATATACATACATATACACACTCGATCATACCCACACACTCGCGTATCACATACATACCATCCCACTGCCTCGTCGGCGGCCACCTGCCACCGGCGACCACCACCAACCACCGTCGTCTTGGCCGGCGACCCCCAGTTGCAGGCCACCACCGCCGCCGTGCACACACACACACACGCATGGAAACATATACACACACACGCACATGGAAACATATACACACACCCTGTCATGCTTGGCCGGCGGCCACCCGCCGCCGGCCCCCTCCACTTGAGCCCTCGCCGGCGACCTCCCGTCGCCGGCCCACTGGTCACGCATGGCAACGCCACCATGCGCCGCCCACAACAGCGAACTCAACACACACACACACTAGCACACCTAAACATACACACACATGCACGTTCATACATAAACGCCCACTGTTCCGGCCATGCGCCGCCACCCACGGCGGCGCCACCTTCCCGACATTACCACCATACCACCAGCAGCTTCTCCGGCCACCACTTCGGCAAGAGAATGAGGAGAGAGAAAGAAATCAGAAGAGAGAGAAAGGGTGAAGGGGTTAGGGTTTGGGGGCTGTTTTTCGCCGTTTTCCGGCGAACGAGAAATCAGATTTGAAATCTGAGACTTATCCTAGATTCGTCTCATCGAGACAAACGTCGTGTGCGAAAATCGTCCGATTCCGACAACATTGAAATTTTCCGGCGACCGGCCGGCACCGGCATGCCAGAAACCAGAAATCCAGAAATGAAAAAACGAGAAAGAAAGACTTACGTGTTTTCATCGGGTTCGGCTCGATCAAAGAAACGGTGATTTTTGAATCGAAATCACCTCTATTTATAAAAATCCCAAAGTTACTATTCACGTGAAAAATCTAAGTTACTGTTCATGGTTGACTTTTCCGGGTTACTATTCATCATAACAATCTCGTTACTATTCATCGTTAATATCTTTCGATTTTCTGTTTCGAAACTTCGAATTTTGCCCCTTTCTTCGTCGTTCAGGCTACGGGTCTCCGATTGACCCCTAATTCATTTCTATCTTCTCGTTTTTCCATTACGCATCTAATGGTAAAATAAAATTCTACGTTCCACGTCTAGATAAATACTTCCATCCTAAATATGCATTAAACACATATCTGAAACGCACGAAATAAATTAAACAGATAAATCATACGCACATAATTATTAAATTATGAGTTTTTAATATTTAATTAAAAAATTATGCTCATTTTGGTCCGGGGTGCTACAGTAAAAGGTTCCGTTGGAAATCGGTTGTTAAATACGCGATGGATCGAGCGATCTAAAGATTGGGATTTAGGAGATAAGGCTAAAAGTCAAGTCTAAAGGGCTGAGATGATAGAAAATGAAATTTGGGTCATGATGGAAAAAGAATGAGCTCGATCGGAGTTAAAACGAGCTCAAACGGAGCAATTTAGGTTTAGGGGTAAAATGGTAATTTTGGTCAAAGGGTTGACTTTGACCGGGCCCACGGACCCGATCAACGATGTCTCATCATTGACAACTCAATACGGATGAATGACGGAAAGAAAACGAGGTTCGGATCGAAAACACGGTGTCGGGTGCGCATGGGCGCGCACGGTGCGCGCGCGGCTCCCCGACGCTCGGCAGCTGCCGAGTTTTCTCGGCATCTAGGCGCGACCCAACCCGGCTGGTCGAGTTTTATCGGCCAGCCTTGCCCAGATTTTCCCGACGGTGGCCTGCTCGAGCAGGCCACTTCCCGGCGTCGTCCGGCGCGGCGGCGCCGTCTCCAGCCACCACCACCTACATCGCCGGATACCTTGCACTGCCGGCTACCATCTCCGGCCGTCCATCACCGGATTCCGGCATGAATAGTGCCTGGAAACTTCGCCGCAAAACCCTTCAAAGTCACATTTTTCTAAAATTTCAACTTCAACCAAAACTCCGGCCGACGATTTCCCGTCGCCGGCGACCACTCCCAGTACCTCCGCCGGTGACCCCTCGTCGCCGGCAACCTGTTCCGGTCAACCAAACACCCTTATACATACATATACACCCATACGCATACACACACTATCACACGGTCAAACACACACATATCCAATAGTTTGGCCGGCGGCCACCCGCCGCCGGCTACCACCACTAGCTCACTCTCTGAACACCGGCCGGCGACTGGGAGTCGCCGACCACCACCACCGCCGTCCACGCTCACACACACGCATACATAGCACACATATACACACAACGTGAGGTGTGTTTACACACACCCACCCACTGTCTCTCTTGGCCGGCGGCCACCAGCCGCCGGCTACCTCCTCCTCCATCTCGCCAGCGACATCCCGTCGCCAGCCGTTCATTTCCTCACGGTGGCGCCCCCCGACGCCGCCTCCAACAGCATGCATATCAACACACACCAACACACCATGAAACACACACACATGCATGCATACATATATATTCACCCACTGTCCATCTCCGGCGGCGCCGGCACTCCAGCGTCTGGCCACGACCCTCGGCGGCCTCCGACAGCAGCTCCGGCGCGGTGGAAAGAGAAAACACAGAGGAGAGAGAAAGGGTGGTGCAAGGTTTAGGTTTAGGGTTTCAAGGCTGTTTTTCGCGATTTTCCGGCGAACGAGAAATCGGATTTGAAATCCGAGACCTATCCTAGGTTCGTCTCTTCGAGACGAACGTCGTGTGCGAAAATCATCCGATTCCGACAACGTTGAAATTTCTCCATTACTATTCATCAGTTGACTTTTCCAAATTACTATTCACGTAAATATCTTCGTTTCCATTCACCGTAAATATCTTCCGATTTTCCGAAATTTCAGGTTTTGCCCTTTCCGTCACCGTTCGAGCTATGGGTCTCCGATTGACCCCTAGTTCGTTTCTATTTTATTGTCTTTCCAAGACGCATCTTATGGTATAAAAATATTCCATACATCATGTCCATGGAAATTATCCATCTAAGTCATGCGTTAACACGTATCTGAAACGCACATAATTAATTAGACAGTCAAAATATACGCACGTAATTATCAAGTTGTATGTTAAAATATTTAATTAATAAATTATACTCGTTTTGATCCGGGGCGCTACATCCCTTACCCCTTAAAAAATAATTTCATCCTTGAAATTGAACGCGTACTAAGAACAACTCAGAACTAAACGTGTACTAAAAGCTGCGAGACTAGATACTTTGCTAGAACTCTCGTCTTCTTATTCTGTGTTGCTTCTTTCTTTCCATTTCTCATCAAGGATTCATAGAATGATTTTCGAAGATTGCTACTTCTAATGACTCGTTTTACAGCGTATGATTGAAAAAGAAATGAAAATCGGATCGAAAAACAATACGGCATCACGTGCGCACCCGTTTCACGATGTGGCACATGTGCACGTTTTCCGTCACCCGACGTCACTCGGTGCGCGCCCAGCACCCGACGCCCGTTCCCGATGTGCCCACACAGCACTCGCTCGTGCCCTCCCGACACGGCCGTACGCCACCACTCAGTAACTTTCCCCGGCTCGTGCACGACCGTGCTCTCCGGCACGACCGTGCGCCAACTTCCAGTGGCTCCTACTGGTTCGCACACGACCGTGCACACCATGCACGACCGTGCGCGCTCGTGCACCCTGCAGCCTGCGCATCCAACCGTCTCGATTATTTGGCTAAGCTCGATGTCCAGAACTTTTGTCAATCCTGAGCTATTCCAATTCTTTCTCGAACCTTCCTACCCGGATCACACTTTTGCTTCTCATTCCGCTCCTTCTTCGTCTCATAATATTGATCTTTGTATTAGTCATCCGATATACTTCTCGTCTTCACCATTTACTTGCAGAATAGAATGAGGAATAGGAAAGTCGTATTCCTCCGTTTTAGATATTAAGTATGTTTTCAATATAGGTAAAGTAAAGAGAGAGAAAGAGCGAGAACGAGAGTAGAAAAAAAGGAAGAGATAAAGAGAGTTGAAGTGACGGGGGAAAAGTTGTCGAACAGTACTCTGATACTCTTGTTGGATGCGGCAACTACTTCCGTTGATTCTTCGACACATTCTTGAGATATGTTTCACGGTGCGTTCTATCGCACGCATTGATGAGAAATCATTAACAAACACGATGACAAAACGATCGAGATACAGATGGAGAACGCGATTCATCAAATCCGTAAAGACAGTTGGAGCATTACTTACAAACTGGTATCTCTTATTTGATCAAAAGATCTTCAATTTCAGACAGTGGATTCTTGTTCTCTAGAGTCTGCTTGTTCCGCTCTCAGTAACCCATACACATCCGGAAGCTTCCATCTTTCTCCTTCGCAAACGGCACTGGAGCTTTCCTAAGCGACATCCTCGGTCTAAAGAAGCCCTTGTCTAATGGTTCTTGTAACTGAACCTTCAGTTCTTGCGATTTCCTTTGGTGTCATCCGTTATAGAGCTTTCGACATCGGTGTTAATCCTAGGACGAGATCGACCTCAAAAGTCACCTATCGATCTAGTGGAGGACCAGATAAATCCTCTGAAAATACATCCATGTATTCCTTCATCACTGGTACCTTCTCGATAGGAGTTGATCCTTGCTCGGAGTTCATCATGTTGACCAACCCAACTTCGCAATCCCTTTTGCTAAGCATCTGGGTTGCCTTCATGCTCGAGATAATTCTTGAGTCCACTTTAATTCATGTTCCATAGAAGATGAACTCCAGTTTGCCCGGTGCTTGAATGACAGTCTTCCTTGCACGACACTTGATTACCACGTGGTTTGGACTCTAGTCAGTCCATCCCCAGGATCGTATCAAAATCTTTTATCTTCATCCTTTATCTCCAAAGCGTGAAGATTAACTAGAAGGATCTTATCTTCAAAAGCAATCCTAAGGTGACGGTACAGATGTTTTACCATCTTCATGTTGTCATCACCTCAGCTCCCTCAACCGCTCCTAGGCAAGTAAGAGCGAATGCTTGCTCTCTGCCTGCCACCGGCCTCGAGTGCGGGGTTGTAGCTGGCATGTTCCTCGACCTCCAGCAGTTAGCCGCTATGTGCCTCGGTGTGCCGCAGGTGAAGCAGTTTTGTGCTTCTTGCTGACACGGTCCTGAGTGTACCTTCCTGCATCTAGGGCACGGGTACCCAGGTCTAGGTGTAGGAAGGAGTGGAGCGTTACTTGCCCTTGAAAATTTGCTCTGGGCAAAATCCTGACTCGGGCCATTCCACTTTCTCTTGACAGGAGCAAGGGAGACTTTCTAGAGGGGTACAACATCTAGATCCAAACGAGAGGCGATCCCCTAAGCTCTCTCGATGACACTTGCATAAATCATCGTCCTCTTTCCCATCGAACGTTGGCGGTTTAAATCGCCGAAATTGTTCATAGATAAGATTCGGGTTGGTTTTAGCTGGATGTGGGGCGACTCTGGTTACTTCGAAGTGTTGTGCTAACGCTCATAGCACTGTAACCAAATCCCCTACCTTGACGGCTTATCCCTTCGTGGTCGTCCTCGTGGCATAACGTTCTACAACCGACCTAAGCAAACTATTCCTTATACTCTACCTCGCGTAATCCAACAATCTATAGTAGTAGGCAAACTAATAGCCAAAATCACGGTACCAATAAACACTATACCATAAATCATATAATAACCTTAACAGATCTTCTATTATCCGTTTATGTATGATAGCGTATACACAACTCGCACAATCAAACCAAAGAAAATGTATCATACGCAAAACATTAAAATTCACATTACTGACATCTTCAGAAAGTTTTTATAGCCCTCAATTGTCAAAATCGATCTTACGCATTACAACCACGGATTGGGAAAACTCACTCATTAGTACACCCTGTTATAAACAAGGGTCCATAGTAGTTTCAACTTTTAGTCACACAAGACCACTTCTGCGAACAGTCATACTCGCACACTAGCTCACGCTGCTGCAGTCAGCGGCTTTGTGGCGGTGGCTCAGAGCAGTGTGTCGATTATAGTGACTTCAAGAGGTTTTCACAAAATCTTTTCATTGTAATTGTAATGACTTCAAGAGGGTTTTAACAGATTGTCTCATTATGAAACAATATTCCTTAACATCCCATCAGTCTTAACACACCGGCGCATCACCAGCGCCGATCATTACTTTTCCTCATGGCGGCACCACTCGTACCGCCCTCAACAGAGATCATACTCATACTCACAACGCTTCCTTCTAAACCCAACGGTTCAAAGAAAATTAACACTTAATAAGCAAACATTCATGCTCCACAACACTTATATCAGGGAGGGTCACCTATGGAGAGAGGATAGTACCTATCTATATCTTTTCAAAAACCATCCACATTTTGAAATCACACCTTTCCCACTTTAAAACTCGTTCCAAAACTTTTTCTCATTTTCAAATCATATTTTCTCCATTTTTAAAACCAACTCGAGCACATTCTCAATGTTAGAACGGCTCTGATACCATTTTTCACGCCCCAAAATCTTTTCACATTTTATCAAAGTTTTACCATTGGGCGTGAAGATAGAAATAGCAAGGGACGACAGAAGAAGGAGGTAAGGAACGAAGTGAATCTCTCACTTATAAACATACGGCCTCTACCATTAGCAATCGGTCTCACTACCGATATAAAATATCATAGGCAGCGGAAATACCTTCAAGATCTCACATCCTTACATGTATCAAAATATTACAAAACACAAGTTATCCAAAACATAGTTTGAAAATGTTTAAGAGACCTCGTCTCATTACAACAAAGCCAGATACAGTACTTCCTCTCTCCTCCTAGGGTTCCTCATGCTCATCATCGCCTGTAGTGTGAGTACAGATTAAGGGGTGAGTGCGCGGAATACACTCGTGGGGATAAAACCCGCCTCGCACAACTCATATCAGAATTAAATATCGAAAGCTATCCTACAGTCACATTGTCACGGCACGTATAAATGCAAAATAGATATTAAAAATGGTAGTAAGAATAGGTGCGGGATTCCCCTGTCTTATCCTATTTCGGTATTTCACCGCTTGTGCATTTCAAGAGGCTCACGACACCTCCACAGAGTAGTAGAATAATAGTTGGGGACGCACATAATGCATGATCGGAGGACCTCTATCCTTCCACAGTTATATCATGGCACAACAAGTATAAACAAAACACTTAGTATTCCTCATTCATGCAAGCGTTTACTAACGGAAAACGGTAAACAGATGAAGAGTTAGAATTTACCCCCACCTTGTTCGGTGGTTACCACGTGATCAACGAGTACCGACGAATCAGATTTCACAAGCGAGTACCAAAGGATCCGATATCACAAGGCTCAACTCAACAAGTAGCCTACATAAGTTATGACATCCCTTAGATCCTTAATAAATTATATTTAAAGCTGTAAAAGGTTCCGTTGGAAATCGGTCGTTAAATACACGACGGATCGAGCGATCTAAAGATTGGGATTTAGGAGATAAGGGTGAAAGTCAAGTCTAAAGGGCTGAGATGATAGGAAATGAAATTTGGGTCACGATGGAAAAAGAATGAGCTCGATCGGAGTTAAAACAAGCTCAAACGGAGCATTTTAGATTTAGGAGTAAAATGGTAATTTTGGTCAAAGGATTGACTTTGACCAGGCCCACGGACCCCGCTCAACGACGTCTCATCATCGACGACTCGATACGGATGAACGACGGAAAGAAAATGAGGTTCGGATCGAAAACACGGCGTCGGGTGCGCGTCGGTACCCGACGGGTGCGCATGGGCGCGCACGGTGCGCGCGCGGCTCCCCGATGCTCGGCAGCTGCCGAGTTTTCTCGGCAGCTAGGTGCGACCCAACCCGGCTGGTCGAGTTTTCTCAGCCAGCCGTGCCCAGATTTTCCCGACGGTGGCCTGCTCGAGCAGGCCACTTCTCGGCGTCGCCCGGCGCGGTGGCGCCGGCGCCAGCCACCACCACCTACATCGCCGGATACCTTGCACCGCCGGATACCATCTCCGGCGTCCATCGCCGGATTCCGGCATGAATAGTGCCTGGAAACTTCGCCGCAAAATCCTTCGAAGTCACATTTTTCTAAAATTCCAACTTCAACCAAAACTCCGGCCGGCGATTTCCCGTCGCCGGCGACCCCTCGTCGCCGGCAACCTATTCCGGTCAACCAAACACCCTTATATATACATGCATATCAACACACACCAACACACCATGAAACACACACACATGCATGCATACATATATATTCACCCACTGTCCATCTCCGGCGCTGCCACCCACAGCGGCGCCGGCACTCCAGCGTCTGGCCATAACCCCCGACGGCCTCCGACAGCAGCTCCGGCGCGGTGGAGAGAGAAAACACAGAGGAGAGAGAAAGGGTGGTGCAAGGGTTAGGTTTAGGGTTTCAAGGCTGTTTTTCACCGTTTTCCAGCGAACGAGAAATTAGATTTGAAATCCGAGACCTATCTTAGGTTCGTCTCGTCGAGACGAACGTCGTGTGCGAAAATCGTCCGATTCCGACAATGATGAAATTTTCCGGCGACCGGTCGGCGGCGGCGCGCCGGAAACAGAAAGACGGAAAATAAAAGATGAGAAAGAAGGACTAACGTGTTTTCATCGGGTTCAGCTCGATCGAAGAAACGGTGATTTTCGAATCGAAACTACCCCTATTTATAGAAATCCAGAAATTACTATTCACCGAAAATATCCGGATCACTATTCATCCAAAATATCTCCGTTACTATTCATTAGTTGACTCTTCCAAATTACTATTCACGTAAATATCTTCGTTTCCATTCACCGTAAATATCTTCCGATTTTCCGAAACTTCGGGTTTTGCCCTTTCCGTCACCGTTCGAGCTACGGGTCTCCGATTGACCCTTAGTTCGTTTCTATTTTCTTGTCTTTCCAAGACGCATCTTATGGTATAAAAATATTCCATACACCATGTCCATGGAAATTATCCGTCTAAGTCATGCGTTAAACACGTATCTGAAACGCACATAATTAATTAGACAGTCAAAATATACGCACGTAATTATCAAGTTGTACGTTAAAATATTTAATTAATAAATTATACTCATTTTGATCCGGGGCGCTACAAACATGTATTTTCTTTTTGTTATCTTCTTCAAAAATTAAATCTTTTAATTTATCTACATATTCTTTTTTAGTTTCATTATTTGGTATTTCTTGTAAAAGATCAAATATTGCCTCTTTTTTATCCTTTGTAATTACATTTATATGACATAATCCACAATCATTTGTATCACTATGTTCTGATGAAGTTTTTGAATCATTTTCTATTATGTCTGAATCAGAACTATTTGAATCACTATTATCTAACTTACTTAAATTATTATTGAGTTCAAATCTTAATTCTCTAACTTTGTTTTTCTTTTTAAAACATTTATCTACAGTATGTCCTGATTTGTTACAGTTCCAACAAATAATTGGTTTTTTAGAGTCTTTTGTATTCTGATTATATTGTTTTGTATATCTTTTAGAATCTTTTCTTCTCTTATATTTATGTTCTCTCTTATATTCTTGTTTATCATAATTTCTAAAACTCTTTTGTTTTTTCTTATTAATTCTAGAAGGAGGTTTTATCTTTATAAGACCAAAAGTCTCACAGAAACATCCTAATTCTCGTCTAGTATTTTTCTTATCATTTCTATACTTGTTTTGTAATTTTAATTCTGAACATAAACTTAATCCTTTTTTTTTAACAAAAGCAAATAATTGTCCAAAGGTTAACTCTTCAAATGGTATATCTTCAATACCTATTTCATTCTTAAGTTTTTGTATTATTCTTTCAACAAATAATTTTGGTAAACCCATAATAAACCTTTCTTTCCAAAAACTAGAACTATTATTTATTCGTCTCAACACTTGAGTTAAAAATGTATCTTTGTACCTGTTGGAACCGACGGATCGCCGGCCCTATGCTATCGGAATCGGGATCCAAAGATAAATCGCAGCGGAAAGAAATCATACCCTTGTAGACCTCTTGATCTTCTGATGTATTCCTCTGAGCCCTTCTCGAACGTTGCGTGGCCAACGATCCTTCGAGAAAAATCAGTTCCGCTCTCTCTCACTTATCACGTGTTTTCTGTGATCTGAGTTCTGTGTTATGAGAGGCGCTGATGAAAGGAGCTATATATAGGCTACACCAGGGACCTAGAGGAGGAATTGGGTTGGGCCTCCTGATGGGCTTTAGTATCCTGCGTTCGGCCCGAACACATAACTGAAGCCCATCAATAATAATTCAGTCCACTAGAGAATTATTATTGAACTACCATCCCAATCCCATATTTAATATGGGCTCCTTATTATGTGTACATTTATTTCCCCGTGTTTAAGATATCGAATGTCCGTAAATTAAATAAGTTACTGACAACTTAAATAATTTACATCTAATTCCAAGAGTAGTACCACTCATCCTTATTATCATGTCGGATTAAATCCACCTGCAGGGTTTACATGATAATCCTTATGAGCTCCTCAAGGGGACATTATCATCCTAAATAATTAGGACACGGATTCCTTCTATAATCAACAGAACACCATATAAACAATGCTATCTCCCAACTCACCGAGTTTATTGATTTATGAATAAATCTCACCCATTGGCAAATTAAAGAAATAAACATTGAGCATACGTGCCCGTTATTATATAGGGATTAAGAAGATGTACATCCATAATAACAGAGGTCTTGTTCTATTATATAGTCAGTATAAAACGAACAACCTCAAATGGTCCTGCTCAATACACACAAAGTGTACTAGTGTAGTTTTATAGTCAAGACAGACTAATACCAAACTACACTACAACCATTCCGATGATTTGTCCAAATCCATCTTGGTTGTGAGCTACTATTTATAATTTATAAGAAACTGATAACATGATCTTCTGTGTGGCACCACACACCAAGTTATCTATAATATAAATTAATTGGACATTGCATAAACATATATAACAAATATAAAATGCAAACATATGACCAATGTGATTCTCATTCCATAAACGATGTTCATACAAAAAACTAGGCTTATAGTATACATCCTAACAATCTCCCACTTATACTAAAAGACTATGCTTCTATAAGCGTTGCCACACATCTAATTCCCATCCCTTCAACATGCCCATCAAAAGCTTTCGCTGGGAGGGCCTTTGTGAAAGGATCTGCTAGGTTATCTGCTGATGCAATTTTGGCGACAACAACTTCTCCTCGCTTTACGATGTCTCGTATCAGGTGGTACTTGCGCTCAATGTGTTTACTTGCTTTATGGGCTCGTGGTTCCTTCGAGTTTGCCACTGCACCACTGTTATCACAATAAATTGTGATAGCTTTGGGCAAACCAGGAATCACTTCTAAGTCCATCAAGAAGTTCCTGAGCCATACAGCTTCTTTGGCTGCCTCAGAGGCTGCCACATACTCAGCTTCCATGGTGGAGTCTGAAACGCATTTCTGCTTAACACTCCTCCATATAATGGCTCCACCTCCTAAGGTAAACACATAACCCGAGGTAGATTTACTGTTGTCCCTATCCGACTGGAAATCAGAATCTGTGTAACCCACAGGAAGCACATCATCTGCTTGGTAAACCAGCATATAATTTCTAGTCCTTTTCAGGTACTTTAAAATATGCTTTACCGCAGTCCAATGTCCTTGTCCTGGGTTACTTTGATATCTGCTAACCATGCCCACGGCAAAACAGATATCTGGCCTCGTACATAGCATTGCATACATTAGGCTTCCTACGGCCGAAGCATAAGGAACTGCCTTCATGTCCTCTATCTCCTTTGGTGTCTTAGGACACATCTCCTTAGATAAAGGTACTCCATGTCGAAAAGGTAGAAAACCTTTCTTGGAGTTTTGCATGCTAAAACGAGCTAGAATGGTATCAATGTACGAAGCTTGAGATAAGCATAACATTCTTTTCTTGCGATCTCTTATCACTTTGATCCCAAGAATATGTCCTACTTCTCCCAAGTCCTTCATATCAAACTGCTTGGACAGCCATACCCTTACGTCTGACAACACCTTGACATTGTTGCCAATGAGCAAGATGTCATCTACGTATAGTACAAGAAATACCACCACGTTTCCATCACTCTTCTTGTATACACATGACTCATCCGGACATTGAATGAATCCATAAGACTGGATTACCTCATCAAAACGGATGTTCCAAGATCTCGAAGCTTGTTTCAATCCATAAATGGACCGATTAAGCTTACACACAAGATGCTCTTTGCCCTTTGCAACGAACCCTTCTGGTTGCTTCATATAGATGTTTTCTTCAAGACTACCGTTAAGGAAAGCAGTCTTGACATCCATTTGCCAAACCTCATAATTCATATGAGCAGCAATAGACAAAAGAATCCGGATAGACTTAAGCATGGCTACCGGCGAAAAGGTTTCCTCATAATCGATTCCTTCTTTTTGAGTGTACCCCTTCGCAACAAGCCTTGCTTTGAAAGTTTCTACTTTCCCGTCTGATCCTCTTTTTCTTTTGTAGACCCACTTACATCCAATGGCTTTTACACCATTTGGTGGTTCTACTAGCTCCCAGACTTGATTAGAATCCATAGATTCTAATTCAGAATTCATAGCTTTTTGCCAAGATTCTGCATCTTTATCTTGGAGTGCTTCGTCATAGGTCCAAGGATCAGATTCATGTTCACCAGATACCAAGTCCGAAGACTCTCCCAAAAACATGAATCTATCAGGCTGTCTAACAACCCTCCCACTACGACGAGGCACTTGTGGTAATTGTGTATCATTAGTGACACATGGTGCAGACCCCTGTGGTATCTCATCTTGTACTAGTGGTACTAAGGTAGGGATTTCCCCTCTGATTTCCTCTAAAACAATTTTACTCGTGGGCTTGTGGTTCATTACATAGTCCTCTTCTAAGAATCGGGCATTTGTGCTAACAATGACCTTCTGATCCTTAGGACTATAAAATAAACCACCTTTCGTTCCTCTAGGATAGCCCACAAACAGCCGAACATCCGTACGAGATTCCAACTTATCAGCATCTCCCTTCAGCACATGTGCTGGACTACCCCAAATCCGAATGTGTTTAAGACTAGGCTTACGCCCATTCCACAATTCTGTGGGAGTAGAGGGTACTGTCTTAGAAGGTACCAAGTTTAGAATATACGCTGCCGTTTCCAGGGCATATCCCCAAAACGAATTCGGTAATTCCGAATAACTCATCATCGATCTAACCATTTCCATGAGAGTTCTATTCCTTCGTTCTGCCACACCATTCTGTTGGGGTGTACCAGGTGCAGACAATTGGGATTGAATCCCAGCCTCTGATAAGTAATTCCTAAACTCTCCTAAGAGGTACTCGCCACCACGATCAGATCGTAGTGTTTTGATACATTTACCATGACGCTTCTCCACATCAGCCTTGTACTCTTTGAATTTATCAAAGCACTCAGACTTGCGGCGCATCAAATAAATATACCCATATCTCGAAAAATCGTCTATAAATGAGACAAAATATTCGAAACCACCTCTTGCCTGGATAGTCATAGGACCACACAAATCAGAATGAACCAATTCCAACACTTCTTTGGCTCTATACCCCTTGGCTTTAAAAGGCCTCTTGGTCATTTTTCCTTCCAAGCAGGACTCGCAGGTCGGATAGTTTTCCACTTCCAATGAACTCAAAGGTCCATCGGCTATCAACCTTTGAATCCTACTCAAGTTAATGTGACCTAGTCTTAGATGCCAAAGATATGTTTGGTTCATTTTAGAAGGTTCTTTTCTCTTATTTGAGTTAGAAGATGTATTATTAATTTCCAGTTGTTGCATCGTAGGAGTTATTGGATTAAGAGTATATAAATTGCCAACCAACGTACCAGAACAGACAATAACCCTATTTTTCTTGACAACCACTTTGCCATCAAAAGAAACAGAATATCCATCCAAAAATAACTTAGAAACCGAAATCAAGTTCTTTCTAAAAGAAGGTACGTAAAGACAATTCCTCAAAACCAAAGTCTTGTTCCTATCAAAAGATAAATAAACATCTCCCACTGCAACTGCCGCCACTTTCGTAGCGTTGCCCATGTAGATGGTAATCTCGCCCTCACTAAGTCGCCTGGTTTCCTGGAACCCCTGCAAAGAATTGCAGACATGATCAGTGGCTCCCGTATCTACACACCAGGTACCGGTAGATAACACCGCTAAACATGTTTCAGTAATTAGTGAGTAAGATTTACCTTCTTTGTTCTCCTTTTTCTTGGGACAATCTACCTTCCAATGTCCAGGCTGCTTGCATGAGAAGCACTTGCCCTTCGGCTTTTTCACGCCACCTTGTGGCCCAGCCTTTTGAGGTCCATTCGCTTTGTTTGCCGAAGGATTCTGTTTCTTTTTCTTCTTTCCACCTTTCGGCTTAGAATTAGAAACATTTTCAGCAACGTAAGCTTGAGCACTTTGACGAAATAGTCCTTCTGCCGATTTGAGTTCTGTCAGAAGTTCCGCCAAGGAATACATCCTTTTGTTCATATTATAATTAAGGCGGAACTGCTCAAAACTCTTAGGCAGTGTTTGGAGCACGATATCGACCTGGGTTTCCCCATCGATTTCAGCTCCAAGGACTTCCATCTCATTCAAATGAGCCATCATCTTAAGGACGTGATCACTCACAGGTGTCCCTTCAGACATGGTGGTCGTCATTAAGTTTCTCATTGCCTCCTGTCTGGCAGCCCGACTCTGGTGTCCGAAGAGTTCTCTAAGATTGTGCATCATATCATAGGCAGTGGGCATGGCCTGATGCTGATGTTGCAGTACATTTGACATGGAAGCCAAAATGTAACACCGCGCCATCTCATCTGCCTTAACCCACTTTCTATAATGCGCTTTCTCCTCTTCAGTAGAGTTTTCATCAGGCATGTCAGGACAGTGCTCATGGAGTACAAACTTGTACTCCTCAGCAGTTAGGACAATATCCAGGTTTCTTTTCCAGTCAATATAATTAGGACCAGTAAGTTTGTTTTCTTTGAGTATAACAGCAAGTGGATTGAAAGACATAATGAAATCCTGAGAATCATATAAATAAATAAATAAATACACAGGTCATAACATATAGAATTTAAAGCCTATATTGTTCCCTCAAACAATATAATTAAATTCACCAACACCTCAAAAACACCGTGAACTTCGCATGCCACGATAGTGTGGACGTATGCTAATTCAAACATTTGTAAGAGGAGGTTTTACCCATTAATTTCATTATCTTGTCAAACAAAATAAAATTAATAGTTGGTTTAGCTTCAGCCATGCAAACAACAGCACTTACTCCGATGGGAAGGATACTATCATATGCACCTAAGTGTGTACCATTTCTTAATACTAAGTCCATTATCTAGGATTGTATCTCTTCAGATGGAGAAGATCATACGCTCCTAAATAATTTTCTATAATTATCCTTAGAGGAAGTTTGATCCAGTGATCCGCAATCAAACTCATCCGATGTGGAAGAAGGCACTCAAAGCCAACGTGTAAGTTTAAATGCATCACTTACAAACCAGTAATGGAGGCTATGGGATTTATTCAAAATAAATCCCTCTCCCACTTAGTTATTTAAATGAGGGATTTTAGCATGCAATAACATATAACATTCAAAAGCATGCTTGATAAAACAACAAACAAATAGAAAGGCAATAAATACGGAATAATATAAATCCAACTATTATGGCCACTTCGATTGAATGTTTGCCTGCTAAACGGGGATCGACCTGCCCGGTCAGGTCGCGGGGATCGACCTGCCCGGTCAGGTCGCGGGGTGCGGGGCAGCGCCCCGTTAGAAAAAATTAGGGTTTAAAACCCTAATCAGCACCAACATCCAGCGAACAGAATCAGCGCCAAATCCAGCGATTGTTGCGCAAATCCAGCAGGTTGTTGCACAGAATCAGCGCCAATCTACTGATCTGATCGATCAGCCCCATCGAGCAATCTGTTCCAGCGCCTAGCAATCTTGATCGAACAGCCCCTTCGAACGCCAATCCTAGTTCGAATAGAAGTCTCGATCGAACAGGAATCCTATACAGAATCTAGTTCGAACATCTACCAATCCTATACAGAATCTAGTTCGAACATCTACCAAACCCTATGCAGAATCCTTGTAGGATCAGAATACACCATATGAGATCGAACAAAATTACATCGAGAACAAATCAAGAATATGTAAAACCTAACACGACAAACCGCCGTGTTTTTACTATTACAATCATGCAACCAACCCAAAATAAAAACCTCGACAGGTCCGAGGGTTTAGATCATACATTAAACATACATACAGACCATAATAGTTGGATATATAGGTAACCTGCAAAACCGAGTTATCCTATGCAATCCTACTATCATACAATCTGAATATAAAACGTATGAAAAAGCATAAGATCGTAATATATAACCGATCCAATTACATAGAACCAGAAACCGTGGCTCTGATACCAATTGTTGGAACCGACGGATCGCCGGCCCTATGCTATCGGAATCGGGATCCAAAGATAAATCGCAGCGGAAAGAAATCATACCCTTGTAGACCTCTTGATCTTCTGATGTATTCCTCTGAGCCCTTCTCGAACGTTGCGTGGCCAACGATCCTTCGAGAAAAATCAGTTCCGCTCTCTCTCACTTATCACGTGTTTTCTGTGATCTGAGTTCTGTGTTATGAGAGGCGCTGATGAAAGGAGCTATATATAGGCTACACCAGGGACCTAGAGGAGGAATTGGGTTGGGCCTCCTGATGGGCTTTAGTATCCTGCGTTCGGCCCGAACACATAACTGAAGCCCATCAATAATAATTCAGTCCACTAGAGAATTATTATTGAACTACCATCCCAATCCCATATTTAATATGGGCTCCTTATTATGTGTACATTTATTTCCCCGTGTTTAAGATATCGAATGTCCGTAAATTAAATAAGTTACTGACAACTTAAATAATTTACATCTAATTCCAAGAGTAGTACCACTCATCCTTATTATCATGTCGGATTAAATCCACCTGCAGGGTTTACATGATAATCCTTATGAGCTCCTCAAGGGGACATTATCATCCTAAATAATTAGGACACGGATTCCTTCTATAATCAACAGAACACCATATAAACAATGCTATCTCCCAACTCTATTGTTGGAACCGACGGATCGCCGGCCCTATGCTATCGGAATCGGGATCCAAAGATAAATCGCAGCGGAAAGAAATCATACCCTTGTAGACCTCTTGATCTTCTGATGTATTCCTCTGAGCCCTTCTCGAACGTTGCGTGGCCAACGATCCTTCGAGAAAAATCAGTTCCGCTCTCTCTCACTTATCACGTGTTTTCTGTGATCTGAGTTCTGTGTTATGAGAGGCGCTGATGAAAGGAGCTATATATAGGCTACACCAGGGACCTAGAGGAGGAATTGGGTTGGGCCTCCTGATGGGCTTTAGTATCCTGCGTTCGGCCCGAACACATAACTGAAGCCCATCAATAATAATTCAGTCCACTAGAGAATTATTATTGAACTACCATCCCAATCCCATATTTAATATGGGCTCCTTATTATGTGTACATTTATTTCCCCGTGTTTAAGATATCGAATGTCCGTAAATTAAATAAGTTACTGACAACTTAAATAATTTACATCTAATTCCAAGAGTAGTACCACTCATCCTTATTATCATGTCGGATTAAATCCACCTGCAGGGTTTACATGATAATCCTTATGAGCTCCTCAAGGGGACATTATCATCCTAAATAATTAGGACACGGATTCCTTCTATAATCAACAGAACACCATATAAACAATGCTATCTCCCAACTCACCGAGTTTATTGATTTATGAATAAATCTCACCCATTGGCAAATTAAAGAAATAAACATTGAGCATACGTGCCCGTTATTATATAGGGATTAAGAAGATGTACATCCATAATAACAGAGGTCTTGTTCTATTATATAGTCAGTATAAAACGAACAACCTCAAATGGTCCTGCTCAATACACACAAAGTGTACTAGTGTAGTTTTATAGTCAAGACAGACTAATACCAAACTACACTACAACCATTCCGATGATTTGTCCAAATCCATCTTGGTTGTGAGCTACTATTTATAATTTATAAGAAACTGATAACATGATCTTCTGTGTGGCACCACACACCAAGTTATCTATAATATAAATTAATTGGACATTGCATAAACATATATAACAAATATAAAATGCAAACATATGACCAATGTGATTCTCATTCCATAAACGATGTTCATACAAAAAACTAGGCTTATAGTATACATCCTAACAGTACCATCTATAATCTGATAAAGTTGGGCATATTAAATTTGTTAAAATAATCTTATTGGCATTAAATTCTTCTTTGGGGTTTCCTATAAAATGCATAGATATAGTTATTATCAATTGTTCACAAGCATCACTTTTTTCTATATAAATATCTTTTGTTCCTTCTTCTAAAACTAGCATTTTGTGATGTAAAATCCTATTTTTATCCTCATTTGTTAATGTATTATCCCACCAATTTTTAAGCCAACCTGTAAATCCTTGTTATCATCATACATGCTATCTCATCTAATTGGTTTTGTATCATAAAAGCAGCTCTAGCCATATTCATTTCTTGTAAAACATTTATAATTTCATATTCTGACCTACCATCTATATTCCACTCTGTTATAGATTGTTGTCCATCATATTTAGATTTTCATATTCCCGACATCTCTCGGGCACACGGCGTCGGGAGACGGGAAGCGCGCACGCGCAATGCCGGCTGAAGGGTGCACGCGCGGCGCCGTGTTTGCGATACGAATCCCAATTTTTTCATCATACGTTATCGTCGAGTCGTCGACCGGGAGTCAGGGGTCCCGGTCAAAGTCAACCCTTCGTCCAAAATTATGAAAACGCCCTTCAATCTTAAAACGCTCCATTTGAGCTCGTTTCAACTCTGATTGAGCTCATTCTCATCCCGTTGCAACCCTAATCGTTCCCTCTTCCTCACCTTTTGACCAAAATTATCAAAATACCCCTCTATCTTAAAATGCTCCGTTTGAGCTCGTTTCAACTCCGATTGAGCTCATTCTTTTTCCGTTGTGATCCAAATTTCATTCTCTATCATCTCAGCCTATTGGACTGATTATCTATTCTCATTTCTCCAACTCCAATCTTTAAAGCTCTCGATCTGTCGCGTATTTAATGATTATTTTTCCACCGGAGTCTTTTACAGTTTTATTTATACAGTACTAAGGATCTAAGAACACTGTAACGTATGTAGGCTATCAGTTGGATTGAACATTGAGACACGAGATTTGAGACACGAGATCTGAGATATGAGATTTTTGGTACTTGCTACTCACGTGTTAACCACCGAACAAGGTAGGGGTAATTTTTATCTCTTTATCTGTTTACAGTTTTGTGAGATTCGGTAGGGTCGGGTGATTCCCGTACCTGAGTTTGGTAGGGTCGGGAGATACCCGTACCTGAGATATAGTAGGGTCAGGTGATACCCGTACCTAAGATTTTGTAAGGTCGGGTGATACCCGTACCTGAGATTTAGTAGGGTTGGGTGATACCCGTACCTGAGATTCTGTAGGGTTGGGTGATACCCGTACCTGAGATATTGTAGGGATAAGTCAGGTAATACCTACACCTGAGATTTGTATGGGTAAGGCGGGAGATACTCGCACCTGAGTTGGGTTGCGAAATACTTGTTATACATTTTATGTGTTGTGATAACGTGATTGAATGTTACCATTCCGGTATTTTATATCTGTTGATTGTTATAAGAGGTAGATTTCATCCCTACGAGTGTATTCCACGCACTCACCCCCTATTCTGTAATTCACGTTACAAGAGATTATGAGCATGTTGAACCCTAGAAGGAGAGAGGAAGTGCTATCTCTGGATTTGTATGTTTAGTTGGTGTCACACAAACTTTTCCAAACAATGTTATAATTAAATCACGTTTTGTGATAATATTTTGATACATGTGACGGATGTGAGATCCTGATGGTTTATTCCGCTATTTTATATGTTGTATATATCGGTATTGAGGTCGAATATTTATCGGTACTGAGACCGACTGTTGATATGTGAATGATCCATATTATCCCTTACCTCTTTCTTCTATCGCCTTTTACTCCTTTTTTCTGTTTGTGATTTGTGTCCCTTGCTATTTCTTTCTTCACGTCCATGTGAAAACTCTGATATTTTACAAAAGAAAACGAGGCGTGACAGATGGTATCATGACCTAAGAATCTTATAGAAGTTTGGAATAATTTCATTTTACTCTCAGATAGAACTAAACCATTTTTCTTTATTATATAAAATAAAGTATTTAAATGTTTAAAATGTTGTTCTAGATTTGTAGAATAAACTAAAATATCATCTATATAAACAATAAAAAAATCACTATAATTGTTAAATATATCATTCATTATCTTTTGAAATTCTGAAGGAGCATTCTTTAATCCAAAAGGCATTACATTCCATTCGTAATGACCAAAAGGTACTGTAAAAGCAGTTTTGTATTTATCCTTTTCAGATATTTTAGCAGAATGTAACCTATTAATTAAATCTCTTTTGTTTGGTATAGGATATCTAATCCATTGTAAAACTTTATTTAAAGGTTTGTAATGAATAACCAATCTTGGCACACCTCTCTCTAATTCTGCCTGTTTAACAACATAAAAAGCAAAACAACTCCAAGGAGATTTAGATGGTCTGATTAATTTCATTTGTATTAAATCTTCAATTTCTTTTTTACAGTGTTCTAACATACAAACATAGTTAAAGAGATAAAACAAAAAGTTAAAACCGTTGAAAAGTGATTATTCCTCTTATAGAGAAAGAGGAGGAAGAGTTAGACCCCCAAATCTAAATTATGGTGGAAGAAGTAATACTTCTAATACTATTATCCAACAGAGAAAAAAGAAGCTTATAGCTCAAAATATTTTTTGAAGTAATACTTCAAACGATCCTCTACATGAAGAGTTTCAAGAGTTTTTAAGACAAAAACAACAAAAAGAGGGACATATCCTAGAATCAAGTTCTCAAACATCATATGCTAATGCTACAAAGATGATGATGATTCACATCTTTATATCGAAAATAACCAAAGAGAAATTATTCTTCTCATAGAAGAAAAGGACTCCCAATGGGCAGACAATCCATGGAATATCATGGAAAGGTATTTGAGTTATAACTCATCTCCTCATGGTTCGTATAAACAAAGAGGATTTTATGAAAATCTTTTTATTCATATGAAGAGTGTGGAAATTAACCACTTTTCCTCAGGAAATATCCAGGATAAGGGAAATTATAGTTTCTCCAAAATTATTATCAAAAAGATTATATCTTTTGAAGAATGGGGAATCTCTCCGGTAAATGAAAGAGAGTTATTCTCTCAAGGTCATAATATGAATTTTAAATTCAATTATTATGATTATATTGAATGTTTTTATAAAACTTTCTATTTTGAAAATAAAAAACAAAGACATACCTGATTTATAAAAATCTGTGAAAACATTTTTCACAAACCAATTCCTACTTGGTTTTTTACTTGGTGGAGAACCTTTGAGCCCTCTACAAAGATTTTGCCCAAAAAATTTAGTAGTCTTATGGAAGAATGGGTTACTATTTCTCCTATTGTTTGATAACCATCATTATATATGATAACCATCATTATATATGATGGTCATACCTCCTTTGAGACCAAATACACCCCAAGGACAAAAATATGATGATGGTTATCATTATATATACAAAAGTTGGTATGACCATATCTGTTTGACAAATTTTCTCAATGAACCTGCTGATACAAGAGATTTCTTTACCAAGAAGTTTAATCCAGACATACTATGGGATACTGATGATCTGACAAAAACAAGATGGTTTTATGAATACATATTGGTTGATACAAATTCTGTCAAGACCATTCATCATCGTGACAAAGATATTGGTTACATTACTCACTCAAAATGTACAATACTACAAGTTCTTTCTCCAAATACTTGGGGAAATCATATTGCTGTTAACAAATCTTTTTCCAAAGAATTCTACCCACAAACATTTTCATATGGTGATTACAAACTTGCCTGGTATAGGTTCCTTTTCCTTAGACCTGGTACCCATTCCTGGTTTTTCCTTTTCCCTGATGACATATCTTTACATTTTCCAATTTGGTTTTTTGAGTGGTTTAAGATTATAGGTATTGAGATCAACAATTTACCCAATGATGTTATCAAAGGACTTGATTACTATGATACTTCTTCTAAAGACATAAATACCCCACATTTCCAGAAGTTGCTAAATTTTTTTGCTGAGTTTAAAGTCCCATGGATTTTTGCATGGGAATTTCATTTTAAGAAATGCTTTCCTGAACCAACATCCTACTCTTTGATCCGGAAATATAAAACCAAATGATGGGGAAAGTTCGATCAGACTGTTTGTGCTGAACCCGCTATCAGACATTTTTTTAAGACTAGTGAAAAGATTAAATACAAGATTCCTCAGACCCAACAACCTCAATAAGAGAAACAGAGTTCTAAAGACAAAGCTCCTTCATCTTCAGAAAAAACATTTTTTGATATTTTTAGTGACAATCCATATTTGAAGAATCATTTTTTGGAGTTTTTATCACAGAAGACAAAATCAGAGAAATCAGATGAATCGACCTCTTATGATCTTTTTGGAGGTTCTTGTGCACAAGATCCGTTTGATTTATAGATTGACATATTTTCTCAGATAGAAGGTATTACTCATGGACGCAGACACATACAAGATTGCCCAAGGTGTTTTACATACATTTGTTACAGAAAGAACAAGACAAAGATGATCAATGAAGGCAGATGTTTACTTAAAGAAGTTTTTTTACATGAAGACTTTCCAACAAATATGCAGTTAGTATACAAAGCAGCAAATATCCAGAAGAAATACAGAAAGATAATTCAGATACAAAATAACAAATTTCGTACCTGTATGGATAAGTATCTACAAACTTATCTTTGTACAGCTCAAGAAGACATTCCAGATGATGAATTCAAAATGCTACAAAGAAGACGACAAATTGATTGACAAGTTTTCAACAAAGCAAAAACAGATTTCTCGACAAAATTCAGTGTTTTCTTACAGATAAGATGCTCTTGACAAATGTGCCACAAAAGTCTAAAGTTCTACAGTTCCTGTCGGCCAACAAAGAAATGCAAATTCAAATGAAAGACAAATTCAAGACAAATGCAGTTTTAGTTTCTCTATATATAGTTTGTATGTTAGAGGTACGCTTGAGTAGTAACTCGCCTCTTCTTTTCTCTCTATCCACTCTCTTATTTGTAACCCTTAGCCTTTCTACAAGCTTTCCTGTTCTACAAGCTTTTAGTTGATTCAAGATTTTCTGTAACAAAACTGTAAGTTTTATTTGTTTTATAAAAGTTTGTTTGTTTGACATATCTGTTGTTTTTGATTATTTTCTTTTATACATATATCTGTTTTCATGTTTTCATACATCCATATAGGCATGTCTTCCTCTTATCCGCGATCCTCTCTCCTTTTGGTATAAGAACACTGTAACGTATATAGACTATCAGTTGGATTGAACATTGAGACACGAGATTTGAGACACGAGATCTGAGATACGAGATTTTTGGTACTTGCTACTCATGTGGTAACCACCGAACAAGGTGGGGGTAATTTTTATTTCTTTATCTGTTTACAGTTTTTCCTATTTAATGTATGATTGACAGAATACTAAATGTCGTGATTATATGCTATATTTATGTGTCATGTTATACTGTGAAAGGACGTGGGTCCACATACATTCCTCTATGAGATTCGGTAGGGTCGGGTGATTCCCGTACCTGAGTTTGGTAGGATCGGGAGATACCCATACCTGAGATATAGTAGGGTCAGGTGATACCCGTACCTGAGATTTTGTAAGGTTGGGTGTGTCACGCCCTAAAATCTTTTTACATTTTATCAGAATTTTAAACGTTGGGCATGAAGATAGAATAAGCAAGGGACGCATGCCAACAGAAAGAATTAAGTAAGGGACAACAGAAGAAAGAGGTAAGGGATGAAGTGAATCCAGTAACTCCCTCATCCATTTTCTCTTCAGGAAGTTCCTCCGGGGACGACTCCATACGCAGACCAGTCTCCTTACCGTGGAAGGATGAGACAGCGAGACAGAGCCTCACGACCAAGTGGTCGGCGTAACAATAATGACGCCCGAAAAAGGCCGCTTAGCGAATGAGCCCGATGAACACAGCTGCCTCACGGGTGATGGTCTTTTTTAGGGTAAAAAACTAGCATTCTTCTTTTCAGAGGCCGATGTTCCTTTGTTCCTTATGAGAAAAGACGAAGCCCTATTCTGTATATTCAGGAACAGGGCTGGCTATCAAATGGTCGACGAAGCTGTGGGATAAGGGGCAGTTAGCTACTCCGCCGGTCGCTCCACTAGTTCTAAGCTTCCTAAACCTTGCGATGTACTTTTCGACATCCTGAGAAAGAAACTCTGCTCGACGAAGGACAGGACATTCTTTCACACATCGGCTAGGGCAATAAGGAATGGCGCTCCTAGATTTACTAGTTCATTCATAGCTCTTAGAAAGAAAGCTCTACCTCTAGCCCTTACATCCCTTCTAGCTCTATGAAATTAATTCATCAAGTTACCTCCTTTACCGCCCGTATTGGTCGCTCGGCTATGGGACAGATGCCTTGCCACTTCAGTCCCTTTGACTAATCAGTTCTCTATGGAGAACGTTAGCCGGCCTTGTTGTTAACTCACTTATCAACAACCGAAATTAAACGCATACTATAGTACATCTGCCGTTAGTCATCGGTCTCTCTACCGATATATAGAACATCAAATGTAGCGGAAACTCATCAGGATCTCACATACTTACAATATCAACAGATTACAAAACATAAGTTTATCCAAAACATAGTTTGAAAAATGTTTAAGAGACCTCGTCTCATTACAACAAAACCAGATACAGTACTTCATCTCTCCTCCTAGGGTTCCTCAGGCTCATCATCGTCTGTAGTGTGAGTACAGATTAAGGGGTAAGTGCATGGAATACACTTGTGGGGATAAAATTCCACCTCATATATCTCAAGACAGAATTAAATACCGAAAAGCTAACCTACGGTCACGTTGTCACAGCACATATATATGCGAAACAGATATTAGAAATAGCAAGGGACGAATAGGTGCGGAATTCCTCCGTCTTATCCTATGAACGGTCTCACACCGCTAGTGCATTTCAAGAGGCTCACGACACCTCCACAGAGTAGTAGAAAATAGCAGGGGACGAACAGAATGCATGATTAGAGGACCTCTGTCCTTTCACAGTTATATCATGGCATAACAAGTATAAACACAGCACTTAGTATTCCTCAATCATGCGTTTACTTAGGGAGAACGGTAAACAGAAGAAGAGTTAGAATTTACCCCCACCTTGTTCGGTGGTTACCACGTGATCAACGAGTACCGACGGATCAGATTTCACAAACGAGTACCAAAGGATCCGATATCGTAAGCTCAATCCAACCAAGCACGCAAGCATAAATCCAACAAGTATGCAAGCTCAACTAATCGAGTAACTCAATCTTAATCCAATAAATCGCCTACACAAGTTACATTGTACTTAGATCTTTATTAATTATCATTAAAGCGATAAACGTATACGCGATGAGTCGAAGGACCTAAAGGTTGGATTAGACACGAGCTCGTTTGGTGTTGATACGAGCTCAACAACGTATATCAAGGTTGAAGGTATATTGGTATCAAAGGGTTAACTTCGACCGGGTCCTCGACCCTCGGTCAACGACACTTCATCGGCTAAGATCCGATGATAGAGGATATAAAGAAAAAGGAATGGAAAATGATTGGAAAACACGGCGTTACCCGACATGCGTCTCGTACCCGGCGCCCACTTCCGGCGGTGCTGGACCGTGTGCCAGCTTCCAGCAAGTTCTGCCTGGCCGCGCACGACCGTGCTTCCCTAGCACGACCGTGCGCCAGCCTCCAGCGGCTTCTGCCAGCTGGGGCACGACCGTGCCCCACGGCACAACCGCGCGCCAGCGGCCTACGCCCAGCAGCCTCCCCCGACAGTCCGGCTTCTTCCCAGCATTTCCGGCCACTTCGTTCCAACTTCTCGTTCCCAACTACTATCTCTCCGATACCAACTCATTCTTCTCCAAACCCATCTCACACACATCAACATATATATATAAACATAAACACTCACAATCTCAAAAACTCTTGGCCGGTGACCGAAGGTCGCCGGAGACCCATCGTCACACTCGTCGGCGCATCACCAGCGCCGATCATTACTTTTCCTCATGGCGGCACCACTCGTACCGCCCTCAACAGAGATCATACTCAAACACACACACACGCAAACATGCATATATCATAATAACCAAATCAAGATAACTCCGGCACCACCCCACACGACAGCACCGTCCTTCCAACACCTCACCCTCGTCTCCATGCGAACCTCCGACAACATCCCCGGTTAAAAGAACGGAGGAAAAGAGAGAAAACCGAGGAGAGAGAAAAGTTAGCTAGGGTTAGGGTTTAGGGTTTTGATGTGGTTTTTCGCCGTTTTCCGGTGAACGACAAGTCAGAAAAGAAAACCGAGACTTGTTCTAGACTCGACTCGTCAAAACCTACGTTGTGTGCGAAAATCGGCCGAAACCGACAACTTATAAATATTCCGGCGAACTCCGGTGGCGGCACCACTACGCCGGCGGTGGCTCCAGCGGCGGCGCCGGTGGTGGTGCGCCGGAGGCCGAAAAAGAAAAGAGAGAGAAGAGAGACTTACGTGTAAACGTCGCTTTTTGGCTCGTTCGAAGAAAGGGGTGAAAATGAACTGGGATGAGCTCCTATTTATAGATTTCAGAAGTTACTATTCACCATAAATATCTCAGTAAATATCTTGGTAAAAGATCTTCTGATATTTCCGAAACCTCGTGATTTACTCTTTTTATCGTCGTTCGAGCTACGGGTCTCTGATTGACCCCTAGTTCATTTCTATGTTCTCTTTTTTCTAAAACGCCTCTAGTGATATAAAAATATCCTATGTTCCACGTCTAGAAAAATTATCCTTCTCATACGGGTGTTAGACACTTATCTGAAACGCACATATTTAAACAGTTAAAACATACGCACATATATATTAAATCCTGAGTTTAATTATTTAATTAATAAATTATGTTTCGTTTTGGTCCGGGGTGCTACAAGATGATACCCGTACCTGAGATTTAGTAGGGTCGGGTGATACCCGTACCTGAGATTCTGTAGGGTTGGGTGATACCCGTACCTGAGATATTGTAGGGATAAGTCAGGTAATACCTACATCTGAGATTTGTAGGGGTAAGACAGGAGATACCCGCACCTGAGTTGGGTTGCGAAATACTTGCTATACATTTTATGTGTTGTGATAACGTGATTGAATGTTACCATTCCGGTATTTTATATCTGTTGATTGTTATAAGAGGTGGATTTCATCCCTACGAGTGTATTCCACGCACTCACCCCCTATTCTGTAATTCACGTTACAGGAGATTATGAGCATGTTGAACCCTAGAAGGAGAGAGGAAGTGCTATCTCTGGATTTGTATGTTTAGTTGGTGTCACACAAACTTTTCCAAACAATGTTATATTTAAATCACGTTTTGTGATAATATTTTGATACATGTGACGGATGTGAGATCCTGATGGTTTATTCCGCTGTTTTATATGTTGTATATATCGGTATTGAGGTCGAATATTTATCGGTACTGAGACCGACTGTTGATATGTGAATGATCCATATTATCCCTTACCTCTTTCTTATGTCGCCTCTTACTCCTTCTTTCTGTTTGTGATTTGTGTCCCTTGCTATTTCTTTCTTCACATCCGTGTGAAAACTCTGATATTTTACAAAAGAAAACGAGGCGTGACAGATGGTATCATGACCTAAGAATCTTATAGAAGTTTGGAATAATTTCATTTTACTCTCAGATAGAACTAAACCATTTTTCTTTATTATATAAAATAAAGTATTTAAATGTTTAAAATGTTGTTCTAGATTTGTAGAATAAACTAAAATATCATCTATATAAACAATACAAAAATCACTATAATTGTTGAATATATCATTCATTATCTTTTGAAATTCTGAAGGAGCATTCTTTAATCCAAAAGGCATTACATTCCATTCGTAATGACCAAAAGGTACTGTAAAAGCAGTTTTGTATTTATCCTTTTCAGATATTTGTATTTGCCAAAATCCTGACTTAAGATCAAATTTTGAAAATATTTTAGCAGAATGTAACCTATTAATTAAATCTCTTTTGTTTGGTATAGGATATCTAATCCATTGTAAAACTTTATTTAAAGGTTTGTAATTAATAACCAATCTTGGCACACCTCTCTCTAATTCTGCCTGTTTAACAACATAAAAAGCAGAACAACTCCAAGGAGATTTAGATGGTCTGATTAATTTCATTTGTATTAAATCTTCAATTTCTTTTTTACAGTGTTCTAACATACAAACATAGTTAAAGAGATAAAACAAAACGTTAAAACCATTGAAAAGTGATTATTCCTCTTATAGAGAAAGAGGAGGAAGAGGTAGACCCCCAAATCTAAATTATGGTGGAAGAAGTAATACTTCTAATACTATTATCCAACAGAGAAAAAAGAAGCTTATAGCTCAAAATATTTCTTGAAGTAATACTTCAAACGATCCTCTACATGAAGAGTTTCAAGAGTTTTTAAGACAAAAACAACAAAAAGAGGGACATATCCTAGAATCAAGTTCTCAAACATCATATGCTAATGCTACAAAAGATGATGATGATTCACATCTTTATATCGAAAATAACCAAAGAGAAATTATTCTTCTCATAGAAGAAAAGGACTCCCAATGGGCAGACAATCCATGGAATATCATGGAAAGGTATTTGAGTTATAACTCATCTCCTCATGGTTCGTATAAACAAAGAGGATTTTATGAAAATCTTCTTATTCATATGAAGAGTGTGGAAATTAACCACTTTTCCTCAGGAAATATCCAGGATAAGGGAAATTATAGTTTCTCCAAAATTATTATAAAAAAGGTTATATCTTTTGAAGAATGGGGAATCTCTCCGGTAAATGAAAGAGAGTTATTCTCTCAAGGTCATAATATGAATTTTAAATTCAATTATTATGATTATATTGAATGTTTTTATAAAACTTTCTATTTTGAAAATAAAAAACAAAGACATACCTGATTTATAAAAATCTGTGAAAACATTTTTCACAAACCAATTCCTACTTGGTTTTTTACTTGGTGGAGAACCTTTGAGCCCTCTACAAAGATTTTGCCCAAAAAATTTAGTAGCCTTATGGAAGAATGGGTTACTATTTCTCCTATTGTTCAAAACAAAACCAATGAAGCATATATTGAAGGAAAATCCTCTTGTATGTTTTTCATTAAATTTAGTATTATATGGATTTGGAAATGGAAACCCGTTTTTGGTTATACCAACTATGGTGCTCCATGTTTATAGAGAATCAGTCTTTGCAAGTTCTGGGAAAAGTTCATATGCATAGATCCAGAAACAAGAGAAATCTTTGGCTTCAAAACTATTGAAAAGCTTAATGAAAAGATCAAAGTTTATAAATAGGATCATGAAAAACGGGTAGAAGATGAAAATGCTAGCCCTTTCAAGCTCTTTGCTCAGAAATATTCTGAGATTTATCTAAAAGAAACAATTATTGACATCTTTTTGGAACAAATGAAAAAAGACATATCCAAACAAATCAGAAGTTCATAATCAAATACAGATACTTCAATGAATTATGAATCAAGCATTACTCAATTTCACTACTTAATGCAAGATGCACAAAATCCTGATGATGATATTGAGGATTTTTCCATTGATAATGTCTTTGAAAAGATTAAAGATTCTCTTAAAGAGAATAATCTTTCTCATCAATGATGAATTCTTCAAGGATTCTTATGGATCTTTCAAATTTCCATAACCAGAAGCACAGAGAAGATTGTTCAAGATGCTTTTGTTATATCCAATGGAGGATTAACAAACAGAAGATTATTTCTGAAGGACGCAATAAATTATTGCGTATCTTTCTGGAGGAAAAAATTCCAGAAGAGAATAGAAGAAATTTCTACAAAACTCTCAAAATCATAAAGGAGTTAAAGAAAATAATAAAACTCTATGATCAGAAATTCAAAAGATGTATGGATAAATATATGCCAACAGAAAAATGTTTAAAGCAAAACGATATCCTTGACAATATCTTTGAAGAAATTTGAAGACAACATGAAAGTGACGTATTACTATTTACTCTAGTGACATTTCACTATTTACTTTTCCTAGTGTAATATCACTATTTGTAATTTTTATCTTTTGAAATCCGGGGTTTCATGTCCGGTTTTCTCTATAAATATGTTCTTTTTGTTTTAGTTGTTGACGCTTGAATTTGCTCGCACCTCTCTTCTCTCTCCCCACATCTTTGTAATTTTAATAAAAGTTTGAAGGTTTGAAATTCATCTTGTAAGTACTTGTGTTATTTACTTTTCTGTCTTTCAATTTTATATACAACTGTTGCCGCCTATATGGTCAGCTAGATCTTTTGTGTTAGATCATGATTTGAGTTTACATCTATCTACTAACATGATTAAGAAATTGTTTTAATCATGAATCAAAAAATATTTAAGATGTTTTAAGGTAAAAGCTATAAGGATTGAAATTGTCACTTTTTTTAAACTTGCTTCGTGCCTTTTGCCTTTTGAGCCGTTATGTCCAGGTGTGACGCAAGCGTGTTGGGGTTTCTGCATTTTTCTTGTAAGTTTAAACATCTGATCTGCTTCTCATTGCTTTGTAAAAGAGTCTGCTTGAGTATCTTAAATAGTTTTTATTTCTGGGTCAGAAATTGATAATTCATAACATGAATATATCTTTTATATTATATCATATATATTGGTAAAACATATTTTATATTTAGTTTATTATATATGTTATCTCTATATATAAATATACATATACATATAAAATAGTAAGTATCCCCACCCAAAATCTTTGCCACTATAACATTGAAAGTACATTTTTGTTTCCATTGTAATTCACTTTTATAAAGAACAATATTGATTATATTTTAATCTATAAGTTACGAGTCGTGTAATGCGTGAGAAAAATGTTATTTTTATTATAATTCAATTTTATAAATAATAATATTGATTAGATATTTATCTATATTCCACAAACCGTGTAACGCACTAGAAAAATACCAGTTATTTAATACGACCCCTGTTTTTCTTATTTGACAAACTCACCTTCCGGAACTAATTCTAGTTTTTCTTTTCTGTTGTCACCTCCCCAGTTACCACCTTCGGTTTATAGCATCCAATAGCAATACAATTAGTATGAAAATTAGGCTATGTTTATTGTGAACTTAAGATAACTTTTACAAATTTGGATTTGAGATTTCAGAGGATTTTGTAAGTATGAATTTTGAAAATCTTGTATTTGTTTTGAGATTTTATAGGGTATAATTGTAGTTAGTATGTCATTTTTACTTTGAAAATTGCAGAAAAAATAAATGTTGTTTATTGGGATTTATAGAAAAAGTGAAAAAAGTAGATTTTTTTATTGACAATTGTAGAAACAGTAGGAAAAGTATGATGAAATTAGAGGATTTTAGAAATACTTGTCAAAACATGAACCTAGACTTAGCCATCCAACCATAGGATTGTACAAGTTCAGTCCAAACATTCCCTAATTTTTGTGAAAAATTGCAAAAATAGAAAATAAATATGAAATTTTAAAATTGTGGGTGTAATAACGACAGCAATTTAGCATAGACATCTTCATGGACTTAATTGTAAAGAAAAGACATGAGTAGCAATGGAAATCTTTAAGCAATAACCACAGACATACACATATCAGAAAATCAAAGAATTTTGGCCATAATATTTTGACAAATCACAATTTATTAGACTAACCTTCAGCAGCGTATATGGTGTTTCCTTTTGGTCGGTCAGCGAAGACTCAAAGTCCGACGCCTTCAGTTTATTAATCTAAATTTTTAATTCAAGTTAGTTAGAGATTGAGTAGATAATTAAACTATGTAGCAGATTATTATATTTTTGTAAGTAGTTATAATGAAGTAAATTTAATCTCCTCGAAAAAGAATGAATGGTGATCATGGAGAAAGAAAAAATAAATGTGATATGGGCAGGTTTAGTTCTTACAAATTAGAACTTGAAGGTCTTCATTCCCATCACTCAATTGCTCCTTTCTTATACTTTCAGCAGAAGCAATGGCGGATTTGGAACAAGCTGTTAACTTAATTGACTGCATGGTTGGTATATCTCTTATACTCAAAGGAATCTCCTCCAACTCATTTAAACAGTAAAGAACAAGATGCTCAATGTCCATTGAATCAGCAAGAATTTTAGGCTTTGGAATTTCCCTTCAAGTGTTTCCCACTCGGGTCCAACACAAGAATCACCTAACAGTTTGAAAACTTCAAGATGGGACAACAAACCTATCTTTGTATTCAAGTCCTCTCAAGGGAGACCGGTCTCATACAAAGACAACTTCTTGAGGGAATGTGGCAAGTTGAGGTTCCAAAGTAATTCTAGATCGGAATAATGAAGAGATTCACCATAGAAATCAATTAGGCGAAGAAAAAGGGAGGTGAGATTTTGTCGACAACCAAGATTGTTGAGACATGAATTACGCAACCCTTTTTTCGTAGAACATAATGTCAACCTTTTGACATTGGGGATTTCACTACACTTGAAATCACGTATACCTAAGAGTGTGTGTACGTTTTCTAAGACAGAGTCGTCTTCCCCATAGGGAGGATTTGGGAGTTCAATATTATAGAAATCAACATGCCTAAGATGAGACATTTTCCAAATTTTAGATAGTGCAAGTACAAATGATCCGCCCCAAGGTTCGCCCAAAGAACGAACCTCAACCACTATTGATTGTAAATTCCAAAGAAGATACCATGAGGTGGGAAACATATATTCCTTAATAACAGCTAGAGAACGGTAGCGCAAGTTAGTTTGTTGGAACAAAGCTTCTGCATCACGAAAGGGGTCATCAACACATGAATGTACCCTCAACAATCTACAAGTAGAAGATGATGGATCTCTAAAAGAACCACGGCCAAACACAATCAATGAACGAATAAGTGGTGCAGATTCTACAACATTAATGAATTCGGGGGGGGGGAACTGATCTCGTATGTCATCATGAATACAAATACGACGTTCCATATTTATGTCTTCAGGAATATTGAGATTCTGCCGTCTTAGTATGCAAATAAACCTTTGTTTTTTATCTTCTCTTAAGCATAGATCCCTTAGGTCATGGATTTTGCATGATTTTGTTTTCCCATTCCATGAGATTCCTCTCAATAAGTTCCCTGACATATTCTCTTGCAACGTCTTCTAGACTTTTGTTTTCAATTGGTTTCAGAAATCCTTCAACAACCAATAATTTAATGAGGTAAGGCACATTGATCACATAATCTTCTGGAAAAACTCCCATATACAAAAAACATGGTTTAAGATGTATCGGCAACTCCTTATAACTCATGCGCAATATTTGTAAGCAATGTTCATTGTTATCCAAAGTTACTTGTGAATTTAGATTTTCTAATGTATATTCCCAATATTCTCGTGTCTTGTTGGATTTTGCTAAAACTCCTCCAATCACAACAATTGTTGGCAATCTTCTTTCCAATGTCCTCCAATTCAAAAGGACATCCTTTTTTGCCAAACACAATTTCGCAGAGTAGATCCCAACTTTTATGCTCATCTAGAAATTTCATCACAAAATCATGAGAACTACTTAACTGAAAAGCCAAATTTGACAGTCTAGTGGTTATCACGATTTTACTTCCATTAATGTTATCTGGAAAGAAACACTTAACTTTATCCAAAGCCTCAGTACTCCATATATCATCCATCACAATCAAATACCTTCTACCCCATAATTTTTTATACATTCTTTCTCCTAATTCGTGAACATGATCCCCTTTTTCTTCCTCAGAAAGAACTTGTAAAAGATTTTATGGCACACTATAGTCTTTGCGAAATTGTAACGTTACCCAAGCAAGAATATCAAAGTGTTGGACAATAAGTGGATTTGCATAAATATTTCTAGCAAGTGTAGTCTTACCCATTCCGCCCATGCCAACGATGGGGACGATCTCGAGATTAGATTCTTTTCTGGTGAGCTTATCCACGACAGCAACTAAGATATCACCAAAATCCACCATCGTGTTGTTCTGTATCCTGGACCAATAGAAACCGAGGAATTAATACTGACAAGCCGATGATGTTGGGTTGCTCCCATATTGATCTTCTCTTTAACAATCTCCATCACCTCTTTCTTGATCGAATCCAAGTCTTGTATCACTAACTCCAGAGTTTGATACAAGTCAATGGAACTGATGTTTTCAGCATGAATAGTACTTGTAGATCCAGCATGAATTTGATCGACTATGTGGGATTCGATTACATTTTCTGCTGCATAAGCTGCATCCGCGATGCGGCTCTCCAACTCATCTTCTTCTTTGGAATAAGTTTCAAGAAAATTCTCAAGAAAGTAAGGTTTTCAGTGGGTGAGCAAAGCTGTTGGTGGTTAAGAGAAATGGGATGTTGTTGGATCTGATTTATTATGAAGTTTAGAGAAAGCGGAGCTGCATAAGCTGCCATATCTGTTGTTTCTCTACGATAGTTGAAACTCGAATATAGTGATAGCTAGATAGAAATAGAATAATGACTATAATTGCAAGATCTGTTGAATAATAGATAGATAGATAGAATGCTTTTTTCTTTTTTAAAGGGGAAATGAATAGATAGATTGTTAAACAATAGCCTCACACGTTTTCAGTTCTTTATGCCCACTTGTCCCACATTCATGATGCACTCAGCACTTAATAATTGATGGCACTAAAATTTAGTTTGAGGATTTATGAAAGCAAAAGATATAGAGCTCGAAAATTCACCATAATTCTTCTTGATGGTATTGAAAAGAGTAAAACTCTAATTTAAAAAAAAGAAGAAGAAATTTGGAGAATACAATGAATTTTGAAGAGAATATAATTGAAATTAAGGCTCACTTCAAGGGGGATGAATTTGGGGATTTTGGGGAAAATAGCACCAAATTTTCACCAAAAACACTAGGTTTCAGTAATTTCCAACGGATATTGGATGGAAGGTATTTAATGTGTTAATTTTTGAAACATTGAGTATCAATCTTGTAAGCTACAGAAAAAAGGGATACAAAAGTTGAAATAGAGGTACAATTCAGATACCAAAATTGTTATTTACCCGATAAACTAGTTATGCAGCAAGAAGAAACTGATTTCTTGTTCTTATGTTTCAATGATCTGAAATTAGTACATAAGTGGGGGTAGCTTAACATTTTTGGACGTCTTAGCAACTAAAGATGAGGCCTTTAAGTTATAAAAAGTTAATAAATTAAATTTTTAACATAATTTACATTTCAAAAATTATTGTTAAAAACGTAAAAAAAAAAAAAAGAGTGAATTTTTATCTTAGAAACACATGCTTCCTAGTTAAAAAAAAAATTAACAAAAACAAAAACCAAAGACGATAAATCTAGAATTTTGATATTACCTTTGAGAGCACATAGTTTCTGTCTTCATGATCCTAAGGAACCACTCAATCCACACGTTCCATATATGGAGATTCTACCAATTTCCTACCGTATACAAAGATTTACAATAACATCACAGAAAATTAAGGTTATTGTCTAAAGTCAAATTGTAATATGATCATCAGCATTTCCACATGTTAAAATTTCAAACCAAATTCGAGGAAATTGAAGTGAATAAATTTTTTTGCTGAAAAAAATTGGTGTTCCACACGTAAGGTTCTCTTTGTTTAACTTCTTTACATTTATATCCAAATTTGAATAATCCCTAAAAAATGGAAGAGTTCATAGATTCATTTTTTCACAAACATTCATGCGCATAATTCCTTCTTGAATTATTGACAAAAAATTATATTTGTCTCACTACTTTTTATTATTAATTCATATTACTATTTAATTAATAATAATTATGTACTTCGTTGTTAAAATATTACAAGTTTATGAGCGTTTAAACATGTTAAATAATTAAAATATTTAAGAACTGTGGTTTCTTAGTGTTTGACAAAAATGTTATTTCATTTAAAAAAAGACGTTAATTAGTTTATTATAAATTTCATTTTTAATTAAGCAAGCATCCACAATCTTTTTTCTTTTTCTTTATTCAGGGAAAAAAAAAACACTTGTTGGTCTTTTATTTATAAACTCGTTTAAATTTAACTATACTCACTGACAAAATTGTCATTCCTAATATCTTAAAAAAAGTTCTATAAAAACTTCTCATAAGATGTATTGACTTGTAAGATGTTTTCAAAAAGTTTGTTCAACTAAACATTCATGTATTAATCTAAAATGATTGACATTTTTGATCTTTTGGTAGGCTAATTGAATGATATTATTTGTAGCACCCCAACCCAACATAGGAGGATTGAATCATTACCTTGACTTTTCATGCTTAAAATGTTTGTAAAAGAAATAACAATAATTAAAAATCTTTTTTCGTAGAGAAACTTAGCGGAAGACTTCATCATAAAAACACGAGTATATATATATTTTTTTAAATCGAAAAAGCTTAGCATGCACGTAACTAACACGTGTTATACCCACATTTGCAAATCAAAACCTTAACATATTTTAGAACACGCGAAAATGTTAAACAGTTAAACCAATATCAAAAGTTTTCAAAGGCATTATGTAACATCAAATTCATACACATTAAAATAATTTAATATATATTCTTCTAGGGAGGAGTTCGTATAGCCAGCTGCACATCCGCTTCATCATACGCTGGACTTGAAAATATTTTAAATAACATCATGAGACTCCTCCGAAGAGAAAGCCCAGTGGGATATCCGCACTTCTCTAATACATTGAGGCAATTAAACTACTAAACACATACTACATTGTCCTTCGAACGCTCACCCTTGGACCATAACATGACATCAAGGAATGTGGGATCGCTCGCCCACTAGACCTCGCCTCATAGACCAGACACTTTCGCCCTTATGGTCGTCACCTGGTAGGGAAGCTACATACCGGTTTTAGCTATGGGGCTTCTAGCCGTAGATTTTCATACATAACTTACTAATTCAATTAACAACATGTAGTAGAGAGTAGAAGTTACCCACTTTTACAGTTTGACTTGAAGCGAGATAGCTACTAAAGGATCCGATCATCTCATACTGCTCTTGGCACGTTCATTAACTTTTAGTATTTAAATCACATCTC
Source organism: Scutellaria minor (assembly GCA_954870855.1). Classification (NCBI taxonomy): domain Eukaryota; kingdom Viridiplantae; phylum Streptophyta; class Magnoliopsida; order Lamiales; family Lamiaceae; genus Scutellaria; species Scutellaria minor. The sequence goes on from OX940733.1 coordinate 11,164,409, forward strand.
GATTATATCATACTCATACATACATATTTGTCTTCATTTGTTACTTATTTAACATATTAATCGGTGTTTATTGATGTCTTTAATTAATTATAATATCACTAAATCATATCATAATCATCTAACCTAACATGCTTATCATACATGTCACATATGTACATTATAAGAACATAACAAAAATGAGTTTATGAGATTTTAAAGCATTCTTTAGAACATGCCTCAATTATACTTTGAAGGAAAATCGTATTTAGACTTTATATATAAACTCATAAAACTCTCATTCATATTCTAAAAACTAAAATGATTTATCACTTCACACATAAGCTCACATTTAATCACTTAAGATTATTTTCAAAATATGGTCAAATTGTACTCTTAAATCATAGATAAAATTTTGATTTCAAAACTAATAACATGTAGGTAGAAAAGACACACTTTACCACAATAATTTTCATAATTTAAACAATTATCTTAAATTCATGAAAATAATCATGCATTTACATAACAACCCTTAGTTAACCATTCTTAAACAATAGAGATAAATTCATGAAAACAATCATGAAAATATAATTCATGTTCATTATCTTAAATTCATGAAAATAATCATGCATTTACATTATAATTCATTCACTACTCCAAAAATTATCAAATGTCAACCATATACTCAACATGTCATGTAGAATAACATACTAAAATGGTTTTGAAAATTTGAATTGACTGATTTTATACAATTATTTTTCTAAGGTCTGAAATTGCAGAATTTCAATTCGAAATTGAACTATCTTTGAAAACTCATAATAATTCATAAACTACTCCAAATATTACCAAATATTAACCAAAGACTCAAAACTTCATTTATAATAACATACTAAAACAGTTTTGAAAAAAAAATCCAAATATTCAATTTTATAAAAATCGACAAAGTGGACTGCAATCTACAAAGTTTTTCACAATTTGATTAAACCACCTATTCCCTTATTAAAATATAGATCCGATTTTTATAACTTTATTAACCTAAAAAAAAACACATCATAACTTAGTTTAACACACATGCAAAGAGTTTAGGCAAGATGATCAAATATGGAAAACGTAATTCAACATGCAATTGCACAATCAACAATCAAAATGACATATATTTTTTAAAACCAACCACATAGAACAAGATATTGAACAAATTTCTTCAAATTTGTAGGGAATCACCCTTGGATCATACATGCAATTTCATATAAGGACATAATCATGCTCCTAAAGAAGAAAATTGGTGAGAATTTACCAAAATTACCTCTTGAATGCACAAAAACTTCTTTGAATCTTTCTTGAAGGAAGACTATATGTTGAGCTTAAATCTCCTTTTGGTTTGGAAGGATCTTGATTCTTCACTTAATTCAAGCTTGTTTGAAGATAGGGACAAAGGATTTGGAGGGAAAGAAAAGGAGTAGAGAGAAGGAGGAGCAACTAGCTATAGAGAGATAGCGGTTTCTTAGTATCTTGCTATAGCGCCTAGGACAAAAACGACACATAATTGATTAATTAAATAATTAAACCCATAATTATTTGATTTAATTATGTGCGTTTCAAAAAAACGATAAAATGCATGTTTAATTAATCGGTGATATAATTTAATCGAAAAACATAGGTTATAATTTTATCATAAGGTTCGTAATTGAAAAACGAGAAGATAGAAATGAATTTGAGGTCAATCGAAGACCCGTAGCTCAAATCACGAAGAATACGACGAATACGAAGAATCGGAACGAGATATTTTCGATGAATAGTAAAAAGTAAGATATTTTCATGAATAATAAAAAAACAAGATATTCTCGATGAATAGTACGATTTTTCAAAAAAGAATATAAATAATACGAAACGAATCGTAAAAAGTAATTATTCGAACGAGGAATCAAAAAAGTAAGAATTTTCTCTCTTTTCTCTCTCCTTTATTTTCCGGCAGCCGCCGCCGCGCCGCAACTGCCGTCGGAAACTTTTTTTCGGTTTCGATCAATTTTCGCACAGCTTATAGGTTTCGCCGAGCCCGTTCTAGATCAGGTCTCAGTTTTTCATTCCCACATCTTGTTCGCCAGAAAATGGCTAGTCAAACCTTAGAAAACCCTAACTTTCTCTCTTGTCTCTACCTCTCTCTCCCCGTCTATTCTCTATCTCTCGCCGGAAACGTTGGCCGGACCTCCCCTAGGTGTGTGTGTGTCGTGTGGTGGGGGTGGCGCCGCCGTGGGCGGCGGCGCAGGAGCTGTAGCGTCCTGGACCAAAAATGAAGCATAATTGATTAATTAAATAATTAAATCCTTAATCGATTTATTTTTGTATTGTGTGTTAACCCTTGATTGTTTAATTTAATTATATGTGTTTTAGAAATACGATAAATGCATGTTTTAGATGGAAGTATAATTTAGTCGCGGAACATAGATTATAATTATACCATAAGATGCGTAACTGAAAAACGAGAAGATAGAAATGAATTAGAAGTCAATCGGAGACCCGTAGCTCAAATGACGAAGAAAAGGGCGAAATACGAAGATTTGGAAAAAAACGAAAGATATTTACGGTGAATAGTGACCCAAGATTTTTACGTGAATAGCAACCTAAGATATTTTCGATGAATAGTGTTTTCCGGAAATCTATATATAGGGGCGTTTTCGAGCCGGAAGATCACCGTTTTTTCCGAACGAGGCTAAATCGACGAAATCACGTAAGTCTCTCTCTCCTCCTTCTCTGTCTCTCTCTCTCTTCTGTTTTCTGTCTCCGGCGCGCCGTCGCCGCACCGCCGCCGGCGCCGGAAAATCAATTTTTTCGGTTTCGGCCGATTTTCACATAGAACGTAGGTCTCGTCGAGACGAGTCAAAGATAGGTCTCGGATTTCAATTCCGATGTCTCGTTCACCGAAAAACGGCAAAATATCGCCGGAAAACCCTTTTTCTCTCTCTTCCTCTCCACCTCATTTCTTCTACGTTTTGGGTAAACTCCTACCCTAAGATGAAGCTCTCGTCGAGCCCGTCACGAATCCGGGCTCGGATTTCCAAACGGATTTCTCCTCATCCGGTAATCGTCGGTCAAAGATCCGGCCAAATCTTTCTCTCTCCTCCTTCTCTCTTCTTTCTCCCCGACTGTCCTCTCTCTTTCCCCTCGCCGGAAACTGAAGCATGGGGAGGTGGCTGGGTGTGTGTGTGTGATAGGTTGGTGGTGGTTGTCGGCGAGGGGAGATCGCCAGCTGGAGCGGGAAGTGGGTTGGAAAGGTGGTGGTTTGTATGGTGTTTGTGTGTGAGCATGTGTGTGTGCGTGTATAGTGTTCTGTGATGTTGTTGGAGGTTGTGTTGGATGGTGCTGGTTGATGCCGACGATGGGAGGTCGCCGGCAAGGGTCTGGTGGTGTCGCTGGTGACTGGAAGTCGCCGGCCGGAGCTAAGAAGAGGAGGGAAGGTGTGAGTGCATGCATGTGTGTGTGTTTGTTTGTTACTATTTTGGGGGCTGTTGTGGGCGGCGCCGCCGTGGCCACCGTGGTGGTGGTGGTGGCCGGCGTTGTGGCGCCGGCGAGTCGTGGAGGTGGTGGCCAGCGATGGGAGGTCAACGACAGAAGCTGTGTTTGTAAGTGCGCGGTCGTGTGTCGGTGTACGCGGTCGTGCGCTCGCTTGGCTGCTATTCGAGACGATGGTGCACGGTCGTGCGTGGGTGTGCACGACCGTGCGCGGTAGTGCAGGCGCTAGGAAATACCCCTAAATCTTAAAACGCTCCGTTTGAGCTCGTTTCAACTCCGATTGAGCTCATTCTTTTTTTGTTGCGACCCAAATCTTTCCCTCTTTCTTATCAACCTATTGGACTAAACTTTCACCCTCATTTCTTCAACCTCAATCTATAGATCTACCGTTCCGTTTCGTCTTTATCGATCGTACCTTCTCCGACACCGTCTATACCTTTAATTATACGTAGTTAACATATTAATGATCTAAGAAACATCGTAACTTGTGTAGGCTATCTGTTGGATCATGCATTGTGATACTTGATAAATGTTACTCAACAACTCACGTGGTAACCACCAAACAAGGTGGGGGTAATTTCTAAATCTTTATATGTTTACATTTTTCCCTATTTTTGACATATAATTGGTGAATTACTAAATGTTGTGATTATATGCTATGATTTACGTGTCATATTTATATTGTGAAAGGACAGGGGTCCACATTCATTTTCTATGGGACTTATGGTCCCGTGAAAGACCACTTTTCTCCCTCTCTTTTTATATCAAAGGTTTGGTGGTCCTGTAAATGCACCAGCGGTATATGAGACTGTTTTGTAGGGTCGAGAAATACCCGCACCTGAGATATAGGGGATGGGAAATACTCGCACTTGAGATGTAGGGGATGGGAAATACCCACACCTGAGTTGTAGGGGACGGGTAATACCCGCACCTGATATATGTAGGGGTAAGTCGGGAAATACCCACACCTGAGTTTGGGTTATGAAATACGTGCTATGCATTTTACATGCTGTGTCTAAATGCTGAATGTTACGTCTTTCTGTTCTATTATCTGTCAAATGCTATAAGATGTGGAGTTTATCCCTACGAGTGTATTCCACGCACTCACCCCTATTCTGTAATTCACGTTACAGGAGATGACGAACATGTTGAGCTTTAGAGAGAGAGGTGGTGCCCTATCTAGATATTTTTTTTATATTCTGACTTTTGTCACATAATGATTATAAAATTCTCGTTTTGTAAGTATAACTTCGTTAATCCTATGAATGATGGATCCTGATATTTTTTCACTGCTTAAGGTTTTCAAACCCTTCGAAATCAGTTGTATCCGAATGTTTAAATGTAATATTTCTGATCGTCTCTTACCTCCTTCTATTTTATATCATGCATGTGTCTTCCCCTTCTTTCTTCCCGCCCACAATGAAAACTTTGATAATTTTTAAGAACAAAAAATGGGACGTGACAGATGGTATCAGAGCAATGTTCTATCATTTTCGATCTTGCTCAAACTTGTTTTATAAAGGGAAAACAAGGAAAACGTGTTTTAAACAAGAAAAACCTTTTCGAAAAGAAATGGATAAGCACCATCCTCTCTCTATAAGTGTCTCTCCCTGATCATAAGACTTGAGAAAAAGAGTGTTTATCTATTGTGTGATACCTTGTTAGCATGATATAAACCGTTTAGGATTGACGGGGTGTTAAGGATATAATTTCACGATAAAAAGATCTTTTAAAACCCTCTTGACGTCACTACAATCGAAGCTGTTTTTGGCCGCCGCCACAAGGGCCGCTGATTGCAGCTGCGTGAGCTCGTGTGTGTAAACCGCCACAAGGGCCGCTGACTGCAGCAACGTGAGCTCGTGTGTGTAAATGGTTGTTTGCATTAGTAGATGTTGTGTGACTGATAGTTGAGACTACCATTAGCCCTTGTTTACAACAGGGCGAGCTAGTTGGTGTGTTTTCCCAGTTCGTGGTTGTGACACGTAAGATGGCTTTTGATACTTGAGGTCTATGGAGACCATGTATGTTTGTCAGTAATGTCTTCCATGATGTTTCGCTTATGATGTATTTTTACTGGTTAGCTTATGCAAGTTGAGTATATGCTATCATACATGATAAACGAATGACAAAGAATCTATTGAGATTATTAAATGATTTATGGAGTAACGTTTATCGGTACCATGATACCTGTTATTAGTTTATCGGTTGTTATAGATTATTAGGTTATATAGGGCAAATTATAAGGGTTAGATTTCGTATGTCGTCTTTAGAACGATATGCCTCGAGGTCGACCACGAAGGGGCCAGCCACCAACTGCAAATCCGCCAATTGTAAATCCACCAGAACAAAATGTGGATACTACAATGGTGGATTTAGTGTCCGTCCTTAGAGGTTTGGCCCGATAATTTGAGGTTACGCAAGCTGCGCCACCACCAGTGAGGAATGATACAAACTTAATCTTTGAACAATTTTGGCGTTTCAATCCACCGACGTTTAATGGAAAAGGCGAACCAACTGACGCCGAGGAGTGGCTAAGGTCACTGGATCGTTTATTTGGACATCTAACCTGCACAAAAGAATAAAAGATCTTGTGTGCGGTGTTCCAACTCACAGAGGAAGCCAGTCACTGGTGGGATTCGTATGAGAGGACGTTGTTGTCGGACCAAAAGAAGGATATGACATGGGAAACCTTCAAAGAAGTGATCGTGTAACATTTCATACCACAATCCTATCACGATTAAAAAAAATGGAGTTCTTACGTCTCCGTCAAGGAATCGCATCACTAGGGGAGTATGAATGGAGATTTAACTAGTTGAGTAGATATGTAATTCACCTGGTTGACACTGATATCAAGAAGGCCCGACGTTTTGAAAGGGGTCTTCACTCAGAAATCAGTTCAATTTTGGCAGGTCAGGGAAGCATGACCTATGCCAACGTCGTGGAGAGAGCCTAAGAGATCTCCTCTCATCTACGCTTAGACGTGTTACCACCCGAGAAAGTTAATGAGATATCCGAAAAGAGGAAGTGGACCGGTCCGAGTCAAAACTTCGATCCAAACAAGCTTCCCAAGACTAATAATACTCCACTTCTCCCCACTCCCAGACCTGGAAATCCGTGTGTTAAATATGAAAGAATACACATGGGACCATGCCAACAAAAGACACGGAGTTGCTACCGGTGTAGAGTGTCAGGACACATCTCAACTAACTGTCCGAGGTCTAGAAACTCACCAGCTACAACACCAAATTCGAGGCCAAGGCCAGGAACAGGCCAGGCTTGAACATTCACCCTCACTCGTTCAGAGGCTGTCGAAAGATAGTTTACAGATGATGAACTCTTAGTATTATATATGTAGATAGATATGTAGTGGCTCTCACCTTGTAATAATGTACATGATCCTTTTGTAGGATGTATGAGCCGCCCAACTTTTGCCTATACATATATGATACCAGTTTGTCTTTTGCTATTCGATGAAATCCACATTTACTTTTCTCCTCGCGATTCGTGTTTATTTTTCTTCACCTATGGTATGGTTATAACACTAGATCCGTTGAAGCATGAGAACGATAAGTAGTCACTGAAGCTCTAGAAGTTAGTATCTCATTGGGAAGGACGAGATTCCACCTTCTTATCAAAAATCGGAAAAAGAGAAGTTAAGAACGCACCTTGGATGATCCTTGGCTTGTGGTGTTAATCTTGAAAGAAGGAAGAAGAGAGTTTACACCATCGGACAAAGGTTGTAGGTTCGGGCATTGACTTTGCTCATTACTCAACAGGATATGATAAAGTAAACGAGAAACGAAAAGTCCCCAACTAATCGGTTGTTACATGTAACCATCCCATTTGTTTTTCTCAGATACCACCAGAGAATCTAAGAATCGCCTTTTTTCATTCATACCTCAAACGTTTCCTCATAGTGTTCGTCAATGACACTCTGGTTTACTCGTGCGATAAGACATCCCGAATAGCATCTCAAGAATGCGTTGGAAATTCTGCGAAAGGAGTTACACATGCAACTAATTCCTCCTATTGGATGCAACAACTTTTCCCCGTCTCTTCAACTCTCTTTCTCTCTCGTTCTCTCTCTCTCTCTTTTTTGTCTTTGTCGAAAACGTACTTACTTCTTTGACTGAGGAATACGACTCTCCAACGCCAACTGCTTCTCACTATACTCCACAAGTAAAATGGTGAAAACGAGAAGTAAATGAGATGCATATTATAGTTGAAGACGAAGCAATGGACGTTGTGATTGAGGAAGGTCTCTAAAAGTCGAACCAGAGAATGCAAAGCAGACACATAAAAATGATGTTTGTGTTGATATGGATAGTTAGGATGATCCAGAGGTGTCTGATGAGGTTTATGAAATGGGTGAATCTTCGTCTCATGTATCGTCTGATGGTTCCTCTTCCTCGGGTGACGATGAAGGTGAAAACAAGGATGTAAAGCAAACGAGTAGCAAAATGAGTGTGAGGAAAGAAAGTGATCGAAAATAGATGATGTGATGATGATCATTAATGACAAGAAGACGATTTCCAATGGAAGAGTAAAAGTGAAACTGAAGTCAATAAGGGATGTCATGATAAAACGAGTATGGGTTAGAAAAATGAGAAGCAGAAGTGCGATTCAGTTAGGAAGGTTCGAGAAAGAATTGGAGAATCTCAGGACTGACAAAAGTTCTGAACAATCGAGATTAGCCAAATAATCGAGGCCTGCAAGTTCTTTGACGAGAAATGGAAAGAACAAAACAAGGGAATAAGAGGATGAGATTCTGGCGAAGTAGCCAATCTTGTTGTTTCTAAGTACACATCTAATTTCGAGGACGAAATTCTTTTAAGGGGTAAGGGATGTAGCGCCCGAACCAAAAAGGAAGCATAATTGATTAATTAAATAATTAAACCCTTAATCAATTTATTTTTATATTGTGTGTTAATCCTTGATTATTTAATTTAATTATATATGTTTCAGAAATACGATAAATGCATGTTTTAGATGGAAGTATAATTTAGTCGCGGAATATATAGATTATAATTATACTATAAGATGCGTAACTGAAAAACAAGAAGACATAAATGAATTAGAGGTCAATCGGAGACCCTTAGCTCAAATGGCGAAGAAAATGACGAAATACGAAGATTCGGAAAAAAATGAAAGATATTTACGGTGAATAGTGACACAAGATTTTTACGTGAATAGTAACCTAAGATATTTTCGATGAATAGTGTTTTTCCGGAAATCTATATATAAGGGCATTTTTGAGAGAAGATCACCATTTTTTCCGAACGAGGCTAAATCGACTAAAACACGTAAGTCTCTCACTATCTCTCCTCCTTCTCTCTCTCTCCCCTCTATTTTCTATCTCCGGCGTGCCGCCGCCGCACCGCCGATATAACACCCTAAATAAGATTAATTCAACTAATTGATTAGTTATTATAACACAAAGTTTGGAACAAGAAGTATGAGATAGAAAGTAGCCACGTTTCTTACTTCTAAGCGTAGGCACCCTTATTTCATGACACATGGCCTCATAAGCTCTCCAGGTGTTGACGTTACATCTATTGTATATTGCAACAAAGTTAAGGAAAATGGATGTCTAAGAAAAGAAATGAAAACAAAAATTAAAAAAAAGTCAAACCCCCGAATCACACCATCTCTTTCTCACCCTCTCGATCTCCTCTCTCTCTTTCTCTCAATTCAAGCTCTGTCGCCAACCACCACCGTCTTCTGCCACCGAACGTTTATTTTCCGGCAAGAGTTTTAAACCGAAAGGTAGAACATGATGAACCCGTTATAGGTACGGGCTCGGTTAGGCAATCGGTGCCACCACCGCCGTTTATGGACGACGTAAAAAGGAAACACCAACCAAGAACCCTTCTAGTTTCCTGAACTCATAACAACTTTTCCGAGACGCCGTTTATCCGAGGTGGGGGTAATTTCTTGTTTTCGCGTTCAAAGTTTCCAAACAAATTTGATATGAAATAATGTGCCTACATGAACATATGTGTTAAAATTGATGAATGTTGCATTTTGTGCCTTATTACGTGGCGTAGATGGATTGATACTATTGAAAATGAGAGAAACTGTTTATGTGATTAAATGTTTTCCAGGGTGGTTTTTGAACCACAAAAAATGTTTTCCAGGGTGGCTAAAAAGCCACAGCGGCTGAGAACCGCACCAGGGTGGTTTAAGAACCACAAAAATATTTTCCAGGGTGGCTAAAGAGCCACAAAAATAGTTTCTACGGCAGCTCAGAACCATATTTTCAAAGGCAACTCATACCTGCACCTATGTGATAATGATTTATATGTATTTGATATCCCAATGTTTTGACTGCTCACGAAACCCACCCCACTGAGTGTCTTTTGCACTCACCCCTTTTATGTTTAAAATGTTTACAGTTTAAGGAATTCTTGAAAGTGAAGCGCGAGTAGTGGATGCCGGTAGCCGATGTTCTAAAGGTTGCAAAAGAATTTTCTTTATAATGTATTTATTTTATGAAAAATGTAATTCATAATTATTCTTAATTTTATTTATATTTATAGTTCTTAAAATGGTAAATTTTGTATGTAACGCCTTAGTCAAAAGTTTCCCTTATAGAAAAGAAACGGGGCATTACAGGTGGTATCAGAGCGGGTCTATAATTCTATAGACTTGCTAAAATATTTTGTTTAAAAAAAAACCCTTTTATTCAACGCAAATCTGAAGATATGTAAAAACTTTTGTTTGAAAGGAGAATTTTATTAGCTATCGACATCCACTTTGCCGTTCGACTTCGCTAAGGTATGCTATGCTATGATGACCGACGAATGATAGAGAAGTTTATTGAGGTTATTATTTGATTTGTGAAATAATGTTTTAGGCGTTTATTTGTTTGAGCTTTAAGTATAAGATGATGTTTAAGAGGTGATTTCGCTACGAAAACTTACGTAAGATTGTGTATGGAAGATGGTTAGGCCTAGGGTTGTTGCTAGGAAAACGATAAAGTAGATGCGGAAGTCTTAGAGGTTAGCATACTCTCAGGAAGAACTATAACATGTCGAGACGTACCAATTGCTTTGAAAAAAACATTTTCACGGTTGACTTGCATGTTTGGAGATGAAGGACTTTAATTTAATTTTAAGAATAGAATGGCTTAAAGCTAACCACGCGGTAATTACGTGTCGCGAGAGGGAGATTCTTCTTCAATCACCTGAACACGAAGGATACACCTTCTTCGAAACGTGAATTGGTGTGAACCCACGAGTGGTGTCGGCTATGTAGGCAACCAAAATGAAAGGAAAATTACTAGGCTTTGCTGGTAAAGTCGCAAATCTAGAGCATGAGTCAGATTCGATTAATAGGGTGCTGATAGTGAATGAATACGAGAACGTCTTTCTGGAGGAATGGTCAGGCCTTCCGTCCGATAGACAAGTTGAGTTCTGCGTCGACTTGGTACCTGGATCAACACCAATGCCAAAAGCACCATATCGTATGACGTCGAAAGAAATGCAAGAACTAAAAGTTCAACTACAAGAAGTCACCCTGGGAAGCTCCTGTATTGTTCGTGAAGAAGAAGCATGGAACTTAACGGATGTGCATAGACTGTCGTGAGTAGAACAAGAGAACCATCAAGAACAAATATCCATCACCGCGAATTAAAGATTTGTTCAAGCAACTAAAAGGCGCAAGCGTACTCTCAAAAATTGATTTGAGATTCGGATATCATCAAGTAAAGAATAAGAAGGAAGACGTATCCAAGATGGTTATCAGAACAAGAATCATGTCTCGAGGCCGACCCTGCAGGATTTTACAACTAAACAAGGAGCCCCACGGGCAAGCCGAGGAGCCCCACAAGCAAGGCGATGATGGATGATTGGTAACCAAATCACCGTACTAAAAGGCCTAGCGGAAGAGTTAGATACGACACAAACGGTATCATCCTCATCGACATTAAGAAGCGAGGTGAATCAAGAAATCTAATAATTTCGACGCTTTAAATCGCCAACTTTCAACGAAAATGGGAGCCTGCGGATGCTGAAGAATGGTTGAGAAATTTGGACCGACTTTTCGCTCACCTCACTCGTACCGATGCCCAAAAGATTTCGTGTGCCGATGCAACAAGGAAGGGTGGTAGTTTACGCGCCAAGACAACTAAGGACGCACGAATAGAACTACCTAACTCACGATTTAGAGCTAACTGCCATGGTGAACGCGCTCAAGAATTGGCGACACTATTTATATCGTGGAAAATGTATATGACCCCAAAAGTTTAAAGTATTTCTTCGAACAGAAAAGAACTCAACATGCATGCGTCAGAGAAGATGGTTGGAGTTAGTGAAGGGCTACGATTGCATGATTCTCTACCACCCAAGAAAGGCGAACGTGGTTGCCGACGCTCTTAGTCGAAAGAACAAAGGCGAGGTAGTTAGCATGCTTACCAATCAACGTCAACTAATATAAGAAATGTTCGAGTTAATTCTGAAATTCGTTACGCCTCTAAGCAATACTAAGACTCGAATCACGACGCTAATGATCAAGCCCACACTTAGAAAACAGATAGTCAAAGCACAAAAGAAAGACAAATTTTTGCAAAAGGTAAAGACACGTATGGAGGAAGAAGTTGTAGGGGGTTCGTGATATCAACGAATGAGGCCCCTACTTTAGAGAAAGACTCTGCGTACCAAAAGATGACACGTTAAGAAAATGGGTCCTAAAAGAAATGCATAACACGCCGTATACAGCACACCCTGGAAGTAAAATCTTTTGAAGATATCGCCCACGAAAGGAGTTTATCACTTCGGGAAAAGAGAAAAGTTAAAACCAAGATATATTGGACCGTTTGAAGTTGTCAAACAAGTTGGCAATGTGACTTACAAACTAGCCCTGCAGCTGGACTTCGCAGAAATACATAACGTCTTCCACGTGTCCAAGCTACAAAAATACGTATTCGACTCAAGCCACGACGTGGACCGACAAGATATCGAACTCGAGAAAGACTTAACGTACGAGGAGATTCCCGTGGCTATCCTGGACAAAAGAATTCACAAACTGAGGAATCGAGAAGTCGGCTTAACCAAAGTCCATTGGAGCCATCATGACATCGAAGACACGACTTGGGAAAATGAAGAAGAGATTTTGGCAAAGTAACCAAATTTGTCATATTACGATACGTATTTAAATTTTGAGGACGAAATTTCTTTCAAGGAGGGAAGGATATAACACCCTAAATAAGATTAATTCGGCTAATTGATTAGTTATTATAACACAAAGTTTGGAACAAGAAGTATAAGATAGAAAGTAGCCACGTTTCTTACTTCTAAGCATAGGCACCCTTATTTCATGACTCATGGCCTCATAAGCTCTCCAGGTGTTGACGTTACATCTATTTTATATTGCAACAAAGTTAAGGAAAATGGATGTCTAAGAAAAGAAATTAAAACAAAAAATAAAAAAAAGTCAAACCCCCGAATCACACCATCTCTTCCTCACCCTCTCGATCTCCTCTCTCTCTCTTTCTCGCAATTCAAGCTCTGCCGCCAACCACCACCGTCTTCTGCCGTCGAACATTCGTTTTCCGATAAGAGTTTTAAACCGAAAGGTAGAACACGACGAACCCGTTATGGGTACGGGCTCGGTTAGGCCATCGGTGCCACCACCGTCGTTTATAGACGGCGTAAAAATGAAACACCAACCAAGAACCCTGCTAGTTCCCTGTACTCATAACAACTTTTCCGAGACGCCGTTTATCCGAGGTGGGGGTAATTTCTTGTTTTCGCGTTCAAAGTTTCCAAACAAATTTGATATGAAATAATGTGCCTACATGAACATATGTGTTAAAATTGATGAATGTTGCATTTTGTGCCTTATTACGTGGCGTAGATGGATTGATACTATTGAAAATGAGAGAAACTGTTTTTGTGATTAAATGTTTTTCAGGGTGGTTTTTGAACCACAAAAAAATGTTTTCCAGGGTAGCTAAAGAGCCACAACGGCTGAGAACCGCACCAGGGTGGTTTAAGAACCACAAAAATGTTTTCCAGGGTGGCTAAAGAGCCACAAAAATGTTTTCTACGGCGGCTCAGAACCGTATTTTCAAAGGCAGCTCATACTTGCACCTATGTGATAATGATTTATATGTATTTGATATCCCAATATTTTGACTGCTCACGAAACCCACCCTACTGAGTGTCTTTTGCACTCACCCATTTTATGTTTAAAATGTTTACAGTTTAAGGAATTCTTGAAAGTGAAGCGCGAGTAGTGGATGCGGGTAGCCGATGTTCTAAAGGTTGCAAAAGAATTTTCTTTAAAATGTATTTATTTTATGAAAAATGTAATTCATAATTATTCATAATTTTATTTATATTTATAGTTCTTAAAATGGTAAATTTTGTACGTAACGCCTTAGTCAAAAGTTTCCCTTATAGAAAAGAAACGGGGCGTTACAACCGTCAGCGCCAGAAAATCAATTTTGCTGGTTTTGGCAAATTTTCACACAGAACGTAGGTCTCGTCGAGACGAATGAAGAATAGGTCTCGGATTTCAATTCCGATGTCTCGTTCGCCGGAAAACGACAAAACATAACCGAAAAACCCTTTTTCTCTCTCTTCCTCTCCACCTCATTTCTTCTCCGTTTTGGGTAAACTCCTACCCAAAGTTGAAGCTCTCGTCGAGCCCGTCACGAATCCGGGCTCGGATTTCCAAACGGATTTTTCCTCCTCCGACAATCGTCGGTCAATGATCTGGCCAAATCTTTCTCTCTCCTCCTTCTCTCTTCTTTCTCCCTGACTGTCCTCTCTCTTTCCCCTTGCTAGAAACTGAAGCATGGGGGGTGGCTGGGTGTGTGTGTGATGGGTTGGTGGTGGTTGTCGGTGATGGGAGGTCGTCAGCCGGAGTGGGAAGTGGGTTGGAAAGGTGGTGGTTTGCATGGTGTTTGTGTGTGAGCATGTGTGTGTGCGTGTATAGTGTTCTGTGATGTTGTTGGAGGTTGTGTTGGGTGGTGCTGGTTGATGCCGGTGACGGGAGGTCGCCGACCAGGGTCTGGTGGTGTTGCTGGCGACTGGAAGTCACCGACCGGAGCTAAGAAGATGAGGGAACGTGTGAGTGCATGCATGTGTGTTTGTGTTTGTTTGTTATTGTTTTGGGGGTTGTTGTGGGCGGCGCCACCGTGGCCACCGTGGTGGTGGCCGGCGTTGTGGCGCCAGCGAGTCGTGGAGGTGGTGGCCGGCGACGGGAGGTCACTGGCAGAAGCTGTGTTTACAGGTGCGCGGGTGTGCGCGATCATGCATGGACGTATGCGGTCGTGCACTAGCTTGGCTGCTATTCTGGACGATGGTGCACGATCGTGCGCGGTGGGCACGGTCGTGCGCGGTAGTGCAGGCGCCGGGAAATACCCCTCAATCTTAAAACGCTCCGTTTGAGCTCGTTTCAACTCCGATTGAGCTCATTCTTTTTTTGTTGCGACCCAAATCTTTCCCTCTTTCTTATCAACCTATTGGACTAAAATTTCACCCTAGTTTCTTCAACCTCAATCTTTAGATCTACCATTCCGTCTCATCTTTATCGATCGTACCTTCTCCGACACCATCTATACCTTTAATTATACGTAGTTAACATATTAAGGATCTAAGAAACATCGTAACTTGTATAGGCTATCTGTTGGATCGTGCATTGTGATACTTGATAATTGTTACTCGACAACTCACGTGGTAACCACCGAACAAGATGGGGATAATTTCTAAATCTTTATATGTTTACAGTTTTCCCTATTTTTGACGTATGATTAGTTTATTACTAAATGTTGTGATTATATGCTATGATTTATGTGTCATATTTATATTGTGAAAGGACAGGGGTCCACATTCATTTTTTGTGGGACTTATGGTCCGTGAAAGACCACTTCTCTCCCTCTCTTTTACTATCAAAGGTTTGGTGGTCCTGTAAATGCACCAGTGGTATATGAGACCGTTTTGTAGGATCGAGAAATACCCGCACCTGAGATGTAGGGGACGGGAAATACCCACACCTGAGATGTAGGGAATGGGAAATACCCGCACCTGAGATGATGTAGGGGACGAGAAATACCCGCACCTGAGATGTAGGGGACGGGTAATACCCGCACCTGATATATGTAGGGGTAAGTTGGGAAATACTCGCATCTGAGTTTGGGTTACAAAATATGTGTTATGCATTTTACGTGTTGTGTCTAAATGCTGAATGTTACGTCTTTTTGTTCTATTATCTGTCAAATGCTATAAGATGCGGAGTTTATCCCTACGAGTGTATTCAACGCACTCACCCCTATTCTGTAATTCACGTTACAGGAGATGACAAGCATGTTGAGCTTTAAAGAGAGAGGTGGTGCCCTATCTGGATATTTTTTTTATATTCTGACTTTTGTCACATAATGATTATATAATTCTCGTTTTGTAAGTATAACTTCATTAATCCTATGAATGATGGATCCTGATGTTTTTCCACTGCTTAAGGTTTTCAAACCCTTCAAAATCTGTTGTATCCGAATGTTGAAATGCAATATTTCTGATCGTGTCTTACCTCCTTCTATTTTATATTATGCACGTTTATTCCCCTTCTTTCTTCACGCCCACAATGAAAACTTTGATAATTTTTAAGAATGAAAAACGGGGCGTGACAGGAGCTGTGCAGGTGTACGTGTGTGGGTTGTGCATGGTGTGTGCGTATGCATGCATGTGTGTGTGGGTGGGTGCTGTTGTAAGTGGTGACCCTGTGCAGCACCGCCGTGGTGGTGGTGGCCGGTGCTGGTGGCGCCGGTGAGGTGGGGGGACAGCGCCAGGTGGCGCCGCCGTTGCTAGAAGTTGCAGCTGTTTCATGGCATTGGGTGCGTACGACGGGAGTCGCTGGGCACGCGGTACGTGCGCCGGGACGGGTGTTACGTGCGCTGTGTGCTCGACGGGAGTCGACGAGGGCGATGCGCGCACGTCGGGTACCGACGCCGGGGTTTTGTGTGCGCGCTGGGCACACCGTGTGCGCATCGGCGTGTGTGTTTGTGTGTCAATCCACGTCGTGTGTGTGTGTTGTGTCGCCGGCGATGGGATGTCGTCGGCCGGGAGTCGGGGGTCACGGTCAAAGTCAACTCTTTTCTGAAAATTACAAAAATGCCCCTATACCTTAAAACGCTCCGTTTGAGCTCGTTTTAACTTCGATTAATCCCATTTTTCTTCTGTTCAAACCCTAACCCTTTTTTTTCATCTTAAGATCACATGTTTTAACTATCCACACTCGTTTCTTCATCTTTGATCTCTAAATCTTTTTTTTTCGTCTCGTTTTTCCCCATCGTTTCTTTTTCGAGTGAATTTTTATAATTAATATATACGTAATTAACGTATTATGGATCTAAGAAACCTTTTTACATGTGTAGGCTTACAATCGGATCAACACTCTTAAAATTAGATATCTTTGACTTTTCACGAGGTTACCACCGAAATAAGGTGGGGTAATTTCTAAATCTCTATGTGTTTATTGTTTTCCTTATTTGATATATGAAATGTTGAATCTTATATGCGGTGATTATATGCTGTGAATGATGTGTCATACTATTATACTGTGAAAGGACTAAGGTCCACATTCATCCTCGGAGGGACTTATGGTCCGTAAAATATGTCCCTTTCTCCTTCTACTATCATGGGATTGGTGGTTGATGTGTAGAAAAACATGCATAATTTGATTGGTTTGATCTATAGTTCTAATGCATTTCATGTGCTTGCACTTGCTATTTTTCTACACATTTTCATTATGTGTTCAGAGAACCCCAATCTTCGATTCTTTTGATTTAGGCTACGATTTTGAAGAAAAAGTAGAAAGGAAAAATGAAGACAGATTATTGGAAGTTGCAAGAAGATGGACATTGGGTACAATGTCTACACATTAGATGATCCAATGTGTGAGAATCAAGCCCACCAAAAGCCTAAAGTTTTGTTGCCAAAGAAGAATGAGCCCTGACCCATAATACTCTTCTATCATGTTAAAAGGGCCGCAGACTAGAGAGGGACATAAATTGGATAGCGGCAGAGGAGATCAGAGAGAAATTTCAAAGAAAAATCATGATTGTGAGTTTTGTGATGCGCGGCTAATTTCCTTACGCTAGTTCAAAGGGATGTTGAACCTTTATTCTTGATTTACTCCGGATGATTAGTAACATTTCTTAATTTCTATCTCTTGAATGATTTGTGTTGCTTGGTTAATTGTTTATGATATTGCATGATTTGATTTAGCGGGGCCCGTTAGATTAAATTGTTGTGATATCTATTGTTAGGACATAAACCGTAATCCGTAATTGTTACGAATTTATATTCATATGTAGCAAGAAACATTGGAATCGTTAGGGGCAACACATCTCTAGATTATCCGAATCGAACTTATGAATTTGGAGTCTAGTTCGTCCTATCATCTTAGGGTTTAATGCGTTCATCACACTAAATCTAGAGGTCGTACCTATTAGGTTATCTGATGGAACAGGGTTTATTAAAGAGCTTGCTTTAATAGACTAAACTTAAGAGATGATTCGGGTTAGCAGAGCTTGTTGCTAGTCTAGGGACGGGGGTTTGAGAGATAGATTGTGAGAAACGTTATTAATTAATCCACTTGATCAAGAATAGAAGGGGATACTGAACTGAGAACGAGTACTTGTTTATTAATTGATTCTTGTTCATTTAATTTGTTTTCATCTTTGATTGTTATGTAGTAGCTTGTTAGGTTTTTAGTTTAATTTGATAATTTCCCAACAAATCCCCCCCATTTAACTTGTTTATTTATTGAGTAGTTAGCACCAGTGAATTTAATTGATTCCTGTGTTCTCTGTGGGATCGACCCTTATTTGCCACTTCTACAAGTTAGTTGAGGGTAAGAAGGTTTATTTAATTTTACATGCCTCGACATAAAGTTTCAACATAGAGCTTTCTGGCCAATAAAGCGATGTAACATGGACTTCGATGAAGCTGTTTTGCATAGAAAGTTACAGCTACAAGAACTTGAGGAAATAAGGAATGATGCTTTCGAAAATGCATTGATTTACAAGAAGAAAACAAAGGCATTTCATTATGCTCAAATTACACAAAAATTTTTGTTATCGAAGCAAAAGTGCTACTCTACCACTCATGACTCAAATTGTTTTTGGGTAAGTTGTGTTCTCATCCGATTGACCCCTTTGTTATTATTAATGTTTTTCCCCATGGTGTAGTCATGATTCGAAGCTTGAAAACTGGCAAAGAATTCAAAGTGAATGGGCACTAACTCAAACCATACTTTGAAGGATTTCAAAAATCAGATGTGGATCGAGAAGATTTCGAAGATCCGCCGACTAACTAGCCAAGGAATTCCGTCGAGCCACAATGTTAAATAAGGCACTTTTTGGGAGGCAACCCAATTTTTATTTTTTTATTTTTTTTATTATCACGTGCATGCACTTCTGTTTCTAGGGTCAATAGGCTAAGAGTGGATGTTCCAAAACTTGGGAATTTGGCAGTTGCAAGACCCAGGAAAGATATTTCACTTGAAGGTCCAAAAGAAGCCCAATTATACTTTTATTTTGGAATTGGTCCATAAGAAAATGACTTGGTCCAAGAAAAGAATAATGCATTAATTGAGAAGGCCCAAGATAAATGGGCCCAAGAGAGGAAAATTGGAATGGCCCATGAGATATGTTGATTTGAATTGCACGGTCTTTTCCAACTTCAACATTTCATCTTCTCATCGTTATCTTCTCTAACACATCTCCGCTCTAGTATCTCTCTGCTCGTAACCACCATCACACCTCTGTGTTCCATCTACACTTTATCAGAACTCCATCCTACTTCCATTTTTACTCTCATTATGGTGCGAACCCGTGGAGGCTTTACCAGTGGTCCTTCTGTTCAAACCCGAACCACCAGGTCCAATTCCTCCAATCTCCATGGTCTGCAATTCCAAAATCGTGTGCAAGAAGAGAAGTATATAAGTCTTTCTACACGAGAGATAAAACCCACATCCTATCTTGATGAAAACTTACACGTACGATTGGGATTGTTTGACGATGTAATGAAATTTCTTAATGTCTTGGGTTGGAGAACTTTGATGATGGGCAATTGGCCGGTATATGAGGGGTTAACGTTGGAATTTTTGAGTTCTTTAGTTGTTGAGTATGGTGATAATGCGGGGCTGAAAATTTGATTGGATGGGCAAGAATTTTGTTGGAGTTTTGATAGGTTTAACGAGGCTCTCGATCTTCCGATTGACATATTTGATGAACTCATGTTGACTAATCATGATGCTTGGGTCAAGATTACAGTGGATGACAACACTTATCAAGCCAAACGTTCACATCCCGGTTCTATTCGTAATCCTGTTCTTTGGTACTTGCAATGGTTAATGGTGTCTAGCATGTTTGGAAGGTCCACGAACAAGAATTTGGTGGAAAGTGTTGAGCTCAAACTGATTTGGGCTATGTTACATGAAAAATGAGTTTCGACCACACACTTGATCCTTTGGCGCTTCGAGACAGTGCTTGAATCCCAGGGGGACATTTTTATTGGTGGTTTTGTGACGGCCATAGCTCTAAGTAATGAGGTTTTTCTGGAAAATCGGAAACCAGATGCAGCCCCTATCACTTTGGATCTTAATCACATTCGAAAAATGAATATTTTGGTTGGCGATAAAGATAAACTAATGTGGAAGATCTGTGCCGGTGCTATTATTGCCTTGCCAAATCCGGAATTCACATCACCAATTGGGGAATTGAACATCAAGATATCATATGATACATTTCCTCAGAACCCAGCACTACAAGCATCCATGCTGAGTACTTCATATAATGTCCCGGCTTTTGATCGTGAAATCAGCACACAAGCACAGTTGCAGCGGATTGAAGAAAATCAGCGAATTCTCACTGGGAAAGTGGACGAAATCATTCACCTTTTACGATCTTCGTACCATCCGCCAGCTTGACCCGATGATTTCTTTTCTACTTTATCTTTTCAAATTCATTCCTTCCTTTGGTGTTATATTTTGCATATGCTTGGGGACAAGCAACTCCCAAGTTGGGGGGATGGGGTTGTAAAGATGCAAAGTAGCATTATAAAAAAAAAGTTGAATGGTAAATTTGCAATGATGATGTTATGTGATACTTGTGGTGATTATTCTTGTGGGATTAGAAGTGATGCATGAGCTAGACTTGAGAATGTGGAGATATTGTAGTTAAAAATGTTGAATTTGCACTCACTTACTCACAGCTTTATGAAGGATTGTACTGCACCTGAATTAGTACCATGATTGAAAGTTAATCTTTTGAGCTTGCTTGTGTATTTGGCTTGTACTATTTAGTTTCCTTCAATTGTGGGTTTGAGTTGCTTGCATTTATTATTGGATGTCACCCTTGTGGTTTAAAAAAAAAATCAGCGTGTTTGGAGAAAATAAATGGAGTTGAGTTGAAAATCATTGTGAAGTGAAAAGATGGTGGAAAGCGGAATCAGGTGCCTGCTCTTAGGGGTCCAAAAATGTGAAGAAGAATATATATATATATATGTATATATATATATATTCATGGACCAACCTAAGAGTGGTGTGGAGTTGCCGATTCCACCCAAAATGTTTTTGATAATTTGGAGAAAAAGAGGGTGACTTGACTGTTTTAATTAGCTCAACCCCTGGGAATTGAAACAAAGGGGACTGGAAGTACCAAGTTGAGGCATGAGTAGTTCAAGGTGATTGATGATCTCTCGTGGGAAGTTTGGGTGTAGTATCTTTCATGATTGTGGAGTGAATAGTCAAATTTAGTCCATTGTTTGTTGATTGAAAAGAAAAACTCTTGTGCAAATCTTCTATCCTATTATGAAGAGTCCCATAGTTGAGCAAACCTGAGCAAAAATATTTCCTTCATTTCAATTTATGTTGTGCATATAATAGTGTTTGCTTGGGGACAAGCAAAGATTCAAGTTGGGGGGAATTTGATGTGTTGAAAAACATGCATAATTTGATTGGTTTGATCGATATATAGTTCTAATGCATTTCAGGTGCTTGCACTTGCTATTTTTCTACACATTTTCATTATGTGTTCAGAGAACCCCAATCTTCGATTCTTTAGATTTAGGCTACGATTTTGAAGAAAAAGTAGAAAGGAGAAATGAAGGCAGATTATTGGAAGTTGCAAGAAGATGGATATTGGGTACAATGTGTGAGAATCAAGCCCACCAAAAGCCTAAAGTTTTGTTGTCAAAGAAGAATGAGCCCTGGCCCATAATACTCTTCTATCGTGTTAAAAGGGCCGCAAACTAGAGATGAACGGAAATTGGATAGCGGCAGAGGAGATTAGAGAAAAATTTCAGAGAAAAATCATGATTGTGAATTTTGTGATGCGCGACTAATTTCCTTATGCTAGTTCAAAGGGATGTTGAACTTTTATTCTTGATTTACTCCGGATGATTAGTAATATTTTCTTAATTTCTATCTCTTGAATGATTTGTGTTGCTTGGTTAATTGTTTATGATATTGCATGATTTGATTTAGCAGGGCCCGTTAGATTAAATTTTTGTTATATCTATTGCTAGGATATAAACCGTAATCTGTAATTGTTATGAATTTATATTCATATGTAGCAAGAAACGTTGGAATCGTTAAGGGCAACACATCTCTAGATTATCCGAATCGAACTTATGAATTTGGAGTCTAGTTCGTCCTATCATCTTAGGGTTTAATGCGTTCATCACACTAAATCTAGAGGTCGTACCTATTAGATTGTCTGATTGAACAGGGTTTATTAAAGAGCTTGTTTTAATAGACTAAATTGAAGAGACAATTCGGGTTAGCAGAGCTTGTTGCTAGTCTAGGGACGGGGGTTTGAGAGATAGATTGTGAGAAACGTTATTAATTAATCCACTTGATCAAGAATAGAAGGGGATATTGAACTGAGAACTAGTACTTGTTTATTAATTGATTCTTGTTCATTTAATTTGTTTTCATATTTGATTGTTGCGTAGTAGCTTGTTAGGTTTTTAGTTTAATTTGATAATTTCCCAACCAATCACCCCAATTTAACTTGTTTATTTATTGAGTAGTTAGCACCAGTGAATTTAATTGATTCCTGTGTTCTCTGTGGGATCGATCCTTATTTGCCACTTCTACAAGTTAGTTGAGGGTAAGAAGGTTTATTTAATTTTACGTGCCTCGACAGCACGGCCTATGGTCCGTGAAATGCACCAACGGTATATCAGACCATTTTGTAGGGTAAGACCGAAAATACCCGCACCTGCGGTTGAGTTACGAATTATGTGCTATGCATTCTACATGCTATGTCTAATTGCCGAACTTATGTATATTTGAATTGTTTAACTGTCATAACATATTAAGATACAGAGTTTATCCCCACGAGTGTATTCAACGCACTCATCCCCATTTGTAATCGCATTACAGGAGATGATGAGAATCAAGATGTATAGATAGGAGGTTACCGTATCAATAATTTCCCTTTTTGCTTTCTAAAACTTAATGTTGAAATATTGTTTTATTTAATTTCACATTTTGTAAAAATTATATCGTATTTTCTGTTGATGGATCCTGTAAAAGTATATTTCCACTGCTTAAGGTTTCAAACCCTTTAAATCGGTTGTATACGATGTTTCACATATGAACAACTTCTTATCGTCTCCTATCTTCTTCTTAAAAATGAACGTTTCTTTCCCTTTCTTCTTGCACGCCCATTAAGAAAACTTTGATATTTTAAGAATGAAAATGGGGGAGTGACAGTATGGTATCAGAGCAACGTTCTACCATTTTTGGACTTGCTCAAACTCATTTTTCTTTTTAAAACGTGTTTTAAACGTGAAAATCTTTTTAAAAAGAAACGGATAAGCACCACTCTCTATACGTTTGTCTCTCTAATCACAGAACTTAATAAAAAAAATGTTTATCAGTTCCATGTTACTTGTTGTTTGTTTATCTGTTGTTATTTATATTGTTAGGTTACGTGGGTTAGATGATAAAGGTTAGTTTTCGTATGCTGTCTTTAGAATTATGTCTAGAGGCCGACCATGAAGGAATCAACCACTAACGGCTAATCCGCCAGAAGAAGATGCAGATACCATAATGGGAAATTTAGTAAACGTCCTTAGGGGATTGGTTCAACATTTTGAGGTCACACATACTGCACCACCACCAGCGAGAAACGACGCCAACATTATCTTTGAACAATTTCGGCGTTTCAATCCGCCGACGTTTAACGAAAAGGGCGAACCAACTGACACCGAAGAGTGGCTAAGGTCACTGGATCGTTTATTTGGACACCTAACCTGTACAAAAGAACAAAAGATCTCGTGTGCGGTGTTTCAACTCACGAAGGAAGCCAGTCACTGGTGGGATTTGTATGAGAGGACATTGTTGTCGAACCAACGGGAGAATATGACATGGGAAACCTTCAAGGAGGTGATCGCACAACACTTCATACCTCAATCATATCGCGATCGAAAGGAGACAGAGTTCTTACATCTCCGTCAAGAAATCACATCAGTAGGAGAGTATGAATGGAGATTTAATCAACTAAGTAGATATATGATTCACTTAGTTGATACCGACATCAAGAAGGCCCAACATTTTGAGAGGGGTCTTCGTTAAGAAATCAGTTCAATTCTGGTAGGTCAAGGATCCATGACCTATGCCAACATCGTGGAAAGAGCCCAAGAGATTTCCTCTTATCTATGCTTGGACGTTTTACCGCCCAAGAAGGTTGATGAGATACCCGGAAAGAGAAAGTGGACTGATTCGAGTCAAAGCTTCGCGATAAACAAATTTTCAAGAACTAACAATGCTCTGCTTCTTCCCACTCCGAAGTCGGGAAATCCATGTACCAGATGTGGAAAAATTCATGTGGGACCATGCCAGCAAAAGACTCGGAACTGTTTCAGGTGTGGAGAGCCTGGACATATAACGAGTAGCTGTCAAAGGTTTGGAAACCCAACAGCAGCAACACCAAGGTCAAGGCCAGGGGTAGGTAGGGTTCGAGCCTACGCTCTCACTCGCACGGAGGCTGCTGAGGGGTCAGAGACTATGACGGGTATGTTAACAGTATGTGATATACTTGCTCTCATCTTGTTTTATACCGGGACAACCCATTCTTTCATCTCTTTCAAGTTTTGTGATCTGTTGAAGCATGAGAATGGTAGGGTAGTCGCTAAAACTTTAGAAGTTAGTATTCTATCGGGAAGAATGTTACGAATGAAACACTAGCTATTTTTATGGATCTGATAAATCATCATTTTCATCCGTAACTCAATCGTATCAACATAGTGTTCGTCAATGATACTCTAGTCTACTCGTGTGATAAGATACAACACAAACAACATCTTAAGAGCGTGTTGGAGACTCGACGAAAGGGAAAGCTTTTTGTAAAGTTTAAGAAGTGCGAAGTTTTCTTGGATTAGCTGGATATTACTGAAGATTCATAGAAGGATTTTCGAAGATTGCACGATCCTCTATCACCCAGGAAAAGTGAATGTGGTTGTTGAACGCTAACGACCAGCTGGGATGTTAACTCTGTTGGAGATACTGGAGTGGAAATGAGAGCACATCGCCATGGACTTCATTGTGGGAATGCCAAGAACCAAGTAAGGAAATCATGTTGTGAGGGTGATTATGGACAAATTGATTAAGTCTGCTCATTTCTTGCTGATTAAGATGACCTATGGTTTAGATAAGTTAGCTCGAATCTATCTAGAAGAGATCGTCAGGTTACATGACCTACCAATTTCTATCATTTCGAAAGAAAGAGGAAAGTTGAGAACAAGATATGTAGGACCTTTCAAAATCTTGGAACGGACTAAAAAAGTCGCTTATCGACTAGCCTTGCAGCCAGACTTCACCGGCGTACACAACATCTTCCACATGTCTAGGTTGCGGAAATATGTTTTCAATCCAAGTCACGTGATCAACCAAGAAAGCATAGAGATTGAAAAGGATCTGACTTATGAAGAAAAACCAGTGGCCATCCTAGATCGAAAGACTCACAGATTAAGGAATCGAGATATAACTTTAGTGAAAGCCCAATGGAGTCAACATGGAAAGGAAGAAGCAACATGGGAACAAGAGGACGAGCTTTTAGCAAAGTATCCCGACTTGCCGTTTCTAGGTACACATTTGAATTTCGAGGATGAAATTTCTTTTAAGAGAGAAGGGATGTAGTGCCTAGGACAAAAACGATGCATAATTGATTAATTAAATAATTATACCCATAATTGTTTGATTTAATTATGTGTGTTTCAGAAAAATGATAAAATGCATGTTTAATTAATTGGTGATATAATTTAATCGAAAAGCATAGGTTATAATTTTATCATAAGGTTTGTAATCGAAAAATGAGAAGATAGAAATGAATTTGAGGTCAATCGGAGACTCGTAGCTCAAATCACGAAGAATACGACGAATATGAAGAATCAAAAACGAGATATTTTCGATGAATAGTAAAAAGTAAGATATTTTCATGAATAGTAAAAAAATAAGATGTTCTCGATGAATAGTATGATTTTTCAAAAAAGAGTATAAATAATACGAAACGAATTGTAAAAAGTAATTATTCGAATGAGGAATCGAAAAAGTAATAATTTTCTCTTTTTTTTTTCTCTTCTCTTTCCTCTGTTTTCCGACAGCCGCCGCCGTGCTGCAACTGCCGTCGAAAACTTTTTCTCAGTTTCGGCTGATTTTCGCACAGCTATAGGTTTCAACTTTTTCTCGGTTTCGGCTGATTTTCGCACAGCTATAGGTTTCGCCGAGCCCGTTCTAGATCAGGTATCGGTTTTTCATTCCGACATCTCGTTCGCCAGAAAACAGCCGGTCAAACCTCGGAAAACCCTAACTTTCTCTCTTGTCTCTACTTCTCTCTCCTCGTCTATTCTCTCTCTCTCGCCGAAAATGTTGGTCGGACCTCCCCTGGGTGTATGTGTGTCGTGTGGTGGGGATGGCGCCGCCGTGAGCGGCGGCGCAGCAGTTGTGCAGGTGTACGTGTGTGGGTTGTGCATGGTGTGTGTGTATGCATGCATGTGTGTGTGGGTGGGTGTTTCTGTAAGTGGCGACCCTGTGCAGCACCGTCGTCGTGGTAGTGGTGGTGGTGGCCGGTGCTGGTGGCACCAGGTGGCGCCGCCGTTGTTGGAAGTTGCAGTTGTTTTCTGACGCTGGGCGCGCATGAAGGGAGTCGCTGTGCGCGCGGTGCGTGCGTTGGGATGTGTGTTGCGCGTGTTGTGCACACGATGGGAGTCGACAGGCGCGCTGGGTGGGCGAGTGACAGGTATAGCGCGCACGCGAGCGAGCGACGGGGGCACTAGTGCGCGCTGCGCACGACGGGGGCGATACGCGCGTGCCAGGTACCAACGCCGGGGTTTTGTGTGCACGTCGGGCGCGCCGTGTATGCACCGGCATGCGTGTTTGTGTATCAATCCACATCGTGTGTGTGCATTGTGTCACCGGCGATGGGATGTCATCGGCCGGAAGTCGGGGGTCTCGGTCAAAGTCAACTCTTTTCTGAAAATTACGAAAATGCCACTATACCTTAAAACATTCCGTTTGAGCTCGTTTTAACTCCGATTAATCTCATTTTTCTTCCGTTCAAACCCTAATCCTTTCCTTTTCATCTTAAGATCACATGTTTAACCATCCACCCTCGTTTCTTCATCTTTGATCTCTAAATCTTTCATTTCGTCTCGTTTTTCCCCATTGCTTCTTCTTCGAGAGAATTTTTATAATTAATATATACGTAATTAATGTATTATGTATCTCAGAAACCTTTTTACATGCGTAGACTTACAATCGGATCAACACTCTTAAAACTCGATATCTTTGACTTTTCACGAGGTTACCACCGAATAAGGTGGGGGTAATTTCTAAATCTCTATGTGTTTATTGTTTTCCCTATTTGATATATGAACTGTTGAATCTTATATGTGGTGATTATATGCTGTGAATAATGTGTCATACTATTATACTGTGAAAGGACTAAGGTCCACATTCACCCTCAGAGGGACTTATGGTCTGTAAAAAACATCCATTTCTCCTTCTACTATCATGGGATTGGTGGTCCGTGAAATGCACCAACTATATATCAA
Source organism: Scutellaria minor (assembly GCA_954870855.1). Lineage (NCBI taxonomy): Eukaryota > Viridiplantae > Streptophyta > Magnoliopsida > Lamiales > Lamiaceae > Scutellaria > Scutellaria minor. The sequence continues at coordinate 11,191,960 of OX940733.1, forward strand.
ACCATTTTGTAGGGTAAGACGGGAAATACCCGCACCTGAGGTTGAGTTACGAATTATGTGCTATGCATTCTACGTGTTGTGTCTAATTGTCAAACTTATGTATATTTGAATTGTTTAACTGTCATAACATATTAAGATACGGAGTTTATCCCCACGAGTGTATTCAACGCACTCACCCCCATTTGTAATAGAGAAGAGGTTGTCGTATCAAGAATTTCCCTTTTTGTTTTCAAAAACTTAATATTGAAACAATGTTTTATTTAATTTCACGTTTTGTAAAAATTATATCGTATTTTCTGTTGATGGATCCTGTAAAAGTATATTTCCACTGCTTAACATTTCAAACCCTTTAAATCGGTTGTATCCGATGTTTCACATATGAACAGCTTCTTATCGTCTTCTATCTCCTTCTTAAAAATGAACATCTCTTTCCCTTTCTTCTTGCACGTCTATTAAGAAAAATCTGATATTTTAAGAATGAAAACGGGACGTGACACTTGCCAAATGAGAAGTGAATGGCTCCAAAAGTGGAGTCTCTCCCTTTTATATGTATTATATAATGTACAAATTTTGTATAATTCATGTTGATACATATAGATCACTTGTTTAATGATATAATTCAAGATGTAAAATTATGTAGTGGTATTGGGACTTAAGGGGGCATGTGAGGTTGAGTATTGTAGCTTAGTTTATCTAATGAAAGTGACATGAAATTATTTATGATCACGATAATGGATTTTTCGTTGGTGTAATTTGTTGCATATAATATTTAGTTCATGCAAAATTAATCATTTAAGGTGTAGGATAATTAGAACATAATGACATATACATAAGATGACATGTAAATTGAAATGACCACTACAAAAATTACGCGATTTAGTGACGGAAAAATCCATCGGTAATCTTGAATTTCCCATCGGTAAACAGTTTACAGATGGAAAAAAAATTCATCCTTAGTTTGCTAGTCGGTAAATTTTACCGATGAATTTTTTTACCGACGGCATCAAATATTGATTTTGTGGAAAAAAATTCCATAAAATTACCGATGGAATATTCCATCGGTAAATTTGCTGAAAAAATAAATAAATAAAAATTACACATTACCGACTAAATTAGCAACTGAAAATTCCATCGGTAATCTGCAAAAAAAATTTATATTAAATTATTTTAACTAAAATAATTATGCTAATTAAAATAATTAATAAGTGAACTAATTAAACAAATAAATAAATTTACTATCAATTATCACAACTATACTATCATTACATTAAACCTAAACTAACCTAATTACATTCAAACTAACATTACATTATTAACAACCTATATTAACATAATCATATAAAAACCAACATTAAAACTAACATTAATATAACAACTATACTAACATAATTAAACACAAACTAACATTATCACAACTATACTAATAAAACATAGTTAAACCTAAACTAACCTAATTAAATTAAAACTAACATTAGATTAAATAAAACACAAAATTAACATAATTCACACAAAATTCATCATCAATTCAACACAAAATTAACACAAATTTCATAATCAATTCATCACCAATATAAAAAATACATATACAAAAATTTTCTAAAAATTAAGAGAGAGAGACCATACCTCTCGACGGTGGCGGTCGGATGGCGGCGTCGGTGGTGGTGGCGGTCCGGATGGCTGCGCAGGTAGTAGTGGGCGGCGAAGTGGAGAGTGAGAGAAAGAGAGGGATAGAATGAGGAGAGAAAATGAGAGAGAGAAGAAGAAGAAGAAGAAGAAGAAGAGCCACTTCCTTTATTATACTTTAAATTTACCGACAGAATTTTTCGTTGGTAAATTTTCTAAATATTTTTTGGGGGAAAAATACTTTTAATTTATCTCCCAATTTTTTTTTGGGGGGATGGAATATTCATAATTTACCGACGGAATTTCCGTTGGAAAATTTTTTAATTTACCGACAAATAATTCTGTCGGTAAACTTTTACGAAAAAAAATAAAAAAAAAAGAAAATCATTTTAAAAAATAATTTAAAAATATTATTGATGGAATTTTTGTCGGTATAATTACAATTATTTATTTAAAAAAATTAAAATTAAATTTTTTTTAAAAATACCGATGGAATTTCTGTCGGTAGATTTTTTACCGATGAAAATTCCATCGATGTATTTCTCGTTCGTTTTACTACGTTTTTTATGATATTTTATTTCTGAACTTTGTTCCAATAACACATTTTGAATTCTATTTACAATGTTACAAGAAAAATTCACTTTTATAAATGAGTTCGGTTCAATCTAACACGAAGAACTTATTAAATTCTTCGGTAATATGTTCAAAAATGAAAAACAAATATGTAAAATTCTTTTGAACAACATAAATAATAAAATTATATATTGTCGATTGATAACAATGTCATTTAGTTACTAATCGTTGATAACCATTTAAATGATAAGTTATATATTAATTAAATTATAACAAGGCTAGCTAGACGAACATCGACTTATTGATTATATATACATACGAACGTTACATGCGTAATTATTATAATATAACAACATTATTCAAATGATATGTTATGATTATTAATACAATACAATAATTATTAAATTTAGATTCTTGGAAAAAAATTATCAAAATAAAGGTTTTTTTAAAAATCGCTAATGTAACACCCCGTTTTCAAGAAAACCTGCATTGCATATTTTATAAAATTTCTTTTATCATTCAAGTATAAATGATTTAAATGTGAGTTCTTATATTACTTAAAGTTATGATTTACGAATTACATTATGCTTGATGATTTTAAAGATTTATGATATATATTTTCCTCGAGATTTCAAGGGCTTTTGCAGGATTGCTCACGGAGAAAACCGAGCTCGCTCCCAACTCACTCGATGCATATGAATGAAAGTAAAAATATAAGTTTAAATGGATTAAAATGGTATTAGGTTTAGATGCTAGACATATTTGTTGTGTTATGAATGCTCTTGTTTAATGAATTTTTACGTATGATTTTTATATGTGACTTTATGTGATAAAATATTTTATTTAAACATGCATTCCTAATTCATTGTGTATCAAAATATCTTCTCATTACACAAGTAAAATCATATGATAATTTGCCTTCTTTGTAATGTAATTCATCTAGTAAATATAATTTTGTATAAACTATGTTATGTAGTATAAATTTTATTCTCTTTTGTAATAAAAAAACACATATATATGTATGTAGAAAATTTACATATGTAAGATTACATAAGAAGAAAAAGAGAAAAATGAAAGAAAAGAAAAGGGAGTAATATAACATAAGTACAAACATTATATTTAAACAATGACTAAGTATAAGCATGCCACCTTCTACTTCATTTTCTACACCTCCTACTATAATTTATGCTAGCTATTGATGCATCAAATTATTAAAAAAAAAAGGAAGAAAAACGTTCAACAAGCTTAGAAGAAGAAAAAACAACAACTAAGAAAGCAAATTTTTCTCCCTTGCAACCTTGAAGGTATTTGAGCTTAAACCTTCTAATTTCTTCTAATGTCTTATTTTCAGTTGATATTTTTATATGTTATACTTGAATATGTTGTCTGACTTCTGTAAAAATATGAAAGCATTTCATTAATCCTATACGGTTTGGTATGGTTTGCAATATAGACTGATTTTGAGCTAAAATTCAAGTCAAAAACATGTTTAGTATTTCATTTTTAATTATTTATATGTATATATATACACACACTGTAAAACATGTGTATTTTTAGAATATGATATTTGAGCCTAATATTTGGTTACGTAAATATTCTTGTGATTTTTGGAGTTATCTATAAATTATTTAAATTGTAGTGACTTTATGTATCATTTTATGCTTAAAATTACTAGTTTAAGTACTTAACAATTATATAATAAGTATGATGATATATTCTATATTCTAAATCTCACTTAAATGATTTATGTATGATTTGATCATCTTTATAATTTCATATAGGAATACAATGTATATTAAATGAAGTATGTTTAATATATATAATTAAATGAAGTTTATGAAATTTAGTTAATATATGCTTTTAGAGTGATTTATTTTTCTTAAGTGATTACATGGCTATGCTTTAGGTTAAGATAACCTAGATATAAGATACTCATGAGCATGTTATACGAGTTAATAGTCTAAACAGTTAAATGTATCAAGCATAGTTTGAGACGATCGGCGACTCTGGAAGCTATCCTCGCATAATCAATTTGCAAGTGGTTAACTTCTACTCTCTACTATATTTTGATAATTGAATTAATAAGTTACGTATGAAATCTACAATTGAAGCCCCATAGTTATAACTGGTAGGTAGCTTCTCTACCGAGCGACGACCATAAGGGTGAGAGTGTCTGGTCTATGAAAGCAAGGTTTAGTGGGCGAGTGACTCCCACATTCCTTTATGTTATAGTATTGTCCAGGGTGAGCGTACCCGAAGGACATATTGTACTTGCTTAATAGTTTAATTGCTTCAATATATTAGACAATAAAGTTATCCCACTAGGATCCCTCTCCGAAGGAGTCTCATGATGTCACGCCCCGTTTTTCTTACATAAAAATTTATCAGAGTTTTTCTTGTGGGCGTGCAAGAAGAAAGGGTAAAAGACGTTTACTCATACAAGAGAAGGAGGTAAGAGACAGATATCAGAAGAAATGAGATAGGAGACGACCAGAAGCATTACATATAATCCATCGGATTCAACTGATTAAACAATACATTCGCAGCGGAAATAAAACCTTCAGGATCCATCATTCATAGTACCATACTGTTATACTTACAAAATGTGAGTTATAAAATCATTGTTTAATTGTGGTGTGACAACAGACTTAAGTTAAACATGTCTGGATAAGGCACCATCACTCCCTCTCTCTAAAGTTCATCATGCTAGTCATCTCCTATAACGTGAATTACAAAATAGGGGATGGTGCATGGAATACACTCGTGGGGATAAATCCGCATCTTATAACATTCAACAGATATATAAATCAGAAAATCCGTAACAATCCACACGTAGTCACAGCACGTAAAATGCATAGCATGTATCTCGTAACTCATCCTTTAGGTGCGGGTATTACCCGTCTTACCTCACAAAGCGGTCTTAAATACCGATGGTGCATTTACAGGACCACCAAACCTTCCAGGTAGTAGAGAGGGTAAGAGACAGTTTTTTTACGGACCATAAGTCCCTCCGAACATGCAATGTGGACCGTAGTCCTTTCACAGTATATCATGAATAGATAATCATAGCATATAATCACTACATTTAGTATTCCTCAATCATGCTTTATAATAAGGAAAAACTGTAAACAAATAAAGATTCAGAAATTACCCCCATCTTGTTCGATGGTTACCACGTGAGTCGAGTAACAAGTATCAAGTTTCACAAAGCACGATCCAACTAATAGCCTACACAAGTTACAATGTTGCTTAGATCCTAAATATGTATAATTACGTATAATTAAAGGTATAGACGGTGTTGGAGAAGGTACGATCGATAAAGACGAGATGAAATGGTAGATCTAAAGATTGAGGTTGAAGAGACGAGGGTTAAAGTTCAGTCCAATAGGCTGATATGAAAGAGGGTAAGATTTGGGTCTCAATAAAAAAAGAATGAGCTCAATCGGAGTTGAAACGAGCTCGAATAGGGCATTTTAAGTTTGGGGGTATTTTGGTAATTTTGGTCAAAGAATTGACTTTGATCGGGACCCCCGACTCTCGGTCGACGACATCTCGTCGACGATGACTCAATGATAACATACGATGGAAAAAATGGGATTCGTATCGAAAACACAGCGTCGCGTACGCCCTCACACGACGTCGCGCGCGCGCGCCAGCGCACCCGGCGTCGGGCATTTTTCTCGGCAGGCTTGGCAGCATGCGCGTGCCAGCACCCGGCGCTCCTCGACAGGTCTCGGCAGCTCCGCATGCCAGTAACCAGCGTCCCTCGACAGCACCCGGCGTCGCTCGGCCAGGCGCGGCAGCCTCGGCAGGCTTGCGCCCAGCGTGCCTGGAACTTACAACAGCCACTTGCTGCGGCGGCGCCACCTGGTGCCACCCCCCCTAGTCCGCCGGCGACCCAGCTCCAACCTCCACCATTTCCGGCCACCCCTCCCAGGCCACGATATGAATAGTACCCTTTCCCAAACCCTTAAACACACACACGCACATGCATATAAATATACACCTTTCTTCTCAGCCTTGGCCGGCGACCACCCACCGCCGGCCACCACCACCAGACCTCGCCGGTGCATCACCAGCGCCGGCCAACAGTAACCACGGCGGCGCTGCACAGCGCCGCCTCCACAGCATGCATACACACACACACCACACATCACACACACACTGTTACAGCCCCGGCGCCGCCACCCACGGCGGCGTCGCCCCTCCAGCATCACCCCTAGACACCCAGGCGGCCACTTCGGCATCAGTTCCGGTGAGAAAGAGAGAGAAAAGGTGACAAAACTAGGGTTTAGGGTTTTGAGGTGGTATTTTGCCATTTTCCGGCGAACGAGACATCGAAATTGAAATCCGAGACCTATCCTAAACTCGTCTCGATGAGACCTACGTTCTGTGCAAAAATCAGCTGAAACCGATAAAATTGAATTTTTCGGCCACCGGTGGCGGCGCGTCGGAGATAGAAAACAAATGAGAGAGAGAAGTGGAGGAGAGAGAGACTTATGTGTTTTCGTCGCTTTAGCCTCGTTCGGAAAAATGGTGATTTTTGATTCCAAAACACCCCTATATATAGAATTTCGGAAAACACTATTCATCAAAAATATCTTGGGTTACTGTTCATGGTAAAAATCTTGGGTTACTATTCATCGGAAATATCTTTCGTTTTTTCCGAATCTTCAAATTTTGCCCTTTTCTTCACCATTTGAGCTACGGGTCTCCGATTGACCTCTAATGCATTTCTATCTTCTCTTTTTTCCATTACGCATCTTATGGTATAATTATAATCTATGTTCCACGACTAATTTTTACTTCCATCTAAAACATGCATTTATCACATATCTGAAACACATACAATTAAATTAAACAGTCAAGATTAACGCATATAATAATTCAATTAAGGGTTTAATATTTAATTAATCAATTATGCTTCATTTTTGTCCTGGGCGCTACACATGATGCTGTTTTTTTTTTTTTCAGGTTCGGCAGACGATGGCATGGACGTGTAGCAGGTTGGGCTAACCTCTCACTGTCCCTTTAGAGTTGTTATACTAGTATAATGTTTCTGTCACGCCCCGTTTTCTTTCATAAAATTATCAAAGTTTTCACACGGGCGTGAAGAAAGAAATAGCAAGGGACATATCTCATAAACAGAAAGGAGTAAGAGACGACAGAAGAAAGTGGTAAGGGGCGATGTGAAACATTCACATATCTTCAATCGGTCTCAATATCGATAACAATCGGTCACAATACCGATATTTACAACATAACAAAGCAGCGGAAAAATCATCAAGATCTCACATCCGAAACATGTATCAAATTATTACAAAACGTGAATTAAATAAAACATTGTTTGGAAATGTTTGTGTGACATTAGTCTAAATATACAAGTCCAAAGATAGCACCATCTCTCTCCATCTAGGGTTCCTCATACTCATCATCTCCTGTAGTGTGAGTATAGAATAAGGGGTGGGTGCGTGGAATACACTCGTGGGGATAAAATCCACCTCTTAATACATATGACAGATATAAAATACCAGAAAAATATCCTTCAGTCACGTTGTCACAGCACATAAAATGCATAGCAGATATTAGAAATGGCAAGGGACAAATAAGTGCGGGTATTCCATGTCTTACCCTATAAATGGTCTCAATACCGCTGGTACATTTCAAGGACCACCAAACCTCTCAAAGTAGTAGAAGGGGGGAGACAATTTTTTACGGTCCATAGGACCCTCCGAACATGCAATGTGAACCGAAGTCCTTTCACAGTATATATTATGGCACATCAACTATATTCACAGCATTTAGTATTCCTCCATCATGCATTTAATAGGGAAAACAGTAAACAGATAAAGAGATAGAAATTACCCCCACCTTGTTCGGTGGTTTCCGCGTGAGTAGCAAGTACCAAAGGTCAGATAACTCAAGGCTCAATCCAACAAGTAGCCTACACAATTACGGTGTTTCTTAGATCCTTAATAATGTATAATTAAAGCTGTAAAAGAATTCGGCGGAAAACTATCGTTAAATATGCAACAGATCGAGAGATCTAAAGATTGAAGTTGAAGAAACGAGGATGGAAATTCAGTCCATATGGCTGAGATTATAGAGGATGAAATTTGGGTCACGACGGAAAAAAAAGAATGAACTCAATCGGAGTTAAAACGAGCTCAAACGGGGCATTTTAAGTTTAGGGGTATTTCGGTAATTTTGGTCAAAGGGTTGACTTTGGTCGGGCCCACAAACCCCGATCAACGACATCTCATCAACGACGTATGATGAAAAAGAAATGGGATTTGGATCGGAAACACGGCATCCTGCGTTTCCTGTCACCCGACGTGGCATACATGCGCGTCTCCCGTCTCCCAGCATCAAAAAGCGCACCCAGCTCCCGTCGCCCGCTCCCGGCGTGCTTGCCCAGCACACGCCCGTGCCCTCCTGGCACGGCCATGCGCCACCATCCAGTAGCTCCCCCCGGCTCGCACACGACTGTGCGCTCCGGTACGACCGCACGCGCCCCTATGCTCAGCAGCCTGCGCGCCCAACAGCTTGCGCAGTTGCTTTCAGCTGCGGCGGCGCCGCCCGACGTCGCCCCCTCCTGGTCCACCGGAGACCTCGTTCCAACTTCCAACATCTCCGGCCTCCCCCACCGGAATCCGACGTGAGAACAACTCTTTCCCAACCCCAAAACTCACATATACATGCTTATATATACTCACACACACACACCTCTAAACACTTGCCCGGCAACTTCCAGTCACCGGCGACCCATCGTCAAGTCTCGTCGGTGCATCACCAGCACCGACCATCACTTTCCCCCAACAGAAATCACACACAAACGCACTCTCACATATGCATAACACATACCCAACCCGATATGGCTCCGGCGCCACCACCCACGGCGACGTTGTCCCTCCAACAACTCACCCTCACCTCCGAGAAGACCTCCGGTAACAGCTCCAGCGAGAAGGAGGGAGAAAAAGAGAGAAAACCGAGGAAAGAGAGAGAAAAGTTGGCTAGGGTTAGGGTTTAGGGTTTTGAGATGGTTTTTCGCCGTTTTCCGGCGAACGAGGAATCGGAATTGAAATCCGAGACCTATTCTAGACTTGTCTCGTCGAGACCTACGTCGTGTGTGAAAATCGGCAAAAACCGACAACTTTGAAATTTTCCAACCATCGATGGCGGCGGCGGCGCCGTGTCGGCGACGACACCGACGGTGGCGCGGCAAAGGCCGGAACAGAATAGAGAGAGAGAGAGAGAGGAAAGAGAGAGACTTACAAGTTTTCGTTGCTTTCGGCTCATTCGGAAAAACGGTGATTATTGAATTGAAAACGCCCCTATTTATAGAAATCCTGGAAGTCACTATTCATCAAAAATATCCGAAACACTGTTCATCGGTTGAAAAGTCCAAGTTACTATTCACCGTAAATATCTTTCGGTTTTCCAAAACTTTGTGTTTTGCCCTTTTCATCGTCGTTTGAGCTATAGGTCTCCAATTGACCCCTAGTTCATTTCTATCTTCTCGTTTTTCCAAAACGCATCTAATGATATAAAAATATTCTATGTCCCCTGTCTAGAAAAATTATCCATCTAAAACATGTATTAAACACGTATCTGTAACGCACGTAATTAAATTAAACAGTCAAAATATACGCACATAATTATTAAATCATGTGTTTAAATATTTAATTAATAAATTATGCTTCGTTTTGGTCCGGGACGCTACAGTTTCCTTTTGAGAACAATATGTTGTTTAAATATGTATAGTATGACAAACAATGGGCCTAGACTTTTATCCTATTATAGTATATATATTTTGTTGTGTTAATTCATGTAGGTTTTTGGTTTAGACATTTTACCTAGATATGTGGGTGGCACGAGTAGACACGGTTTATAGTTGAATAAAAAATAAATATAGCTCTCGTGTCTTCATTTTAGTCTTCCGTGTACATTAGAAAGTAATTATGAAATCTTTAGTTTCTCAGTAAGGGGTGACGACCTATTTCCAATTAAAAGGGGTTTGGGGTGTCACAACTAATTTACCATCGGATTAGTCATATTTCATTGGTAAATTTGCAGAAAAAAATTTAAAATCTATTAAAAAAAATATTACCAACGAAAATTCCGTTGGTAACTAGCAATTGATTACATTCTATTGATTACATTTTTAAATTTAAAATAAATTCTATTCTTTTTCAAAAATTTTATTATTTTTTCACAAAATTTGTTAACGGAATTTCCGTCGCTAATTCCGTCGGTAAATTTTAATTAAAAAAATTGAAAAACTCATTGATGGAAATTTCATCAGTAATTACCGACGAATTACATTCCGTCGGTAATTTTGTGAAATAAATAAAAAAATAATTTTTAATAATTATAATTGTTAAAAACAATAGAAATGTCCATTGACAATCAACGATGGAATTTCCATCAGTAAAATCATATGTAAACCTAATTTTCCAATGGAATTTTTCCCGTTAATAACACCGACGGAATTACCATTGGTAATCCATCGGTATTTTGTTTTTTAAAAAAATTTGATTACCGACGGAAATCCGTCGATATTCCATCTGTAATTAACGACGGAACGTGTCCATCGGTAAATTGCCGCATTTTTGTACTTAGTGGACTTGACTTGAAATTTGTACATTTTAAATTAGTCTTGGTAATATTGTGATTACATAATTATGCATGAAGGTATGTTCAACTTAATATATCATATAAGTCACATAATTTATTAGACATAAACTATATAATAAAATCCACTTAACTAAATCGAATACAATAGCCACATTTTATAGACTTACTAGATTACTTTTATATGTAACTTATCTATTTTTATTCGTTCTTTTACTCTTGCATGTTGAGTGCATCACGATCAAATTCGGTCTCCTCAGGTAGTTATTCTACAAGACTTTTTTAAACTTAAAGAAACATTAGCTCATTTCTTCTTGATAAATCATAAATCTTGTCTTATAATGAAAGAGGTTATAAAACAATAAATTATTTAAAATAAAATTTAAAATTTATGTATAAAAATATGCAATGCAAGTTTTTCTGAAAACAGGGTGTTACATAATTAAATTTCATTGCAAATTGTAATATATGCATATATATATATTTGTGAATATGAGAATAAAATAAGAATAACATCGAAATTTTTGTTTGCTAATTGAAGATTTAGATACGATTAGAAATTGACTTCTATCTTCGGCTATGGATCCTTTACTCATACTTATTCAATTGGAAGTGTAGCGTCTAGGACAAAAATGATGCATAATTGATTAATTAAATAATTAAACCCATAATTGTTTGATTTAATTATGTGCGTTTCAGAAAAATGATAAAATGCATGTTTAATTAATCGGTGGTATAATTTAATCGAAAAGCATAGGTTATAATTTTATCATAAGGTTCGTAATCGAAAAATGAGAAGATAGAAATGAATTTGAGGTCAATCGAAGACACGTAGCTAAAATCATGAAGAATATGACGAATATGAATAATCGAAAATGAGATATTTTCGATGAATAGTAAAATATAAGATATTTTCCTGAATAGTAAGATATTTTCATGAATAGTAAAATTATAAGATATTCTCAATGAATAGTATGATTTTTTCGAAAAAGAGTATAAATAATACGAAAGGAATCTTAAAAGTAATTATTCGAATGAGAAATCAAAAAAGTAAGAATTTTCTCTCTTTTCTCTCTTTTCTCTCTCCTCTGTTTCCCGGTAGTCGCCACCGCACCGGCGCAGGCGCCGGAAACTTTTTCTTGGTTTCGACCGATTTTCACACAACTTATAGATTTCGTCGAGCCCGTTTTAGATCAGGTCTCAATTTTTCATTCCGACATCTTATTCGCCACAAAATGTCCAGTCAAACCTCAAAAAACCCTAACTTTCTCTCTTATCTCTCTCTCCCCATCTGTTTTCTCTCTCTCTCGCCGGAAACGTTACCGGGACTGACCCCTGGGTGTGTATGTGTCGTGTGGTGGGGGTGGCGCCGCCCACCGCCGGAGCTGTGTATGCATTGTGTGTGTATGCATGCGTGTGTGTGTCCTGTTGTTGGTGGCGGCATTGTGCAGCACCGCCATGGTGGTAGTGGTGGTCGTGGCCGGCGCTGGTGGCGCCGGTGAGTCGGGGGTTGGGTGGTGCCAACGACGGGTAATCGCAGGCCAATGTTGTGTTTGCAGATGTGTGTGTGGCTGCTGATAAGTGCGTTTTTCACGTATTTTTGCGTATGTTGATGTATTCATGTGAATATGTTTAGATACATTTTTATGGTGATTTCTGATATTATATTGTATAAGTTGCATTTGACGTGTTTGTGCTTAGTTTCATGATTTTGATGAGAAAAGTGCAAGTTTCAAGTGTAATTGATGATCAAGGAAAGAATCACGGAAAAATGAGGAAGAATAGAAGTGAAATACGAGATCGCGTAGAAGAATTGGTGGCGCACGATCTGGTTGTGCCGTGTAGCACGATCGTGCGCCAGTTTACAGAGAGTGTTGGATGGCAGGGCACGACCGTGTTGTGGGGCATGACCGGCCAGTGCTTTGGGGCACGACCGTACCGGGTGAACAGGAACTCGTACAGTTTTGGTTTTCTTGGGGTGTTTTCACCTCTTACTTCATTTGGAAGATTCCCAAAGCCATATAAATACTCAGCATGAAGAGAGAGAAAGAAAATAGAGAAAAATTCAAAGAGAGATTCATAGAGAAGAACACGATAGTCTGAGAAGTAGCGAGAGAATTTGAAGAAGAATTCAAGAGATCGAGGAATCGCGAGATCGTCTAATAGAGTTTTTTTTATCTTTTCTTCTGTTGTTAGATTTTAGTAGATATGATATTTCCAATCTTGTTTATGAATTTGTTTATCATCATGTCTAGCTAATTTTCTAGGGTTTCTAGGGCTTGTTAGTAATTTAATTCGAATCTTGATGGATCTTTAATTTCAATTCAAAGTTCATGATCGTTTATCCTATTTGTGTGTTTATGAATTGATTGCTTGTTTGATTGTCCAGCCGGTAATTGAGCATGTTTTAGTAATTAGATCAAAATTCGGGAGATAAGATTTAATTATGGAAGAATAAACACATGATACATAAAAAGACTTAGATCGGGAGATTAAGGAATTTATGTGATGAGAAATCAATCTTAGGTACTTTTGGGAGTTGTTATGTTTCAATCAGATTGAGTAGGGATACCTCTGGTGGCATAATAATCAACCGGTTAACTGACTCGGGAGAGCTGTTAATTCGACATATGTGATTGCTCATATAGGATGATTGATTAATGAACTTGAATTAGTTAAAGTGATGTTTTGATGAGAATTAGATGAAAGCATGTTCTAGAACCTGTCTTAGATATCTGTTATTCTTGAGTGAATTTATCTGCTTGGTTACTTTTCTATTGAATTAAACTGTAATCATTGTGATTTGATTTCCCTATCCCTAGATAAAACTGAAATTTGAATTTGAGTAATTAGTTAGTGCCTAGATAGCCAATCTCTGTGGGATCGATCTTGCTCACCACTTCTACACCTTACACCGTACACTTGCGAGAGTAGCTAAAAGAAATTAGTGAACAGCTGCTGCTGTGTTGTTGCGCCGGGTAGCTGGGTGCGCATGCTCATCGGGAGACCTGTTGTGCGCGTGCTGTGTGTATGCCGGGTAACGCCGGGATGCACTGTGTGCGAGCCGGGCTGGGTGTCGGGCGCACTGTGTACGCACCGGGTAGCGCCGGGTGCGCCGCGTGCCCGCTGATGTGCGTGTGTGTGCATCAGTACACGTCGTGTGTGTGTGCGTTGTGTCGCCGGTGACAGATTGTCGTCGACCGGGAGTTGGGGGTCTCGATCAAAGTCAACTTTTTTTTGAAAATTACAAAAATGTCCGTATACCTTAAAATGCTCCGTTTGAGCTCGTTTTAACTTCGATTAATCCCGTTCTTCTTTCATTCAAACCCTAATCCTTTCCTTTTCATCTTAAGATCACATGTTTAACCATCCACACTCATTCCTTCATCTTTGATCTCTAAATCTTTCGTTTCATCTCATTTTCCCCTATCGCTTCTTCTTCGAGAGAATTTTTATAATTAATATATATGTAATTAACGTATTATAGATTTAGGAAACCTTTTTACATGTGTAGGCTTACATCGGATCAACACTCTTAAAACTCGATATCTTTGACATTTCACGAGGTTACCACCAAAAAAGGTGGGGGTAATTTCTAAATCTCTATGTGTTTATTGTTTTCCCTATTTGATATATGAACTGTTGAATCTTATATGCGGTGATTATATGTTGTGAATAATGTGTCATACTATTATACTGTGAAAGGACTAAGGTCCACATTCACCCTCGGAGGGACTTATGGTCCGTAAAAAATGTCTCTTTCTCCTTCTACTATCATGGGATTGGTGGTCCGCGAAATGCACCAACGGTATAAAAACTGTTTTGTAGGGTAAGACGGGAAATACCCACACCTGAGGTTGAGTTACGAATTATGTGTTATGCATTCTATGTGTTGTCACGCCCCAAAATCTTTTCATATTTTATCAGAGTTTTACCGTTGGGCGTGAAGAGAGAAATAGCAAGAGACGCATACACAATAGAAAGAATAAGCAGGAGACAACAGAAGAAAGAGATAAGGGACGATGAAAATCCTTTTTCATATCAATAATCGGTCTCTGCTGAAAACAATCGGTGTCACTACCGATATAAACATCATAATAAAGCAGCGGAAATAACATCAGGATCTCTCGTTCACAGAATACTCAAAATTAGTTACAAAACGTGAATAAACTTTAAAATATTATTTTAGAAATGTTTGAGAGACCTCGTCTCGTTACAACAAAACTAGAAACAACACTTCCTCTCTCCGACTAAGGTTCCTCATGCTCAACGTCTCCTGTAACATGAATTACAGAATAGGGGGTGAGTGCGTGGAATACACTCGTGGGGATGAAATCCGCCTCTTTTAACAATCAACAGATATAAAATACAAGAATAGTAACATTCAGTCATATTATCACAGCACATAAAATGCATAGCATGTATTTCGCAACCCAACTCAGGTGCGGGTATCCCCCGTCTTACCCCTACAAAACTCAGGTGCAGGTATTACCTGACTTACCCCTACAAAACTCAGGTACGGGAATCACCCGACCCTACAATATCTCAGGTACGGTTATCACCCGACCCTACTAAATCTCAGGCATGGATATCATCCGACCCTACGGAAACTCAGGTACGGGCATCACCCGACCCTACAATATCTCAGGTACGGGTATCTCCCGACCTTACGAAAACTCAGGTGCGGGCATCTCCCGACCCTACGTAAGAATGAATGTGGACCCACGTCCTTTCACAGTATATCATGATCATGTATTCAAAGCATATAATCACAGCATTTAGTATTCCACCAATCATGCTTTAAATAGGGAAAACTGTAAACAGATAAGAGATAGAAATTACCCCCACCTTGTTCGGTGGTTACCACGTGATCAACGAGTACCAACGGATCAGATATCACAAGCGAATACCAAAGGATCCGATATCACAAGGCTCAACTCAACAAGTAGCCTACACAAGTTATGACGTTCCTTAGATCCTTTATAAATTATAATTAAAGCTGTAAAAGGTTCCATCGGAATACGGTCGTTAAATACGCGACGGATCGAGTGATCTAAAGATTGGAATTTTGGAGACAAGGCTGAAAGTTCAATCCGAAGGGCTGAGATGATAGGAAATGAAATAAGGATCACAACGCAAAAAGAATAAGCTCAATCAGAGTTAAAACGAGCTCAAACGGAGCATTTTAAGATTAGGGGTAAAAATGGTAATTTTGGTCAAAGGGTTGACTTTGACCGGGCCCACGGACCCGGGTCAACGACGTCTCGTCGGCGATAACTCAAAAAGACGAACGGCGGAGAAAACGGAGTTCGGATCGGAAAAACACGGCGTCGGGTGCGCGTCCGCACCCAATGGGCGCGCACGGTGCGCGCCGGCACCCGGCACCCGACAGCTGCCGAGTTTCTCGGCAGCTCTACCCGACGCTCGACTAGCTGCCGAGTTTTCTCGGCAGCTCCCCTCCCGACGCTCCCGGCGCCGAGCCTGACCAACATACCAACTTCCCGGCGCGGCGGCGCCGCCTACAGCCACCACCACCTACCTCGCCGGATACCTTGCACCGCCAGCTACCACCTCCGGCCGTCAATCACCGGATTCCGGCGGTGAATAGTGTCCGAAATCTCGCCGCAAAATCCTTCGAAGCCATGTTTTTCGAAAAACCAAACCTTCACCAAATCTTCCGGCCGGCAACTTCCCGTTGCCGGCGACCACCCTCATACCTCCGGTAACCGGCCGGCGACTTCCCAGTCGCCGGCAACCACCCAACTCCGGCCACCAACCCCCATACACCTATATATACATACACGCACACTTCATATACACACACACTGACTTCCAGTTCTGGCCGGCGGCCACCTGCCGCCGGCGACCACCACCTCCCGCCGTGACCTTGGCCGGCGACCCCCAGTCGCCGCCCGATACACACACACAGAGGCTTCCATACACACACGCATACATAGATACATACACACACCATGCTTACAAACTGACCTGGCCGGCGGCCACCTGCCGCCGGCGACCTCCCGTCGCCAGCCCACCGATCACACACGGCGGCGCCGCCCCCACAGCGAGCCACACAACACACACACACTGATACACCTCCAAAAACACACACATGCATGTAACCATCCAAACAAAACCTGTTCAGCTGGATGGCGGCGCCGGCCCTCCGGCACCTCTACCATACCCCCAGCCACGTCTCCGGCGAAAGCTCCGATGAGAAGAGGAGGAGAGAGAGAGAAAACAGAGGAGAGAGAAATGGTGACGGGGGTTAGGGTTTGGGGCTGTTTTTTGCCGTTTTCCGGCAAACGAGAAATCGGATTTGAAATCCAAGACCTATGCTAGATTCATCTCATCGAGAAGAACGTCGTGTGCGAAAATCGTCCGATTCCGACAACGTTGAAATTTTCGGGCGACCGGCCGGTGGCCAGAAAACAGGAAACGAAGAGAGAAGGGAGGAGAGAAAGACTTACGAGTTTTCGGTGCGTTCGGCTCGTTTAGAAAAACGGTGAAAAATGAATCGGAGGAGCCCCTATTTATAGAATTCGGAAAACACTATTCACGTGAAAATATCTTTGTCACTATTCATTAGTTGACTTTTCCCATGTTTCTATTCACGTAAATATCTTCCGATTTTCCGATTAAAACTTCGGGTTTTGCCCTTTCCGTCGCCGTTCGAGCTACGGTTCTCCGATTAACCCCTAGTTCGTTTCTATCTTCCCGTTTTCTCGATACGCATCTAATGGTATATAAATATCCTACGTTCCACATCTAATAAAAATTATCGTTCTTAAACGTGCATTAAACACTTATCTGAAACGCACAAATTAAATTAAACAGTTAATTCATACGCACAAAATTATTAAATCATAGGTTAAAATATTTAATTAATTAATTATGCTCGTTTTGATTCGGGGCGCTACATGTGTTGTGTCTAATTGCCGAACTTATGTATATTTGAATTGTTTAACTGTCATAACATGTTAAGATATGGAGTTTATCCCTACGAGTTTATTCAACGCACTCATCCCCATTTGTAATCGCATTATAGGAGATGATGAGAATCAAGACGTATAGAGAGGGGGTTGCCGTATCAAGAATTTTCTCTTTTCGCTTTCTAAAACTTAATGTTGAAACAATGTTTTATTTAATTTCACGTTTTGTAAAAATTATATCGTATTTTCTGTTGATGGATCCTGTAAAAGTATATTTCCGCTGCTTAAGGTTTCAAACCCTTTAAATCGGTTGCATCCGATGTTTCACATATGTACAGTTTCTTATCATCTCTTATCTCTTTAAAAATAAACATCTCTTTCCCTTTCTTCTTACACGCCCAGTAAGAAAACTCTGATATTTTAAAAATGAAAATGGGGCGTGACAGGAAGTTCTGGTCCAACTCAAAAATTCTGTTTTTCAATTTCATAATCCAACTTAAGGTACCTTATTGAAATAAATTCCTTAAATTTAGTGTTTATTCAAAAAATAATCAAAATATTTTAAAATAAAAGGTCAATTTTGAAATTATATATTTTTTTCTTTTTTATTTGACCAAATGCCTTTATTGCAGCAAAGATTGAAAATAATAATAATAATAATAATAATAATAATAATAATAATTAAATAATAATAATAATTATTATTATTATTATTATAAACGTGGACTATATTATTCAATCTTTTTTTTAAAAGAGAAAATACTACTCAATCTACTCATTCATTTTTTTTAGCATTGCGAGCGACGATCAAGCTTTGTGACCTCACGATATTTCTTGCCACAAGGTATTGCATCTTTCCCATCCTTTCCTTCATTTTTATCAGAAAAGCATGGCTGACACATTAATTTGGTTCTTCTCTACATCTTTTATAAAAGTCTGTTGGATAACTCAATTAGTAATTGCCTCGAGGCGTAATAAATAGCTGAATAAATTTGTATTCTTTTAAATTATATGGTATATTAATTTCATGGATATCTTGTACAACGTACACAACAAAAATCGAGATAGTGAAACAAAACAAAATATTTCTCACATATGAACATTAATACTCACTCAAACATGCAGCAGGTTGATATTAATCTCATGTACATATCATAGAAAAATAAATGATGTCATAATATTCAGCCTTAGCAATAATTAAAGTAGGTATTCAGCCTTAGCAATAATTAAAGTAGGTTTCTGATATAGAAATGAAAGGGTTAATTTCAATTTTAGTTTTGAATATAAAATTATTTCCATTTTTGGACAATTAAGTATACGTTTTCCAATTTTGGTCCTATATGTTTCAATTTTTTCCAATTTCAGTGAAGTTTTTCAGTTTTGGTCCTATATGTTTCAATATTTTTCAATTTTCATCCTATTTTGATTGGATAGCCTTCGGGAAATCTTACATGACATCAGCGATTTTGGGAATTCCGATCAAAATTGGACTGAAATTGAAAAATTTTGAAACATACAGGACCAAAATTGAAAAATTGGACTAAAATTGGAAAAAAAAAATGAAACATATAGGACCAAAATTGAAAAACGTATACTTGATTGTCAAAAACTGAAAAAGGCCATACTTACGGGACCAAAATTGAAATTAACCCAAAAAGAAATTTCCAAGTGAATTCTTATATTGGAATACTAGTATAAGTCTCGTGCGATGCACGAGCATATAAATTTTACAATTTATTTATTTAGATAAGAAAATGTAGAACACGAAAGATAATAAATTTCTTAGGAGAACTCCGATCTAATTTATTACTTGTGTGATGTACGACCATTAAATTGAAATATTTCGATTTGATGTGAAAATTTTAATTTATGAAAAAAATCAAGTTCTCGATCATATTTCAATCTCATTTTGTATCTGTGTGATGCATGGACAAATATATTTCAAGTGTCAATAAATTTTTGATATAAAAATGTTAATTATGAAAAACAATATACTTCTTCAAAGTTATTTTAATTTAATCTACTACTCATATAAATTATGAATTTTAAATATTTCTTATTTTCATCATACATTATCTGACTACTTTATTATTAATTGTTTTTGTCACAATTAGTTTGAAAAAAGCTTATGAAAATATATGCTAATAGCTTTTTCATTATAATGAGTGTAAAATGATGATATTATTAAATATTATAATCAATTCTCAATAATATTTCAAGGTCATTTGGTACCCGTGTGATGTAACAAATAAGTTTCAAGTGTTAGTAATTTTTTGATATAAAAATAGTGATCATGAAAAATAATTTAGTTCTTTTAAGTTATATCTATTTAATCTACTACTCATATAATTTACCAATTTTGAATATTTCTTATTTTCATCATACGTTGTTTGATTACTTTACTATTTTTTTTTGTCACAACTGACTTGAAAAAAAAAACTTATGCAAATATATGTTCAATAACTTATTCATAATTAGTGTAAAAATAATGATATTATTGTATATAATCTTTTTTTTCCAGATGATCTAAAATTAAAATCTGTCTCTTAGAAAAATCATATTTGATGATAAAAATTTCAAAATCTGATAAATCTAAAACCATAAAACTATGTAACAGCAGAAAGTAAAATATTTTATCATTGTTCATATAGTTAGGAACTTCATGCTAGAATTATTTTCAGATTTATAATTATTTTTCAATCATGTATGAAACATTATTTATTCTTACATTAAAAAAGATATATTATTTACTAATTTTTTCGTCGATATATATATAATGATTTAAATTTAGGTAAAAAACTTTATTCACAACTTTTATGAACGTTTAGCATGATATTAGTATATTATTTACACAAATCATGATAATTTTATAGCATATCAAATATGATCATGTTTTCTGTCACGCCCCAGAATCTTTTGGTCAAAATATCAGAGTTTTTCTTTTTGGGCGTGAACAACGAAAGGGAAAAAGACGAACATGATATAAAATAGAAGGAACAAGGAGAGGATAAGAAGCAGAACACTAGAAACATCGGATACAACCAATAAACTAGAGTTCGAAACCTTACGCAGTGGAAAAACATCAGAATCCTTTACAAAGAAGGAGAAAAACAGTTTTCTTTACAAACGGACAACATAGCCTAAAAATACAAAACCAGAAGATGGACACAGCTGATAGAGCACCCCTCTCTCTACGCATCAAGGTTTTCTTCGTCTCCTGTAGTGTGACTACAGAATAGGGGTGAGTGCGTTAAATACACTCGTGGGGATACTTTCCATGTTTTTAACAGGTTATTAGACAGGAATAACGAATCAAACATATATAATAACTCAGCAATTAAACACATCACATAATATACACAACACATAGTTCGGTTCATTAACGGACATACAACCCAAGACTCACAAATGGACACGCAGCCCAATGGACACTAAGCCCAATTGGACACTCATCCCAATCTTATCATACTATCATAAGATAAACACCATATATTATCACAGCACGTAGAGTTCAACAGTTTATCGATCACGCAGACAATTATCGATCACAAAGATAATTATCGGTCACACAGACAATTATTGGTCACAAAGATAATTATCGGTCATGCAGACAATTATCGGTCACAAAGACAATTATCGGTCACGCAGACGATTATCGGTCACAAAGATAATTATCGATCACGCAGACGATTATCGGTCACAAAGACAATTATCGATCACGCAGATAATTATTGGTCACAAAGACAATTATCGGTCACGCAGACAATTATTGGTCATAAAGACAATTCATAACGTACAATATCATAGCAAAATCATCAAGTCCAATCATATACGTTTATAACTGATAATAATCAATAGAATAGCAATTTCATAGCAATCGAAAATGGAAAACAGTAAACATATAAAGTTTAGAAGTTACCCCCACCTCGTTCGATGGTTACCACGTGAGTAACGAGTTCCAAAGTCTTGTGTCTCAAACCTCGTGCCTCAAAGTTCAATCCAACTGATAGCCTACATACGTTACAGTATTCTTAGATCCTTAATAACGTATAAA
Organism: Scutellaria minor; assembly: GCA_954870855.1. Lineage (NCBI taxonomy): Eukaryota > Viridiplantae > Streptophyta > Magnoliopsida > Lamiales > Lamiaceae > Scutellaria > Scutellaria minor. The sequence goes on from OX940733.1 coordinate 11,213,776, forward strand.
TAAAGCTATAAACGTTGCCGGCGGAAAAACGATCATTAACGACGCGGCGGATCGAGAGATCTAAAGATTGGGATTGAGGAGATGAGGGTGAAAGTTTAGTTTAATAGGCTGAGATGAAAGAGGGTTTGATTAGGATCGCAACAAAAAAAGAATGAGCTCAATCGGAGTTGAAACAAGCTCAAACGGAGCATTTTAAGATCGATGGGTATTTTCCGGCGCTGGCGCCACCGCGCACGACCGTGAGCCATCGTCAAGAAGCTCCTCCCGGCGTGCGCGCCCGTGCGCGACTGTGCACTTGCAAACACCGCTTTTGCCGGTGACCTTCCGTCACCGGCCACCACCTCCAGGTTCGCCGGAAACCTTGCACCACCGGCTACCACCTTCGGCCATCCCTCGCCGGATTCCGGCATGAATAGTGCCTGAAAAATATACCGCAAAACCCTTCAATGTCATGTATACAAAAACCAACACCTACCAACCAAACTCCGGTCGGCGACTTCCAGCCATCGGCGACCACCCCCCTGCCACCTGAAACACCGGCCGGCGACCCCCCGTCGCCGGCGACCTTCTCCGGCCATCCCCAACATACATATAGCCTATATATATATATATATATATATATACACACATATATGACACACACACGGTTACACACCCATGAAACACACACACACGCACACTTACTGTTCCAGCTTGGCCGACAGCCATTTGCCGCCGGCCACCACCACCACGACCTCGCCGGCGCATCGCCAGAACCGGCCCATCAGGTTCCACACGGCGGCGCCACCAGCGCCGCCCCCAACAGTACATAACAAATCACACACACTAACACACCCTCAAACACACACACATGCACGTTATATATATATATACACTGTCCATCTCCGGTGCCGCCAGCCACGGTGGCGCCGGTCCTCCAGCTCGGCACCCTTACCTCCGATGAACCTCCGACAGCTTCTCCGGTGAGTTAGAGTGAGAAAACAGTAAGAGAGAGAAAAAGTGGCCAAAGCTAGGGTTTAGGTTTTCAAGGCTGTTTTTCGCCATTTTCCGACGAATGAGAAATTGGAATTGAAATCCGAGACCTGTTCTAGACTCGTCTCGTCGAGACCTACATCGTGTGCAAATATTGGCCGAAACCGACAACGTTGAATTTTTCCAGCCATCGGCGGCGGCGGTACCGCCGTGCCGGTGGTAGTGCACCGGAAAACAGAAAGACGGAAAGAGAGAGAGAAGAGAGACTTACGTGTTTTCGTTGCTTTCCGCTCGTTCGAAATAACGGTGATTTTCGAATCGAAACTACCTCTATTTATAGAAATCCAGAAATCACTATTCACCTAAAATATCTCCATTACTATTCATCAGTTGACTTTTCCGAGTTACTATTCACGTAAATATCTTCGCTTCCATTTACCGTAAATATCTTCTGATTTTCCGAAACTCCGTGATTTGCCCTTTTCGTCGTCGTTCGAGCTACGGGTCTCCGATTGACCCCTAGTTCTTTTCTATCTTCTCGTTTCATCAATACGCATCTTATGGTATAAAAATATTCCATATACCATATCCAAGAAAAATATCGATCCGAAACACACATTAACCACGTATCTGAAACGCACGTAATTAATTAAACAGTCCGAATATACGCACATAGTTATTAAATCATACGTTAAAATATTTAATTAATAAATTATGCATCATTTTGGTTCGGGGTACTACATCCCTTACCCCTTAAAATAATTTCGTCCTTGAAATTGAACGCGTACTTAAGAACGTCGAAACTAGATACTCTGCCAAAACTCTCATCCTCTTATTCCCATGTCGTTTCGTTCTTTCCATTTTTCGTCAAGGAACTTGTAAGCCTTGATTATTTGGCTAAGCTCGATGTTCAGAACTTTGGTCGGTCCTAAGCTTTTCCAATCCTTTCTCGAACCTTTCTAACCGAACCGCATTTCTGTTTTTCATTCTTCTCCTTCTTCAACTCATAATACTGATTGGTGATTTATCTGTGTCTTTGACTTTTATCTGGTGATACTCAGACCTTAAGTCAATCTTCGAGAACACACTGGCACCTCTTAATTGATCGAAGAGATCTTCGATCCGAGGCAGTGTATACTTGTTCTTTATTATCCGCTTGTTCGACTCTCGGTAATCGATACACATCCGTAAGCTCCCATCTTTCTTTTTCATGAAGAGCACTGGAGTTCCCCAAAGCAACACGCTTGGTCCAATGGAACCTTTGTCTAACAGTTCTTGTAATGGAACCTTTAGTTCTTGTAATTCCTTCGGTGCCACCCGATAAGAAGTTTTCGACACCGGTGCTGGTCCTGAAATGAGATCGACCTCGTAAACCATTTGTCGATCCGGTGGAGGACCAGGTAAATCCTCTGGAAACACGTCCATGAATTTCTTTATCACTGGCACCTTCTCAGTAGAAGTCTATCCTTGCTCGGGGTTCACCATGTTGGCTAACCAAGCTTCGCAATTTCCTTTGCTAAGCATCTCGGTTGCCTTCATGACCAATGCAATCCTTGAGTCAACTTTAACTCATGTCCTATGAAAGGTGAACTCTGGTTCTCCAGGTGTTTGGAAGACAACCTCCCACGCACGACACCTGTTCACTAAGTGATTTTACCGTAAGCCAATCCATTTCCATAATCACCTTAAGTCCTTCATCTCTAGCGCATATAGATCGGCTAAAAGAATTCTACTCCCAAGCACGGTCTTTAGACCTAGACAAAGGTGTTTCGTTCGTATCGTTCTTCTCGATGGAATACTAACTTTCAAAGTTTCAGCGATTACATCGTTCTTATGCTTCAACAGATCCGATGCCACCACATTACTAAAGATGAAGAAATAAAACACGAAACGCGAAGAGAGAAGTAAACGTGGATTCCATCGAATCGCAAAAGACGATCTGGTATAAAATATGTATATATATAGGCCGAAAGGTGGGCAGCTCGTACATTCTACAAAAGGATTACATACACTATTACAAGGTACGAGCCACTACATATCCTTCTACTAGTATAATACTAACTGTTCATCATCCGTAATTTATCTCTTGGCAGCCTCTGAGTTTCCAAACTTCTGACAGTTTAATGCGATGTGTCCCGGTTCTCCACATCTGTAGTATTTCCAAATTCCATAGAGGCAGAGTCCCACATGCGACTTTCCACACTTGGAACATGGGTTCCCTAGTCTAGGATTTGGGAGAAGTGGAACATTGTCAGTCCTTGGAAGTTTGTTTTGATCGAAGCTTTGACTTGGCTCGGTTTCCTTTCTTTTTCCGAGCATCTCATCACCCTTCTCGGGTGGTAACATGTCCAAGTGCAGACGAGAGGAGATCTCTTGGGCTCTCTCCACGACATTGGCATAGGTCCTGTTTTCCTGACCTGCCAAAATTGCACTGATTTCTGAGCGAAGACCCTTTTCAAAACATTGGGCCTTCTTGTTATTAGTGTCCACCAAGTGAGTGACGTATCTGCTCAGATGGTTAAACCTCCGCTTGTAATCTCCTACCGTTGTGCTCTCTTGACGGAGATGTAGAAACTTCGTTTCCTTTTTATCATTGTAGGATTGAGGTATGAAGTGACGAGCAACCACCTCCTTGAAATCCTCCCATGTCATCTCCTCTTTTTGAGTTGACAATAGGGTCCGCTCATACGAGTCCCACCAATGACTCACTTCTTCGGTGAGCTGGAAAATTGCACAAAAGACCTTCTGCTCCTAGGTACACGTTAAGTGTCCAAATAACCGATCAAGTGACCTTAGCCACTCTTCGGCGTCAGCTGATTCACCTTTTCCGTTAAATATCGGTGGATTAAAACACCGGAACTGTTCGTATATCAAATTTGGATCGGATCTTGTTCGTGGGGGTGTGGTTCGTGTCACCTCGAAGTGTTGTGTCAGTCCCCTAAGGACGGACACTAAATCCACCACTATAGCATCCACATTTTGTTCTGGTGGATTTACATTCTGTTCTGGTGGATTTTCAGTTGGTGGATTCGCAGTTGGTGGATGGACCTTTCGTGGTCGATCTCGAAGCATAATTCTAATAACAATATGCGAAAACTAACTTTTATAATTTACCCCATGTAACCCATCAATCTTTAACAACATATAAACAAATAACTGGTACCATAGTACCGATAAACATTACTCCGTAAATCATATAACATTCTCAATAGATTTTCCATCATTCATTTATCATCATAGCTCGTTTATCATCGTAGCATAACATGATCATGTTGGATAGCGCATACCCAACTTGCATAAATTAACCAGAAAACACAACATAAACATAACATCATGAACCTCATCACCGACCTCCACATATGGTTTCCTATAGACCTCAAGTTTCAAAACCAACCTTACGTATCACAACCACGAACAGAAAAACACACCAACTAGCTCACCTTGTTGTAAACAAAGGCCAATGGTAATCTCAACTATCAGTCACACAACATCTACTAATGCAAACGACCATTTACGCATACAAGCTCACGTTGCTGCAGTTAACGGCCCTTGTGGTTACCCACATGAGCTCACGCAGCTGCAGTCAGCGGCCTTTGTGGCGGCGGCCAAAAGCAGTACGTCAATTGTAGTGACGTCAAGAGGGTTTTTAAAGGATCTTTTTATCGTGGTTGTAGTGACGTCCAGAAAGTTTTGAAAGATCTTTTTCGTCATGAAACTATATCCGTAACACTTCCTCAAACCTTTACCGATCTTTATTAGATAAGCCAGATAACACATAACAGATAAATATTCATGATTAGGTTGAGACACGTATAGAGAGAGGACGGTGCTTATCCGTTTCGTTTCGAAAAGATTTTCTCATTTTAAAACACATTTGAAAATAAAAACAAGATTGAGCAAAGTCCTACAAAGGGTAGAACTAAGCTCTGATACCATCTGTCACGCCCCAGAATCTTTTGGTCAAAATATCAGAGTTTTTCTTTTTGGACGTGAAGAAAGAAAAGGAAAAAGACGAACATGATATAAAATAGAAGGAACAAGGAGAGGATAAGAAGCAGAACACTAGAAACATCGGATACAACCGATAAACTAGAGTTCAAAACCTTACGCAGCGGAAAAACATCAGGATCCTTTACAAAGAAGGAGAAAAACAGTTTTCTTTACAAACGGACAACATAGCCTAAAAATACAAAACCAGAAGATGGACACAGCTGATAGAGCACCCCTCTCTCTACGCATCAAGGTTTTCTTCGTCTCCTGTAGTGTGAGTACAGAATAGGGGTGAGTGCGTTGAATACACTCGTGGGGATATTTTCCATGTTTTTAATAGGTTATTAGACAGGAATAATGAATCAAACATATATATAATAACTCGACAATTAAACACATCACATAATATACGCAACACATAGTTCGGTTCATTAACGGACACACAACCCAAGACTCACAAATGGACACGCAGCCCAATGGACATTAAGCCCAAAGGACACTCCACCCCTGACTCACTAATGAACACGCAGCCCAATGGACACTAAGCCCAATTGGACACTCAGCCCAATCCTATCACACTATCGTAAGATAAACACCGTATATTATCACAACACGTAGAGTTCAACAGTTTATCGGTCACGCAGACAATTATCGATCAAAAAGACAATTATCGGTCACGTAGATAATTATCGATCACAAAGACAATTATCGATCATGCAGACGATTATCGGTCACAAAGACAATTATCGATCACGCAGATAATTATTGGTCACAAAGACAATTATCGGTCACGCAGATAAATATTGGTCACAAAGACAATTCATAACGTACAATATCATAGCAAAATCATCAAGTCCAATCATATACGTTTATAACTGATAATAATCAATAGAATATCAATTTCATAGCGATCGCATATGGAAAACAATAATCATATAAAGTTTAGAAGTTACCCCCACCTCGTTCGGTGGTTACCACGTGAGTAGCGAGTTCCAAAGTCTCGTGTCTCAAACCTCGTGCCTCAAAGTTCAATCCAACTGATAGCCTACATATGTTACAGTATTCTTAAATCCTTAATAACGCATAAATAAAGCTATAAACGTTGTCGGCGGAAAAATGATCGTTAACGACGTGACGGATCGAGAGATCTAAAGATTCGGATTGAGGAGACGAGGGTGAAAGTTCAGTTTAATAGGCTGAGATGAAAGAGGGTTCAATTAGGGTCGCAACAAAAAAATAATGAGCTCAATCGGAGTTGAAACGAGCTCAAACGGAGCGTTTTAAGATCGATGGGTATTTTCCGGCACCGACGCTACCACGTATGGTCGTGCACTCCCACGCACGACCGTACGCCATCGTCCAGAAGCTCCTCCCGACGCGCTCGCGACCGCGCGCTCCCGTGCGCGACCGTGCACTTGCAAACACCACTTTTGCCGGTGACCTTCCTTCACCGGCCACCACCTCCAGATCCGCCGGAAACCTTACACCACCGGCTACCACCTCCGGCCATCCCTCGCCGAATTCCGGCATGAATAGTGCTTGAAAAATACGCCGCAAAACCCTTCGATGTCACGTATACAAAAACCAACACCTACCAACAAAACTCCAGCTGGTGACTTCCAGCCACCGACGACCACCCCCTGCCACCTGAAACACCGGCCGGCGATCCCCATCGCCGACGACCTTCTCCGGCCATCCCCAACATATATACAGCCTATATATATATACATATATGACACACACACACGGTTACACACCCATGAAATACACACACACGCACACTTACTGTTCTAGCTTGGCCGACGGCCACCTACTGCCGGCCACCACCACCACGACCTCACCGGCGCATCACCAGCATCGGCCCACCAAGTTCCACACGGCGACGCCACCAGCGCCGCCCCCAACAGTACATAACAAATCACACACACTAACACACCCTCAAACACACACATGCACGTTATATATATATACACTGTCCATCTCCGGCGCCGCCACCCACGGCGGCGCCGATCCTCCAGCTCGGCATCCTTACCTCCGACGAACCTCCGACAACTTCTCCGGCGAGTTAGAGTGAGAAAACAGTAATAGAGAGAAAAGGTGGCCAAAGCTAGGGTTTAGGTTTTCAAGGCTGTTTTTCGCCGTTTTCTGGCGAATGAGAAATCGGAATTGAAATCCGAGACCTGTTCTAGACTCATCCCGTTGAGACCTACATCGTGTGCGAAAATCGGCCGAAACCGATAACGTTGAATTTTTCCGGCCACCGGCTGTGGCGTGCCGAAAAACAGAAAGACGGAAAGAGAGAGAAAGACGTGTTTTCGTCGTTTTTGGCTCGTTCGGAATAATGGTGATTTTCGAATCGAAACCACCTCTATTTATAGAAATCCAGAAATCACTATTTACCTAAAATATCTCCATTACTATTCATCAGTTGACTTTTCCGAGTTACTATTCACGTAAATATCTTCGCTTCCATTTGCCGTAAATATCTTCTGATTTTCCGAAACTCCGTGATTTGCCCTTTTCATCGTCGTTCGAGCTATGGGTCTCCGATTGACCCCTAGTTCGTTTCTATCTCTCGTTTCATCAATACGCATCTTATGGTATAAAAATATTCCATATACCATATCCAAGAAAAATATCGATCCGAAACACACATTAACCACGTATCTGAAACGCACGTAATTAATTAAACAGTTCGAATATACGCATATAGTTATTAAATCATACGTTAAAATATATAATTAATAAATTATGCATCGTTTTGGTCCGGGGCGCTATAATTTTTTTTCCTCTCAATTTTCATGTATATACAAAATGATTTTCATACCACAAAATGATTTATGGATATATATAAATTGTGCAAGATCGAATGTTTGTAATTTATAAATTATAAAATAATAAATATGGGTGCGGCTATCCGCACCCCACATATTACTAAACACACCCCAATGCAAGTGTTACTGTTCACAAGTGTTACTATTCACAGAGAGAGAAAAGATATTTTCATTCATCAGAATTCAAATGAAAAAAGTGTACATATAGCCTATTTAAACTGTTTCATCATCTAAGTGCAAAAAATAGGAAAGGGATAAGCACGTGAGTGACGCGTGCATCTCCTAACACACCCATGTCCACTATTTAAGCCACGTAAGCTGTTACAAGTCAACAATTCAACACCCCCCCTCAAGTGGAAATGGGGGATTCCACCTTCCCCAACTTGCCAAGTAACAGCGCAAACGGGGATCCACCAAGACTCTTCGTAAAAATGTCGGCGAGCTGAGAGGAGGAAGAGACATATTGTGGGGGGGACAAAACCAGCCTTAAATTGATCACGCACCAGATGGCAATCAATGTCGAGATGTTTAGTCCGTTCGTGAAAGACCGGGTTCTCCACAATATGTATGGCAGCCTTATTGTCACACCAAAAGGAGATGGGAAGGGTTATGGACAGATGAAGATCAGTTAGAACATAATGAATCCATTTCAACTCACAGACCACCGTCGCCATCGCTCGATATTCACCTCGACAGAACTTCGAGAAACGGTGTTCTGTTTCTTACACTTCCAAGAAACCAGACACCCACCAAAATACATACAGTACCCCATCAAAGAACGACGAGTATCAGCACACGCCCTCCAATCTGTGTCACAATATGCAACTACACCCAAGGAAGAAGTGGTGGGATAGAAGAGACCTTTGCAGGTAGTACCACGAAGATAACGGAGTAAGTAAAGAGCAGCGTCCCAATGGGATGTATAGGGATTGTTCACGAACTGATTGAGCTGCTGCACTGCATAAGAAACATCGGGTTGTGATAAATTCAGGTAAAGTAAACGCCCAACAAGCTGGCGATATCGATGGAGAGCAGGAAGTGGATCTCTAGAACAATCAGCCAATTTTAACCCCAGTGGTTGAGGAGTAGCAGTAGGCATACACTCAACCATGTTAAAATCACGAAGAATATCAGTAATATATTTGCGTTGATTGAGGTAAGTACCAACTAGACCACGGGCAATTTCAAGCCCCAAGAAGTATTTCACTTACCCAAAATCCTTAATGGTAAAATGGGTGTTCAAATAGCTTTTGAGAGAAGCAATAGCAAGAGGATCAGAACCTATAATCAAAATATCATCGACATAAACCACTAACGCCAAGAAATGATCACTGGTTGCCTGCACAAATAAACAATGGTCATGGGGGACTGAACCAACCCATAAGCAGTCAACTTAGACACAAACTCCTCATTCCATTGGCGCGAGGCCTGCTTAAAGCCATATAAGCTCTTTTTGAGAAGATAAACTGAGTTAGGAGGAACTGGATAGCCCTTAGGAGGTCTCATATATACTTCTTCATGCAACGTCCCATGCAAAAAGGCGTTGTTTACATCAATGTGATGTAAACTCCAAGTCTTCAAAGTTGTCAAAGCAATGAGTAGCCTGACAGTGACCACTTTGGCCACCGGTGAAAAACTATCATGGAAATCAATGCCTTCAATTTGATGGTATTCCTTCGCAACTAAACGGACCTTAAAACGCTCCACACTACCATTAGGATTTCTTTTTACCTTGTAAACCCACTTACAACCTATAGCTTTCTTGTCACGAGGTAAGGTTGTAATTTCCCAAGTACCATTAGATCCAAGGGCCTTGATCTCATTATCCATGGCCTGCTCCCACTCCTTAACCCCTCTAGCCTGACTGTAGGTCTGGGGTTCTGAAACATCTTCCACCTTTGCTAGAAAGGCCATATATGCATGAGAGAATATAGGTGAAGGAGGAATAGGTAGTGAAAAATCAGAATATGTATGACTAACATAGTCATTTAACCATACATGTGGCTTCTTAACTTTGGTACTTTGTCTGAGTACAGGGACTGGAGAGGATTGTACAGAAGGAGAAGATGAGGAAGGTATTGAAGGAGGATCATCATAGGCAAAAGGAGTAGGTAATGGTGTTGAAGTATGGAGTGGTGTAGTAGTATAAGGAAAAATGTTTTCATAAAACTGAACATCCCTAGAGATGAAGATTTTATGAGAAGCAAGATCAAGTAGTCTGAATCCCTTTGTGCCTGGGACATAGCCAAGAAAAGCACATTTGAGAGCTCTAGGGGCAAATTTATGAGATGGAGTAAGGTTGGCAGCATAGGCTAAACACCCAAATGCCCTGAGATGTGAGTAATCTGGAGGTTTAGTATAGAGCTTCTCATAAGGTGTACTCCACTTCAGAACTGCTGTGGGAAGGAGATTAATAATATGTGTTGCTGCCAATAATGAAAAAGGCCAGTATGTAGGAGGTAAATGCGATTGAAACATGAGTGTCCTCCCTATGTTAAGCATATGCTTATGCTTCCGTTCTACCATCCCGTTTTTTCTGAGGGGAGTAGGTACAAGTCTTCTCATGCATGATCCCAAGGCTATGGAAAAGATGTTGACACTCATAGCTCAAAAACTCTGTGCCATTGTCAGTTCTTACTCTCTTAATAGTGGTTTGAAACTGTGTATGGATCAGCTTGAAATGAATGGATAAGAAGTGTGGAATATGTGCTTTATCAGACATCATATAGACCCAAGTGACTCTAGAAAAGTCATCGACTATGGTTAACATATTTTTGGCTTTAGTAAGAGAAGGTTGACCATGTGGTCCCCACACATCAATATGGAGTAAATCAAAACAAGCATGATTGTGTATAGAACTGACAGGAAAAGGCAATCGATGTTGTTTTGATTTATGACAAATATCACAGATCTCAAAAGTCTTATGACAAGATACATCATCCATGTCTTTCAAGAAAGTAATGTGTTTAAGGGTATGAGGGGAAGCATGTCCCAATTTGGAATGCCAAATTTCAAAAGATTCAACACAAGTAGATACAACCGCTTTATTTTTAGAAGACTGAAAATAGGAGGATACTGGTGTGAGTATATACAATCTTCCCTGTCCCTTGCCAACAGCCAACACCTTCTCAGTAAGTAGGTCCTGGAGCACACAATGTGTGGGAAAGAAAACACACTTTAGGTTAGAGGTTTGTGTTAACTGAGCAATGGAAACTAGATTGCACTTGAAGGATAGTATATATAACACATCAGTGAGAATCAGATTATCCAGAATATGAATATCCCCAGAATGTGTAACCAACACAATATTTCCATTTGGAAGGTGGACTGAGATAGGAATAGGAAGAGGTTTTAGTTTAGAGAATTTGTTGGAATTCATGCATATATGCCTACTAGCCCCTGTATCCAAAATCCATGTGCCAATATTCACATCCTCAATTAATGACAAAGCATAATGAGCATCCACTGATGTGTGTATACCTGTAAATTCTGGGTAGTTCATCCCTGATAGTGCATGATTTGTCATTTCAGTTTTCCCTCCCAAATACTTAACAACTTCCTGCTGAATCAACATTGTTACATCCTGTAAAGGAAAACTCTTGCCGGTTTCTCCTTGTGTTAGTTTATCCTTTGTAAAGGTATCAGTCACATGTGCAGTGTATTGATTCCTTTGAGCCTTAAGTTTTTTGTACCAGTCTGGATAGCTGTGTAGTTGAAAACACTAATGCATTTCATGTCTTTTTCCCTTACAATGTTCACACACCAGTGCATCTCGTTCTTCCTTACTTTTCCTTCCCATAAAACCTCCACTGCCTCTTCCATAACCTCTACCACCTTGATTACCACCTCTAGCATTTCCCTTGCCAGCACTGGCTGTCTTCACATTCATAGCAACACCATCTCCCATATCTGTAAGTGGATTAGTGTTCGTTTTCTGTCTCTCTATGCGCAGTATCATAGAGTATGCCTTGTTAATAGTAGGTAGAGGTTCCATTAGCATTATCTGACTTTTCACATGCTCAAACTCACCATTCAAACCCATGAGAAACTGTATCAGCTTACTATTCATCTCCCTCTCAGCTATTATTTTGTTTGCTCCACACTTGCAATTTGGATGTGGTACTAAGTTGTTGTACTCATCCCACAGTTTTTTCAACTTAGAAAAATAGATCATAACTGAGTTTTCTCCTTGAGTCATATTGTTAATTTCCTTTTGCAAGTGATACAACATCGGACCATTCGATTCACCAAAACGTTCCTTAATCTCCTCACATAATTCATGAGCCGTATTAGCATACATGAAACCCTCGGAAAATTCAGGAGAAATTGAATTTTTCAAGTGCCTTAGACTTGCGGGTCATTAGGTAAACATAACCATATCTTGAGTAGTCATCAGTGAACGTGATGAAATACTCATATCCACCTCTAGCTTGGACTTTAAATGGACCACATACATCAGAGTGTACTAATTCCAAAACTTCTTTGGCTCTTAGTTCTTTGGACTTAAAAGTCCTCTTAGTCATTTTACCCTCCAAACAGGATTCACATATAGGCAAAGGTTCTACCTTTAAATCAATCAACAGACCATCCTTAACTAGCCTTTGAATCCTATTAAGGTTAATATGACCAAGTCTTAGGTGTCATAAGTAAGTCTCATTAGTTGGAGATAACTTTATGCGTTTTGTGGTGTGGTATAAGAAGTTGTCGGTTGGTTTAAGATATACAAATCGTTATCCAAATGTCCCTTACACACTATAGCTTTATTAAAAGAAATATCAACCGTCATAGAAGAAAAATGAACATGATATCCTTGTTTGAATAGCAAAGCAACAGAAATTAAATTTCTAGTAATGTCTGGGACATAAAAACAATTACTTAAAACAAAAAGTTTCTTATTTGAAAAATAAAGATAAACATTTCCGACAGCTTTTGCAGACACCACAGCTCCTGTGCCAACCCTTAAGCTATGATCCCCTTCATTAAGCTCCTTGGTTACTTGGAACCTCTGCAAAGTATTGCAAACATGGTTAGTGGCTCCAGGATCTACTATCCAAGTATCTGTAGAATCAACCACTAAACATGACTCAATAAAAGATAACTCACCATTTCCTTGCTTCTTAGCTAGAAAAACCGGGCAATTTTTCTTCCAATGACCATTTTCCCCGCATTCGAAATATTTCCCTTTTGGTTTCCCTTCAGATTTCTCTTGAGTTTTAGCTTTCTTTGCTTGTTGTTGTGGACCCTTCTTGTTGAACTTTTTTCTTTTTTCATCCATACCTTTCGGTTTGGATAAAGATGGTCCAGTAGAAGAAACAGTGTAAACATCACCACTTTGGACCTTAAGAACACTCTCAGCGTTCTGGAGCTCTTTCATCAGTTCGGTCAAGGACATGTTAAGCTTATTCATGCTATAGCTTACTTTGAACTGTGGAAACATCTCATGGAGAGAGAATCCTAGAGCGGTGTTCATGCGATTCTACATGACATGTAATATGAATGACATTTAATTCAATTAAAACATCTCATGCAATAAAAATTAAAACGAGAACAAATTTTATGGCCCATCCTAGACACAAAATTACAAACAATTGAAATCCAATTGGGCCACAATCTGGCCCAATTCTTCAAAGCCCATTGCAATTCTTTTGGTCCAGCAGCAGATCAATTCATGAAGCCCAAAAAAATAGCCCAACTCACTAGCTTTAAGCCCACCATCCTATGGGCCAATTTAAAAAATAGGCCCATGACTTTGACCAAAGCAGCAACAAAACATCACCAGCATCAGCCGCTGCCGAAACTGCAGATTTTGTTTTATGGGCTTTTCCTCTATCATTCTGCTTTCTTCATGATTCTGCCGTCTCCATGGATAGTGGTGATAGTCGATTCACCAAGATAAAAAAAATACAAATAAATCTATCTCGTATTCTATTTCATATCTAACAATGGGAAATTATGGAGACGTAATCCACCCCCTTGTTTACAGACTCGAAAAAAAACGAAATACAATATGTATCAAAACTAGGTCATAAATTGTTTATTAAATAAAATATTCATCTAATAACAATCATATCACATACACTAACACCGCTCAAACTAAAACATGCATCAACAAAATTAATTGTTCAAAAGAATATACAAAATAATATCAAAACCTATGGCTCTGATACCACTTGTTGGGAAAACCCCACAAGAATTACATCTGATTAAATCAGAAATCTCGTCATAGGATCGATTACATCTGATTAAATCAGAAATCTCGTCATAGGATCGATTATAATGTATATTCTATATAACAATAATCTTTTATAAGAAGGTTAACGAAATACCTTTCGGAGTTTTTCGTAGTTTCAAGAATTCTACGTAAATCTCGTCAAGCCTTCTCCGGTGTTCTCTCCAGAACTTTTCTACAGTATTTTAGTGTGTGGGCACCGTATAATATTGTAGACTATTTAATAGCATAGAAACCTAAGAGTTTTAGAACTTCTTTTTTCTTTTGCTCTCTAAGTCTCCTATTCCATATAGGAAAAATGTAGATAAAATCATATCAATTATATTTATCTCATAAATATCTCTTAATTGATATATTTATCCGGATAGTCCAACAAATTTAATTATACGGCAGTATATATTATATAATATATTAAGTTCAATTTAGAGCTACCGAAGGGACCTAATCGGACCCAATTAAATTAAGCTCCAATAAATTAATTCTGACTTAATCAACTCTTGATTAATCAAAATAACTTATTAATCTCGTTCAATTCCACTATAAGTACGAGATTACACTCTTAATTAAATTGGATTTATTGAAACATAAAATCAATAAATTATATCCTCTGATTGATCGATCCAACAAGAGCAACCTTAATGGGATGTACGGGTGAATTGAGCTACAATAATGTTTTTTTTTTTTTCAAGGGATCTATCATTATTTGATACACTTGACTTGACCACCCCATTGGAAACAATGAAGTCTTGTTGATCCTCATTGGATTTACTGTGCGGGCCAAGGGACAAGTCTTGATTGGAATCAGAGAAGAAGGATCATCCTCAACATAGCCAATGGATTGGCCTATCTTCATGAAGAATGCAGGCAAAAGGTAATCCACCTAGATATCAAGCCACAGAACTTACTCCTGGACCAACATTACAACGCCAAACTTGCTGATTTCGGACTGTCTAAGCTCGTTGATGGGGACCAAAGTCGAGTAGTGACAACCATGAGAAAGTAGATGTCTACAGCTTTGGAGTTGTGATTCTTGAAACTGTGTGTGGTAGGAAGAATTTTGAGAAAAGCCGAGTCGGGACAGTGGCTAGATCTTGTCGACAAGTGCTGTCAGGATGTGGAGTCCAATGTAGCACAAGTTGAGGAAATGATGCAAATTGCAGCATGGTGTCTACAAAGTGATCATGAGAAGAGGCCTTCCATGTCCATGGTGGTCAAGGTTTTGGAGGGTGTTGTGGATGTCCAAAACAACACCGATTTCGAAACATGGATTAGCAGAATCCCAGGAGTGCTTCTCCAGATCATGTGACTCCTTTACTTCCTTCTCTTCTATCCGGGCCACAATGAAGATTAGCCTGGAATAATCCCATCACACGTGATGTTCATTGTATTACACTCACTATGCAATTATTGAGCTTCTATTGTACTATAATTGATTAGTTATTTATTGGAATTGATTTCACTAATTATGTTAGTAACACATCACATCATATGGAAGATCTTATCCAAACACATCTTTTACTCCTTTCACTTTCTCTCTTTTGGCTCAAATCTTTCTTTTCTACATTTAATCTAACTACTCTACTACTCATGAGATCCACATGTATCTTTATATATACAAAAGTAAAACCAAAAGTGTCACATGACATTCATACAATGCTTGCACATTAAATATAGCTAATTAATTAGCTCAAATTTTATGTTACTAAAAATATTATTAAATAAAAAAGAAATGTTAATTAAATTTATCTAAATAGTATATGTTAAACTTCAATACTATAAGTTATTTACATATTTGAAATTTGTTAATTTGACAAGTTAAGAGAAAAAAAATATAAATAAATAAAAAAGTAAAAAAAAAAAAAAAAACTTAAATAAAGGTGAGTTGATGGAAAATGATTGTTCAAACTTATTCATTCATGAAATTGAATTATATTTTTTGAATATGTGTTTGAAAATAAATTATGAAATTTATTTGTAAAATTTGACTTTCATTTTTTATCATTTAATTGAAAATAAAAATTGAGGGTTGTTAGAGACATTAAAAATAAAAAGTAAACCAAAAAAAATGATGGGTGTGTTGAATAATATAATAGGCTAACAATATTTATTCTTTTCAAAATAATAAATAATAAATAATAAATTATTTATGATCCTCTACAAATGCAACTCATATTTCGACAATTAAATAATTATTTAATCATATAATGTTATATTTAATCATATTATGTTATATTTAATGTTAATTTAGACAATACGTATTGCACAAATTATAAATTTAATTTTATTGTATCAATAATATTTAAGATTTTCAAATTTTACCAAGTTTAATTTATTTTTTTATAAAATCCGTGTAATACACGGACCCTATACTAGTGTTATATATATAGTAAATGTGTGTTAAACTGTTAATAACCATATTTCATTTTTTTTATTTACAAAATGATGTTAATTTCATGAAAGATTATATTTTTGTCTTTTAACTTGTGAGCCCTTTGTAAGATAGTAAGAACATATAACTCATCAATGTGGAAATAAACCATAATAAAATAAAATGATGTTTTGATTGGTGAGTTTTTTTTTTATATGCATGGATAAAAACAATATATTTCATCTTGCTAGCTTTTAGCTCATCTAGCATCTCAACTCCACTTCAACCTTTAAAATTGCACAACTGATTAATACAAAGGACGATTCTCATTGTCCATACAAATTTAAGTTTTATCATAGGGAAAAAAGGTCAATTAACCACTCATATTTATTATTAGGTACATATATCCTATTAAAGTTTTTCTTGGTACAAAATCACCATTAATGTTTACCTTTAGGTACATATATCCTATTAAAGTTTTTCTTGGTACAAAATCACCATTAATGTTTACCTTTAGGTACATATAACTCATTTAAGATTTTTTTGGGTATAACAACACCACTAATATTGTAAGATTAATACTTTTAAGTTTCATATGAACACTTTAAATTATTTTTACATTTTTTAAACTCATATTTTTCAATTTTTTCTAACAAATAAATAATTTCATGAAAACATTAGTTTATTATATATATATATATATATATGTGTGTGTGTGTGAATATTTTATTATTATTATAATTATTATTATTATTATTATTATTATTATTATTATCAGTTTCTTTGTAAGACTAAAACTATTTTTTTTAAAATAAAGACTAAAACTATTAAACAACTAGGTAATTTATTTGAAATAATAATTTCACTAATACTATTTTTAAATTTAAGTAAAACTCTAATCTTTATATTTATATTTTTATATAAAATATTTTTTTGTACTAAAGAATCAAAAAACATGAGGTAAAAAAAAAAAAAGAGAAATTTTTAAAGTGTTTCTATGAAGCCCACACCTGTTCAATAAGGTTCAAAGAAAGAACCCCAGAAATAATATAAATATAAGAAAGAAAGAAAGAAAGATTCTGTTAAATATTCATCACTTTCAAACACCGTAAAGGTATAAGTTGATTGAATGAGCGCATAAGTTAAGATGCCTCCAATGAGGTTATTTCATGATTGAGTGATCGATTGAATTATCTACTTAAATTATGACATTATAAGAAGTTTCTCAAGAAAATCGAAGACCAATGAGGGCATCAATATCGGGTAAGCTAAGAAGACACTACTTAACATGAAAATTAGAAGCAATATCAAGTAAAAGATTGGATTTATGCAAAGAGCATTAGCATCTCTTTGTCATGGTGGATATTGAATTTTCATCCATTATCGTTCATATGAACAATTTGATTATACCATGCATACTAAGTATCCATTCACATTCAATCATTTCGAGTTTTAATAGATATATAAATATCTAAGTTAATTTCATTTTTGTTGTGTATGTAAGGGCTTTTCCATTTTTTGAAAACCAAGTATAAGTTTTTCAATTTTCGTCTTATATGTTTCAACTTTTTCCAATTTCAGTTCAATTTTCCAATTTTGGTCATGTATATTTCATTTTTTTTTCAATTTCAGTCCAATTTTGGTTGGAATTCCCAAAATCGCGGATATCACATGAGATTTTTCGGCAGCCATCCAATCAAAATTGGATTGAAATTGGAAAAAATTGAAACATACAGGACCAAAATTGGAAAACATTGAAACATATAAGATCAAAATTGAAAAAAATTGAAACATATAGGACCAAAATTTGAAAACGTATAGTTGATTGTCCAAAAATGAAAAAAAAGTCTTACATACAAGACCAAAATTGAAATTATCCCTAAATATCTATATAGTATATAGATAGATAATGAGATTTAGAAACAATAAGATCCATTAAAAACATTTAAAAGTAAATTTGAGAATATAACTAACCTGCTTGTAAAGATTAAAAAAAAATAAGTGCCCAAAATGTGCTTCTTTTTAGTAAGGTCACCAGATGTGCAAGGACAACGATAGAAAGACACCATTCATTGTTATCGTCTCTAGCAAAAGACTCAATCTTGAAAAATTGTCTTTTTTCTAAAGTGTCATTCACTACACTAAATCTCTCAATTCACAGGAGCATAAACTTAATGGTTTATAAAAAATCATTGTAAATAATTCAAGAATTAAATCGCCACAATAAAGACTCGATCACAAAAAAAAGCTTATCTAATTCAAAAACATATAACTTATTTAATTTACTGATATAAATACAACACAAACAATAGATCCAAAATACATGAATGGGGAAAGTTAAGAATTAAATCAAAAAGATGGAATGAATCATGACAAGGATGTGATATAAACAGTTCAACTAAAAAAACAATAGCTGCAATTTTTCAGAAAATCAAGTTCCAGTTCTCATGGTTAGGGGTCAAATTTCAAAATTAGCACACACGATTGTTAAAATTTGAAACGTAATAATCTGAAAAGTAAGTTGAACACCCATAATCCAACATAAAATTTACACATATTCAATTATTTCCTATTAACAAGGTTTGGGATATAGCACTATATCATCAATTTTGTCCTTTTCTGCATCAATATCTTTCAAAAATTTAACTCTCTAATTGCTTCTTGATCTTTGTAAATTCCAAAATCCTGCAAAATTCATTATTAACGTCATCCAGGTAGAAGAAAATCCATGAACAAATAATATATAAGAAACATGTTTTCTGAGGTTTTTCTGTATATGGATGAGTCCATCTCTTGATCAAATAGAAGAAAAGGTGATTGTATCTGAGTTAGACCAACAACTATTCAAACAAAAATCACAAGATATGTCCAAAGAACCTGACTCATCTATTAAAAGAAGTCATTTTAAGGTCATCCTATGATCAGCAGAATGGATTCTATGGCGAATTCAATATGTCCAAAGAACCTGACTCATCTATTAAAAGAAGTCATTTTAAGGTCATCCTATGATCAGCAGAATGGATTCTATGGCGAATTCAAAGAAATATGGCAGCAATCTCAGAAATCTACTCATAAGCAATGATGAAAATTTCTGTTTCGATGGAAATATCTATATTTTAATTTTGTGGAAATATCGTGGGAATTTCGATATTGTTGGAAATATCGGTACATAAATTTATCAATATTTTTTCGATATTTCCCCAACATTCCACCGATATTTATCGATATTTCAATGATATTTCACGGATTTTCATATAATTTGTACCATGAAATCACCGATATCGAAATCAATACCGATATTTATCGATATTTCGTCGATATTTCCCCAATATTTTGTCAATATTTCCTCAATATTTTACCTATTTTCTTATAAATTGTATCATAAAGTCACCGATATTGAAATCGATATTTCACCTATTTTCCTACAAATTGTAGGATGAAGTCACCAATATTGAAATTGATATTTCGCCGATACGATATTTTAACAAAATTTCTCGTTTGTAGGATGAAGTCACCGATATTGAAATCGATATTTCGCCAATATTTTTTATCGATATTTTAACAAAATTTATTGTTTCTTTACCGGTTATTTGGAAAAATAAAAATATCGAAGATATATCGATTGCACCCTATTTTATCGATCACGTGAAAAAATGGAAATATCGAGGAAATATCGAAGATATTTCCGGATATTTTCATCCATACTCGTAAGGAAAGATAAGCTGAAATGACCAAAATATTAATAATTATTGGCTTTTTTCTTTTTTGTTTGAGAAAGTAGAGGAACTTCAGCGGTTTTCAAGAGGTTGAACAGAAATAAATCAGTTTTTTATATTTTCAAAAATCAAAACTAATTGCATATCTTTTCTCTCTTTCAAAAATCAAAACTGATGCATGTCTTCTTTCAAAACTAATCAACAACGGCATATTTCACTCTCTCCTTTGTCAAACCAAAAAAATATTAAAAAAATCTTTGTTCGTGTTTTTTTTCTTCATAACTCTCTAATTTCGAGTTTTTATTTAGTTTATTGAGCAGATGGACAAGAAAACTGTGTCAGAAAAGCATTACAATCTGTTGATGATTGTGATAATCTGTGGTGGTCTATAAATGAGCGGCCAAGAGTTACAACCTCGGTGCTTCAACCAAGAAAATAAGTATGACATGTTTATATATGTTTTTTTTTTTTAAATATTGTTCCCACCTTTAGTGAAAATAAAATGGTTCATGCCTGCAGTAAATGCTACACTCAGTTTTATCCGTATTACACTGTCATGTTAATATTCTCTCTATATATTGCTTATCAATTGTTGTTTAAGCAAAAATAAGTTGTGTAGGTCTCATGCACAACTGGTATATGAATAGTAGATAGATTCATACATTCGGGTCGGGTTGGACCAGATCTAACTCGTAATACCTACACAACTGGTACATGAATAGTAGATAGATTCATACATTCGGGTCGGGTTGGGCCAGATCTAACTCGTAATAAGGAATGTAAAATAGGTTGGGCCAATCTAACTCTTAATAAGGAATGTAAAATTACTATTTTGTCTAAACTTCTTTGTTATTATATTATAAATATAGATAAATATAGTAAGTATAGACTAGATAATGATCAATTCCGTAAATTAATATCTGTAAAATATATCGAGATATATGAGAATTAACTTATAGATATATTTATCAAAAATGAATTTTTATAATTCAATTGACTAGGTTATAATATATATAATTTTTTTTTAAAAATAATGATCGTATTCATTAACTCTAATATTACAATTAGTGAAAATTAAAATCCATGCATCACCCCCGAGGCCACTGCTAATTAAATCAAACTACAAACTCACTTGCAAAATAGTAGGTACTTTCCCTCCACTCTGTTTTTCGTCAAACGCAACACTACAAATTCTCCCAGACGTGGATTGTAATTATGTCAATATGTACTAACTTTTATAATAAATAAATTAAGTAGAAAAACTTCTAGAAATATATTAAGCTTTTTATATATAATTGAATATTATATTTAAATAATAAAAAATGCATAATCTTAATTTTTGAAGAAAATTGCAAATACTTTCACAAAAACCTAGGTTTTTATTGGAGTAGTGTCGAAATATGGAATTCTTGTTTATTTTGTAACCAACAAAATAATAATTTAGAAATTACCGCTCAAATTCAGTTTCTAACAGTTAGTTACCAATTCTTGTTCTTCGCCTTCTTCTCTAACTTGTCTTCAGCATTGACAAAATTTACTTGCAGTCACTCTATCCCACCACCATCGACAATACGAGATATTTTCGGTCCTCTTCAACAATCTCGATCACACAGGTTCCTTATTTTTTTCTCAATTTTCTGTTTTTGTTGGTGACTGATTGTTGGTGAATTGATTGATTGAGTTGATAAATTCATGGATCTGAGAAAACACTAACATTTGTCACTGTTAACTACTCAAGATGGGGATTGTTAACTACTGAACAAAAAAAAAAACTGGAGGTTCGATCAATTCTCCATGAACTCCCTGATTCTTCTGATAGCCGTTGCGTTATTATTGCTCTCCGAGGATGCCTTTGGGCTCCAAATCCTCTCCAAATCGAAGCTCGAAAAATGTGAAAAGGTCTCGGAATCAGATGGGCTCAACTGCACTTCCAAGATCATACTCAATTTGGCTGTTCCCAGTGAATCAGTATGTGTGATTGCTAATTTTTTTTGGTTAATTTATTAGTGGTTTAATGTTTCTTTAATTTTGCTTTTATTTGATGTGTTGCAGAGTGGGAGGGAGGCGTCAATGGTGGCGGAGATAGTAGAAGCGGAGGAGAATTCTACCAACCACATGCGAACTCTGCGTATTCCCCCGGTGATAACTATTAACAAATCCTCTGCTTATGCGTTGTACGAGTTGACGTATATACGAGTATGTTGAAACTACCCTTCTCATCTTGTTAGTTGTAGTTTAGGCAGAATGTGTAATTTCCTGTAAATCTGTTTTTCTGACTTGTTAATTTCATAAAATATGACGTGTTATTATTTTGTGTGGTAACATGTAGATTGGTAAATGTTCCAGGTAATGGATTGTTAATACATTAATGGGGTAAATTATGTGTTCGATTTGTTTATATTGACTCTATTGAGATACCATTCTTATTCAAAATAGATTGTTAATCTATGTTAATGTGATTATATGTATGAATGTAAAGATGCGTGTTGGTTTATTAACATGTTAAAAATATGTAGTCTTTGACGAAAACAACAATCACATTGCTTCTGTTTGTTTTTTTCCTGGATGTTTATGCCTGGAAATCTAGTGGAAATTTAATGATGTGTTACACTAGATAACTCATAGAAAACCTCTTTTTTGTATAGATTCTTTCATTACTAATTTTTTACATTGGTTTTCTGTTCCTAGGATGTTGCTTATAGGCCCCAAGAATTTTATGTTCAAACACGAAAATGTGAGCCTGATGCTGGAGCAGATGTTGTTAAAATATGTGAGAGGCAAGTGCACTTTTTGATTTGCCTTTGTCTGTTTTGGGTGAGCTTGAGTTTCTAATTAGTGTGCATAGACTTGAGCTTTAGTTTAAAATCTTTATTGAAAAATCAGATTAGTTTGAAATCAGAAAGATAGTAGGAGAGGGAGGGAGAAAAGCATTTTATAAAATAAAAAGTTGAAAATAATAGAAACAAGAATATAATGGAGGGCATTGTTTCTGCTTATTCTGAGTTTGGAGACCTCTTTCTCTCCTTTTTTGTGGAAGTATTTTGTATTGTATATTTATTTAGAACTGTTGTTTGGTGTAAATAGTCAGCTTATATAAATTCATTGGATGTTCAAAGTAAATCAAAAAAGAACATGTAACATTACCCCTAAGTTTGCTCGCTAACAGGGTAACTAGTTAATTTCCAGCTTCACTTGAGTTATACTGCCAACTAGCATACTCCTTCATTAGTAAAGTTTGTTTTGTCATTTTGGTTCCACTAAATAACAATATAATCTGATTGCATGTGGGTCATAGAAGTGAATGGAAATTTTCTTCTGTAGTTAGACTCAAATCAGAAGGCACTTGAAACTAATAATAAAAGATACAATATAGTGGCAGGACAAGTTTCCTCATCTATGACTATGTTGAATTATGAATGACTATAGTCTCAAATTCAAGATTTCAAAGGGTTCTGAGAAACACTGCCGACATTGCTATCCTCTTGTGTTGTTTATGAGTCATCTTCTGTCTTCTGTTATATATCTATTTTTGTCCAAACTTTGATAATTCACTTCCATTTCCTTTTTGTTACAAGAAATCACTGTAAGATTACTAGAGCATAATCTGGACTAAATATCTGCAGTTTGGTAGAACATGTATTATTTTATGGAACCATGGTAAAATATTTGCTAAATAATCCACTTTTTATCTGAATTTGCATATAAATCATATACCAAACAAATATACTTCTACAGTCAAGAAAGTACTAATATAGGTTTATGTTAGTCATGAATGTGTTTTTTATGTCCATCTTATCACCTCATCAAATTCAGAATATAACACTATCATTTTCTGGTGGTCTGTTTTTGTTTAATTTGGTTATGTAGGTTGCGAGATGAGAATGGCCATATTATTGAGCATACTCAGGTATCATTTGAAATGTTTAACTTTTCTCCAGACAGTAATAGTAATAATCAATTCATGTTCTCATCACCAGTGTTTTGTGATGGAGAAAATATACATATATTTGTCACAGTATATTTCACACAAGTTTAGCATTCATGTCAGTTTCTGATAATATTTTCAGTTCCTGAAAATAAAAATAAGAAAAGTAGTCATTTCATCACCAGTATGATGATATTATTGGATTCATAATGAATCATCATACTAAGTTCGAAGTTATAAGCATGTCAACCCACTTTTCATATCCTTTATTAACAGTGTTTCCAGCAAACCTTTAATTGTCAGAATCTGAAGGCGTGCTACTTTCTTTCTATGTTACACACTCTTGAATAAGTTCTGTTTAAAGATTTATTTGTTTCTACGTTGATTCATAGATCCAGGGTCAGCTGTATATCAATAAAAATCTTACTTATCAAGAAAAGTCTATTTATCAGTTTTAATGTTTTAAGTACCAACTTTGTCTGGTGCACAGAAGCATTTAACCATGGATCCTTAAGAACATATTCAATAAAAATAACCTGATGTGTGAAAATATAATCTTTGCACCGGAAATTGTTAATTTTTTACATGAGATATGCATATTTTACCAAACCTCCATAAACTTTCAATTTTCTTCCCAAAAGACCAAGCTAAGTATTTTTCTAAGTGGATCAAGTTTAAGGTCTGCAAAAGATTGCTTGTTTTTCAAAATTATTTGTGGCTGGAAATAATTGAGCTCCTAGAAGTCTTGACTGAAGACAGAGGCTTCATTTGGGACAGTAATTGAAGAATTTTTAATATGTCAAATGTTCATGATAATGTTTTCTGTTTCTCTGCCTAGCCAACTTGTTGTCCTTGTGGAGACCAGCGCAGAGTTCCATCATCTTGTGGAAATTTTTGTAAGTTTAGTGCCAGCATTTAGTCATCCTTTTCATTTGTATTGAAATGGTTTGCCAAACTGCAATGTGATTGTAATATTTGGTTATTCAGTTGATAAGTTGGTAAAAGGGAAGGCAAATACAGCTCACTGTCTTCGTTTTACAGATGATTGGTAAGGATTTGTCCCACTTTTCTTAATTTATTCTTCTTTATTGACTAGCTAAAACAACGTAGATTTGATTACACTTTCTTTATAAATTATTTTATAGTTACTAGTTAATAATGTCTTAGCTTTTGAAGAGAGTTCACTTATTATGCATATTCTAAGTTGGAACCTCATGGTTTTGATTTCTATGTTCTACTTGATTCTTGGTATGTGCTAGTTGCTTTTAATATTGTCTTTTCCTTAATCTATTCTTTTGTTTTAGATTGCCATTAACCTATTAATTATGTTGACCCTAGGTTCCACGTGTTCGGTATCGGACAACGCTCTGTTGGATTTAGTATTCGAATTGAGGTTAAGACAAATTCCAAGATATCAGTAAGCCACTTAATAAATACAATTGTAGTCACAATCACATCTCACAAGTTCTAAGTCTTGCATACTTTGTTTGTATACTAGTTATTTTTTCTCCTTTTTGGGTGCTATATTATGTAATGTGTAAATGGTTATTTGTTCTATGAATGATTCAAAATATCACTTATATGAAATATATTATCTTTTTTTTACTTACATATTGTTCACCATGACGAGTGTCATAGTTCTTTTATTGCTTGTTTGCTTACAAGGGTAGAATATGGTCTACACTTTTGATTGTGAATAGATATATTATGTAAGCCATTTATCATGCCCTTTCGAATTTCAATATATTATTTGGTAAAAATCCCTAGATATGTCATTTGTGAATCAATACTTATGTTGGACATCTATCAATCATTTATTAACATTTTCTTATGGAATAATCATCCTATTGAAAAAAGAAATAAATATGTTTTTGTTTATCAATCTGGTAAAAATAGTCCATATGAATATATGATTTACATTTGCTGGTGCTTTATTCATTTTTCTAGCTGCACTTTGAAATGGTTGAATTGATACTTATCATCTGGGTATTTTTGACAGGAAGTTATTGTGGGACCTGAGAATAGGACTGCAATATCTGATGATAAATTTTTGAGGGTGAACTTGGTTGGAGATTATGTTGGATATAATGATATTCCATCATTTGATGACTTCTACCTTGTTATTCCTAGACAGGTAGTTTTTCGTTGCACTTTTTACATCGAATCCAAGTTTTCCCTTGGTTTTGACCAACATTGTGAACGACAATTCACATGCTGGTTCTAGCTATGAGCTGCTGAGAACTGGATTACAATTTTACTGGCTTATGACGTATCATGAAGATGCATGGACTTATTTAAATGCTCGAGACGTTGTAGGAATTAAGTCAATAAACATACATTTTTTAATGTGTATAATGTTTCATAAATGATGTTTAAGCAATTTCTCCTTTTTTTGAAGGGTGGTCCAGGTCAACCTCAAAATCTTGGAAACAATTTTACAATGTGGATGCTTCTTGAACGAGTCAGGTTCACGCTAGATGGTATCGAGTGCAACAAAATTGGTGTTGGTTATGAGGCTTTTAACACACAGCCTGACTTTTGTGCTGCACCATTCTGGAGTTGTTTGCATAATCAACTATGGAACTTTTGGGATGTTAGTATATTTTGAGATAAAATCTATTTCTTTTGGAAGAGAAAACTTAAATGATACTTTTCTTTATTTTCAGGCAGACCAGAACCGAATTAGGCGGAACCAGCTTCCTCTTTATTGTGTTCAAGGAAGGTTTGAAAGGATAAATCAACACCCAGTAATGTTTTAGGGATATAAAATTATATTTTGGATCTTCAAGAATGCCCATTATTGAAGGTCTAACCATTTTATAATATCTGCAGAATGCTGAAAGTCATGCATTTTCAATAGGAATCACAGAAGTTCTTAACACAAACCTTTTGGTGGAACTGAGAGCTGATGATATAGAATATGTTTATCAAAGGTTAGTCTTAACTATGAGAATGAAACTTGTGGGAATCACTAATATAGTAAACAGAATATATATGTTTATCAAAGACTGGTTTGTTTTCACCTTTTGCAGGAGCCCTGGAAAAATATTAGGCATTATTGTGCCGACTTTTGAAGCTCTGACACAATTCGGGACTGCAACAATTACAACAAAAAATATTGGCCAAGTTGAAGCATCCTACAGCCTTACTGTAAGATTATTGTTTACAAACTACAAAGATTGCTAGTAATTCAAAATTGATAATATTTACTGAATATAGATATGACAAACTTTACCTTTATGTCATGTTAAACTTTGGATTTTGAAATCTGTTTCTGACTTTAATACTGTTTCTAAGCTATACATCATTTAGATAGATAACAGTTGCAACTATCTTGCAGTTTGATTGCTCATCTGGTGTCAGCCAAATGGAGGTAACTAATATGTGCTTAAATTGTATTCCACATCAAATATAGATAGGCAGTTTTGGTATTGGATCATAATCTTTGTGATGTCACAGGAACAATTTTACATCATGAAGCCAAATGAAGTAATAACCAGATCATTCAAATTGTATCCAACTACTGATCAGGCTGCAAGATATGCATGTGCAGGTATAACTGTGAATTAATTGGTTCAAGTAACTATAAGTCTTGGGACACTTTAAGCTTTTATTTCCTGCTCTATATCTAGATATTGCACTTACTAAATGGCCTGTTTACAGCCATCCTGAAGGACTCTGATTTTAGTGAAGTTGATCGAGCAGAGTGTGAATTTACAACTACAGCTACTGTTCTTGACAATGGATCACAGGTTTGGCCACACTCCAATCTCAAATCTCCTTATAGATCACATGGAATTATATGAATTTGAAAAAGATAATGAAGAATTAATCGGCCCTCATGGAAGAGTTGTGATGAAAACTAACTTCACATAAAAGTGGTCTCTGACAGATGCATAAACAATACTATGAGCTTTTGTATGTGAATAAATTTATTTAAAACTCCTAAAAAATAGATGATCAATAACACTTTACCAACTTCGATGAGTGAACTTGGCATTTCCCTATGATTGAATGATTTTATAGATCCATAATTTTCAACTACATTTTTCAGATTCCATTTCAACCCCCGAAGACCAGTATAAATGGTTTCTTTGAATCCATTGAGGAGCTGTGGAACAAATTTTGGACTTTTCTGGCAGATTTCATCACTGGAAAAAGTTGCAGGTACTACACAATCTCTTTCTCATGGAAGAGATATATTATGATCATTCAAATTCTCAAACACATTATTTTCTTGTGATGTTTATGGCCAAGCAGAAAGAAGTGCTCTGGGTTTTTCGACTTGAGCTGCCATATACAATACATTTGCATTAGTTGGATGTTGATGTTCGGTCTGTTTGTAGCCATCTTTCCAACAGGTACTATACTCGAGATTCTCCTAAACATGAGTTGGTATCTTGATTATAGAGGATTTCATTATGTTAGTGATATATGCAGCTACTTTGCTACTCTGGCTTTTACATCAAAAAGGGCTCTTCGATCCTATATATGACTGGTGGGAGGATCATTTCTGGAGCTACGATGAAAGAAATGCACGCATAAGGAAGCATGATAGAGATGCTGATCATTCACTCATCCATTTGAAGAGAAATCATAAGCACGATAAAAGGCATTATCATCACAATCACATGCATGATACCCAAAGGAAGAATAAAAGCAGAATCGGAGAAAGTGATTATCATTATTATCTGCACCATGTTCATAAGGGAAAACACAAACATGGAAGGCTCAAGAACAAAGGCATATCGGAACAAGCTCGTTCGATAGTATGGGAGGATGATAGGGATAGACATCATGGAAGACGAGAGAAAACTCATTGCAGGAATAGGGGACACGACTACTGAAAACCAAGATGAGATCACTTGAAGGGTGAAGAACCACTAGAAGAAATTGAGCTTTATTGAGCATTTTCCTTTTTAAGTTTGTTATTATACACTCCATGGAATGCTCTGAGTGTTGAAAGAAAGAAAAAAAAAAACATATTAATCTTATATAATGTAGTTGTAGAAGTTATGAAACATTAACTCTTGTTGGAAATTATTAATAACAAATATACATATTACTATTATTTCATTAGTTTGCCAAGTTTTGTAAATTAATGAATATTCTTAGGATTCTGTTTCATTACTATACTAGTAAATTAAGGAGCTTTTTATATCAAAATATGTTGTTAATATAAATACAAAAACCAATTTTTCTATTCTTAGGATTATTTACAAATTTTCTGTTAGGATTATTGAAAAATTTGACATTATCATGTAATGAAATATGATTGGATAGGGTAAAATATGTTCTGAATTGTATTTATATATTTAGGGGTGAATATGGATTTCAAAGATAACAAAATTGTATTGAAACTCGATAAACACCTTCAGACCGATATTAAAAAACAGTTGACTCCTTGATTCGAAGTAAAACACCTTCGGACCAATATTGAAGAGGAGTACATGTAGTTAATTATTATTATTATTATTATTATTATTATTATTTGTTAGTAAAATGTTTTCTACTTTAAAATATAAAGAAATATCTTTTTTCTTTTAGTCATTTTTTCACTTTTTAGACAAAAAATATCATTTGATTTCACTTATTAAAAATATAAGATTTTTTTTTTAAAATACTTTTTAAGAGTATTTTGATATTTAACATGAAAAGTGGTTAAAATGGATAGTGAAAATGACTAATTGCTAGTCAACGTGAAAGTGGGAAAAGAAATAGAAACTGCACATTCTTTCAGTATCTTGAATGCAAATATGAAGTAGGTAGGCAGGCTAGGGTTGGGACATTTGGTGGGGCCTGGTAATTTACTAATTTCCAACTAAACTATATATAGTGGTATAGAGTGGTTATTGTGTTTTTCTTTTGGATATCAATTCACTAGTCTTTTTGTGTCAAACTCTCAATAAATAAATACATAATATTACATATATATACTGTCACTTTTATTTTTACAATCCAGCCCATCATTTAAAATAATTAATTAAAATTTGGAACATTGTTTTTCATATATGAAATAGTTAAACAATAAAAAAAAATCTAAAACTTCTATATATATATATATATATGTCTCGTGCATCAGCGATGCACGAGTATACAAATTTTATTATTTATATATTTTGATATGAAAATGTTGGATATAAAAAATAATAAATTTCATTGGAGATTTCAACTAATTTATTGCTCGTGTGACACACCATCATAAAATTTAAATATTTCAAATTTGTTATGAAAAATGTTAATTCATAAAAAAAAAGTCATGTTCTCGATTATATTTCTCATATGGTTCTCGTATGATGCACGGGTAAATACATTTCAAGTGTTAGTAATTTTTTGAAATAAAAACATTAATTTATCATGAAAAACAATATAATTCTTCACAAAGTTATTTTAGATTAATCTACTACCCATATAATTAATGAATTTTAAATATTTATTATTTTCATCATACATTATCCGACTACTTTACAAATAGTATTTGTCACAACTAGCGTAGAAAAAATTTATGCAAATATATGCTCAATAACTTATTCATAATGAATGTAAAATGGTGATATTATTGTATGTTATAATCAAGTCTCAATAATATTTCAACCTCATTTGCCACCCGTGACCCGTGTGATGCAGCAAATAAATTTCAAGTATTAGTATTTTTTGATATAAAAATGGTGATCATGAAAAGTAACATAATTTTTCAAAGTTATTTCAATTTAATATACTACCCATATAATTTACTAATTTTAAATATTTATTGTTTCCATCATACATATTTTGACTATTTTTCTAATTGGTTTTGTCACAATTGGCTTGAAAAATACTTATACAAATATATGGTCAATAACTTATTCATAATGAGCGTAAAAACAATACTGATGTTATTGTATATTACTCTAAAATAAAATTTCTAAATAATCTTTTTTTTTTTACTTTGACGATCTAGAAATCTTGAAATTCGATCATTTTATTGTTTTAATTTATTCAATAAACATAAATTTAATACTTATTATAGCAATAATTAAGTATTATTTTATTAACTAGGATCATATTAACATTCATATACCATATATAGATTACAATTTTCAAGATTTTGTCAATATCAATACCATTTATCAATACCATTATCAATACCATTTATCTCAGATTAGATGGTCTAGATTAATACCAGCAAAATGGCGAAATACAGTTTATCAGCGTCGTATAGCTAAAAAGGAAAATTTAAGCAAACGGCATTCATCTGAAAAAGACTCATTAATGAATTACAAAAAACAATTTGAAGTATATTGATACCATATATAAACCATGTTTAATATATTAATAAATTTTAATTTATAAACTATGAAATAATAAATAATTATATTTCTACTTTTGGGAGGTGGAAATGGACGTGAAAATTTTGTCATTTCTATTTTGAGGGGTAATTATTATTATTATTATTATTATTATTATTATTATTATTATAGAGATATTATTGAAAATTTGTGGATAAAATATAAAAAATTGAAGGATATAATTATTTAATAAATATGAAAATTTGATCTATCAAAATTAATTTTTGAATTTTTTTTTTTGCAGATTGTTAATCAAAATTTTCCCTTCTAGGCGTGACACATTTGATCCGAAAAGGCTAGTCGTAAATGTGGGACTAAAATTGCAAGATTAGAAAATGTGGGACTAAAGGGAATTTGTAATGTTGAGACTGTTGGAAAAAATAAGTGTGGTGTATTTGAAAATGATTTGAAATAACAAAGAGGGAAAGTTGAGATAAGAGTTTAACTCTGTTTCCGTAAGATGAAATTTCCTCATATTCAGTGTTTTACGGTCTATAGCAAGATACAGCGACTCATTAACTTAAGGTTCGCAGCACAATGAATCTAAAAGTTTTCCAATGAACGAAAACGATATTTGGAACTTTCTAATACAAGAAGAAGAGAGATTACAATTGCTAGAATGCTGAGAATATTGTAGTGAAATGAATGAAATGAATAAATATGAGATTTACTTATAGAAGTTGAAGAGGTGTGTGTAGTGTTTTTTTTTTTCATAATAGACATCTTTTAGTTTGAAAAAAATGTAGTTTCATAATTAGACATCATTTGGTTTGAATTAGTGTCTCACAATGGTTCGGATTGGTTGCGTCCCTTTAATTTGAGTTGCACCAATTCAATTCAAATTCACACATTTTCAAACTTCACATCTTTTTCAATTTAAGTTCCCAATTTTAAGCATTAATTTTTCTTTCATCCGAAATTGGATTTGAAAAAATAAATACTTTAAATTTATCTACTTGAAATGTAGATTTCAAATTTTCAACATGTTTTCCTCTTTTAATTTAACAAAACACTACATAATAATTGGTCAAAGATTGGTCAAACACCAACTTTTCCAAATCAATTTCCAAATAGAGACCAATCCTGCAATTAATATTTTCTTTATGACTAAAACTGCGATCGTATATCACGTGAGATCAAAAATGCAATTTTGTGGCAGATCGATCATTGTTGTGTATACGATACTATAAAATGTCTGGTCATGGTTGAGTTGCCAGCCATGGTTGAGTATATATGGCATTAGCCCGTATCTCCAACTAATTATGTTAGGAAAGATCTTTAAATGTCTGGTGTACATCTTTTAACATACAAACATCAAGTAGCTACCCTTACCGAATGTGGGAGGTACACGTCCATCCATTCAGTTGCCATCCTATTAGCCCACATCTCCAATAAAGAACTAGTACGTACACTAGAAATTAATCAAATTCCAATGGAAAAAATCTGTTGGAATTTTGTAGAAATCTGTTGGAATTCTTAATTCCAACGGAAAGTGAGCGTTGGAAAAGTGGCCGTGGAGAATTGAAAATTCCAACGGAAAATAAATTTCAACAGAAATTCCAACGGAATATTTCCGTTGGAATTATTGACCATGGATAAAACTACAACGAAAATTCAAACGGCAATTCCAACAGAGTTTATCCATTGGAATTTGTTTGGAGAAATACGACAGAAATTCCAACTGTATATTTTCCGTTGGAATTTCTTTATGCATTAAAATTTTGTTTTTCATGCCAAAATATCATATTCTGATAACCTATGAACAAAATTATATAAAATGAATCAAACTATATTATTAGCATTCTTTTCAGATATGGCAGGTTTTAGAACAATCATTTCGATCTCATTTCCAAGGCGCGAGTTATGAGTCTATGTTTTTCAGTTGCAGACTCTTAAGAATGGTGATTTGTCTGTGGTTGAGTACTTCATGCAAATGCAGAATATTGCTGATCAAATTCGAGCTAAAGGACAGGTGATTAGTGATGATGATCTTATTATGTACATTTAGGAGGCTTGGGTGTTGAGTATGAAAGTGTAGTGGTAAATCTGACTACTAGAGGTGATGATCTCCCTCTTCCTGAAGTTCAATTTTTCCTTTAAACACATGAGGTTCGTTTAAATCAATAAAACATTGTTGTTTCTGCAAATGCGTCTTTCTCTTTTAGTTTTGTTTGCTAGCTCAAGGTCCTTCTCTCCAAATTGTGCCCTACAGGAGGTTACTCTTCTCGAGACAGGGGTCGTGGTCCATTTTCTCAAAGAAGCCATATAATATGCCAGATATGTGGGAAAAATAATCATGTTGTTGTTAAGTGTTTCAAACAATTTAATGTTTCCTATCAA
Organism: Scutellaria minor; assembly: GCA_954870855.1. Lineage (NCBI taxonomy): Eukaryota > Viridiplantae > Streptophyta > Magnoliopsida > Lamiales > Lamiaceae > Scutellaria > Scutellaria minor. The sequence continues at coordinate 11,247,478 of OX940733.1, forward strand.
GGATTGGAGAATTCAGTTTCTTCTCCATTACAGGGATCTTATAATGGATCCTACTCTTCTGGTAATTCCCAAGCTAACTGTTTGAGTACTAATAACTGTTCTCCTCAGGCTTTTCAATCCAACACTTCACTTGTGGATTATGGAGGTGCTTCTCAGTATTTTCCCTCTCAATCAAGTTCAGATTGGTTTATTGATAGTGGGGTACTCATCATGTTACTTCTGCTTTGGGTAATCTTCAGTTGCAAACACCATATCAAGGTGATCAAAGGCTTATATTGTAGGCAATGGTTCTGCCCTTTCCATCTCTCATACTGGCACAACTTCATTTCCTTCTTTACACTTACCTCATTCTCTTATTCTCGGTAATGTTCTCTTTGTCCCTGATATTACCAAAAATCTCCTTAGCATCTTTAAATTTCTAAAAGATAATGCCACTTATACTGAGTTTCATGCTTCTTGTTCTTGTTAAGGATTTGAAAACACACGAGGTTCTCTTGAAATGAACTCTTAAAGATAGCTTGTACCAACTTGATTTGTCTCACTTTCAGAAGCCTACTCACACAAGAATCAGTCTACTTTGCCTTTTCAATCTTCCACTTGTCAAGGTTTTACTTGTAACACTGATTCTCATGACTTTACTCTTTGGCATAATCGTTTAGGACATCCATGTAGTAGAACTATCTCTGTTATTTTGACAGAAATAAATGCCAGCACTCCTATTAATAATAATTTATGTTGTGATGCTTGCAAAGTTAGTAAAATTCATCAAATGTCATTTTCTTCTATTGATCACTACACTACTCAACCTCTTCAAATTGTTCATAGTGATGTATGGGGTCCTACCTCTACTATTTCTACTGATGGTTATAGATATTATGTAATCTTTGTGGGTGACTTCACTAGATATACTTGGAACTATCATCTGCATTTAAACTCCGAGGTTGCTACTATGTTTCCAAGTTTTCTTTCCTTAGTTAGAAAGATAATTCTCTACTAAACTGAAAGGGTTAATTGCATTGAACCCCTTTTTAGTTTAAAAAATTGGCTCAAAATCTCCTTATGGTTAAGAAAATGGGCGAGATCCCTTTGTGGTTAACTAAATAAAGCAGATGCCCCCCTTTCTTTGAAAATGAGTTGACGGCGTTACTTTTTTCTCTTTTTTCCTGTCATGTCCTTCGGATAGATAAGAGTTTGTTTGCCTTACTCTTTAGAAAAAGAATGTTTTAGAGAAAGAAAAATTAAATTAGTTTATAATTTTTAATTGAAAATCATAGAAAAAAAATAGGAAATCCCCACAAGAAGATCTACTGGCAAATACACAAGTGAAGCAAATTCTTTTAGATCTTCAGGAAATTTTCTTTGTTGATTTGTACAAACGGAAGTTTGGGTTGAATGAGTCTAGCTTGCATGTTAGGAATATTTCATTGTAGGTTTCACGTAGTCGTCGCCATCATTTGCACCGGCACCATCATTTTTCCAAATTCTCATTCTAAATTTTCAGATTCGACCATCGTGTTTCCAGATTTTTGTTCAAGATTTTTCAGATTCGAAAGTTTAGTTCATGTATTAATTTGTGGGTAATGATTGTCCTTAATTTTACATATTAGAGTATGATTTATATGGAACATAAAATATCCACAAAATAAATAATGTGAATATATACTAAAATAAGGGCAATAAAGTCATTTAACAAATAAAAATAGTTAAAAAATCACTCCACAACACAATAAGGGCGAGTGTTACTCACATCAGTTATCATTAACAGAGTTGGGGAATTCGTGCATTATTTAATTAACCACAAGGAGATCTCGAGCATTTTTTCAATCACAAGGGGGTTTCGTGCCGATTTTCTAAACCACGAAGGGATTTCGTTCAATTATCCCTAAACTAAAATCATTTCATTGTGACATGGGTGTGAATATAAAGCTCTATCTTCTATTTTTCACAATCATGGTATTCATGTTAGACATTCTTGTCCCTATACTCATCAACAAAATGGCCTTGTTGAGAGAAATCATCAACATATCACTGAGCTTGGTTTAGCTTTACTCTCTCAGGCTTCTCTTCCTTAAAAATTTTGGTGGGATTCTTTTGCTACTGCTGTCTTTCTTATTAATCGAATGTCTACTCCTGTTTTAAAACATCTATCATCCTTTCAAAAGCTACATTCTCAGCCTCCTAATTATACGTTTCTCAAAGTTTGTGGTTGTGCATGTTTTCCTTTTCTTAGGCCTTATAACTCTTCTAAACTTGAGTTTCGAAGTCAAAAGTGTGTTTTCATGGGGTATAATTTGAGTCAAAAGGGTTACAGGTGTTTATCTTCAAGTGGAAAAATGTATATTGCAAGGACAGTCCAATTACATCTTTTTTTTTCATATACATCTCTTTTTCATCTTCTAATACATCCTCTTCATCAAGTTCTTCTCCTTTATCTCCTCATATTCTCCCATTACCTGATACATCTCAATCTGTTGATCATGCTATCACTTCTGCTCCTGCACATACCATCACACCTGCATCTACCTCATACAATTCTCCTTCTTCATCTCTTCCTGATTCCATTCCACAAGTCCTTCCTCCCATTTCATATGTTATTCCAGGGGCGGAGCTAGACTGATATTCTTGGGGGCTAAAGAGAAAAAAACAAAATGACATAGATATATATACTTAATATTCAAAAATGCAATAATCTCCCACACAAAATTTTTTGAAAAAGAAGAGAGAAATTTATTAAAAATAGCAAATAAAAATAATAATGTAGATAGATTGAGACCACTTATATACAATATAATAATAAATCTAACTTGTGGTTGTTCCTTTATTATAAATGAATTATTTTTGGGGGCTTTATTGATATAAAATTAATTTTAATTAATAAATATATATAATATTTAAATTTTTTAAAAAAGTTAGGGGGACTAAAGCCCCCTCTCTCATAGTGAGGATCCGCCGCTGTGTTATTCTAACTCCTTCACAACCTGCTTCTACTTCTTCTTCTACTTCTATTTTTCTTATGATCACTGGAGCAAAAAATGGTATTACTAAATGATGGAGAATAAAGAATAGATATATTTGATAGAGATTTAGATATATTTTATTGTTATTAGTATCTTTATATTTGATTTTATTTGATCTTTTAGGATTCTATGATATTAGTATAAATAGTTGTTATGTTGATTATTTTGCGGAGTTGAAGATGGATTAATATATATGGTTATCCCTTGATCGTGTTTTATTCCTGTATTCGTTTAGAATCAACGGATACAACGGATGTTCACTCCTAGCTCCTAGTATCGTGCTTCTGTTGCATCATTTGGTCTCCAGAGTCATAACGATTATGTGGAGTCCATCAAACATGACACAAGATTACAATACAGAGGAGCTGGTCTCAATTAGTTGCCGTCGTCGACGATGGAATCTTCGACAGCTACAACCAACGGGATGAACTCGCACTGGAATCATCTGCGACCTTGCCGCCACCATCTCCAGTTTTGGCAACCCTTGTTGCCGCCGCAACAGCACGCACCACCGCAGTATGCAACCATCATCCTGTCGTAGTCCGTTGTCCGTCAAGTGCCGACCAATTGGCGACGGCGACGTCGATTTCTATGCCACGATTCTCCGACCCAGAACGCAGCAGTGAAGACATCACTTTCCAATGCTTCGCTGATGGACTCGAAGATAGCCGCGCGCCGCTGCTTCGATCCGGTAAGAAGAAAATGATTCAGATTTTCCAGCGGTGTATTGCGCTGAAGGAGATAGCAAGCGTGGGCCTCTTACCTTATTTTCCCAATTGGGCCTTTTTACTATACCAGAAATTTCTGATCCCATAAATGATGAGAACTTTGAGCCAACTAATTATAAATGGTCGACTTGGACAATTGGGATATGTTAGGACTATTTCTTTGTAAAAGGTTAATTATTGTGGGCCGTGCTACTTTGATGTTGACGACACTCGTTGTGGGCCTGAAGTTAATAACTATAATTTTTTCATCATTAATGATAGTTATTTTAACACTTCTATGAAGCCCCTATTTGATTATCGTCTCAAGACCTTGGGCCACATACATACTACAGATATTTTTGAAGTTTTTGAGGTGGTGATTAATTTTGTTTTTCCTGGAGATGAGCGTGTAGTCGATACTACAAATATTTTTGAAGTTTTTGAGGTGAAATATTTGGAGGTGTTGATTAATTTTGTTTTTCCTGGAGATGAGCGTGTAGTCGATTCTATTATACCATCTATTATACTGATGGAGATAAGGTTTATGCAGATTCGAGGTCGAATCTTTTCGAAGAGGGAGAAAATGATGGAGAATAAATAATAGATATATTTGATAGAGATTTAGATTGATTTTATTGTTATTAGTATTTTTATGTTTGATTTTATTTGATCTTTTAGGATTTTATGATATTAGTATAAACAGGTGTTATGTTTATTATTTTGGGGAGTTGAAAATGAATTAAAATATTGGGTTATTCCTTTGATTGTGATTTATTCTGGTATTTTTATTATTTTGGGGAGTTGAAAATGAATTAAAATATTAGGTTATTCCTTTTATTGTGATTTATTTTGGTGGTATTCATTTAGAATCAATGGATTATTTTGGGGAGTTGAAAATGAATTAAAATATTGAGTTATTCCTTTGATTGTGATTTATTCTGGTATTTTTTTTATTTTGGGGAGTTGAAAATGAAATATAATATTAGGTTATCCCTTTGATTGTGATTTATTTTGGTGGTATTCATTTAGAATCAATGGATATTAATAAAGAGTATTGTGCTCCTGCTGCATCACTAAACCTAAAACTATTACTCTTGATCTCTCTATTCAAAAGAGTCCGGCTATCCGCACCCCATAACTTACTAAACACACCTCATTTCTAATGTTTCTATATCTTTCATTTGTATAGATTCTAGTGTAGTGTTTCTATATCTTTCATTTATATAGAAATGAGGTTGTGTTTAGTAAATCATGGATACAGATACTATTCAAAAACCTGTTACTGTTAGAACAAACTCTTTCCTCTTTGTATTGGAAGAGTGCAATGGAAGATGAGTACAGAGCCTTGATGAAGAACAACACATGGAGGTTAGTTCTCTATCACACATATATGAACTTGATTTCAAACAAGTGGGTGTTTAGGATTAAAAAGAATCCTAATGGCTCCATAAACAAGTACAAAGCACGATTAGTTCCCCCGTCCCGCCCCGTTTAATTTTTTTTTAATTATAATTTCATCTTTGTATGTATGAACTCAGCCCAGAAACGCAGAGAAATATGTTCTAATAATAAAAAAATAATAATAATAATAACAAACAGAGCAATGAACAAGATAATAACATAAATTAATCAAAGTTTTACATTCCCTTCTTGAATCTATAAGAACACAAAAACATACCCCAAAATCTTACAATTTCAGAATCAAAAGATATCCCTAAAATCTTTATATCTTGATTCTTGAAAGCCTAACTTTGATTCTTGGGTCTATGACAGCAGCGGCGAAAATAGGAGGCGACGCTCGTGAGCGAGCGAGAGAGAGAAGAAAACAACAATAAGGGTTTGGATTTGGAAGATGGAGGAGAGAGAGAAGAAAGTTGGATTTGGAATCAAGTTAAATTGGAAGATGGAGGATTGTGCTTGTGGCGCCGCAGCCAGAATGAAAAGAGAAAATGTCAAAAGTTAGGGTTTAACTTGATTTCAAAATAAAATTTAATTTTTTTATATAAATATTTAATTATATTATTTAAATAATATATATTTATATATATATATAATTATAATTATAATTATGCCGCCCCGCCACTCGGGAGAATATGTCACAATATGTCCCCCGACCCCACAGGGTAACATTTCGAGGAATTCCCGCCCCATTCGGGATAGTTCTCTGCGGGGAACAAGGATTCCCTCCTCCACTGCCATCCCTATACATACATGATTAATATTGAAAATTTTCCTAAAATCCATGGGAAATGACTCTAAATTATTTTTTTGTTGTTCTTATATCCAACATACACGATTTAGAGTTATACATATAGACATAAATGTTCCAGACACTATAATTTTACATGATATATAATTAGATATATATGAAACCTCATTACTCTAATTTGGGTGTTGAGGACACTTGGCTGTATCCATCCAAATGACTACCTGTATACATGCATGTGTATAACGATCACACGATATCTTCTATTAATGCTTCGCTTTAGTTTGCCTTTTCATACATATGAAGGTGATACCCATTCGGAAATTGTAAACCAGGTGCTCGAAGAATTTCTCCTCCTTTCATTGCTTTCCACCTGCAGTTACATTATTATTTCATCAAATGCTTAGAACCATATATATAGTTTTGATAGTAGTTAAATATCGAAATTAATTAGTTAATTTTAATAGTAATACATATGAATAATTGAAATAGAGAATCTAACACATATAATTAAATCAAATAAAATTTACTTAATTATTCATGCTTACTTGTATTTTGTGACAAAAGAATGAAGAAAGACAGCCATCTGCACCTTAGCAAAATCTGCTCCAACACACAGTCTTAACCCTCCTCCAAACACCATGAACTTTCTTGATCCAACATTTGTATCTATTCCCTGTACGAAATTAAGCATCATTAGTTAATTAATTAGTCGATTAATGATGTGATGAATATTTATCGAAAAAGAAGTAGATGGGGTTGCCTTCCATCTCCATGGATTGAAGTCGAGTGGATTTGTGTACTCTTTTGGGTTTAAATGCACTGCTGGTGGACACACCATTACACCCCAACCTTCTGGAATCGTATATTCTGCATCACCATATATCCATTAATTATTAATTTCACATCCTTAATTATATTTATTGACAAGTTATCATTTATTTTTAATTTCTAGTCTCTCTAACCTTTAAATTTGATTTCTTTCAATGCTTTTCTGAAAATTACTGGGACTATATTAGCCAGCCTCACGGTTTCATTGATGAACTGCAATTTAGTTCTGTTAGATAATGACTAGATTTAATTTAAGAGAAAATATATATGGTATTATTCACTAGCCTGAAATGTGAATTTCATTGATTTGTATTCATCCCATGTCAGCCCAGAACTTGGATTTTCCCTCCTTTTAATAATTGTCTCGTGTTCCTCCTGCCATGCACATGTATAACTATGTCATTTTAAATTGAAATATAAAAAAGACTAGGTTAGTTGTTAATTTAGATGAAAGAAAAATGTTTGACCGACAATTCATTTAACACCAATGGATGATCCTCAAGAAATTTGATGGCTAAAGTGAGTGCACTAGAGGTTGTTTCGAAGCTGGCGAAAAGCAATGCAAACATCAAATCCAGGGCAATTTCCTCTGTCAGCAATGTATCCTTTTGTCCAAGTTCTTCCAACACATGATCAAAGAAATCAGTAGTTTTGATATCTCTTGCACTTCCTCGTCTTTCTTGCAGCATTTTCTTCAGTATCTTCATAGCCTTCTTTCTTCCCTGTAAGCATTTGTGGTATGCTGTTCCAGGAATGTTCAGTGGAAAAGAGATCAATCCTTGTATGAAAGCTGAAAAATTTCCTCGTAGATCCTCTGAGGATTTTTCTGATTCATAACTGATTAACTTTTTTGCTGTGAAGTCAAATATCATCTGTAGAAGATAATCATTTCTCACACAAAATTATTCAATCAAATCTATAAATATTAGTGGAAACACCTATTCTTAGTCAATTCCATAAAAATGTTTTTTTTTTTTTTTAAGTTAGCTTCTCAACTTTTGCTCTTCTTAAATCATTTTGGCGAATTATAGCATTGGCACCAGATATGGTTGTACAACTTGATTTTGAGTAGTACAGACTGATAAAAATGGAACAACTTAATTTAATTGGTATGTGATAAGGTGGTATGATCTGGTTTTGGATGATACAAACTGATATAATTTGAACTGACTCAGTTTTCTTGGTATAGAATAGGATGGAAGAAGCAAAATTTCAATTGTACGAACAAGATTTTGCGAAACAAACAAGAAAAGTAAAATTAGATAAGAATTGTTTTTACTACAGACCTTTTTGTTAGCAGGTTGACCATAGGATAAGTGCAGTGTAACATTTTGTCATATCGACATAGATGTTTAGATTCCTTATTATATACCTGTGCAGTTGCTTCCTTGATGTCAACACTAGTCTGTGATGACCACAACTTTAAGTTGGAATTTGATGCCTCTTCAACATCTGAAAGCATATTTTTAAGGTTTTCTGGGCCAAATAGAGTTAGCACCATGTTCTTAAGATACTTGAACAAGAATCCATGCAAAGAACCTAAATTTTTTTCACCAAATATCTTTGCAAAGGTATCTGGATAGCAGCTCTCAAACAACTCTCCCTCTTTCTGAAAGATGAAGTGATTAAGATCTGCATCTGTGGATACTATAACCCTCAATCCCACTAAACTTGTCTTGAATATATTCCCATATCTGACAAATAAAATCGTGACTAACATTAGTCTAGATCATGTACGGAAATATTGAGATATCATATTATTTTCTCTACAATTCCAACAAACAACATCTATGACCTTTTGAACGATTCCTAGTATGAAAATAACATGACATCTTCACTATAATCATATTCTACAAACATTCCAAAAAAAAAAAAGATTTTCCCCAATCTAAACTTGTAAAATTAATTCTCCAAAACAAATATACGCCAAGATCAACTTTACCTTTGCATCCTGTCCTTAACGAAAGGAGTAACGTCGGATGAAGTGGTCGGAGTGAAAAACTGAAGAGTCTCACCAAGAAGTGGCCACCCCATGGAACCAGGTGGGAGGACTCCATTGCACTTGGGATTCCACCATTTGTACACCCACTGTGATATTATCACAACCATTAATAGAGCTCCCACATACAAAATTATAGGAAACATTTGTACCCAAATCTGGAATAATTTTCTACTTCAAGTAAGAAAGTTAGTATGATGAAAGGTGGGAGAGTGAAGGAAATATGTGGTATCTCTTCTAGGTTTCCATACAACTATTACTACCACTATTATAGCTGCACTTAAACCTAGTTGAAGTTGATTTGTTACCAGCATTGTACTGCACTATTTATAGTAAAAGTTGCTAATTAATTAACCTACCATTTTAGCTAAGGCAAGCTACTATTGGACTTATGGGTTAACGATGGCAATTACATGGACGTGTACCTCCCCATTGGGTAAGGGAGCTACCTGAAGTTTATATTTTAAAAGATATACACCAGACATTTAAAAGATGGGATAGAACCTATACTATCACCATAAATGTATATAAGAATATCCTATTATATCACTAAAGATAAAATAGTTGTCATGCCCCATTTCTAAAACACATTTTTATCAGAGTTGTATAATGGGCGTGCAAAGAAAGAGAACAAGAGAAGACGTTTTATATAGAAAGAAGAAGATAGAAGACGAAAGGAAGATTTACATATACGAAATATTGGCAGCAGCCCAATCAAAACGTTTAAATCCTTGAACAACGGAAAACTAAAACAGGATCTATCAAAATAAAAACAGTATAGCTTTACAAACGTGAAATATAAAAAACATTGTTTCGACATCAAGTTTTAGAAAACAAAAAGAGAAAACTTGATAGGGCACTCTTCTCTCTACAAATCTTGATTCTCTTCATCTCCTATAGTGTGAATACAGATAGGGGTGAGTGCGTTGAATACACTCGTGGGGATAAACCATGTTTAAACATAACAAATATATATAAATTCGGCAACTAGACACAACACATAGAATGCAGAGCACATAATTGCAAATAGGTGCGGGTGCAACCCGTCTTACCCTACATAACGGTTTTTATACGTTGGTGTTCTTTACGGACCACCAGTCCCTTCGTAGCATACAATACTGTTTTTATACCGTTGGTGCTTTTCACGGACCACCAGTCCCTCTGTAGTGTATTTTACAGACCATTAGTCCCTCCGTGACATGAATGTGGACCTTAGTGCTTTCACAATATAATAATATGAACACAATATTCACATCATATAATCATATCACGTAAAGTTCAACAATTCATATATCGAATATGGAAAGCAATAAACATACCCCCACCTTGTTCGGTGGTTAACCGCGTGTAAAACAGAATAACAAGTTTTAGAGTGATTGTTCCGATTAAGAGCCTACATATATAAAGAGGTTTCTTAGTTTCGTTATTACGATAATTAAATATATAAATTCTCTCTTGAAGAAGAAACGATAGGGAAAAAGGAACGAAATGAAAGCTTTAGAGATCTTAAGAATAAAGAAACGAGCGTGGAAGATGAAACATGTGATCATAGGATGAAAGGGAAATGATTAGGGTTTGAACGAAGGAAAAACGAGCTTAAACGGAGAGTTTAAAGGTGTAGGGGTATTTTCGTAAATACAGAAAAGTTTTGGGGTTAAAATGAAATTTTAAAAGATAAAGGGCTAAAATGTAAAATCCTAAGAATCTAGGGTTTGTAAAACAGTCCCCGAATTGAACGAAATAACAAAATAACCCCTCCCTCATCAAAACTCGTTCCACCGTCATCGGAAAACACGACCGGCGACACCACGTACACACACGACAAGGACTGACACGCACACACGCATGCCGACGCGTACACGGCGTGCCCCGACACTGCCCGGGGCACACACAGCTCATCCCGATATTGCCCGGCGTGCACACAACGCTCCCAGAGCGCGCACAATACGGCTCCCAGCGCGCGCACCGCGTGCACACCGTGCACACCCCACGTCCCTACGCACGCGCGCTTCACAGCACCCCGATGCGTCACTGTGTGCCTGCCTACAACAACCAACACTGCCAGCACGACACCGCGCGCCGGCCACCACCTCCAACACCCATACCGGCGCAACCAGCGCCAGCCACCACCTGCAGCGAACTCCGCGGCACTGCACAGCGTCGCCCCCACAACACAACAACATACTCACGCGTGCACACACACACATACATAACAGACCTGGCGCTGCCGTCCACGGTGGTGCCACCCCTCCCTAACACGACACACACCAACACAAGCGACAGAGAGGATGGTCCGACGGCTGAGGGAGAGAAAATGGGAGAAAGAGAGAGAGCAGAAGAGAGAGAAAGGAAGAGAGAAGAGAGAAAAAGAGGGTTTTCCAGAGTTTGACTGGTCGTTTCCCTGCGAACGAGCCATCAAAACACAAAACTGAGCTCGGATCTGGAATGGACTCGTCGAAAGCTATAAGTGGTGTGAAAATCGGCCGAAGCTGAGAAAAAAGTTTTAGCATCGGCGACGGCACGGCGGCCACCGGTCGGAAAATAGAGGAGAGAAAAGAGAGAAAGAGAAAAATATCTACCTTTTCACTTTTTCGGTTGATTTATGATTTTGACGACTCGTTTCGTACTATATATACATATATTTTGATTTTTTTTCATTTTATTCGTATTTTTATCCACGAACCCCTAACGAGCCGTCCTTTATCTTTTTAACTTGTGGTTTTCAACTACGATATTCTTGGGTTTCGTTTTACGATATCGTTATTCAATTATAACTTATGTTTCTCGATTTAATTATAGAACCAATTAATTAATTATGTATTATATCATTTTTCTGAAACACATGAAATTAAATCAAACAATTAGGGGTTTAATTATTTAATTAGTCGATTATGCATCATTTTGTCCTAGGCACTACATCCCTTCCCCCTTAGAAAAATTTCACCTTAAAATTTAGATACGTACCTAAAAATGGTAAATCTGGATACTTTGCTAAAAATTTATTCCTCTTGTTCCCAAGTTGCTTCTTCTTTTCCATGGCGACTCCATTGGACCTTCACTAGAGTCATATCTCGATTCCTTAACTTGAGAGTCTTTTTGTCCAAGATGGCCACATGATCCTCTTCATAAGTCAGATCATTTTCGATCTCTATGCTTTCCCGGTTGATCACGTGGCTTGGATCGAAAATATACTTCCGTAACATGGATACATGGAAGACGTTGTGTATACCGATGAAATTCGACGGCAAAGCTAGACGATAAGCGACTTCTCTAATCCGCTCCAAGTTCTCGAAAGGTCCCACATACCTTGGTCTCAACTTTCCTCTTTTTCAAAATGATAAACTCCTTTAGTAGGTGACACCTTTAGAAAAACCTTGTCTCCCACCTCGAACTTTAGCTTTCTGCGTCTTTTATCCGCATATGACTTTTGTTGGTCCTGAGCTACTCTGATTCTTTCTCGAATCTTCTTTATCACTTCCACCATCTGTTCCACTAATTCTGGTCCTAGAATTTTCTTCTCGCCCACTTCGTCCTAACATAGAGGAGAATGACTTTTTCTTCTATAGAGAGTTTCGTACGATGACATTCCGATTGTCGATTGATAACTGTTGTTATAAGCAAATTCCACTAAGCACAAGTGATCTTCTCAATTTCCGTGAAGATCCAAAACACAAGCTCTTAACATATCTTCCAAGATTTGTATAGTCCTTTCTGACCGTTCATCAGTTTGAGGGTGAAAAACGGTATTGAAAGCTAGCTTGGTCTCTAGTTCCTTTTGTAAGCTCTGCCAGAATCTGGACGTGAAACGGGGATCTCTATCTGATATGATAGAAACTAATACTCTATGCAACCTGATGATCTCTTCTAGATAGATTCGAGTCAACTTATCTAAACTGTAGGTCATCTTGATTGACAAGAAATGAGTCGACTTGGTTAATTTATCTACAATAACCCACACAAAATAAATTCCTCGCTTGCTTCTAGGCAATCCAACCATGAAATCCATAGCGATATGCTCCCATTTCCATTCAGATATCTCTTACGGAGTTAACATTCCAGCCGGTCGTTGATGTTCCTTTTTCACCTATTGGCAAACTAGACATTTCTTAACGAAAAGTTAGATGTTTCCCTTCATGTTTCTCCACCAAAAACTTTCCTTCAAATCTCTGTACATCTTAGTACTTCCAGGGTGTGCCGATAATAGCGTGCAATAAGCTTTTTCTAGAATTTCTCCTCTTAATTCCTCATCTTTTAGTATATACAATCGTCCCCTGAAGAGAAGGGCTCCATCTGTTGCCAAAGTAAAACCTTCCGCTTTTCCATTATCCATACGAGTCTTCATCTTTGTTAGAAAGTTATCTTTTTCTTGAGCTTCAACTATTCGTTCGCGGAGAGTGGGCTTCATGAATAAAGTTACAATTCTAGCCTTGATGCTGCTCGGAGGTGAGACTACTTCCAAATTCAACCTTGACATATCTTAGATGAGTTGGTTCTGGTTTGTGATCATGGATATCACAATCCCCTTTTCTTTTCTGCTAAGAGCATCAACAACCACGTTCACTTTTCCGGGGTGATAGAGAATCGTATAATCATAATCTTTCACCAGCTCTAGCCATCTTCTTTATCTCATGTTGAGCTCTTTCTGCTCGAAGAAATACTTCAGGCTCTTATGGTCGGTGTAGATCTCACACTTTCCACCGTATAAATAATGTCTCCAAATCTTGAGAGCGTGCACAACAGCGGCTAGCTCTAGATCATGTGTTGGATAATTTTGTTCGTGAGTCTTCAGCTGTCGTGATGCATAGGCTACTACTTTTCCTTGCTGCATCAGAACACATCCTAAACCCTTTTTGGATGCGTCGCTATAAATCATGAACTCGATCGTTAGGTCTGGAACCGTTAGAACTGGTGCCTCTGTCAACCTCTTCTTCAGTTCTTGGAAGCTACGCTCACACTGCTCAATCCACTTAAACTTTATATCTTTCCGTATCAAACGAGTCATGGAGTGGCAATCTTTGAAAATCCTTCTATGAATCTCCAATAATATCCGGCTAAGCCAATGAAACTTCGCACTTCCTTAACATTGGTTGGAGCTTCCCAATTGTTGACAGCTTCTACCTTGTAGGGTCCACTTCAATTCCTTGAGAGGAAACAATATGGCCAATAAAGGCTACTTTGTCCATCCAGAACTCTCACTTCTTAAATTTTGCATAAAGTTTCTCCTTTCACAAAATCTCTATTGAAATCCTGAGATGCTGTTTATGGTGCGTCTTATCGCATGAGTAGACTAGAATGTCATCGATGAACATGATGATGAAAAGATCAAGATACAGATGAAAAATGCGATTCATCAGATCCATAAAAACAGCGAGTACATTGCTGAGTCCAAATGGCATTACTACAAACTCCTAGTGGCCATATCTTGTTCTGAAGGCTGTCTTACATATATTAGCATCCTTGAATTTCACCTAATGGTATCTAGACCTTAAGTCAATTTTTGAAAATACACTCGCACCCTCCCAGCTGATCAAAGAGATTTTCAATTCAAGGCAGAGGATATTTGTTCTTGATGGTTGGTTTATTCAGCTCTTGATAGTCAATGCACATCCGAAAGCTTCCATCATTCTTCTTCACAAATAGCACTGGGACTCCCCCAGGGTGGCACACTTGGATGAATGAATCCTTTGTCCAGAAGTTCTTGTAATTGAACCTTCAGTTCCTGTAGCTCTTTTGGTGCCATCCGATATGGAGCTTTTGACACAGGTGCTGATCCTGGTGTAAGGTTAATTTCAAAAGTAATATGTCAATCTGGCGGATGGCCTGGTAAATCTTCTGAAAAAACATCCATGTATTCCCTTATCACAGGAACATTCTTAATGGGATTCGTTTTTTGTTTGAGATTTACCATGTTTACCAACCAAGCTTCATAATTTCTTTTACGAAGCATCTTGGTTGCTTTCATAGCCGATACAATCATCGGGTTGACTCTACTCATGTCCCATAAAACGTCAACTCCTGATCTTCAGGTATTTAAAAAATGATCTCTCTTGCATGGCATTTGATCACCGCGTGATTTATCTCAAGCCAATCCATCCCTAGAATCACATCGAAATCCTTCATCTCCAATGCGTGTAAATCGGCTAAAAGGATTCTATTCCCAAAAGCGATTTTTAGATTACGGTAAAGGTGTTTTGTTTTTACCATCTTTCCTGATGGAATACTAACTTCTAGGGTTTCAGCGACTACCCTGCCGTTCTCATGCTTCAACAAATCACAAAACTTAACAGAGATAAAATAGTGGGTTGCTCCAGTATCAAACAAAATAAGAGCAGGTATATCACATACTGTTAACATACTTGTCATAGTCTCCGATCCCTCAGCAGCCTCCGTGCGAGTGATAGCAAAAGCCCGAGCTTTGCCTACTCCTGGCCTCGACCTCGATGTTGTAGCTGTTGGGTTTCCAAACTTTCGACAGTTGCTTGCTATGTGCCCCGGTTCTCTACATCTATAGCAGTTCCAAGTTTCTTGCTGGCATGGTCCCATATGAATTTTTCCACATCTGGTACATGGGTTTACCACCTTGAGAGTGGGGAGAAGTAGAGCATTATTTGTCCTTGGAAATTTATTTTGACTAAAGCTCTGACTCGGACCGATCCACTTTCTCTTCCCAGACATATAACAACCTTCTTGGGCGGTAAAACGTCCAAGCATAATGAGAGGAAATCTCTTGAGCTCTCTCCACAATGTTGGCATAGGTCATGGTTCCCTGACCTGCCAGAATTGAACTGATCTCCGGGTGAAGATCCCTCTCAAAATGTCGGGTCTTCTTGGTATTAGTATCAACCAGGTGAATCGCATACCTGCTCAGTTGATTAAATCTTCGCTCATACTCCCCTACCGATGCAATTCTTTAATGGAGATGTAAGAACTCCATTTTCTTTCGATCGCGATATGATTGTGGTATGAAGTGTTGTGCGATCACCTCTTTAAAAGTCTCCCAGGTCATAGCTTTCCTTTGGTCCGCAACAAAGTTCTCTCATACGACTCCCACCAGTGACTGGCCTCTTCTGTGAGTTGAAAAACTACGCACGAAATCTTTTATTCTTTCGTACAGGTTAGGTGTCCAAATAAACAATTAAGTGACCTTAGCCACTCCTCAGTGTCAGCTGGTTCGCCCTTTCAAATGAACGTTAGCGGATTGAAATGCCGGAATTGTTCAAAAATTAGGTTTGCGTTGTTCCTCACTGGAAGTGTGTCGGGATATTTCAGTGGTTATCTTGATAAGACAAAACACTAACTCAAGAAGAAAAGAACAATTTGCATAAGGTATTGATGTCTAGTTTCCACACCACATGATCAAGGAAAGATCATGTACTGGTTTCCCAAGATACAGGGAAAACCAACCTTAGAAGAAGTAAGAACACTTCTAAGGGCTAGCATGCTGAAGGAGCAGCAAGCTAGTAGAAGTATACTGATCTGAAGAAGAGTCAGGATACTGGAAGAAGCTTGCAGCAGGTTGAGAAGGAACCGGAGTCAGGAAGCTGCAGACAGTAAACTAGGTTGCTACTATGGTGTAAGCTAGCCTAGGTTACAGGAGCAGGTTGCTGAGCAGGAAGCTGTTCTGAAAGGAGAATTCAGAAAGCTAGCTACTGCTGTAAGAACTCGACAAGAACTACAAGAATGCGTGCTTATGGCAGAGGTTGTCGAGGATACAGGACTGGCCGAGGAGACGAAGTCCTTGCTGAAGACCTCAGAAGAGGACGTTGTTCTGACAACACTTTCTGAGGATAAGAAGACCTCTGAAGGGGTGAACTGTTGAGACAGTATCCTCAGAGGATGTTCGAGTAGAAGCTGAGGATGATCGAGGAGAACCTGAGGTAACTGCTGATCAGCTAGAGTACCTCATAAGGAGGTTGATGCTGCTGCTGCTGCAAGCTCACAAGAACCTATCCAGGTTACAACAACAGAAGTTACTGAGGAAGCTAAAGTCTGCAAGAAGTTGCTGCAAGTATTCATATACAACAAGACTGCAAGAAAACAGTTACATCATCGCAGTAAAGAAAGAAGGAACGGCATGCAGCTTCGCTGTAAGAAAAGATACAGGAGTACTGCAAGAAAGGTTACAACAATACTGTATGAAGACACTACAAGAAGGTTTATGTTACAGCAACACTGTAATGCATTAACAGCTGCAAGCAAACCTAGGATACAGCGCCCTTGACAAGCAACCAACTGAAGAAGTATCTTGCGATCCGAGGAAGGATGAATGCAGTACGAAGGAAAGAGCCGTTCGAGAGAAGACTGAAGTTGTAGACACGGAGCCAATGCGAAGACGCCACGTGGACTGACGCACTGCAGAAAGCTGCGAGCCGCAATCACCACGATAAAAGCTCCAGAAGAGTCAAGTCACATTAAATGCAAACCATGTCGTTGGTCATATAGCCTAGATGCATTTAATGTGACCTCAGAGGAGATCTTGGAGATAAAAGCTTATTTTTTAAGAAGCAAGAAGTATCTCTCTTCAACGGATACTTCTCAACGGATAGAAATTCCAAGATCTATAAATAGAAGGTGTGGCTGACTGAGCTAGGAGTTGGACAAGTCGAGTGGAAATTTAGAAATCATCCAAAGTTTTTAGCTTCCACTTTTCCAAGCCACTCAACCTTCTAGGAGCAGTCAACAACAACATATGAGCTTTCAGCGAACAAGACTGCTCCGCACCAGTTGGAGTTTTCCTTTTTCTTTTTAACCTTAAAGCTGTGTGCGTAGGTTGTTTAGGTGTCAAACAGTTGATAGGAGAGATCCTTGCTGTTTGTATAGTTGTCTAGGTGCTAGGCAGCTTCTCTGTGTGGGAGTGTGGAACCCTGTGTGGGTTAGCCTTTAGAATTTGCAGTGCTGTGTGATCTCTGGATTCTAGTTGGCGTTTACTTTGTAAAGTTGATAGGTTGTGAGGAAGAGTCCTGTAATTCAATCTTGCTTAACAAAGTTCCTGCTCGAGGAAGCAGTAGAGTGGATGTAGAGGGCTTACACCACCTTCGAACCACTATAAAGGATAAGATGTTTTATTGATTTCTCTCTTACGCTTTATCTTGCATATCTCTATCTATCATACACATAAAACATCTTGAAAACGATCATGTTAAACCAACCATCCTTGTGCTTTAAAAGAGTTTATCTTTCCGTTGCGCTTAAAACTCTAAGTTACAGCAAGCAGCACAGCCTTCTAGTGCTGTAAGCAGTAACTGACTGGTGCTGCAAGTTCTCGTAGCTTGTAGAACAGTTTGTTTTGAAAAGGTTTTTTAAAATAGACCGAGGTTCATTCACCCCCCTCTGAACTTCGAACACCGCTTGGAACCCAACATGGTGGTACAGGTTGTATGACCTCGAAGTGTTGAGCTAATCCTCTAAGGACAGACACTAAATCTCCCATCGTAGCATCCACATCATGTTCTGGTGGATTTTCCGTTGGCGGCTGGTCCTTTCATGGTCGGCCTCGAGACATAATTCTATTACGATATATATAAAGTTCCACCGATCAGGTGTTACAATAACACTATCGATAAAGAAAATAAGCACAAAATGCGAGGAGAGAAGTAAATGTGAATTCTATCGAAGCAAAAAACAACCTGGTACTATATATATACAAGCAAAAATGGGTAGCTCACACATCAAATAAAAGGATTATGTACACTAACTACATGATAAGAGCCACCACATACGTATATAATATAAAAGTTCATCATCCGTAACCTATCTACACAAAATATATATCCATCGTCCTATCATCTAGACGACTGCGGCATGAGGTGATGGGGGTCCCTATAATCCTGGTGCCAAATCCCTTGGATCACCCTCCTCAGGGTCCTCTTCGGGATCCTTCTCAGGATCCTCCTCCTCGGAATCATCCTTCTCGGTCTCTAAACTGTCGTTAAACGGGTCAAAAGGTCCTTACTCCAGGATAGTCAGAAGGCCATGACGGCCCACAACTCCAGCAAGTGTCTAGCAACCCTTCCGAAGTCGATAATAGGAGTACCATCTTGTATCGAATACACTATCTCGTCCTTGTAGATGAGACATGCTCTAACTGCCCACTCATTGAGCAATGTCCGAATCAGATGTAGGCAAGCCTGATTACTAATAATGATACCCCTATACCCCAAAGCTCTCTCCAACAGTGATACAATCTAGTCACATGTTCACCTACAGACACGTCTCCTGTCAATCGAGTATCGTAAAAATGACATCTAAGCCTCATCTCTCGTGTCTCCAGCTGGACCCTTTTCCTAGTAGTATATCTAACCCTAGCCATCTATCATGTACAAGTTTATGTAAGTTTCATAATGAAACCACCTCTACAACATCTCCTTAAACTGAAAACAATTAAACCAGATAAACGAGAAAACATAATATAGGTAAACATTCTTTTTTATTGAATTCTATGTTTAGAGAAAGAAGCATATAGGAAGTGGTTCTTATCCGTTCATTTTTTAAAAGATTTTCACGTTAAAACATGTTTAAAAAGAAAAACGAGTTTGAGCAGAGTTTAAAAAGGATAGAACTTTGCTCTAATACCATAATTGTCACGCCTCATTTCTAAAACACATTTTTATCAGAGTTGTATAATGGGCGTGCAGAGAAAGAGAACAAGAGAAGACGTTTTATATAAAAAGAAGAAGATGAAAGACGAAAAGAAGATTTACATATATGAAATATTGGCAGTAGCCGAATCAAAACATTTAAATCGTTGAACAACGAAAAACTAAAACAACATCTATCAAAATAAAAATAGTATAGCTTTACAAACATGAAATATTAAAAATATTATTACAATATCAAGTTTTAGAAAGCAAAAGGAGAAAACTTGCTAGGGCACCCTTCTCTTTACAAATCTTGATTCTCTTCATCTCCTATAGTGTGAATACAGATAGGGGTGAGTGCATTGCATACACTCGTGGGGATCAACCATGTTTAAATATAACAAGTATATATAAATTCGGCAACTAGACACATCACATAGAATGCAGAGCACATAATTGCAAATAGATGCAAGTGCAACCCATCTTACCCTACAAAACGGTTTTTATACCGTTGGTGCTTTTTACGGACCACCAGTCCCTCCATAGCATACAATATCGTTGGTACTTTTTACGGACCATCAGTCCATCCGTAGTGTTTTTTACGGACCATTAGTCTCTCTGTGACATGAATGTGGGTCTTAATCCTTTCACAATATAATAATAGGAACACATTATTCACAACATATAATCACAACACGTAGAGTTCAACAATTCATATATCAAATATGAAAAACAATTAACATATAGAGATTTAGAATTTATCCCCACCTTGTTCGGTGATTAATCGTGTGTAAAACAGAATAACAAGTTTTAAAATGGTTGTTCCGATTGAGAGCCTACACATGTAAAGAGGTTTCTTAGTTTCGTTATTACGATAATTAAATATATAAATTCTCTCTTGAAGAAGAAACGATAGGGAAAAAGGAACATAACTAAAGCTTTAGAGATCTTAAGAATAAAGAAACGAGCGTGAAAGATAAAAATGTGATCACCGGGTGAAAGGAAAATTATTAGGGTTTGAATGGAGAAAAAACGAGCTTAAACGGAGGAAAAACAAGCTTAAACGGAGCGTTTAAAGGAGTAGGGGCATTTTCATAAATACAAAAAAGTTTTGGGGTTAAAACGAGACTTTAAAAGATGAAGGGCTAGAATGTAAAATTCTAAGAATCTAGGATTTGTAAAACGGTCCCCGAATTGAACGAAATAATAAAATGACCCCTCCCTCATCAAAACCCATTCCGCCATCACCGAAAAACATGGACAGCGACACCACGTCGCTGGCGACAACATGCACACACACGACACAAACTGACATGCACACACGTAGGTCGGTGCGCACACGGTGTGCCCCGACACTGCCCGACGTGCACACATCACTCGGTGCGCACACAGCGCAACCCGACTTTGCCCAGCGCGTGCACAACATGGCCCCCGGCACGCTCACCGCGCACACCCTGCGCCCTGCGTGCGCGCTTCCCAGCACCCTGGCGCATCACTGTGCTCCTGCCTACAACAACCAACACTGCCGGTGCGACATCGCATGCCGGCCACCATCTCCAACACCCACATCGGTGCCATCGGTGCCGACCACCACCTGCAGCGAACTCGGTCGCGCTGCACAGCGCCGCCTCCCACAACACAACAGCACACTCACGCGTGCGCACACACACACGCACATAACAGACCCGGCGCCGCCGCCCACGGTGGCGCCATCCCTCCCCAACACGACACACCCCAATATAAGTGACAAAGAGGGCGGTTCGGCGGCTGAGGGAGAGAGAATGGGATAGAGAGAGCAGAAGAGAGAGAAATGAAGAGAGAAGAGAGAGAAAGGAAGAGAGAAGAGAGAAAAAGAGGGTTTTCCGAAGTTTGACCGGCCGTTTCTCGACAAACAAGCCGTCGAAATGCAAAACCAAGCCCGGATTTAGAACGGGCTCGTCCAAAGCTATAAATGGTGTGAAAATCGACCGAAGTTGAGATAAAAGTTCCAGCTCTGGCGCCGGCCGAAAAACAGAGGAGAGAGAAGAGAGAGAGAAGAGAGAAAAATATCTACTTTTTTACCTTTTCGATCGATTTATTATTTTAATGACTCGTTTCGTACTATATATACATATATTCCGATTTTTTTTCCGTTTTATTCATATTTTTGTCCACGAACCCTTAACGAGCCGTCCTTTATCGTTTTAACTTGTGATTTTCGACTACGATATCTTTGAGTTTCGTTTTATGATATCGTTATTCAATTATAACTTATGCTTCTTGATTTAATTATACAACCAATTAATTAATTATGTATTATATCATTTTTCTTAAAAGCACGTAATTAAATTAAACAATTATGGGTTTAATTATTTAATTAGTTGATTATGCATCGTTTTGTCCTAGGTGCTACAATAGTAGTCCACTATATCACTAAATATAAGAAATGATCCCAAAATTCCACTAAATGACACTACAAGAAAAATGAGTATTTGCGATAAGATTTTTTGCGACAACAAAAGTAGTCGCAAAAACTCTAGTTATTGAGACAAAAAATTGTCGTAAAAAAATGTTAATATAAATTGATAATACGTTGTCACAAAAATCAATGAAAAAAAGTTTTTTTGCAACAACATTTGTTGTCGACTATATTAGCGAAAATGATATTGTCGCAAAAATACTATTTGTGAGAAGACTATTGCGATAATAATTTAGCGACAACATGTTTCGTAAATTATTTTTGCTACAATTATCAATATTTTTTGACAATATTTTGTTGTCGCAACTCATTTTTCTTGTAGTGTGGGCCCCATTAAATGTTGTAACCTTGTGTCTTTATGCAAACTTGATGGCCAACAGTTGCTAATCACATCATAAGTGATTTTGAAAAGGGGGTAAAATGCATATTCTTTGTGTAGGGTTACAAAAAATTTACTCCCCAAAATCCATCTCTCAAAATCTTCGAGGAAAGCATACAACATTACACGAAGAATATGGCTTAGAGATAGGTTAGTTTCCTTACTTTCTGTCTTCCATGAGCAATTAATTTTTTTGGTAATTTTTGGTGGTTTGTGAAATCTGATTTAAATCCTCGATTGTAATTATCGTGTAATGCTCGATTTGTTGTATTAGACGTGTTTGAATTTATGAGTATATATGGCCGAATATTGTTTAAATTGTAAGGTTTTGTGTTTGTACCTTACATGATAATTGTAGACCTGTTGTTCGATTTTAGTTGTGGTTCAACTGTAGCGCCCCGGACCAAAAATGAAGCATAATTTTTTAAATAAATATTTTAACGTATGACTTAATAATTATAAGCGTATATTTTGACTGTTTAATTTAATTACGTGCGTTTCAGATACGTGTTTAATGCGTGATTTGGATCGATATATTTTCTAGACATGGAACATAGAATAATTCTATACCATTAGATGCGTATTGGAGAAACGAGAAGATAGAAATGAACTAGGGGTCAATCGGAGACCCGTAGCCAAACGGTGACGAAAAGGGCAAAACACGAAGTTTCGGAAAACCGGAAGATATTTACGGTGAATAGAAATGAAGATTTTTCTGGTGAATAGTAACGGAGACTTTTCAACCGATGAATAGTGTTTGGATATTTTGGATGAATAATGATTTTGGAAAATCTATAAATAGGGGTGGTTTCGATTCGAAAATCACCGTTTTTCCGAATGAGCCGAAAGCGACGAAAACACGTAAGTCTCTCTCTCTCTTCTCTCTCTCTTCCCGTCTTTCTATCTCCGGCATGCCACCGCCGCCGGTGGCTGGAAAATTTCAAAGTTGTCGGTTTCGACCGATTTTTGCACAAGACGGTCGTCTCGACAAGACGAATCTAGGATAGATCTCGGAATTTCATTCTGATTTCTCGTTCGCTGGAAAACGGCAAAAAATAGCCTCTTAAACCCTAACCCTAATCTTGCACCACCTTTTCTCTCCTCTGTTTTTCTCTCTCTTCTCGTTGGAGCTGCTGACCGGAGGGCCGTTGGAGGTAGGATGAGATGCTGGAGGGTTGGCACCGCCGTGGGTGGCGGCGCCGGAGATGGACAATAGCTATATGTATGTATACGTGCATGTGTGTGTGTGTTGTAGGTGTTATAGTGTGTGTATTGTTGTTTCTGTTAGGGGCGGCACCGCCGACGGTACAAGGTTTCCGGTAGACGTGGTGGCGGCGGCACAAGATGGCGTCGCCGCGGCTGGTGGCGTCGGGAATGTGGCTGGCGAGTAGGGCCGACGTCGGGAGCACTGGGCGCGCTGGCTGCCGAGAAACCTCGGTCCCTGCCGAGAGGAGCTTCCCTACTGCCGAGAAATCTCAGCCCATGCCGAGACGAGATGCCACGCTGTCGAGAAAACTCGGCAGCCGCCGAGCCCGTTACCCACGCTGTCGAGAAAACTCGGCAGCTGCCAAGACCACATGCCGATGCTGCCGAGAAGCGCCGAGGCCGCCTGGTTTTCCCACCCGGCATCGGGTCTGCACGTGTCCCGTCGCACGCGATGTCGTGTTTTCGATCCGAACCTCATTTTTTTTCCACCGTATGTCAACATCGAGTCGTCGTCGACGAGATGTCGTTGACTGAGGGTCGTGGGCCTGGTCAAAGTCAACCCTTTAACCAAAATTACCAAAATACCCCTAAACTTAAAATGCTCCGTTTGAGCTCGTTTCAACTCCGATTGAGTTCTTTTTTTTTCCGTCATCTCAGCCATATGGATTGGTTATCCATCCTCATTTTTTCAACTCCAATCTTTAGAGCTCTCGATCTTTCGCGTAGTTAACGATCATTTCATCGCCGGAGTCTTTTACAGCTTTAATTATATATTATTAAGGATCTAAGAAACACCGTAATTATGTAGGCTACTTGTTGGATTGAGCTTTGAGTTATCTGATCCTTGGTACTCGCTACTCGAGCTTTGAGATATCCGATCTTTGGTACTTGCTACTCACGTGGTAACCACCGAACAAGGTGGGGGTAACTTCTAAACTCTAATAATAATACGCTACGATATTTAATATACTATGATGATAAATGAACGCATGCTTATGAATCTAATACTAAATGAATTGTTGAACCATATGTGCGGTGATTATATGCTATGATTATTGTGTACATGCATGGTGATTCTGTCGTCTCTTATTTATTTCTTCTGTCGTCTCCTACTTATTTCTTGTGGAAGTTCATAATTATATGAAGAGACAAAGGTCCAATTCATGATGAATGGACTAAGGTGTACTTCATATTATGGGGAAACAATGACACTCGTATTACGGGGGAACAACGATACCCGTATAATAAGTCGGGGAGTACCCGCACTTAGGGTCAACGGGGAGTACCCACCCTCGCTGCAGATATTAGCGCTAATGGGTTAACGTGTCCATAAATGATTCGAATTATGTGTTATGCATTATATATGTTGTGTCTATGTGCCAAACTTGAATATGTTGGATTTATTATGCTTATCTAATAAACTGTTAAAAACATGAAAAGTATCCCCACGAGTGTATTCAATGCACTCACCCCCTATTCTGTACTCACCCTACAGGTGATGAGGAGCATGATGAACTCTAGATGGAGAGAGGAGGTGCTATATCTGGACTTGTATGTTTAGGCTGATGTCACACAAACATTTTTCAAACAATGTTTTGGTTATTTCACATTTTGTAATAATATGATATATGTTTTGGATGTTAGATCCTGATGATATATTCTGTTGTTTTGTTATGTTGTATTTATCGGTATTGAGATCGATTGTTATCGGTATTGAGACCGATTGTTATCGGCTGAGGCCGTTTGTTGATATGTGAATGTTTCACATCGTCCCTTACCTCTTTCTTCTATTGTCTCCTACTACCTCTTTCTGTTTGTGATATGTGTCCCTTGCTATTCTTTCTTCACGCCCGTATGAAAACTCTGATATTTTATGAAAAAAAAGGGCGTGACATCAACCTTACATGAACATTCTGCAAATATAAGGTTACACGAAAATTTTGTAAAATATAGGGTTAAAGGAACTTTAAACAAAATAGACTTACACGAACTTTCTGCACCATATAGGCTTACATGAATATTTTTAGAGAACATAGACTTACACGAACATTTTTCATCATATAGGGTTACATGAATATTATAATTCATATAGGTTACACGAACATTTTTAATAATATAATGTTACACGAACTTTATTTAAAATAGGCTTACACAAACATAAAAAAATTAGGGTTACACGAATATTAAAAAACTTGGATTACATGAACATTAAATATTTAAAATATGTAAAAATTATTTATATTTTTAAAATTTGTTTACTTTAAACAAATTTGACAAAATATAAATAAATAAAAAGAGAAAAACATAAAATGAATATTAATTGAATATTTGTCCACTATGATGCCATGTGATTAAAATTTTACGTTAATTGAATATTTTCTGCCAATATATGTTTTAAATAAATTAAGAACTTATTTGGAAAATTGAACTTTAATTTTGTTATCATTTAATTGAAAAAAAATTAAAGAACAATTCAAAACTTTATCAATAAAAATCAAAAAAAAAAATTTGGAAATGTTCAATAATAAATTAAACATAGAAATATATAGTTGTCCTTATGTCACGTCAAGTGTGTAGTGTCGATACCCCTTATGCATGAGAGATGGTTTCTTATTAGTCGGGATAGTTGTCTTTATCGATTCTCAATGAGAGAGTTTATTTTGATAACCGGGTTGTGATTTGGCATTCTGATTTCAGCCCAATTGGGTAGCACCATCCACCTGAAGGTAGAACATATTATAGAGTCATTGTTGATTGTCCACGCACAACTGTTGCTAATCTCCGTACTAGATTTGTCGGGGGAGTTTCGTCAGAGTCGGGATGATGCCATGAAGATTGCCAAGATTCTTATAGTGTATTGCATGTATTCGGAATTGACATTGGACACATGATCGTAGATATGTAGGTTTGGGACTTAATAGAGCAAGAAGATCGATGGGAGAGCTTCCCACGGGGGAATATGTCTTATCTAACATTGTTATGATACATGGACAAGCTTCCTATCGCTGTGCCATCCTAGAATAGGAGTAGGGTCTTCACGTACCACTTTTATGGATTCTCGTTATCTCTAATGGTTTTTATTTATTTATTTTAGTTAAAATGTTTAAGATTTTAACTTGTTATTAAAATTGATGGCTAACATTAAGTGTACTCTATCTAGATATGAGCTTACGAGATGATTCCTGTAATGGACACATTTACTGGTTGTGACTAGATACTTAGTACCATATACTGAGATGTTTGAAGTGGTCTACTATGAGGAGTATATTTGACGTTACCGACACACATTGGGACGAGGTATTTTATTTCACATACTGCCTGATATAATAAAATTCATTATAAATTATCAGTTGTGACTTTGTGTTATTTCAACTATATGGGATTAGGTTGAATGTTTTGAGTCTCTCGTGCCTACTTTTGAGGAGACATGTCAACCATTTTGACGGTCATCGATACGACCTCTCCCAAGGTGTACAACTTGCTTTGTTGCGACGTAGTCGTAGACCTGCTTCAGATGCTGCTCCATCACGTAGTCGTAGGGCTAATGATGATGAGGCGGGTCCATCCACACATGCTACCACATGTCCTAGTCAAGAAGGTAGGAGTATTAGAATGACACACTATAGTACTCGTCATACGAGTCAGCACACCACTCTTACCAGTAAGTCTACAAATGCTACCCAAACTCTTCAGATTGACGTGGGTGACATGGATAGGGCATATATACGAGCCATCCCCAGAGCAGGCCTATAAGCAAGACATGCCAAAAATAGAGGATGCATTCTATTATCAGTCTTACTCGCTTATTAATGCTTATCAGCATGAAGAGCGTATCAATGCGGATCATTCTAATTGATATTATCACCATCAGTTGCCACCACTGCCCACTAACGATCATCAGCATAAGGAGCCTATAGCTGATCATGGTGATGATTTGTACGCAAGCTTGAGCTGTTTGATATACTGTTGATTTGCTTGGAGAGTAATTTTGGTGTATAGAGCGCCAGATTCCCAACGTAGTACATGACATGATCGGGGATGAGTACCAGTGTTTGGAGTTGCAGATTTCCTCGATGATTCGAGATGAGCTCAGATATTATTTTGGGAAGAGACCATCCTATCATGATTATCACTGGCCTCCATCACAACCAGATGACAGGATGAGTTGGCAACAAGATCAGCATGCCACTGAGTTATGTACTTCTGCAGTTGCTCCTGATGCCACAACACATAGATTTGGGCCTTCAATGATATCTTTCAATGGGGCATGGATCTCACGAGGCGTAGTGGATCGAGATATACACCAGTGCATGTTATTCTGCATCCAGATTCACCGGGTTTCTCTTCGAGAAATGAGACACATGATATCCAGTTGATGAGTGTCGACATTTGATTGGTTCGACAGAGGACACCATCTCATCTGATAAAAAGTCCATTCACATAGATAGAGGTTAGGAAGGATATTTGCTCAATGACTGATTTGGAGGTTTGGATCTCGCGCGAGGAACACGCTGAATATTAAGTTTTTCCCATTAATCAAATTATTACTTTTGTATTTTGGTCATATTGACAGGTAAAATATATTCTATTTCAAACGTAACATTGGTGTTGTTTTTCCCATGGGAGCAAATTTCTTCAAGGTGCTTATTGATCTAGTAGAGCAGACTCACTATGAGGTTAGTATTATTAGATGTTAAATAAATATATAAAGTGATAAAATCGATGATGTAATTAGCACTTTTACGTTATTTTTATTTTACAAGCATTTTTCTAAATCGATTTGTTTATCTCTTTTAGGCAATTGATGCGTATCTAGGAATTTTTCAGAGCAAGCCCCTATTTGTTGGTGTCCTAGTCCACCAAGGGTTATTGGGGAATTGTCAGATATTGGACACACACTTCTTCGTAAGTTTTATCTTCAGTATTTTTATCTTAAGTGATACTACAATGAATTTCACTCGTTATTATATTAAACCATATAGGAGACGTGTGGGGAAATATGGAAGAAAAAGTATGCACACGACCCTTCTAATGTGCGTTACGTGTTTATTTAAGTGTCGTTTCATATAAGAAATATAACAAACCAAATGTTTACCACAATACAAAAATAATATGAGTAGCCAATATATAAAAGGATTTCATAGACATACATAACGCATAATGATATAATTTATTCTTCCTACACATGCTGCTGATCCGGATACAGTTGGCACTTATTTCTTGTATGAAGATCCGCATCACAAATAGAGCATTTTTTCTTTTTTCTCGTCTTGGCTTGAGTCTTGATCGTGGTGTTGTTTTCATTATATAGTTCATCAAACAAACCATGTTGAGAGTACATAGGCACATGTTCGGTACATCTAGTTTTGTTAGGATCGGTGTTACCGCAACGACTACATGTTCCAACTTTGCGTGCACCCCCGAAAATCCACCACTTGAAGGAATCCATCTTTCTTTTGGTCATCTAATTTGTTTTGGTTTGTAAGGTGTGTGCATACTTCATTCTGAATGTCATCAGACACCATCCAATCTTGTGGGTCAGGTATCGGAATAACCTCACATGCCCACATCCCCCTCAACTATTCTGTCGTGTAATTTGGGGCAACATATGAATTCACTAATTCCTTTGAAAAACTGTTAGAAATGAACATTCAAGAGTTAGCTTAAGATATCCAGCTTAGGTTCACTAACATCATTGATGAAAAAAGACAAGAGTACCTTATTACTGCACAAGCATACGAACACATAATCAAATCATTTTGGAAGATCATACACATGCATTCGTATAGGGATAGCTCAACGACATAAATCTTACTTCCATCCGAGACCTTGTATTTGTATTGTCCAAGTTTATTAACTTTCATTCGTCGTCCAAGCTTAATATGTTGACTTCGTGAGGGTGTTTTCTCTTTCTTCAGCAGAATCCTCTTCTCATAAAACCATTTTTCTGTAATCCGTCTAGCACACCCCAAAAAGAACAAACATGTAGATTTTTCGCCCAAAGGAGCGCATTCCATTCTATGTCTCAGCAGCATTTGATGTCATGAAATTAAATTTTTGAACAAGACATTTAACACAAGCCCATATACTCTGTTCTATTTTGGTTAAGGTACCCAATGCATCTTGTATCTTTGTTGCTTCTAGATTGGTCAAGTTACCTATCAATACAGCGACAAATTGCTCAACATTATTAGCCTTAAGAATTTGAATATATAACACAGATCTACAATGTATGACTCATATATAAATTGTACCACTCAAAATCAATGGTTTAATAACAATAGACTGCTTTATTGAAAAGTCCAACCTAATGTGATCCATGTTTGGCTAAATTTTATTGCAAATGAAAACAACATAGACCATGAGTTGCATCTGAGTAAACTTCCTTGATGACATTACTGATGTTGCCATGTTGATCAGACATGATAAGTAGTTGATCTGGACATCCAAATACTTTATGAACATGTTTCAAAAACCAAGTCTAAGATTCATCATTCTCCACATTTCCTATCCTAGTTGCTTGTGCAAAAAAATTTGATCGTTACCATCTTTTGTCACAGCCACAAATCTAATACCGTTATATTAATCTTTCAAGTGACAACCATCCATCACTATAACCGGCCGTGAATATCACTAAAATTCATGAATAGATACGGGCAATGCGAAGAACTCGTATTTGCATTTTCCAATTTTGTGTGTATCCAAAGTTGTATACGTCCAGGATTAGCAACCTTCAAGACTTCCGAGTACATTGGAAGATTACATAAGACTTTTTGGGATCTCCGTATGCAACCCTCATTACATGATGTTTTTCCCTCAATGCAACCTTATAAAGGAAATTTAAACCATGTCGCTCGTTTATTTTCTTGAATGATGCCCTTAAGAACGAGTTTTGAGTTCTCTTTTCAAAGTGTTTCAGCATAGTACTCATCGATCAAAGTAATTGGAAGTCGATGAGGAGCACCACTATTCAAATCAAATGAACATGTATGAGGGATAACAATCTTTGAGATTTTCCAAGTGTCATATTTTTCGGATGTATTGAGTGTGAATGGAGAGTTTTTTGGTTGCATTTCACATATCACCTGTGTTTGTCAGATTGATCCACACAGTATTCAACTTGATTCTCCAAATGGTAAAACCCAACTGCGTTATTTAACTCAGTTTTACTACTAAAAGTGGCTCCTTTTTACAGACTATATAGAGTCAGCTCGTTAGTGGCAAGCTCTGTGAAAGAGGGCTATTCAAATGATGGAATTTTTAGGATAAACTATTCTGGTCTCAAAATGTATGTCAAAAATTCCTAAAAAGTCACTCGTTGCTCCTCATCCAAAGCATTCTCTATCTCTTCATATAACTCAAAGTCATCATTTAGATCTACCGCTGGTGTCGATTCATCGATTCATCTTCATCATTGTTCGAATCTAAAACAAGATAGACATTAATTAAAAAATTGCATCTTCTATATGAAGTAAATACATGTATGATAAAATGATCTAGAAAATCACCACTTCAATCATCATATCCCTGTTCTATTCCTTCTTCTGGTTCAGCTGGTATTAGGATTTCTTCACGTTCTATAGACTCGTGATGTCGCTACGCTGTCGGAGACCTATTCAAATCAAATTGATGAAGGCCGAGGTGCCCACTAGTCGTTTGAGTATGTCACAACCTACCTTATCTGATCCCCATTAGTCGTTGTAGTCCAAGGGAAATATTCGAAAATTCCCAATTTTGTACGGGATTGTCAATGATGCATTCATTTGTTCCTGTTACGAGGTCCAACATTAAATATTCCAGACGATAAACCTCCAAGGCAACTATTCTGAGTTTCCGTTGACAATATTCTTTTAAGAGAAACAAAAACAACAAGAACCTCATCGATCATTGGCAATAATTGTTCCAAATCCAAATCATTTTTTATTTTTATCATTATTCACTTTGTCTCCACCAGTGAGTGGATCACATATCCCAACAGTCCATGCCGACACACACAAGTCCATGAATTGGCTCGAATAGATCATGATATGTGATTTTTTGAAGGTGAAACACCTCTTGGAAATCATTTTTATATTCTAAGCTTCTCAATAGCCTCCAAACCCAACTACTATAGATATGAAATCATCTTTTCCTAAAAAATCACAAAAAAAAAAAAGTTATTACCTCATCATAAAAACATAACAATATTATAAAAAGTTTTAAAAAAACATAGTAATAAAATCGAACTATAAAATCAATTCGTTCATGCTATTATGAATATATTATGAAAATAAAAAAATACCACACACATCAAGCATTATAATTTTCATGTAAAAAGCGTGAAAAATAGATCAAGAAATATTAATTATAATATTATACAATGGATAACATATCAAAAACTACACGCAAAATAACTAATATCAAAAACTAATTATAATGGAGAACATAAACTAATTACTAATAATTATGGAATTAATATTATAATTATTAATAATTAATAATGAAAACTAATTATTAATAATTATAGAATGGATGCCATGATTAAAAACTACATGCAAAATAATTGATCACTAAAAACCAATTATAACGGATAACATAAACTAATTATTAATAATAATAGAATTAATAATTACAAATTATTAATAAATTAATATCAAAAAATAATTATTAATAATTATAGAATGGATAACATATAAAAACTACACGCAAAATAATTGATCACTGACCTATTATAGCTTTACACGAAAATTGTCACTCTAATTATTTAAAATATGATTATTAAAATAGTGAAATGTTATATCATGCCTTACACGAATTTTTTTAAACTAATATTAACTAGCATAAATATACACAACACTACACGAAAAATACACCGAAGGAATGTAATTTTCGTGTAAACTTATAAACAATATATTTTTTGTGTAAGCTATAATTAATAAAATTTTCGTGTAAGCCTTTAAATAATGTAATTTTCGTGTAAGCATATAATTAATGAAATTATCGTGTAAGCCTTAACGTAATGAAATTTTTGGGTAAGCTTTAAAATTATGTAATTTTCCTCTAAGCTTATAATTAATTAAATTTTCATGTATGCCTTAACGTAATGAAATTTTCGTGTAAACTTATAATTAATTAAATTTTTGTGTAAGACTATATTTAAGGAAATTTTCGTGTAAGATTGGTTTGAGTGATTTAAAAGAAAGCAATAAATAAATATTCAATTTCATGGACTATTACATGAAAATAAATAATTATAAATAAAATTATGAAAGTCGTGTAAGATTATATCAGAGAGCATTAAACCTCTAAAATTTGTAGAAGATTATAACAGAGAGCAATAAACTTCTAACCTATAATAATATTGGTATTCTATTTCATGTACTATGTTACACGAAAATAAGTAGTTAAACTATGAAAATTGTATCCATTATACATACCTTTAAACTTTTAAACGATAATTTTTCAAGGTTTCCAAGTTCTATCCACAAAAATTTATATTCTGCCGAAAATTAACTTGAACAATTTTTTTTGAGAGAACTTGTAGTTGTGTTCTATAGATTGTCATGTAATATTTCGTGTAATTAATCTGCTTGTATAGACCAGAAAATGATCAAATGTCATCGATGACGTGTAATGATTTCATCCCCTCATTATATAGAAAGTGAAATTAATAGGTATATTAAATGTTTGACACATCAGTTGTGGACATATGTGTCCATGATGTGTAGAATAACATGGCTGTATATAGAGCACCCCAAACAACAATGTATCACATGTGATGTGAATTAAACAGTACAGAGTACAAAATGGAAAGCAATTTTCTAGTAAGCTTTCCAAAGCACAATCATATCCATCTGCAGAAGTAAGGCCATGTTTGGTTTGAAGGTTTAGGGTGGTTTGAAATTATAAACCACCCTAAACCTGTGTTTGGTAAATGGGTTAAAGGCCCGAAAATTTAATTGGGCCCGGACTTATTTACCTTGTTTAGGATGTGTTAGAGCATGGTTTATAAACCCACCATTCTTGGTGGGTTTAAATCTGGCCCTACAGTGACATCAAATTTGGACCAAACTGCCCTTGCTTTTTCAGCCGAAATGACCTTTATGCCCTTAACATTCATACAAACCACCAAAATGCCATTAGATATAACAGCCTTTGAGGAACCAACTCTCTTCCAATCTCGACAAACCCTAGCCGATTGTTCTTCACACAGACGAGCCAGCCGATTTGGCTTGCAACAACGTACAAAGAGATCATCACTTTCGCACAAAATCTATACTATTCCTCCTCTCGACCAATGATGAACATCTCCGGTTAAATCCCCAAGACCCACAAGTTCAAAACAAGTTTCGAGCAACCCACATGCAAAGAGCAACATTCCAATCGACTTTGATGCAAGGTTCCTGCTCCTCTCGACGAATTTATGTCATCTCCAGCTAGATCTCCAACACACAAGACTCCCTAGAAAAGCAGATCGGCGGAGGCCATTCAAGTTCTGGTTCAATTCGACAAGGTTCTCTCTCTGTTTTTTATTTTGTCTGTTAATTATCAAACCCCAGAGTTGTGTTAGGATCACGTTTTCAGCTACAAATTTACTGATTATATTGTAGAATTAAAGATTTAGTGAAGCAAGGATGGAAATGAAAAGTAAGATCTCATTCCGTAGTCTTGTTTTTTAAATTAATTAAGTGTTTTTGTGAATTACATTCTAAATATAATCAAGTTTCTAACAAGGAATGAAATAAATGTGTTAATTAAACCAAACATGGTATAATATTTTCCATCATTTAATCCTTAGTTAAATTCAATGTTGTGAAATGTATTTGGTGGGATGGAGATTACTTGGAATGTTCACAGTGTCTCACTTTCTGTAGTTGATATTTGGATAAGAAGTTTATATCGAATGGTGTTTCCTTGGTTTGCAGTTAATGACTGAAGCTCTGGAGAGTGAGGTGAAGAGCAAGGTGGAAATTAAGGTAAATGGCTTTTCATTTTACAACGGAGGATATGGTTTGCAAATGATTTCTGAATGAAATCGCGTACTGACTTGAAGAATGACTTTTTTTATTACTAGGCCTTTATGCTCTGACTTATGTATTTTCAGGGTTGTGCTGTTAGAGTATCTCTTGTTTGTAGCTTAAAATCAGTTCATTGCTTCTCTGTGGATCGTATTACTGCCACTATGAATTGTGGCATTATGATTGTTTATTTTATTATCATTGTTGTTGTTATTTCTATTTTATTTCCTTTTACTTCAGTTAGTACAAGGGTCTGATTTGAATTATTGATACTTTCATGGAAACTAATGGGTTAATTAGAAAATAAATGGAAAAATATTTAGTCTAGATAATTGGTAAGATTGTTATTAGTGATTTAGTGATATGTAGTCGCCATGTCCACAAGTTACTTGGCTCCTGTTAACATCATGATTTCAATTCAAAGAAATGCCACAATGCATGATGATATATGTTAAACTTGAATTGCCAAGTTATCACAAGAATTTTGTTATAATGATAACTATAATACTCTTTTCCCTTTCGAACTTGTCTACATACTCTCTTCCATCTTACTGCTATTATAATAATCTGAACAAAATAGTTTTCAGTTTGGAGTTTCTTGGGGTATTAGTGCTAGGTAAATTGGTTAACCACTCTACTTTCTACCTGAAATTTCTTAGATAGGACTTGGCAAGGGCTTATTTGTTTATATATATTTTTGTATTTAATTAGCGATTTGAAACAGGGTCTTGATGTTAACAAGTAGAAGGTAGAGATTAATTTTTGGGTTTGGCAATTGGTTTATTTGCAGTGAGCCCCTCTCTAGTTCATATCCATCTCTTGTTTAGTGGGCTTACAATCCAAATTGTGTGGTCCTTGCCACTGTGTACTCTTATGTTGCCCCTATTCTCATCGTCTCTGTTTTCAACCATTGACAACACAGCTCCATGTAATTTTTTTTCTCCATCATGTTGCTACAGGGACATCTTCATACGTATCGATCCTGTGACAAGTTTGGACCTTCATTTTACAAAATGCCCAGCTTAAAAGCGAGGAAGGCCAGGAGACCGTTGATTCAGTGAAGATTGTAGCTTGTGACTTGAAGTTGCTAACTCAGTGAAAAGACGTATCTTCTGTAGTTTTGTTTCTATGTGGATCTGTAGTGTAGAGGAAAAACGTCGTAATAGAGGAGTGGACATGAGAAAATCTGTAGTTGACTTGTGTTTGTATCTACTGGTAAAAGAGTAATAGTTGACTTGTGATTGTACACTTTCTATTGCCTCCAATGAATTTTATAACTAACCATATATGTCTTGCGATTGTGCTTCATTTGTTGGGATTTTTTTTATGTTGTTATTTTGCCTCTATTTGCATGAGATCATATTAATGTATCATTTTCCCCTTTTATTACTGTTTAATATTGTTTTTTTTTTATTCACTTTTTACAGACCATTGGCGTTAAATTAAAAAAAGTGTAAAGAATGTAAAAAAAAAAAGGAGTGTAAAATTAGTGTTCATAATTTAAAATATATGATGATCAAATATAAAAAAAATTAAAACTTAAAATTTTAAAATAAAAATGGGGTTGGGTTTTTCCAGTGTGTTAATTTTTGACATTTTCATATTTGTATTTTATTATATTAATTTAATTCATTATTTTATGTTTTTTTAAATTAAGGATATTTTGGTCTTTTTTACTTTTTAATCAGTCTTAACCAACAAAACAAACATAAAATTTAAAATAAACCCACATTTACAAACTCATAATCATTCAAACCAAACATAAAATTTAAATTAAACCTACTCCAAAACCTACATACCAAACACCAAAAAAGTGTTATTTTGTCTTCGATGAACAGTAAAAGCCCGAAAAGCTCAACCAACCTAAACAAACCCAACCACCGAACCAAACGTGTCCTAAATGATAAAGTCGGTTTTATGTGGCCCCATCAACTATTCGCATTTGACTAGGTCAAAAAAAAAAAGATAGAAAAAGATCAAAAATTATTCGCATTTGACTAGGTAAAAAAAAAAGATTGAAAAATATCAAAAATTATATTTTGTGGTACAGTGAGATTTTAAATTATAATTGATGATATAAAAAGTAATAAGTTAGTGGTATATTTGGCTATTTCCACCTTAAAACATCTTCCCTAAGATCATGTTTATTGGGCATGTCATGCAACCGGTTGTAACAAAAGACAAAAGAAAATTAAAAAGAAATAAATCAAAATTATGCCCATTTTCCACGAACGGTCGGCGGAACGACCTCCCCATTTTTTAAGTTGTGCACACTTTCAAAGAGGCTATCTTATCAAATTATGTCACTTGTCAAGCTGTGATTGGTTTATGTGATTTCTTTGAGATTTTTTTTTATACACTCAATTATCAATAAAAAAAAAAAAATTACCAAAATTTCTCCTAATTTCCTCTCTTCTAATTTACTTGAATTAAAGATCCGTTTTCATTTAAAAACTAATAATCAAAGGGTTAAGTATTTTATTTTTATTTTAAAAACAAAGAAAAAAAAGTCAAACCCTTATAATTGATGAATTGTTTGTTAAGAGCATATATAAATGAACATATATAATTCGTTAAGAGCATCTCAATCGATCTTGATCATTTATTTTAATTGATGAATTGTTGGTTAAACCTTGTAAATTATAGGGTTTAATGAACAAAATAGATATTGTTCGTTAAACCCTTATTTTCTAGGATATTGTTATTGTTCGTTAAACCCTATAATTTACAAGGTTTAACGAACAATAACAATAGGGTATTGTTCGTTAAATTCCTATAATTTATAGGGTTTAACGAACAATAGGGTATTATTCGATTGTTCGTTAAACTCTATAATTTTTAGGGTTTAACGAACAATAGGGTATTGTTTGTTAAACCCTTATTGTTAAAAATTTGACGAACAATACCTTATTGTTCGTTAAATCCTTTAAATTATAAAATATATATATATGTAATTATTAAATCATTAAATTAATAATTGTTATAGGTTGGGTTGATGTTATTGGTAAAGTGTGAAAATTGTAGAGGTTGGGTTGTGTTGTAGGTTGTGTATATGGAGGAAAGAGAAATGAATTTTTTATTAAAAGGTTGGATTGTGGGAGTTTATTGATAAAGATGATCTAATATTATCGGAGATATGGGCTAATTAATGGCATGATGTCCTAACGATGGCAACTGAACGATAGCCTAACGTCTAGCTACTTGAACTTTTATCGTATCGTATACGCAATGGTCTGCCATAAAATTGCATTTTTGATCCCACATGATATATACGATCCTACTTTTAGTCCAAAAGACAATATTAATTGCAGGATTGGTCTCAACATTACAGATTCCCTTAATTAGTTTTTGTTGCATTTTTTAGCCCACACATGCAAAGTTAAATCTGCTAATCTTGCACTTTGAGTCCCACAATCACGATTAGCATTTTCGGATCAAATGTGGCACATAGAAGGGAACATTTTGATTAACAATCTGACAAAAAATTCATAAACTAATATAGACATATAGGTCAAAATTTATGAATAAAACCTTAAAAATATCAAACATATTTATTATTTACAAAATAAAATGTATTAATATTGAAAGAAATAAAAAAAATCATCAAATAAATTATAAAATTGTTTGAATAAATCCGGAATTACCAAATAAATATAATGTTTGAAAATCAATGTTTAGATTTTGATGAGATAAAATACAA
Source organism: Scutellaria minor (assembly GCA_954870855.1). NCBI lineage: Eukaryota > Viridiplantae > Streptophyta > Magnoliopsida > Lamiales > Lamiaceae > Scutellaria > Scutellaria minor. Next base: position 11,285,555 of record OX940733.1, read on the forward strand.
TTATAATAGAACTTATAAGACACCCCATCTTTCACACAATTTAGGGAAAATTTCAGTTTTCATCTTGTCCTATGACTCATTTCTGATTTTCGCCTGCTCATTTCAAAATTTCAACTAATTGGTGCTGTAATTGCAAAATTTGTTCAATTTTAATACTTTTTTCAACCGAAATTTGTATTTTCCGATGATTTGTTCGGGATTGTAACATACACGCCCCCAACTTTTCAATTTCATCGAGATTGATATATTGAATTTGTACTATAAGTTGAAATGAATATTGAAAATATTAAAATATTGATATGCAATATTGAGGATTTTAAAATTGACAATAGTTTTATATATTTATAATAATTCGTTATATTTACCATATGATATTATTATTATTATTGTCAATATTAATTATAAAGTCATATTTTATTATTAGGTAATGTTTACATAGTTTTTTATACATACACACATACAAATATATAAAATCACGTTTTATTGTGGTTTAAGTTACATTTATTTATGAAAATTTGTGATAGTACTCCTTAAAATTCCATAAAACATAAACATCATGTTTTATAATTGTATGACAATTATACTAGTATTGACATGGGATATCGATATATCCATCAATATAATTTGTCTAAACTCAAAATATTGATATTTCTATCAATGCCCATATTTTTAACTTTGTGTCACCATATCTAGTGTTTACTTTGATGGAAATAAAAAGTTGGGTTATCCTTCTGATCCGGGATAAAATGTCAAAATCCGGATAATACTTTGGAGAATAATCCAGGCTCCCCTAGGAGAGTTTATCCTGGGATAACATTAGAAAATTACATTTATATCCTTATTAAACATTAAACATTTACATAAAATTGACATTTATGTAATATCACTTTTATCCTAATCTTCACATATTGCATAGTAAACAGTGGATAAGGATAGGTAATATCCTTATCCACATATTGTATGTTAGAGTAAACATTGTAAGTGGATAACAATTTATATCTTATCATATGAAATTATCTCAATGACCTAAATAATTAACTTACCTCTGTTTGCCAAAATAAACGGAGCCGTTAAGGATAGTTAATGTCCTTATCCACATATTATATGTTAGAGTAAACATTGTAAATGGATAACAATTTATATCTTATCCTATGAAGTTATCTCACTGATCTAAATAACTAACTTACCTCTGGTTGTCAAAATAAACTGAGCCGTTAAGGAAGAAAGTTAGTATGATGGAGGGTATCTAGAAGAGTGAAGGAAATTGGTAGTATTTATTGTAGGTTCCCATACACCTATTACTATCAACATTGTAGCTGCACTTAAACCTATAGGAAGAGGGTTTTTTTTGGCAATATGCATGCATGCTATTGTAGCCTGTAGGTGGGGAAAGCTAGTTGAAGTTGATTTGTACCAGCATTGTATTGCACTAATATTTATAGTAAAAAAAATTCTAATTAATTAACCTGCCGTTTTAGCTACTAGTTGAACCTAATTTATCTACAGTACCTATTATCGTATCTGCCAGAAAATTGCATTACAAATTTATCAACGTACCTATTAATAAGGATTGGTCTTAACATTACAAATTCCATTAGAAGATTTCTAAATCTATTGAGATGAGAAGTGATAGTTAGAAGATGCATACTGAGTAACTGATAATTAAAATCAATAACTCAAACCTAACATTAAAAATATATATATAAAAAGTTTAAATATTCAAGTATTTTTGTCAAATTTGCCAAATGTTAAAAATTTGAACAAAATTTAAATCCTCCAACTAGACAAAAATAAGATGTTTCTTTAAATATAGCAAATATATTTATTTAATGGGTAAAAAATTAAAGAAGCCCTAAATCCATAAAGAATTTAAGGAGGAGTGATGATGAATAAGATTGTGGATAAGATCTTCTATACTGTGATTTTTACCTAACATATATATGAAGAAGTGGTGGGTGAACGAGATTGTAGATGAGATTTGATATGTGGTTGTTTCTGATATTTTTGTTTTAATTATCAAATATATACAAAATATTATTTTATCCTAAAAACAAATTGAGATTTGAAGGGCAGAGACCCTTACCCCTTTGTAGCTCTGTTCCTGATTGTACTGAGCCTCTTATAGTAAAGTTTACTAATTAATTAAGCTGCAATTTTAGCTACGAAGCTACTAGTTGAACTTAATTATCAAGGATACCAGGGACGTAACCAGGATCATAAAATGAGGAGGTCAATAATAATTTATATTTTTTTCCTTACATAAAATAATATATAAATATTTATTATTAAAATTTTCAAAAAATACCCCTGATCTTCAATTTTAAAGGGGTAAAATTTTTTTTTTTTTTTTTTTCAAAGTTGGGGGAGGGAATATGGACTAACAATGGCAACTTGACCTTTAACCCACCCCCCGTTTAGTTTATTGTATCGTATACGCAACAATCTGCTAGAAAATTGCATTTGATACGTACGATCGTACTTTTAGTCCTAAAGAAAAATTAATTGCAGGATTGGTCTCAAGACTCTCAAGTCTCAACATTACAAATTCAGTTAGTTTTGATTGCATTTTTCAGCCCACACATACATGCAAAGTTAAATCTGTTAACCTAGCACTTTTAGTCCCACATTAACAATTAGCCTTTTCAGATGAAATGTGTTGGGGCTAGGGCCGGTCCTGACATTTTGGGAACCATGGCGAAATCGAAAAAGGGATCCTATGGAAAAAAGAAAACATTTTTACTAAAATAAATCAATTTTAAAAATCTAAAAATAAGAAAAAAAGAATTCTTTCAGCACATAAATCAAGTTTTCTATATGCTACTTTGTTGAAAAAAATGCTACACCTACAAATATAAAAGCAAAAATAAGTTTTAAATTATCATTGAAAATATTTAGATCTTCTAGCATTTTGAAATGCAAAATTATTGATAAAGTCTTCAAGATCCAGGTTTTCCAAAAGCTCATATTCTCTGCAAAGAATTGCTAAGTCATTTTAATCTTTTTTTAAGTCATAGTTGAACGCAAATAAGATTTTATCAATTTTAGTTTTGAAAAACTTCTTTCTGTTGATGTTACAATAACTGGTATGGTTATCAAAACTCTATAAGGAATGACAATTTAAATAGGAAAACAATCCAAAGTTTTTACAAACTCAAAAATATCAATAACTTATTTTGTTTTTATTGGTAAGCATGATTGTAGCACTTCCAATTCAGAAAATAAACCATCAACATCAATATCAGATTTGTCATTATGTGTTAGAGTAATTTGAAGATTAATACAACACTCATGCAATCTCTTATCATCTAATAAAAGCCACTTTTTAGGATTAAACAAAAAACATAAATTATTTTCAAGGACTTCCAATTGTTCAAATATTATACTCTTTAGAGATGAAATAACTATGTCAACTATAACAAGAAAGTAATTGATTCTAAAAAAATTCTCAACAGATTGTGAATTTTCTTCATGACAATTTTCATCAAATTGTTTCTTCTTATGAGTTTTACATTTTTTATGAAATATAGAATCAATTATATTATATATTTGGTTAAATACAAATGTGTTATAACTATATATACCTAATGTTGGGTTTAACTTTGGGGTCCCTTGAAAAATGAGCTCTAGGCCAGCCCTGGTTGGGCCGAAAGTAGACCAATTATATTGAGAAGGCTAAACACAACAAACTCAAATATATTGGATAATATATATATACTCAATATTAAAAAATTAGGCATGAGTAGAGGGGCTAGATAAGTGCAAAATTAATTTTTAATATATATATATATATATATATCTATTACTAATATAAAAGTATGAGTTGCCTAATATATCCTAATTAAAGATCATTATTTAAGGTCATAATAGTAATTTAGTATTTATATATTTAAATAATTTTATATTAGAATCACAATCCAAAATCCTATAGAATCGAGTAGAATTTCTTACAAAATATGAATTGCCTAATATATCATTATCAAAAGATTATTATTTAAGGTTATAATTGTAATTTAGTAGTTTTGTATTTGAATAATTTTATATTAGAATGCTAATCCAAAAGATTCCTAATCCAAATATTTTTGTATTTTCTAAATTTATATAGAATCTTATTCCAAAATCATATAAAAAAATCATAACACTATAAATGTAATTTAGTATCTATGAAGTTAAAACAAAATAATAAGTTATCATATAATGACTCTATTATATTAGAACATAACTCTAATTTAATATATCACTTTATATATGGGTTATTTGTATTATTTCATATAAAAAAGAATTTACTTGTAGAATGAAATTATACATCACAACCTATTGGTATCATGATCAATTTATTGATATAAATTCAATGCCAGAAGTACATCAATTGAAAAAATGACGATTTGATTAATTGAAAATTGTGGAACTAACTCATTATCGTAGTAAGGTACAATTTTCAACAATCCACTAATACGTAATTATAGCTAATAACTATGAGTAATTTTTCATTTATAATTTTATAATGAAACACTTCAAATCATTCACATAAGTTCCACGTTAATAATATAATATTTGAATTTTAATTTTGTTTCTTTATTTTGTCTCAAAATAATATTGCAACGTTTGAGACATACTAAACATTTTTTTATTAAAATTTCTCCAAATTATTCATGTAGAAACATTTGTTTATGGTTTGAGTGTTGTTTGAACTTTTGTTTATATATATATATATATATATATATATATATATATATAAATAGTAATATTTATATATATATATATATATTTGACTTAAAACTATTGTTTGAATATTAATGAATTAATTATTTTACAATTCAAAAGAAGTACTTTTGTATTTAACTTTTGACCGCCTGAAAATTCATCTTATGGTTCAATAATTTCATAATTACTCATATTAGTTTATTCAATGATTATTGATTGTTGCTTTTTCCTTTTTAGGTTTGATAAATAGAAATATGCATACTGCGTTAGAAGTATATTGACGAAGGAGAAATGTGTCAATATTAAAAAAAAAAAAACAAAATTCCAATTCTAGTACTATTTAATGACAAAAATATATTGATCATAAAAAGGAGAAAAACAAATTAATGTCTCATCAAGCGTTGAGTTATGAATTTGTATATTTGATTCATATGTATACCTTTGCAATTCATTCATACATATTTGTTGCAATTCTAATATTTCAATGATATTTTATCCTTGAGCATGCATTGCACCAAACGGACCCACACATTTAAACCGAATAAAAACAGTGTTAGAGTTCAATTTCTTTAACCCATTTAAATTTATCCATTTAACCCGAAGTCTGTTAAGCACCAAATCTGCTAAGCTAGCCCGACGATTATTCGGTTGGCACATTAGCCCGTAATTTTTTTTTTTTGAAAATACATCAATTTTTTAGTCTTATGTATATTTGGATTTTACATTATATTACAATTAACTTAATTACGCTTCAACTAAAACTAATGATCAAATGAAGGAAAAAAAAACCACGTGAACAAACTAATAAATTTCAAAAATCAAAAATATATTACATAATTAAATGAACCGAGAAAAAAAAGAAAAAAACTTCCATTTGCAACGACGAGATCTATACTAGACATAGTATAAGGAATAAATAGATTCTATACGATGGGAATTCAATCTCAAGTACTTTTGGGAGTTATTTTGTTTTATCAGATTGAGTAGAGATACCTCTAGTAGCATATAATTAATCGAAAAAAATTCATTTTTGGTCATTCTCTAGAGGCGATGTTCGCTTTTGGTCCTGTTATTTTAGTCCTGTAATTGAAAATTTTGTCTAACTTTAATTATTTTTCACCGGATTTGTATTTTCCGTCAAATTTCCGGCAAGTGACACACTCGCCCCCAATTCATTATTTTCAATCATGTTATGCCTACTTGGCCCTTTTTTTTTTTTTTCCAAAGTGGAATTTTTTTGTATTTATTACCTAAAATTGCCAAATCATTACCCACTCATTTAATTGTATTAAAAAAAAATGATACAGAAAAATTAAAAAATCTGGACAGAAGAGTTAAAAGAATCAAAAGGGATTAAAACACAAAATTCCCCAAATTCTCCAAGAACCCTAAATCGCCAATTCAACCTAACAACCATAATCAACCTAAAATTCCCAATAAATTAAACAGCAAAAAAAAAAAAAAGATAGAATGAGAGAAATTAGAGCGAAAATCCCCTCATTGAATTGAAGAATCACAACAATGCCAAGATTTACAAGAGTTTGAATCAAAAACCCAGGCTCAATCGGGGCCATCTGAAGATCATTTGTTACCAAAAAAAAAAAAAAAACGTTTTTCTGCAAGAATCCCTTCATCATCAGCTACAGCTTGAAATTCAGACATGGGTCGGTGCAACGGATTGCCACAATCGTAATTCCTACTACCATAATACAAGGTGTTGGGATATTTCTGTATAGGTTTTGATGAGACAATGTAATACTAGATGAACTTTTAGAGTACCCATATTCCACATTTTATAAGTGGATTTTCGTTTGCCTATCAAATCTTTCAAGATGTATTTTTAAGAAGTCTATAGTACCAGAAAGATAGGTAGAACTCTGTTAGCAGGATTCTGGACTTTGAGTTTTTAAGAAAGCATTGAAGGAAGTAAGCAAAGTTAGTCAAAGTCAGAAACAGGAAGCAGACAACGAGATTCAGAAACAGGAAACTGATCAGAAGATAGGAAGTATATCAGAAAGGATACGCAAGTCAGGAAGTTGATTAAAGTATTCAAGAACAGAAAGCTAACCAGGAATAGAATCCTGTAGCACAACCGGGTGACTACTGCAAACAGAATAACAGGCAGTAAGTCCTAATCTACTTAATACAGTACGAGGAAAACGCTGGAAACAAAACGAGGATTGGATCCTGATTAGTTACCAGTAGATAGAAGTTTGTGAAGGGGCCACTGACAAACTGCCACATGGAAAGCGGCTCTGCAAAGTACTGTATCTAAAAGTATGGCACCATTAATGCGGATTCAGAGTAGGATGTGCTATGAAGCTCTGATCTTTCACACCGCATTAATTACGAAGATTTGAAGATCTTTTTGAATTGCAACATGGATCATGTCTCTCTTCAACGGGCATTTTCCAGACATCTATAAATAGAAGGTTGAGAGGATTGTGAAGACTACTGAACAAATTGAGTTCTTCAAAGTTATTCTACTATTCTTCATTATTGCAAGCTTTCGAGTTCAGTCACTCAACCTTCAGAAACGGTCGAGCCAAGCATCAAAACTTTCAAGCTCATGACTGTCTTCAAGCTTCACCAGTTGAAGAATCATATACTTTTAACCACTGTGCTGTGTGTGCTAGATTATTTTATTTTGTGTACTTAGTTGATAGGATTATATCCTTGCTAAGTTTGATTAGTCTTGTGTAGACTATCTTTTCCTGTGTGGGAGTGTGTCCCTGTGTGGAAGTGTGTATACCCTGTGTAGGTTTAGACCTAAAAATCTGGGATTCTTGTAGGTATAACTTGTTCTGGAAGAGGTTTGTAAAGACGAGTCTTGTAAAACAAACTGACCATAACGAAGTTCCTCCTTAGAGAAGGAGTAGAGTGGACGTAGAAGAATTACACCACCTTCGAACCACTATAAGCCATACGTGTTTACTGCTTATTTTAATTGTTGTATTGCTTTACTTGCATATCTATTATGTTGCATCTATCATAAGCATTCTGTTAAACCGCGTGTTGCAAAATCATACTTGGAAAAGAAAACTGGTTTTCATCAGAAACTCTATCAAGTTTATTCCGCTGCATTGCATTCTGATACCGGGACAGTAACCTGATTCAGCCAAGGGCCAAGTTGCTGACTCGGGACAGGATACTGTTCTCCAAGTGAGATAGAAATCTGTTATTCAGTTATATGTTTTTGAAAAGTTTGAAAAATCGATAGAGGTTCATTCACCCCCCTCTGAACCCCTGACCACTTGGGACCCAACACAAGGTTACAATGATGTGGCAATAATTTGACAATTTTAGGTAGTAAGATAATTAAAAACATTCCACATGGGAAAAAAACCAGTCATGTAGGCGTAAGGTTACTAAAAAAAATGAACTGAGCGTCAATGTGTGTCACTCGCTGGAAATTGACCAAAAAATACAATTTCGGCAAAAAAAAAAGACTGAAATTGGATAAAATTTTCCATTATAAAACTAAAATTGATAATTAGAAATTAACAAGACCAAAAACGGATACCGCCTCTAGGGAAAGACTAAAAATGATTTTTTTTCCAAAATTCACCAGTTAATCAACTCGAGAAAGTAGTTAATTTGATCATTGTGATTGCCCATATAAGATAATTAATTGATGAACTTAGATTAATCGGATGATAATTTGATGAGAATTAGATTAAAGCATGTCCTAGAACTTGTTTTATTATATCTTCTGTTAATCTCGATTGAATTTAATTGTTCTATTTATTTTTAGTCTAGTTAATTTGAAACTTAGGGGTTGAATTTGGGTAGTTATTTAGTATCTAGATAACTATAGTCTTTGTGGAATTGACCTTACTCACCGCTTCTACAAGATATATTGTACACTTGTGGAAGTAGCTAAGAAAATTAGTGAACACTCATATATGTTGATGATATGCTAGAAGGATCTTAGTAATGAATATTGAAAGAGAAAGAACATAACCCTAATTCTAAATCAAATTTCCAATATAGAGAAGATTTTCTGTAAATTTTGTGTTAAGTAAGGATATCCTCCAATGACGGATTCTAAAATTGCTGAAATGGCTTAAAGTTCTCTATTTCAATGCAATTAATTAGATCGATTATTTAGAGAGTTTTTGTGAGGGCCGGTATTAGAGCATCTCTAGCGGTGCACCGTAGTGATTTAAAAGTTCACGGTAAATTATTTTAACGGTCAATCTTGCGTTGGATTTAACACGAGTCAACTCTTGCGTTAATTTTTTTTAATTTTCTTTTATTTTTGTCTTTTCATTTTCATTCATATTCTTTTATTTTTTATTTAGTTTTTCCTAAATTTTGATTGTTGCTATATTTCACAATTAATCTACCAGATATAAATATTTAAGGTATTTTAATTATATGCAACTAAAATGTTACATAATACCATATATTATTTGAATAATAATAAAAATCATGATTATTTAAATGTATCATAAAATTTTTGCTAGAGTTTAAACACTTATTTATTTTATTTTTCATTTCTCACAAAACATAATATTTTGTATTTTTCTTTTACCCAAATCAAATCTTATATTTTAATTGATTTGTTTGGAGTAATTTTAGGAGATATGGTTTTTCTCATGTGTGTTCTTTTCTTGTAGAAGGAACGAAGATTTGACTAAATCTTAAGAGTAGTTATTTGGAGTAGGCAAAAATTCATTTTCAGTCTTGCCCTAGAGGTACTGTCCGATTTTAGTCTTGTAAATTTTCGATTATTAATTTTAGTTCTACAATTGAAAATTTTGACCAATTTTAGTTTTTTTCATCGAAATTTCAATTTTCCAATCAAATTTCGATGAGTGACACACTAGCCTGCAATTTCAAGATTTTCGATGACTTACGCTTATGTGGCAGTTTATTTTGTAGGTGGCATTTATTATTGTATTATTTTCATTACTAAAATCTCTATCCTTAAAATATTATAAGGATAGAAATGAAAAATATTATAAAACATCCTAGAGATTCTAAGGATAGAAATGAAAAATATTATAAAAAAAGACATCAATATTCTGAAAAACATAAAGAAAAAAAGAAAAAAAATGAAAAGAAACCTTTAATAAAAAAAATAGATAAAAGACATATTATATGTAATAAATGTCATAAACCAGACCATTATGCAAATGAATGCTGGACAAAAATAAAAATAAATGAATTAAAAATTGATGATAATATCAAACAGGCTTTATTATAGATTATGATAAAATTTGATTTAGAGAATTCTGATAATAGATCGGAAGAAAATCATCTTACTATCCTGATGAAATAAGAGATTTAGATAATGAATCACTTATTTCAGACAATGAAGAATGTGATGTTTGTATACAAGGACAACCTTGTAATCATATCAGTAATACTGATGAAAAAATGAGAGGACTTTTATAAATTCTTATCTCAGTTTCATGATCTTAATATTAATGTTTTAGATAATAATTCTTTTATAGAGTTACTTAAAAATATTAAAGGCACTGATACCATTTCTTACTCAGGATGCATAAAAATTAAAGACATAAGGACAATTTTATAAGACTCTTAGGATTTTACTAAGAAATTAAAATGTTAATGACTTTAGATTCTTCTTCAACCCACAAACGCCTTAACGCCTTTCTGGCAAAATGAGAAAAGGGTAAACATTAGAAATTTATAATCATCTTGGTCGTAAAACTCAAATCTGGGTGTCTTAACCTTTCATTAATTTTTATGTTTCCATTTCTTTCATATAATAAGACATGTTCAAACCCAATAGCTATGATCTAACCCATTGATTTAGCCTACCATGTAGGCTTGTAAAACATTAAAATAAAAAAAATTGAAATTTACTTACTTATTGAAGAACAATTACCAAGAACAAAATTTAGTTTTACACACAAAGGGTTTTTACAAGGAGGGTTGAGAGTGTGGAGGGAGAAAAGAGAGGCGAGTCAAAACTCAAGCGTACCTCTCAAATGAAAAATCAAACCTATAAATAAGGAAAGGAAACTAACTATTACAGATTGCTTTTTAAAAGCAAATAGTAAAGCTACTTTATAATTTTGGACATATCGTCCACTATCTATTACAAATGGGATTCAAAATCTTTCTTTTGCCTCAAAGATAAAAAAGTGATGTCTCATCTTGTCTGCCACCATTTCTGAAATGTCACTTGATTTCCATTATACTGCCATAAGAGAACTTTGAGTTTTGAGATCCTTCAATGTATTTTGAAGTTTAAATAGTTCAATCCGAATTGGAACATAATTTGGATTTTCTCTTCTAAGCAGATTTTTGCAATCCTCAATCTTTTCCTGAATAATTTCAATTTTCTTTCTGATAGTAAACACCTTATTATGTTTGTTTCCTTCGGTATATGATAGGATCAAAGTATGGATTGCATAATGAAGATGGATTATTAACTTCTAAATAATAAATTATCATCCTAATCTTTGAATTTCTCTATAAGAGATTCCTTTAAAATATCAAAGGAAATACTGAGATCTGGAGAATCATCCTCTAGATTTTGACCATCTTGATCTTGGTCTGAGAATTTATTTTATGTATCCTCTCTGTTGCTAGAACCAGATATCATAGATGTATCAGATTTTGAACCTGAACCTTCAAGATTTTTGAAGATATCACTTTTCATTTCTTCAATATAAATCTCGATCATTTTCTTTTTTGAAAAAGTCCCAGAATATTTTTAAGAAATTCTTTTGAAAGGACTAATAGAATCCTCTTGTTCTTTATTTTTATCATGTTTTTGTAGCTTATAAAGCTTTATCTTGTCATTAAGATCATCTATCGTAGATTGAAAATATAATTATCCAGCATTTGGATCAATCCTGGACATTTTCAATATAACCAATTCTGCAAAGACAAGGAGTATCATTTTTAGTATAACTGAATTTTGGTGTCCATTTTCATATCCATTGAATGCTTGATTCCATGAAAATTTTATAAGGAGTTTGTCCCTTGATAGAGTTTTTCTGGACAGAAGGAGACACAAGTGTCTATTCTTCCATAAGATCTCTAAAATTATCTGGTAGAATATTTATTGTGGTGCCAAACAAATGTATAAATAAATAAATAAAAAACTGAAAGTGAACAGTAGTTGAAGAGTAAAATGAGTAAGTTTTGCAATTGAGTGAGGAAGAAAAATAATTTGTCTTTGTCCTTTCCCTTATTTAAATTAAGTCAATGGTAGTATTGTATATAAAACATTATATAAAGGACATACATAAAAAAAAAAAAAAAAAAAAAAAAAATCGCTTTGGGGTTCAACTGTACCCTTGTCCCTTAATAGATCAGCCACTGATGGCTGGAGATGCCCTTACCGAGGTGTTTCGAGTTTGGCTGAATGTGTTTTCTGTGATTCAAAATTGAATCCTTTCACCAAGATTATAGTGTTGTGTGATCAGTCGAAACCAGCTCAAGTTGTCTAAGCCAACAAAAACGATGATGGTGATACCCATCAATTCTTATTAATTATTTTCTATAAATATCCAACACACACGATTAATAATTATATATATATAAACAGAGAGACAAAAATGTTACCGATAAGATTATTTTACATGATATATAAAATATATATGAAACTCCCTTAATATAATTTGGGTGTTGAGGACACTTGTCTGACAGCTTTATCCATCCAAATGACTACTTGTTTGTAATGGTCTTCGCCATGAGTCATTACTGCTTTAGTTTGCCTACTTTTCATACACATGAAGGTGGTAACCATTCGGAAATTGTAAACCAGGTGCTCGAAGAATTTCTCCTCCTTTCATTGCTTTCCACCTGTCAGATTATTTAATCAAATGCTTACTCATCTACACCTACCAAAACCATATAGTTTTGATAGTAGTTTCATAATTACTTCATTTTAATAATCTTCTTTTGTTATTGAGCAGGTGCAAATTAATACAAGGGATAGTATTTGGAGATGGGAGTTTGCAGCAAATGGTGTATCAAAAAAATAGCATGCCAAAGGAGGGTGAGGGCAAATAATCCCGTCGACTCAAGGAGGCAAGAAGTTAAGGCTTACAAAAAACCGTGGGTGGACCAAAAATATCAGTTCCAACTATTGTTTGGAAGGTATTGAAACAAAAAGTGACGACAAAAGATAACTTGAAAACGTGGGGGATTGCTCAAGATGCATCATGTGTGGAGAGGAGGAGGAAAATAAATTCCCCTTTTCTTTAAAGGTAAGTTTGCTATCAATTTGTGGAGTGAATGTCATAGTTGATCGAAAATTTATATGGTGTCGCATATTGACCAGTTATACACTTTCTCCAACATTGTAATGGGAGGGGAAACAACAAGAATAGCGGCTACAATTTGGTTTAATTTGAAGATTATAAACGAAATGAACTTGAAGATTAGGATATGGTCTTGGGTATTGATCTTTAAAGGAAAGAAACTTGAGTGATGTATCTAGTGCGAGTTGACTAAGATCCTAGAACATGTATTGAACTGTGTAATCCTTGAAGGTCGCTTGTGGATTATATGATGTAAGGGTGTTGAAGAACCCCTTGTCCATGGAAATTTCTTTTACTGATCAAAACATATGCGTAAACATGAAGAAATTGAAATAGAGAATCCTACTCATGGATATATAATTAAATGAAATAAAATTTGCTTAATTATTCCTGCTTGCTTGTATTTTGTGAGAATAGAATGAAGAAAGACAGCCATCTGCACCTTAGCAAAATCTGCTCCAACACACAGTCTTAACCCTCCTCCAAACACCATGAACTTTCTTGATCCAACATTTGTATCTATTCCCTGTACGTAATTAAGCATCATTAATTAATTAATTAATTAATCGATTAATGATGTGATGAATATTTATCTAAAAAGAAGTAGATGGGGTTGCCTTCCATCTCCATGGATTGAAGTCAAGTGGATTTGTGTACTCTTTGGGGTTTAAATGCACTGCTGGTGGACACACCATTACACCCCAACCTTCTGGAATCGTATATTCTACATCACCATATATCCATTAATTATTAATTTCACATCCTTAATTATATTTATTGACAAGTTATCATTTATTTTTAATTTCTAGTCTCTCTAACCTTTAAATTTGATTTCTTTCAATGCTTTTCTGAAAATTACTGGGACTATATTAGCCAGCCTCACGGTTTCATTGATGAACTGCAATTTAGTTCTGTTAGATAATGAATAGATTTAATTTAAGAGAAAATATATATGGTGATGTTGCTGCGATCCGACGCTCTTGTCCTTCAATCCAAAAACTCGAAATCTTGAACCCGATGACCTGCAAAACAAACACCGGGAGGGGTTCTCGGTGATGGGACTCCGACGCTCAAGTCAGTCAAGAGAATCATGGATTCTAGAGAGAAAACGTGTATGTATGTGTTTGTTATAATTGTGCATCCAAAAAATAAAAGAATGAATATAGCAAGTATATATACTCCCTGGAATACGTGGTAGTTAAGATTTGACCCAAAAAATATGGGATATGGGCTACTGGTTTCGCAAAAATAGTGGTTAGTTGGACTAAAACTTGTTCGTCACTTTTCACTGTTAATCAGTTCGTCGTCGTCACGAATCAGTTCGTCATCACGAATCAGTTCGTCGTCATCACGAATCAGTTCGTCGTCACAAATCAGTTCGTCGTCACCATGAATCAGTTCCTCATCACAAATCAGTTCGTCGTCACCATGAATCAGTTCCTCATCACGAATCAGTTCGGTTTCTGACTTCAGTGTGAAATTAAGGAAAAAGGCCCGGTTCGTTTTAGTTCGACCATATCAAGTACTCCCCCCTTCGAAGTGCGTGTTTATACGCATTGGTGCAGTTCGCTAAACACTTTTGTCGAACATCCAACGCTCTTTTTCGAGGCGAAGTATCTTCTCAACGACCTCTGTCCCATGTAAACGACAAATGGCAAAATGCGTTTCCCGCTAAGCGTCTCTTTATCTCTCACCATCTGACGGTTTCTTAGTGAAAATTTTTTTATGTCTTTTTTGGAAAACACTATATATTCTTCTTATCTGTAACTATTCTTCTAGAATTCTGAATGTTATCAGAATCTTCCATCTGACAATTGTCACAAGTAATGCATAATCAATATGTTCTTAACATAAAAGTTCGTACTTATAATCCACAAAGATAAATGTAAGTTTTAATCATCACAAGTAATTAATCCGCATAAATATATCTAGAAAACAAGTTCAACTGTAGTTCACTTAATCAGGACATTGCGAGGGAATGTTTCATTCAGTTCGCTTAATTAGGACATTCCGAGGGAATGTTTCAGCTCGGACATTCCGAGGGAATGTTTTCAGTTCGTCATTCCGAGGGAATGTTTCAGTTCGTCTAATCAGGACATTCCGAGGGAATGTTTCACTTCGCTTAATCAGAACATTGCGAGGGAATGTTTCAGTTCGTCATTCCGAGGGAATATTTTCAGTTCGTCATTCCGAGGGAATGTTTCAGTTCGTCTAATCAGGACATTCCGAGGGAATGTTTCACTTCACTTAATCAGGACACTCCGAGGGAGTGTTTACATTCCGAGGGAATGTTTCGGTTCGCTTAATCAGGACATTCCGAGGGAATGTTTCACTTCGCTTAATCAGGACACTCCGAGGGAGTGTTTACATTCCGAGGGAATGTTTCGGTTCGCTTAATCAGGACACTCCGAGGGAGTGTTTACATTCCGAGGGAATGTTTCGGTTCGCTTAATCAGGACACTCCGAGGGAGTGTTTACATTCCGAGGGAATGTTTCGCTTCGCTTAATCAGCAAGTATAACAGCAATCATATGAAATCAGACAAAAAAAGAAAAGACACCGCAATTTAACGTGGTTCGGCTAAATTAGCCTACATCCACGGAGAATGAATATTTCTCATTTTATTCAGGTAAAGGAAATTGAAAAACAGTAGCAAGCAACATACAGAAGTGTGATACTTCAAGTATTGAATTCAAACCTGTTCGCCCCGCTTTATCATTAATCAGTTCTCCCGCTTCATCATAAATCAGTTCTCCTCAGTTCTCCCGCTTCATCATAAATTAGTTCTCCACAGTTCTCCCGCTTCATCATAAATCAGTTCTCCTCAGTTCTCTCGCTTCATCATAAATTAGTTATCCCGCTTCATCATAAATCAGTTCTCCCGCTTCATCATCAATCAGTTCTCCCGCTTCATCATAAATCAGTTCTCTTCAGTTCTCCCGTTTCATCATAAATCAGTTCTCCCGCTTCATCATAAATCAGTTCTCCTCAGTTCTCTCGCTTCATCATAAATCAGTTCTCCCGCTTCATCATAAATCAGCTCTCTTCAGTTCTCTCACTTCATCATAAATCAGTTCTCCTCAGTTCTCTCGCTTCATCATAAATCAGTTCTCTCGCTTCATCATAAATCAGCTCTCCTCAGTTCTCTCACTTCATCATAAATCAGTTCTCCTCAGTTCTCTCGCTTCATCATAAATCAGTTCTCCCGCTTCATCATAAATCAGTTCTCTCGCTTCATCATAAATCAATTCTCCTCAGTTCTCCCGTTTCATCATAAATCAGTTCTCCCGCTTCATCATAAATCAGCTCTCCTCAGTTCTCTTACTTCATCATAAATCAGTTCTCCTCAGTTCTCCCACTTCATCATAAATCAGTTCTCCCGCTTCATCATAAATCAGTTCTCCTCAGTTCTCTCCCTTCATCATAAATCAGTTCTCCTCAGTTCTCTCGCTTCATCATAAATCAGTTCTCCCGCTTCATCATAAATCAGTTCTCCTCAGTTCTCTCGCTTCATCATAAATCAGTTCTCCTCAGTTCTCTCGCTTCATCATAAATCAGTTCTCCCGCTTCATCATCAATCAGTTCTCCTGCTTCATCATAAATCAGCTCTCCTCAGTTCATCATAAATCATCATAATTTTGCATCCCAATCGAAATAAACCCTATTTTTCCCATAAAAGCGTGATTCAAACTCATAACACAGAACACACACAAGAGAACCGGCGGAAAAGTATTTATACCACCAAGAGATGCAAAATAACCATCCTTGTCAGGGCTTTCATCTCCCTCGATTACCGACGTAATCGTCAAATCTGAGAAATTTACCGATGCTTCTATGTACGTCTCCCTTTCCAAAACAGTTGTGTTTGGATTCGATTCAATTCTCAACGTCTTAAAAGCTCAGATGATTCCCACAGACGGCGCCAATTGATGTTGCTGCGATCCGACGCTCTTGTCCTTCAATCCAAAAACTCAAAATCTCGAACCCGATGACCTGCAAAACAAACACCGGGAGGGGTTCTCGGTGATGGGACTCCGACGCTCAAGTCAGTCAAGAGAATCATGGATTCTAGAGAGAAAACGTGTATGTATGTGTTTGTTATAATTGTGCATCCAAAAAATAAAAGAATGAATATAGCAAGTATATATACTCCCTGGAATACGTGGTAGTTAAGATTTGACCCAAAAAATATGGGATATGGGCTACTGGTTCCGCAAAAATAGTGGTTAGTTGGACTAAAACTTGTTCGTCACTTTTCACTGTTAATCAGTTCGTCGTCGTCACGAATCAGTTCGTCATCACAAATCAGTTCGTCGTCACCATGAATCAGTTCCTCATCACGAATCAGTTCGGTTTCTGACTTCAGTGTGAAATTAAGAAAAAAGGCCCGGTTCGTTTTAGTTCGACCATATCATATGGTATTATTCACTAGCCTGAAATGTGAATTTCATTGATTTGTATTCATCCCATGTCAGCCCAGAACTTGGATTTTCCCTCCTTTTAATAATTGTCTCGTGTTCCTCCTGCCATGCACATGTATAACTATGTCATTTCAAATTGAAATATAAAAAAGACTAGGTTAGTTGTTAATTTAGATGAAAGAAAAATGTTTGACCGTCAATTCATTTAACACCAATGGATGATCCTCAAGAAATTTGATAGCTAAAGTGAGTGCACTAGAGGTTGTTTCGAAGCTGGCGAAAAGCAATGCAAACATCAAATCCAGGGAAATTTCCTCTGTCAGTAATGTATCCTTTTGTCCAAGTTCTTCCAACACATGATCAAAGAAATCTGTAGTTTGGATATTTCTTGCACTTCCTCGTCTTTCTTGCAACATTTTCTTCAGTATCTTCATAGCCTTCTTTCTTCCCTGTAAGCATTTGTGGTATGCTGTTCCAGGAATGTTTAGTGGAAAAAAGATCAATCCTTGTATGAAAGCTGCAAAATTTCCTCGTAGATCCTCCGAGGAGTTTTCTGATTCATAACTGATTAACTTTTTTGTTGTGAAGTTAAATATCATCTGTAGAAGATAGCAAATTTTCACAAAAAAAATAAAATTAATCAATCAAATATATATATATATTGTGATTTGGTGACTTAAGCAAGCTGAGAAAACGTGGAAGAATATCTGCTGAGCTCAAAACCGGAATCGGTTTTCATAGAACTGGTCCAATTCTAGTCGAACCAAGTTCTGCATGGAAGCAGTGCATGGACGGGTTTCTGTGTTGTAACCACGAAAATTGAGCCATGAATCTTATCCGATTCTTAAATAGATCTTAAGGCTTTTCTTTGTGAGTGTGAGGTGCATCTAAATTGCCAAGATTCACTTCGGATAGATTAGAATCGAGTAAGATCTAAGATTATGGTTCTAAACCTATAAAACCCTAAATTTGAAGTTTTAGTTGATTCGATCTATACTTGCTTGATTCTTAGTGGATTGATTCTTTTATCTCCCGTGGACATAGGCCAAGTTTTTTTGGCTGAACCACGTTAAATCTTGGTGTTTTCATCGTTGATTATTTGCTTAGTTTCTCATACATTAAAACTAGGGTTTATAGTTCTATCAAGGTTGATTTTGCAAGTTTAATTTGATAAATTTTGATCAAATTCTGACTTAACATTCACAATTGGCATCGTCTGTGTGAAAGAGACTGCAAGATGATGGGATCTATTAAACTTGATGTACAAAAATTCAATAGATCAAATGATTACAACCTCTGGAAAGTGAAGGTTATAACCATGCTCACTCAACATGGTCTGGATGAAGTTTTGGAGGATGATGCTGAGACTTCAACTGCATAAACGACACAGAAGAAGAATGAGATGGATAAGAAGGCTCGTACTGCAATAATCTTGAGTTTGGCAGATAAGGTCTTAAGAGAAACATGCAAGGAAACATCTGCAAAGGGGCTGATAGCCAAACTGGATTCCTTGTATCAAACCAAGACCTTAGCCAACAGATTGTATGCCTTCAAGATGACTGATGAGAAGAAAATCTTTGAAAAAATAGATGAATTCAACAAGATCATTGATGATCTGGACAATATAAGAGTGGAGATGGAAGATGAAGACAAGGCTTTCATGCTTCTACACTCACTACCAAGATCTCTAGAGAACTTCAAGGATTCTCTAGTTTATGAAAGACAGGATAAAACCCTCTCACTGGATGATGTTTAAATATCTTTGAGAACAAAGATCTTACAGATGCCATCCGAATCAAAAAGCCAATAGTCTACAAAACTCTTAAATGTAAAGTTCAAAGGCCAGAAGAAGAATGAAAAAAATTTCACGAAATCCAACAGTACTAGTGATCCAATAAAGTCACAGAAGCAAGGTGAAGAACAAAAGGAGACCAGAAAGTGCTTTCATTGTCAAGGGGTTGGACACTTGAAAAGGAATTGCCCTGACAAAAGAGTTGGAAAACCACCAAAGCAAGGCCAAGCAGATGTTGCAGAAGAAGGATATGACAGTGCAAAGATGTTGTGTGTTTCAGAAACTCAGAACTCAAATGAATGGGTTTTGGATTCTGGTTGCTCATTTCACATGTGTCCAATAGAATCCAGTTTTTTTTAACTCAAGAACGAAGGAGTAGTGCTATTAGGCAATGATCAGACCTATAAAGTGCAAGGAGTTGGAACTGTGAAGTTGAAATTGCATGATGGGAAGATCAAGAAATTGCCTAATGTCAGGTACATTTCTACTCTTAGAAAAAATCTTATCTCACTTGGTTCTCTTTACAGTGCAGGTTACAACTTTAACACTGACAATGGTGCATTAATAAACATCACAAAAGATGGGAAGACAGTGACGAAGGGGAATAAAATCTGTGAATAGTGTGTATTGACAAATCTGTGAATAGTGTGTATTGACAAATCTGTGAATAGTGTGTATTGTTCACACTCATAGGATCCACTGTGATTGGTGACAATTTGTTGACCTTGAGCACAGAAGAAACAAATCTGTGGCATAAGAGACTTGGACATATAGGTGAGAAAGGAATGCTGGAGCTAGTAAAGAAGAAAGTGTTTGGAGAGAACACTTTGTCTAAACTTGAATTCTGTGAGTAGTGTGTATTGAGAAAGGCAAAGAAGCTGCAATACTCAATTGGAATACACAACACAGAAGCTATCATAGACTATGCCCATTCAAATGTGTGGGGACCAACTAAAACCACTACACATGGAGGAGAAAGATACTTTCTAACATTTATTGATGATTTCTCAAGGAAAGTATGTGTATATGTGATGAAAAACAATAGTGATGCTTTCACACATTTCAAGCATTGGTTAATTCAGTAAGGGGATGTTTGGACTGGACTTAAGGTGGCTTGAGCAAATCTGGATTTTGGCTTGAGAAGGATTTTGTGAGTTTGAATTTTGAGTAGAATTATAGTTAAAATGTCATTTTCACGTAGGGAATTGTTAAAAAATAGATGTTTTTTGTTGGGAGTTGTAGAAAAAGTAGATGTTTTTATTGAGAATTGTAAAAAGTGGATGTTTTTATTGGGAATTGTAGAAAAGTAGGATTTTGCAAATCCTTGTCCAAACATGGACTGGACTGAGTCCATCCAAAATCCGGATGTACCAAGTCCAGTCCAAACACCCCCTAAGAGAATAACACTACTAGGTCCCTAAAGCATTTGAAATTGATAATGGATTGGAATTCTTATCTGAAGAATTTCAAGATTTCTGCAAACAGAAAGAAATTAAAAGACACAAAACAGTGGCTTCTAATCCACAACAAAATGAGGTTGCAGAGAGGATGAATAGAACTCTTCTAGAGAAGGTGAGATATATGTTGCTTGATGCTGGATTACCAAAGTCATTTTGGGGAGAGGCAGTCAACATGTTGCCTATTTTATCAATAAAAGTCCCTCATCAGTATTGGAGTTTAAATCCCCAGATGAAGTGTGGTACTCCAAAGCTCCAAATTACTCTCATCTTAAAGTGTTTGGATGCCAAGCTTTTACACATATCAAGCAAGACAAGTTGGAAGTTAGAGCTTTAAAGTGCATTTTCATTGGGTATCCAAGTGGAGTGAAAGGGTACAAACTTTGGTGCTTGGAGCCAGGTTACCAAAAGTGTAATATCAGTCAAGATGTAGTTTTCAATGAGCATGTGATGGGATATAAGAGCTCCAAAGTCAACATTGAACCTCAACCTGAAGACACATCTGACAATGATATTTAGCTTGAGGTGGGGCTTGAGAATTCACAAGCTGTGGATGAAGAAGGTGATGATCAAGAAATTGATAACACTGATCAACATGAAAGTGATGATGAAAATAATGAGCTGATGGAGTACAGATTGGCTAGAGATAGACAAAGAATAGATATACATCCACCCAATCGATTTGGGTATGCGGATGTGGTCTTTTATGCATTGATAATGACAGAGAATATAGAGTATGAAGAACCTAATTCATACAAAGTTGCAGTTAGATCAAATGACAGAGAGAGATGGATCCAAGCCATGAATGAAGAGATCGAATCCTTGGAAAAGAACCACACATGGATTCTTGTATACAGACCAAGACATCAAAAGATATTGGGTTGCTAGTGGTGTACCATATGCTAGTGGTGTTGGAAGTCTAATGTACTCAATGGTGTGCAGCAGACCTGATCTAGCTTATATCATTAGTGCAGTGAGTAGATATATGGCAAATCCGGGCAAGACACACTGGGAAGCTTAATTTAAAGCAAGTACTCAAATATATAGTGGGATCAAACAAGAAAAGACTGTTGTTTGCTAAGAAAGACATGAAAGATTTTATGGCAATAGAAGGCTTTATTGACTCCGACTTTGCTGGAAATCAGGATAGTAGGAAGTCTCTCACAGGGTATGTATTTACTCTATATGGAACAACAGTGAGTTGGAAAGCTATCCAACAACCAACAATGGCTTTATCAACCACAGAGACAGAATATCTTGCAATGACAGAAGCCTTCAAGGAAGCAATATGGTTGAAGGGAATAATGAAGGAATTTGGCTTGAAACAGGAAGTAATTCAAGTGCACTGTGATAATCAAAGTGCTCTACATTTGGCAAAACATAAAATATTCCATGAACGATCTAAACACATTGATATCAAGATACACTTCATTAGAGATATCATTGAAGAATGATCAATTGGAGTCAAGAAGGTTAGCACAGATGATAATCTAGCTGACATGCTTACCAAGCCAGTATGCAGTTCAAAATTCCTTCATTGTATAAACTTAATCTAAGTTAGTGCATGGGATCAGTGTTTGAAAAATCACGAAAAATCGTCGATTTATTGGTGATTTTTCGGAAAATTCAGGCTACCGATACGAAAACCCACTGATGTACAATCTCGTTCTAGTATCGGCGATTTATCGTGATAAATCACCGATTTTTGTGTATCGAGCGAGTTCTGTGGAAGGAAGTTCGAAGAGAGAGAGGGAAGAAAGAGAGAGAAAGTTCAGAAACTTTGAACGGCCGTTACTGGAGATCGGATGATCTGATCGACAATCCGAGCCCGGATATGTGATGGGCTCGGCGAGAACTTCAACTTAGGCTTAAGAATCGCTCCGATCGGTGGCCGGATGGCCGGAATTTAAGAGAGAGAAAGTTGAGGGTTTTAGAGAGAGAAAGGTCGTAACTTCTCCGGCCGATTGCCGGCGAATGCGGCGGCTGATGGCTATTCCGAGCTCGGAATCGGAATGGGCTCAGCGAGGGCTTTGAAATGGAATAGGTTACGATACATTTCGGGTCGGTGGAAAATCCGACGGCAGCGGCGGCGGCGGCGCCGCTCCAATCGGCCATCCACCGGAGAAGATGAAGAGAGAAGGATTGAGTGATATAATTAAACTTTATTAAAATTTATATTAAAATGTATTATGATATTAATAATTAAATATATTGTACACTTAAACTTTATATTAAAATGTATTATGATATTATTTAATTTGGGGCATCAATTGGGCTCCGATTTTATTTAATAAATAGATTATGATGTATATAATATTAGTGTATCTTTATATTTATTGTTAATTTATCATTTTATTTTTAGTTTTAAGTTTAATATATGTATTAATGTTACTTAAAGTACTAGATATATTTTCCAATTTTTTTTACAAATTTTTTAAATTTTTTGCGTAAAAACCGATATATCCACCGATATCGATATATCCGTAAAATCAAAGTACCGATATATCCGTGGATACCGATATTTTAGTCCTTGCATGGGATTAACAGGTTCCAAAACCTGTTACAATGGAGTGAGACAAGACCCTCATCTTCTGTGAGTCAAAGTGGAGAATTGTGATTTGGTGACTCAAGCAAGCTAAGAAAACGTGGAAGAAGATATGCTTAGCTCAAAACCAAAATCGATTTTCATAGAACCGGTCCAATTCTAGTCGAATCGGGTTCTGCATGGAAGTAGTGCATGGACTGGCCCAGGGTTTGCTAGGGTTTCTGTTAGGGTTCTGTGTTGACATTGCGAAAATTAAGCCATGAATCTTATCCGATTCTTAAATAGATCTTAGGGCTTTTTTTTGTGGGTGTGAGGCGCATCTAAATTTCCAAGATTCATTTCGGATAGACTAGAATTGAGTAAGATATAAGATTAGGGTTCTAAACCTATAAAACCCTAAATCTGTAGTTTTAGTTGATTCGATCTGTACTTGCTTGATTCCTAATGGATTGATTCTTTTCTCTCTCTCCCGTGTACGTAGGCCAAGTTTTCTTGGCTGAACCACGTTAAATCTTGGTGTTTTCATCGTTGATTATTTGCTTATTTTCTTATACATCAAAGTTAGGGTTTATAGTTATTTCAAGGTTGCTTTTACAGGTTTAATTTGATTAAGTTTTGATCAAATTCTAACTTAACATTAACATATATATTAGTGGAAACACCTATTTATGTTCTTAGTCAATTCCATAAAAATGTTTTTTTTAGTTAGTTTCTCAACTTTTGCTCTTTTTAAATCATTTTGGCGAATTATACCATTGGCACCGGATATGGTTGTATAACTTGATTTTGAGTAGTAAATTAATTTTATTTTGATATGAGATAAGGTGGTATGATTTGAGTTTGGATAATACGAACTGATATAGAATGACTTGGGCTCTCTTGGTATAGAATAGGATGGTACAAACAAAATTTTAATTATACGAACAAGATTATACTGTACAAACAAGAAAAGTAAAAATGTCCAAATTTAATTAAAAGAAAAAGAAAAGGAATGTTAGTTGTGGTTAGAAAATAACTGTTTATACTACATGCCTTCGTATATTGTACACTATTTGTAAGACATGGATGCCATGTTAGCAGGTTGAACATTGATATGGTCGAACTCCTTCGAACCGGGTCTTTGATCGAATTAAGTCGAACCGAGTCTTCCTCTTGAAGACTGGAACGAAGTCAAAATTGTGTATCTGAAGGACTTTTAGGAATCAAACAGTTCGGACACCGTTGACGCGAACTGAGGAAATGCGAACTAGGGTAGTTTTAAAGAGCAATGACGAACTGATCCAGCTTCGGAATAATCACGAACTGAAATAGTACGGACTTGTTGAAATTCCGGGGCATGTTGTCGAACTGGCCGGCGATAAGGATTAGACGAACTGTGCGGAGTAAATCTGATCGTAACAAACTGCTATTTTCGTGGAATCAGTAACCTATTTTCCTTATTTTTCGGTTATATCTCCTATTTTTCATAGGATTTCAATGGATATATCTCACAGGGAGTATAAAAGGGTGTATGTGACGACTAGGATTTTACCGATGCATAATTTGATAATTAACTATCTAAACCCCTAATTATTTGATTTATTTTACGTGCGTTTCAGAAAATTTAATTATAGGCAAACTTTAATTAAGTTTAACGTTTGAGAGATTTATTTCGTAAAAATACAAAGTCGACAAATAATTCATAAGTGGGACGAGAAGAACGAGAACGAAAAATCGAACAAAACGCAAAAAGAATGGATCAAATCGGAGTTCGTTTGATATCTCAAATTAATTAATATCATAAGAAAGTTTAATATAAAGTTTAAGATTATAATATGTTTAATTAAATAATTAACCTAAGGTATATAATTGAATTATCCTAAGTAAAAGATCATATCCTAAAATTAACCTAAGGTAAAATATGTGATACTCTCCTCCTTCTCTCTTCTTCTCCGGCGGCCGGCCGGCCGGAGCGCTGCCGTCGCCGCCGCCGGCGACCACCGTCGCCGGAATTTTCATCGAACCGAAATGTATCGAAACCTACACCATCTTGAAGCTCTCGACGAGCCCATTCCAACCCCGGGCTCGGAATTGTCATCCGCCGCCGCAAACGCCGGCAATCGGCCGATGAAGTTTCGGCTCTCTCTCTCTAAAAACCCCCGTTTTCTCTCTCTTCGTTTCTCGGCCATCCGGCCACCGATCGGGGCGATTCTTGAGCCTAGATTGAAGTTCTCGTCGAGCCCATCTCGATTCCGGGCTCGGATTGTTGATCGGACCGGCCAATCTCCGGTGGTGGCCGGTCAAAGTTTCTGCAGATTGCTTTCTCTCTCTAACCTCTCTCTTTCTCTCTCTTCGATTTCTTCTCCCTGTCTCTCTTGCTCTGATGTTGCCGGAAAGGGTGGTCGGAGGCGGCGCATGTAGCGCCGCCGTGTGGGTGTATAGCCGGCGCAAGGAGCGCCGGCGATGGGTGAGGATGGAGCCGGCGGCAGTGGCCGCCGGAAAGGTGTATATATATATGCATGCAGTTGGCTGTGATGGAGGGTGGTGTTTGGGGCGGCGTTTCCGACGCCGCCGTGACCGGAGGAGGCCGGTGCTCGGTGCGCCGGCGTATGGTGGTGGTTTGGGAGGGTGGCCGGCGACACGGTGTCGCCGGCGGTGACTTGCAGTGGCGGTGGTGGCGACGGGCAGTGGGAGTTGGGGGGTGGGGTGGATTTTGGGAATTTGATAAACTCCAGGGACCTCTTTGCAATTCTTCAATTTCTGCTTATTCTCATTCTAGTCCCCCAACTTTTAGTTTGTACACTTTAGTCCTCAAAGTTTTGGAAATTATATTTCCACCCCCAAAACTTCTCAAGACTTGGATTTTCACCCCAAGACTTTCTGATATTGCAGTTCGACCCCTCCAGATTCCTGAAACCTCGTTTCGACCCCAAACTTTATCTGTAATTACAGTTTTACCCCTCAAACCCTCCAAACCCTAAAACGCTTCGTTTAGCTTCGTTTCTTATCCGTTTTAATCCATTCTCGTCTCTAAAGCTTCCTTTTTGAATCCTCTATATTTCTAGACCTAATCGGGTCGAGTTCTGTTCTGTTTTCAATTCGTTGTTTCTTCCGAGCATTTAATTATAAACGCTTAATTAATAAGTATATAACCTAATAATTTACCTTGTGTGTTTGTAGGCCCAAACGCTCCGAACACATCTCAAAACTAAAAGGATAAGAACGTGTTAATCGCACCGCCCAGGCTGAGGTGGGGGTAATTTCTGAATTAACGTTTAACTTTACGTTTATTTTGTATAGACGCATGTTAGGGTTTTCGATATGATGATGAACGTTATATGATATACGATTTGAGATTATGAGCATGAAATGTAATTGATGATATCAGCATGCTATTAATTGTTATGCATGTCCGTTATATGTGCTTTGTCTACGTGCTGTGAATTGAATCCTTTGTTGGGATTAAGATAAGATGTGTGTTCATGTGCACGGTCTTTGGGAAGACAGGTTGGGATTAAGTCCTAACTGGAAAACGGAGGATTGGTGAAGTCCCCCTAACCAAATAATCACCAGGAGGATAAGGTGGTGGGGTAAGGCGGGATATACCTGCGCCCAAGTCATTTACTTGCTGTGCATTGTACTTGCTGTGATTAACTGCTTATCTGATTTAAAGTTTTATGTTAATTTATGAACTTGCCTCCACGGGGTGTATTTCTATGCACTCACCCCGCTTACGTGTTCGTTACAGGTGATGATTTTGTTGGGAGAAGTTGAAGGGAGAGATGTGCCCTGTCTGCTAAAGTTTCCCTTTTGTTAATTTCGATATTTTGTTAAACTGTTTCGAAACAACGTACATTTACGTTTTCTGTTGGGTTTAAACACGTATTTTAAGATCCGCTGCTGTATATAGTTAACTTTCAAAGTTCGTTATATATATATATATATCATCTTCGTTTCTCTTTTCTTTCTTTCTTCTTTCCTGCACGCCTGTCGGAGATACTCTGATAATTTAAAAATGTTTTTCCTAAATTTATTAATCTTTTGTAATAAAATATGGTTAAGTTTCGGGGCGTGACAGTGTAAGATTCATTCTTTTTATTTTTAAGACGCAAATTCACACAAATACATATATTCTCTCCTTTTTTCTGACTTGAGCGTCGGAGTCCCATCGCCGGGAATTTCTCCCGGTGTTTGTTTTGCAGGTAATCAAGTTCAAGGTTTCGGGTTTTTGACTGGAGAAGAAGAGTGTTGGATCGGAGCAATATCAAACATATATAGGATGTGTGCAATATAACATTTTTACGGAAAATTGCAAATTTAGAATTTTATCTTTTAGTCATTCATCATATAGGAATATTATCTTTTTGGGTCTCGATATTGAGACACTATTTTTTTAATTTAGGGGATTTTAGGACAATTAGCTTGAAATTAAAAAAATTGGGCATAAATCGCATGCACATCTCCAAATCCAGACTTTTCAAAAAGTTTATTTGATTCTTGCTCAAATCGAGCTAGAATCAAATAGAATCCGGTGAATTGATGTGGGGCTTTGTTATATCTTGAGGAAATAAGTGTTTTTGCGTATAAAACTTACATTTTGGTGAAGTTTTGAAAAATATGAAAATTCTACTAAGCTTAAGAGTGGTTATGGTGGATTCTGACGATAGAGGTGGTGGTGATGCGAATCTTTCTAAAAAACTTAACCAAAATATATGTTGTTTAAGCTAAAAAAAAAAACACTCCCCCTCTGAAGACATAGCATAGCCCCAGATCAATTTTGTAAATTTGAGATTGATTCAAGCTCAATTTGAGCAATAATCGAACACAATTATCAGATTAAAAAATTGTTTCTACATGACTCTATTTTCCATACATTTCTTTAAATTGGTTTAGGGATTTTCATCCTTATAATACCACCAATATCTCCGTATAGTTCAATTTCATCAACATCGTTACTTGTTGTCGAAATCCACCATAATCACTACCCAAGCTCTCCCGAATTTCGATTTCCTCAGAACATAATCTAAATGTATGTTTCTTATGCCAAATCACCCTTCTCTTCATGCTTTAGCCAAACCTCATATAAGTTAACGAATTCAATTCAAACTTGATTTGAGTCCGGGTAGACTTAAATTTTCAAAAAAAAAACCTTAATTTAGAGAAGCACATGATATGACATGCGATTTAGGTCCGAAATTCCAAAATTTTGGATTAATTGTCCTAAAATCGCTCAAATCAAAATGATCGTGTCCCAACATAAGAGACCGAAAAGATAGTGTCCTTAATTAGTGAAAAGCCAAAAGACCTTGACCAAATTTGAAATTTTCCCAATTTGTCGTATAAACATAGATGTTTAAGATTCCTTAATAAATACCTGCGTCCTTAATAAATACCTGCGCAGTTGCTTCCTTAATGTCCACACTAGTCTGTGATGACCACAACTTTAAGTTGGAATTTGAAGTCTCTTCAACCTCTGAAAGCATCCTTTTAAGGCTTTCTGGGCTAAATTGAGTGAGCACCATATTCTTAAGATACTTGAACAAGAATCCACGCAAAGAACTTAAATTTTGTTTGCCAAATACATTGGAAAAGGTAATTGGATAACAACTTTCAAACAACTCTCCCTCTTTCTGAAAGATGAAGTAATTAAGATCTGCATCTGTGGATACTATCACCCTCAGTCCCACTAAACTTGTCTTGAATATATTCCCATATCTGACAAATAAAATCGTGACAAACATTAGTCTAGATCATGTACATCAATATAATTGAGATGTACTCTACTTTTTCTACAATTACCAAAAAAACATCTAAGACTTTTGCACGATTCCCAATATGAAAATGACTTGACATCTTAACCGTAATCAATATTCTTCAAAACAAATATATGCCGGGATAAACTTTACCTTTGCATCCTCTCCTTGACGAAAGGAGTAATGTCGGATGAAGTAGTCGGAGTGAAAAACTGAAGAGTCTCACCAAGAAGTGGCCAGCCCATGGAGCCAGGTGGGAGGACTCCATTGCACTTGGGATTCCACCATTTGTACACCCACTGTGATATTATCACAACCATTAATAGAGCTCCCACATACAAAATCATAGGAAACATTTGTACCAACAAAGAGATTACTACTTCGAGGAAGAAAGTTGGTATGATGAAGGGTGGGAGAGTGAAGGAAATATGTGGTATATATTTATTCTAGGTTTCCATACAACTATTACTACCAATGATATCGCTGCACTTAAACCTAGTTGAAGTTGATTTGTTACCAGCATTGTACTGCACTATTCATAATAATTAACCTGCCATTTTCGCTTAGGCAATCTACTAGTTGAACTTAATTTATCAAGGGTATTATTGAAGATAGCAACTGCATGGACGTGTACCTCCCCCATTGGGTAAGGGTAGCTACTTGAAGTTTATACTTTATCATATCGTATACGCAATGATCTGCCAGAAAATTGCATTTCTGATCCCACGTGATATACGATCCAACTTTTAGTCCTAATTAAGAAAAAATTATTAATTGCAGGATTAATTGGTCTCGACATTACAAATGCCCTTAGTTATGGTTGCATATTTTAGCCCTAATGCAAAGTTAAATCTGCTAATCTTGCACTTTTAGTCCCACATTTATGATTAGCTTTTTCGATTCAAATGTGGCACATAGAAGGGAAAATTTTGATTAGCAATCTGACAAAAATATCGAAATTTAATTTAGATAGATCAAAATTTATGATTAAAACCTTAAAAATATTCAATATCTTTGTTATTTACAAAATAAAATGTATTAATATTGAAATAAATCAAACACAGTCATAGAATAATTAATTATAAAATTGTTTAAATAAATCTGGAATTCCAAATAAAAATAATGTTCGGAAATTTATGTTTAAATTTTGATGAGATAAAATACAAATATAATTGAACTTAGAAGACGCCACATTTTTATAACATAATTTAGGGAAAATTTCAATTTTCATCCTACCCTTTGACTCATGTCAAATTTTGGTCATGGTCATTATGTAATGTCTATTTTTAATCTTGTAATTTCAAAATTTATCCAATTTTAATCATTTCTTTATTGAAATTTGCATTTTCTGGTGGCTTTTTTTCACGTTTCTAATACATATGCCCCAATTTTCAATTTCTGATCAAAACTCTTGACATGACAGTTATCTAATGATAGTGGTAATTTATTTTACGTTTTTTTTGAACTAAAAATTCACATAATATTAATACACCAACAATTTGAGGACAACAATACTACCACATCATTAATGAAAAACAAAATACAAAAAATTATTACCACATCATCACTGGAAAAAAAAAAAAGGGACAAAATGAAAAAAAAAATTAATTAAATTATAACAAAAAACCTGACCTAACTTAATCTTTGATTGGCTTAATTCTCTTTTGTTCACAAATGAGGAGGTGACGCTTGCTCTCATTTACTGCTTGAAGAAAGTGTTTCAATCATTTCTTTGGAAATTACATATGTAAGTACGGCGACTAGCAGCTTGTCAAAATCGAAATTGATGACTTGTTTCTCGAATTGAGTGATGAATTGGAAATTCTTTTTCATATAATCTTCTGCAATTGCTTTATATTTTGCAGTATTGATGATTGGTTTTGAATTTAAACCAATTTCGCAATTTTGTGATCTTTTGAATTTTCTGGTCATATTTTAGTTTCGCGACTCAAAAAAAATAAAAGTACTAACTTAATCTAATGTTGCTTCTTCCTTTTTTTTTTTTTTTTTTTTTTTCTGGGTGAAGGATTAGTTCAAATTAATTATTTTTTGTTTTTTCAATTATTTTTCATTACGTGGCAAGAGTGAAAATATTATATAACATTTTTTGGTGGAATTAAATTTAAAAACAAATTCAACATAATTACAAAGTTGCCATGTCATTGAGATTGTTCGGAAATTGTAAAATTAGAGGCAGGTGTGTCTTAACCGTCTAAAAACCATGGAAAATTGCTAATCCGTCAAAAAAAAAAAAAACAAAATTGAACTATTATACAATTACAGAATTAAAATTAAAATTTTAAAATCGGATATAATTCACAAAAATAAAATTTTCCCCACAGTTTATGTAAGTTAGATGGGATTTTCAAGTCTATAAAGATATATTAAGTTGAAGATAAAGAGAAGACAAGTAGAGGAGATGCAAGATGAAGAGTTTACTACATGCTAGAGGATGTAGCTGCTACAAGATTGAGTGCAAGTCAAAAACGCATCAAAAATCGACTTCGAGACGAGTTTGACTCTTCGGGTACAGTCAGACCATTATCAAAGTGCAATTAGTCAGCTTTAGGTTTTTTTTTGTTTTTTTGTCTTTTTTAAAATGATTTCACCCTTGCTTGACAATTCAACTATAATTTGCAATTTTTCGACTAACACCATGAAATTACGCAGAATAACTTCAAGTGAATCTCATACATTAAAGTATCCCGAAGAATATCAAAGTACACGCTAAATCATAATTTGAAACACGACATTTATCATAAACAGTGTAACGCTTAGGACAAACGATGCATAATTGGTTAATTAAATAATTAAATTCTTAATTATGTGATTTAATTATGTGTTCCAGAAAATCGAAATAACGTATGATTAATTAATCGGGTGCATAATTTAATTAAAAGCATAGGTTATAATTTGTTAATAGGAATCGTAGCCGAAAACTAAATGAAAATACGATAAAGAACGAACCAATAAGGGTTGAGACCCACGGAGTATAAAGTCGTTTTTCTTGGACACATGGATCACTTTTTGGATCACTTTTGAAAAAGGTAGCGCGCTCTCTCTCTGGCTTTTCGGCGAGCTGCTGGAGTGTCGTTGTGCCGCCGCCGCTGGAGCCGTCTCACTCCTCTCCGTTTTTGCTCGATCTTAGACCGAAACGTAGCCCTCGTCGAGCCCATCACGGATCCGGGCTCGGATTTCCGATCGGCCGCCGCCTCCAGCAATGGCTGGTCAAAGTTTCGGCAAACGCAACTTTCTCACTCCTCGCAACTTTCTCTCTCCTCGTCACTTTCTCTCTCTTCTCCATTTTTGATCGATTTATATATCAAATTGAAACTCTCGCCGAGCACGTCACGAATCCGGACTTGAATTTCTGATCGGATATCTTCTCCGCCGGCAATGGCCGGTCAAAGTTCCGGCCTCCCTCTCTCTCTCATTTCTCTCTTTTCTGCTCTCCCTCTTCCTCCCCATTTCTCTTCTTCTCTCTCGCCTCGCCGGAGTTCTTCCTCTCTCTCCCTAGCTTGTCGCCGCCGTGTGGTGGGTGTGATGATCGGAGGTGGCGCTAGGTGGCGCCACCGTGCAGTGTGTGTGCGTGCGAGAGTGCACAGTGTGTGTGGGTGTGTTGGGCGGCCTTGGGGCACCGCCGTGTGTCGAGTGTGTGCGTGGTGGACGGCGCGAGGTGCGCCGGTGAGTGGCGTGTCGTGGTGTGTCGCCGGTGACAGATAGTCGCCGGCTGTGGTCGATTTCCCGACAGGGGAGGTAGGGCAGGTGCGGGGGGTTGGGGGTTTGGGGGCAGGAACTTGGTTCGAAAATTTGGATAGTTTAGGGACCTGGGTGGAAACCCTAAGGTTTTTGGTATATTTACGATTTGGTCCTTGGACTTTCTCAAAATTTCATTTTAGTTCTCGAATTTTCAAAACTATGTTTTCCTCCCCAAAAATTTTAGAGCTTTAGGTTTTTACCCCCTAAACTTCCGAAAATTATTTTTTGACCCCCAAAGTTTTGAAAATATCAAAGACCCAAAACTCTTCTGTTTTTACAAAAATACCCCTGGTCAAAGTCAACTCTTTACCAGAATTCACGAAAACGCCCCTGCATCTTCCAAAGCTTCATTTTAACTCATTTCTCGTCCGTTTTAGCTCATTTTTTCGCCTATCAAACCCTTATCTAACCCTCTTCGATCTCATGGCCTCTAAAGCTTCTTTTTCGATCTCTTTTCTCCGATGTTTCTTTTCGAGAGAGTTTATGTTAATGTAAAGTCTAAACGAACATAAGACTCTAAGTTAAGTTGTTTGCATTTGTAGACTCACGTTTGGAACCAACGTTTTAGGATCTAGCCTCGTGTCACGTAGAAAAACACCACCGAACAAGGTGGGGTAACTTCTAAATCCTAATAACTTTACGTTTACGTTATATCAGTACGAGTAGTAATTTGGTGAATGAATACATGGGTATGAGCTTTAGCATGATAAAGCGAACCATGATTATTATGATTTTATGAACGCATGATAATGATATGATCCTTAGATGTAATGTCTTGTGAATTATATGTTGTGTTTTATATGTGTTGTGTTTAACTACCGTTTGATTTATGATTGATCATATTGTATGTTGACGAATTTATGAACATAAATTATATGAATTTATCTCCACGAGTGTATTCAACGCACTCACCCCGCGTGTATTCACGTTACAGGTAACAATGAGTATGGAGAAGCGTAGAGAGAGTTGTGTCGTATTGATTGTGAACCTTTCTCTTCTTTTGCCCGAACTTTCCTTTAAACAATGTTAAACGTTTGTAAAAGTGAAACTGTTCCACCTTTCTATGTTATGGATCTTGTAGAATTTCCGTTGTGTTGTTTTTAAAAGTCTTTATCCGGCATGTTGCCAAGGATCATGTTGATGTAAAACCATATCTATAACTGTTTCTGATGTTTCTGTTTTTAACTGTTGTTTTAAATCTTTACTCGTTTACTTTATTTGTAAGTTTTAAAAATGCACGTTTCTTTTCCCTCTCTTGCTGCACGCCCGCAAACAAACTCTGATATTTTAAGAACGAAAATGGGGCGTGACAAATAGTTTTAGTGTAAGTTGCGTTATGAAATCTTGCTAGCAACTTGAGTTAACCAATTTTCAAAAGCAATGATGTATATATGTGAAGTGATTGCACTTTTGACCGAATAGTAAGGGAACGAAGCTCTTTTAGCTAGACAAAACTTATGGGTTAAATTAAGTTCATTTTCAAGCATGACAAATTGGCAATTTTGATAGATGTAGGATTAGTTGACCCAAATAAAAGTTAGATTGTCCAAATCTCATTTATTCGATCTGTTCTATATTTCATTGATATTGTAGGGTTATATTAGATTTTTATTACAATATGTATTTCATCTCATATTTTATTATCTATTATTACAATAAAATATAAATAATTTTATGTTTCGTCTGTTTTTCGTAATGTCTATTTTAACCTTTATCATATAATTTAATTTAATTAAAACTTAATATTTTCAAATTTAATTTGGACTCTAATTTAATAACTAACCACCCAAATCAATCTTAATTTTATTGATATTAATCTCTCCATATTTAATTAGGAATCTTTGCTAAATAATTTATCCACTCAAATCTATCTTATTAATCATTTTACATTCCAAACTCTTCTAAAATAAATTTAACGTTTTGATTATTTTTCTTCTAAAATCTTGAAATTTTTCAATCTGGGACTAAAATTAGTTTCATATTATTATAGACTTAAATTGCTTTCTAATGACATAGTATAAGCATATATACAAAAAACTATACTTAGGCATTAAAATTTTTATTAAAGTATGATATTATATAAAATTGTGTTATTATGTTTTTTTCTTTTCAAAATCTTATCTACATGTACTTTTTAATAAAAATATTGGGAACTAAAAAAAAAAAAATCTATAAAGCAGTTTTGATGGTTAATATTACCAATACAAAAATACTATTAAATTGAAAATTATAAGTATTTTGAGATTATTATGAATTTTCAAACTAGTTAATTGCAATATTGATAGTTTATTTTACAACTTGAATATTCGTCTATTGTATTCAAGTTTGAAAAGATTTTAAGAAGAATTTTAACAGCTTGCGTAAATATTTGAGTTTTTTAATTTTAATTAAAAACCGTTGCTTGGTTAGAACTTAGGTGTTCGTATAAAGTAATTAATTGAAAATTTTAAAAATACCATAATCATGATAAAGTCTTACATACGCATTAAAAAACTTTCAATCAAATATGTTTTACAACTATACAAATATATTTAACTTAATATATATATATATATATATATATATAAATGTTCTAAATGTATGAGTTTTTCTTACCATTTTTAAAGGAAATGATTAAAATAACAAAATATATTTGTAAGAGGATATTGAGCTAGCTTGTAAAGCAATTTCAACAAAATATACAAATACATGCACGACTCATTGACAAATATTTTAGGCCCAATTTTACTATCACATTAATTAATGATCCAACTTTTTATCATGGTCCTTTACTTATCCTATTTCCAAAAGCTAGCAGACAAGGCCATAACAAAGTATGTGCAATTTTTCATGTAGTCAAGCACATTTAGGCCAAATAGAAAACTCAATTTTTTATACTTTTTGACTTTTTTTTTTATCATTCTTTCATTTTTTTTAAATTTTAAATTTGATTGATTTTGCTTAATTATATTTCCGTCGCATATATGTGTTATTAATTCAATCCAATATTCTTTTATTATACTTTTGCTTGTTTTTAAAAAAATTTAAATACTTTTAAAATTTATTAAGTTTTTCTTACATATATCAAATAATTATTCAAATTTTAAATATGGTTATTGATAAGTGTCGTTTTTCACATATTTTTGCGTATGTTTATGTATTCATTCGAATATATTTAGATACAATTTTATGGTGATTTCTGTTATTATAGTGTATAAGTTGCATTTGACGTGTTTGTGCTTAGTTTCATGATTTAATGAGAAAAATGCAAAGTTTCGAGTGTAATTGATGTTCAAGGAAGGACTCATGGAAAAACGAGGATGAAGAGAAGTGAAATACGAGATTGTGAGGAAAATTGGTGGCGCACGGTCTGGTCGTGCTATTCAGCACGACCGTGCGCCAGTATCCAGAGAGTGTCAAAGTTGGAGCACGACCGTGTCCCACAGCACGGTCAAAGCCGTGCGAAGATCAGAGTCATATGGGCAGGGCACGGTCGACCGTGCCTGACAGCACGACCGTGCCCGGATGCACAGGAGCTCGATAAGATCTTGTTATCTCGGATACTCTTTATCTTTTACTTCACTTGGAAGACTCCCACAACGAGAGATATACTCAACAACGAAGAGAGAGAGAAATCAGAGAGATTCATACGGAGAAAACACGAGAGTCTGAGAAGCAACGAGAGGAATTGAAGAAAGATTCGAGAGATCGAGGAATCGAGAGATCATCGTTATTTAGAGTTTTTAATCTTTCCTCTCTTGTTAGATTTTAGGGGATATAATATTTTCGATCTTGTCTATGAGTTTGTTTATCATCATGTCCAGCTAATTTCCTACGGTTTCTAGGGTTTGTTAGTAATTTAATTCGAATCTTAATGGATCTTTAATTTCAATTCAATGTTCATGATCGTTTCTCCTATTTGTGTGTTTATGATTTGATTGATTGTTTGATTATTCGGCCGGTAATTGAGCATGTTTTAGTAATTAGATCAAAATTCGGGAGATGAGATTTAATTATGGAAGAATAAACACATGACACATAAAAAGACTTAGATCGGAAGATTAAGGAATTTATGTGATGAGAAATCAATCTTAGGTGCTTTTGGGAGTTGTTATGTTTCTATCAGATTGGGTAGGGATACCTCTGGTGGCATAATAATCAACTGGTTAACTGACTCGGGAGAGCTGTTAATTCGACATATGTGATTACTTATATAGGATGATTGATTAATGAACTTGAATTGGTTAAAGTGATGTTTTGACGAGAATTAGATGAAAACATGTCCTAGAACCTGTCTTAGATTATCCGTGATTCTTGAGTGAATTTATCTGCATAGTTAGTTTTTATTAAATTAATTTACAATCAGTGTGATTTGTTTTCCCTAAATAAAACTGGAAACTGAATTTGGGTAATTAGTTAGTGCCTAGATAATTAGTCTCTATGGGATCGACCTTGCTCACCACTTCTACACCCTACACCGTACACTTGCGGAAGTAGCTCAAAGAAATTAGTGAACAATTATTATGTTTGTCTATATAAATATTAATTTTTTTTCACATTATATATAAATGGTTTCTAAATTTTAATTTTCTGTTAAAGTAATCTATAAAAAAATTCCTATTTCATTTTGAATTCTTAAATATTTTATGATTATTTATTAATTTTTTTTTTTGCAAATTTTCATATTTATCAAATAATTGTATCCTTAAAATTTTTATATTTTATCCACAAATTTTCAATAATACATACATATATATATATAATATAGAAGTTTTAGATTTTTTTATTGTTTAACTATTTCATATGTGATAAACAATGTTCCAAATTTCAATTAATTATTTTAAATGATGGGCTGGATTGTAGAAATAAAAGTGACAGTATATATATGTAATATTATTGATTTATTTATTTGAGAATTTGACACAAAAAGACTAGTGAGTTAGGGACAAAATTCATTTTTTGTCCTTCCCTAGGGACGTTGTCCGATTTTGATCATCTTATTTTCCGATCATCAAGTTTAGTCCTCATATCTCAAGATTTGTCCAATTTTTGGGGCGAGTGTTGTGCACTCGCCTGAAATTGGCGGGAAAATTGAGATTCCAGCGAAAATCGGACCAAAATTGGACAAATCTTAAGATAGGAGGACTAAAATTGATGATCGGAAAATAAGAGGACCAAAATCGGACAACATCTCTAGAGAAGGACGAAAAATGAATTTTGTCCGGTGAGTTTGTACCACTGTATATAGTTGAGTTGAAAATTAGTAAATTACCAGGACCCACCAAATTTCCCAACCCTAGCCTACCTAACTGCTTCATACTTGCATTCAAGATACTGAAAGAAAGGGCAACTTGTATTTTTTGCCACTTTCACGTTGACTAGCAACTAGTCATTTTCACTATCCATTAACATAAGAATTATATCCATTTTAACCACTTTTCATGTCAAATATCAAAATACTCTTACAAAGTGGCTTAAAAAAAAATACTTATACTTTTATTAAGTGAAATCAAATGATATTTTTGTCCAAAAGTAAAATATAACTACAAAAAGAAGATATTTCTTTATATTTTAAAGTAGAAAACATTTTACTAACTATAAATTCGCATATTAATTTTGACCCTTGAAATCTTGTAACAAAAAAAATAATAATTACATATGCTCCTCGATATTTGATCAAATCAAAACCGACCTTGAGGTTTGTGCAAATTAAAATCAGACCTCTTCATCCATTAAATTGACGCCTGAAATTATATAGAAAATGACCCTAGCTCAAATCAAATTACTCATAGAAGTTTGTTCAAAAAGTTTGATTATAATTTTCACAAACCTTAGTAGTTATTTGATAATATGAAAAAACTTGAGGGGTAATTAATGCAAATTCACCCAAAAAAAAAAAAACTATAAGTATGGGCACAACAAATGAAGAAATAATCAAGCAATCAGACAAGATAGATAGCAAGCATTTGAAGCACTTTACTCGTAAAAGTATAAAACCTCAGAATGACTCACAACCATGTTTCAGCCTTTTCCATTATTACCCTCATCCTATTGGCGGCGGGCAGCCCAGTATCCACCGGTCAAACCATCGGCGTGAGTGTTTTCGGGCGGCATTGCTGCACACTGACCGGAAACTGCCCGATCGTTCTCAATAGCCCGGGCATTCCAGGGGTAGTGGCAACCCTAAACTGCACTGCTAAAGATGGAGTTATACGTACTGCAGTGATAGTTGGACAAAACACGACTGATTCAAATGGTCAATTTAATATCACAGTTGCTGGTAGCAATTCATCTGGTGTTGCCTTCAACCAACTCATAATTCCATGCCTCGTCACCTTTGAGCTTCCAATCAAACGTACGGTGTGCAACAACTTGGCTCTCGCCACGTCATCTGGCTTTCTTGTCAGCCTTGTGAGGCCTCTTTCTCTTACCTCTAGTGTGCCTACGCTGGCCTTTGGTCGGGTTCGGAATGCTACAATTGTAAGCTTTGTTAGACTTGCTAGTGTTCCTTCGCTCTTTTGATTGGCTAGGTTGTCATCGTTCTTCTCCACTTGATCTCTGCTTAATATGGCTTCTTTTGAGATTGTTCATCTTTTGATCGAGAATGTATCTGTAACCATTATGTGTTTTGTTCTCAAATAAATGGAGAAGATTAAAGTCGTTTATCTGATGCTATGCTTCGTGAATTGATATATAAAGGTGCTGAGATTTACGTCCTTTATAAACTAGTAATTAAATTTTTTTGGAAAATTTAGAACTTCTTGGTTTATATATATTAAAAAGATAATTTGTCTTTGCTGAGCATACTTAGTGATTATTATGTATCATGAAGAAATGTAATGCATCATTCTCGTATAATATAGTTTCTCTTTTTTTTAGAATATATATGGTTAAGAAGTCATGCGACGAAATTTTTTAAATTGTCCAAAAAGATAAAGAAAATTAAGAGTATATGATTTAGTTCAAAACTCAAGCTAAATTTAAGTGATTATTTTAAATTTTCTTTTTGTTTTTTGTTTTTTTTGTTTAGTGTTTTGCATTGAGTTTGTACAACT
Organism: Scutellaria minor; assembly: GCA_954870855.1. Lineage (NCBI taxonomy): Eukaryota > Viridiplantae > Streptophyta > Magnoliopsida > Lamiales > Lamiaceae > Scutellaria > Scutellaria minor. The sequence goes on from OX940733.1 coordinate 11,325,247, forward strand.
TAGATTGCAAATTTAGGGAAAAATTCATTTTTGGTCTTGCTCATTTTTAATTTTAGTCTTGTAATTGAAAGTTTTATCCAATTTTAGTTATTTTTGAGATTATACACACGTCCCAAATTTCATTATTTCCGATAAGTTACACTGACGTGACAATATTTTGCGCATGTGGCAATTCATTTTACGTTATTTTGCCAGTAAAATACCACATCATCATGCCACATTGTTTAATGAATTAAAAAAATAAAAAATAATTAATTGAATTAAAAAAATCAGAATTAAAGAAAAGTTTAATCACCCCACCTTAAACAAAAACAAAAGATTCCTCACTACCGCAAATCCCCAAATCCCCAAATCAACATAAGAATCCTAATCTCCAAATTTGAATCAAAATCAATTACCAATATCTGATGTTTCTCAAGTATCAACACCGCACGAATGTTTTTGTGGAATACGTTCTATCCTACAATCCTCAAAGATTATAACAAATTGAAGGAATAAATTTGAGGTTAGTGACATTTTGAAAGTATGTTTTCAGTTGTCTAAATAATGTTTTGAAACTATAATGAGTGTTGGTTGTTTGAGATCTACCAAAGTTTGATTTTTTTTTTTTTTTAATGATATTTTTGTCTTGCAAAAACAAAGTGGCTGTGATTTTTTTGTATGAGATGATAATGAATTGAGTACAAAAAACTGAAGGAAGCATATGAGATTTGAAAGAAGACTAAGAGAAGTTATATAAAGAAGACCTTGAACTCAAAGAAAGCAAGAAAATGTTGAAAATCAAAGCTCTCAATATCGATATATATATATATATATATATATATCAAGAATTAGAAAAAAGATATCAAAAATTTGATGATGCATAACAAAGATTCTCAAAGAAGAAAAAAAATAGGTTGAAGAATAAGACTAAGAGTTTGTGTAGGAAGTTTGTGCTAATCCAACTGTATTTATTATTTGTTGGTGGATAGCAAATTGATCTGTTGTGGGATGCTCCAAGCTCTAAAACACTATGTAGTAGTTTGGATTAGTAATTTGTTTTTAAACTGATTCGTAGTTGGATCAGTACTTTGTACTTGTGCTTGTTATTTAGGTAATTTTGCTGAAAAAAATATAAATTTTATTAAATATTTATTGTTGATCTTTTTATGATATCTTTTAATGATTTAAAGAAACATTTTTCCATATTTTATGTTAAAGAAGAATATATAAAACTAGAAAAAATCATTATAGTGCTATAATATATAAAAGACAAAACAAATAGCAAAATGGACAATTTGTTACCAAAACAAAAGCTACCACATTCATTGATATGATGAATAAAAGTTGTTACAATTCAAATATCATCATCATTTGTCATATTTCATCAGCAGAAACAAAAATCACAAAATAGCTAGGACAGTTTAGAATCATATCTCAAAATCCACACACACATAAATAAATATATATATATACAGTAATGATAAACAACCCACCGTTGGGTTTCTTATGGAGCTAATCTGGCTTATGTGGCAATCCACGGCTTGTTTTTTTTTTTTCCTTTTCTTACGTTTTTAATAAATCTTTTTTCTTATTTATCTAAAATTCTATCTCCACACATCTTTTTTTTCAAAGTCATCCCATTTTATCCCTTTTTTTTCTCTATTTAACATTAATACTACTTTTCAATTTTTTTTCTCTCTCTTAGTTTCCATTATTGTCACGCCCCTTTTTCACATTTAAAAAAAAATATCAAAGTTTTCTTTGTGGGCGTGCAAAAAGAAAGGAAAAGAGAAGTACATGATATAAAACAGAAACCTTTGAAACAGTTTAAAGATACGATACAACGTTTGAAACAGAAAACTTCGGAAATAACAAAGCATACGATTTTACATGTTGAAAAACCTTCGGCACAAAGTCGGAAGAAAACATAACAGCGGAAAAATACATCAGCAGCGGAACATCATACAGGATCCATAACATAGAAGTACAGTTTAAATTTTACAAACTCTCAACTTTGTTTAAAAGAGCAAAAACCAAAAAGATAAAAACTGAAAGAGGACACAGTTGATATGACACCCCTCTCTCTACGCTTCTCCACTTTCATTGTTTCCTGTATCGTGAATACACATGGGGGGTGAGTGCGTTGAATACACTCATGGGAGTAATTTCCATATTTTAACATGTCTTAAGCAGTTATAACAAATCAAACATATATAAGTTCAGCAATTAAACACAGCACGTAGAATGCATAGCACATAAATACCAATAGATGCGGGTGCATCCCGTCTTACCCTACGTGTATGAAGAAAGGGGTAAGAGACAATTGAGAAAGGGGTAAGGACAATTGAAAAATGGGTAAGAGACGATTGTTACGGTTTTTATACCGTTGGTGCATTTTATGGACCACCAAACCAAATACCATTAGGTGCGGGTGTAACCCGTTTTACCCTATAAACAGTTTGATATACTGTTGGTGCATTTTATGGACCACCAAACCAAATATCATTCGGTGCGGGTGTAACCCGTCTTACCCTATAAATAGTCTAATATATCGTTGGTGCATTTTATGGACCACCAAACCAAATACCATTAGTCCCTCCGGGACATGAATGTGGACCTTAGTTCTTTCACAGTATAATAGAATGAACATAGTATTCACAACATATAATCACGGTACATAGGATTCAATAATTCGTATATCAAATATGGAAAATAATAAACGTATAGAGATTACAAGTTACCCCCACCTTGTTCGGTGGTAACCACGTATAATGTCAAAGTAACAAGTTTTTAAGGTGTTTGTTCCGATTGAGAGCCTACAGATGTAAAGAGGTTTCTTAGATCCATATTATATTAATTACGTATAACTAATTATATAAACTCTCTCTCGAAGAAGAAATGATAGGAAAAACGAGACGAAATGAAATGAAAGCTTTAGAGATCAAGGATGAAGAAACGAGTGTGAAAGGTCAAATATGTGATCATAGGGTGAAAAGAAAATGATTAGGGTTTGAGCAGAAGAAAAACGGACTTAAACGGAGGAAAAACGAGCTCAAATAGAGTATTTAAAAGTGTTGGGGCGTTTTCGTAATTTTTCAGAAAAAAATTGAGTTTGACCGGTACCCCCAACTCCTGGCCGACGACATCCCATCGCCGGTGACACAACGCACACACACGACGTGGACTGACATGCACACACGCACACCAGCGTGCTCACGACATGCCCCGACACTTCCTAGTACGCGCACAATGCGCACACACGACATCCAGTGTTCCCCGGTGAGCGCACAACGCACACACTAAGCACTCAGTATCCCCCGGCATGCCCACAACGCGTACCCTCAGTACCCGGTGTCCCCCGTCGACTCCTGTCTCGCGCACAGCGCGCGCAACACCCGTCCCGACACGCGCACCGCGTGCCCAGCGACTCCCGTCGTGCGCACCTAGCGCCCAAAACCAGCAACAACTACCAGCAACGGCGGCGCCACCTGGCGCCACCCCCCAAGACTCGTCGGTGCCACCAGCGCCGTCCACCACCACCACCATGGCGGCGCTGCATAGCGCCGCCACCAATAGCAACTCACACACACGCCATGTATGCATACACACACCATGCACACACACACACACTATAACACCCCAAAGTAAGATTAATTAGGATAATTAATCCCTTTATCATAACTCAAAGTTTAGTACAAAAAGTATGAGATAGAAAATAAATCATTTCTCACACTTTATGCATATGACACATATCACCTTGGTACTCCCCCACTCTATGACACTTGGACACTCAATCTCACCAAAAATCAACACCTCGTCTACTATAGATTGCAACAAAAAAAAAGTGAGCAATTGAGGAAAGAAATTGAAAACAAAAAGACAAAGACATTACTTTTACCCCCTTATTTTTCTTCCTCCATCGACCACCACTATCTCGCCGACCATCATTCTTTTTCTCCAACAAAGGTTCGAACTATGGGATAGAACTCGCTAAGCTCGTCATGGGTATGAGCTCGGTACTCTAAACCACCGCCGTCGCCGGCACGTAGGCCGCCGAAAAGACGCAACAACCCTCTTTCTTTTCCCCCTATTCTCTCACTCTCTTTCTCTCTCTTTTCCCTGTTGCCTCCATCGCCGTCCCTGTTCGTTGCTATTTTTGGAGTTGCTGGCGCAACCTTGCGTCGGTAGGTGGAGTGGGTAGGAGTGCCGCCACCGTAAGCGACGGCGTGTGTGCGGAACCGATCCCGAAAAGGCATCGGGCAGTGTGTGTAGAGTGTGTGAATGTGTGTGTTTTGAGATATGATGTGTGTGGAGTATGTATGTTGGAGTCTGTTGATGTGTTTTGGTGTTGTTGTGTGTGGATGGGTTGGTGATTGTGTGAGTGAATCACCGGCGATGGGGGTCGCCGGCGGTGGCAGAAGGACGACAGACGGAAGCAGCAACAACGACGGGTTTGGTGGATTTGGAGGTGGGGGTATATTTTGTAAATTAAGTAAAGTTTAGGGGTTGAGTGCAAAACTCATTATTTTGCTAAATTCAAATTTGACCCCTAACATTTCCTGTAACAAGACAATTCACACCCTCAACTATTGTATATTTCAAATCAACCCCAGAAATGTGAACAGTGGCATTTTGACCCCAAAGTTATAGATTGATCCCAAAGGTTTTCAAGGACTATATGTTGACCCCTAAAGATTCGAATGAACTTTCGAAAATGCCTTTTTAACCTCATTTCTTCCCTTATTAGCCGTTCTATTTCTCCAACGCTCGTCTCCCAACATTCTTTTTACGAACCTTTCTCTTCAACCATGTTTGAAAGAAACTCAGGTGCAGGACCGAGTTAGTGCTCCGAACATGTAGCGGCCCTTTTCAAAACAATAGTTGTTTGAGGTGGGGTAACTTCCATGTTTTCTCTTATGCGTCTTTCTACGATTGAAAGTGTAAATTTAAGTCTTTTGAAATATATGTTTCTGAGCAATGCGGTATATGTGGGGTAATTTACCTGCTTTAGAATTTAAGTTTTTACATGAGTTCGATGAAAATTGATTTGCTTATGTGAAGCATACGTGAAAATTATATGAAATACGCATTACATGCTTGACAAAACGTGAATGAATATGTGTGATTGGCAATGTGTACGAATGTATTAATGGTTCATAAAATGCTTACATGGCGACTAAGACCCGCAAAATGCTTACATGGCGGCTAAGACCCGCAATTGTTTACATGGCGGCTAAAACCCACAAAATGCTTACATGGCGGCTAAGACTCGCAATTGTTTACATGACGGCTAAGACCCGCAATTCTCTGAAGTGACTATATTTGTACTTGTTTTATTTTCCTTTTCGTTATATTGTGCATACCAGTCCCTAACCCACTGAGTGTCAAACACTCACCCCCTTTTGATGTTTTTTTTTACTTTACAGGTTGCAGTCCGCAAGAGGGGAAATGAAAGAGATGTAGTTTTGATAAAGATAAAGAAGAAATAAATTGACTTCTCTTGGGAATGAAATTTTTGGAACATGTACAGTTTTCTTTTAATGTTTTTGTAACATATACAATGAAACAAAATTCTAATCTTCTGTTGTTAACGCTAAACCTTTTGTTTATATAGCTAAACGGTAAATTTGCAGGTGATGTTTAAAGTTACATTTTATATGGTTTACTGGATGCCCACAATGAAATTTTATATACTCTGATATTTTACTCCTCAAGGAAAACGGGGCGTGACAGTTTTGGTATCAGTGCCTGACTCTACCTTTTTGTAGAGCTTGCCCAATTTTATAATTTTTACGAAAACTTGTAATTTCAAATTGTAGTATATGTCATAACTAGATAAGCATCTCTCTTCACTCTCCCTCCGATGGGTCTGCCGAAAAGTATATGAATGTTACGTGTTGAATTATGTTTCATGTTTGAATGTTATTTGTTCTTATCTGTTTAAGATTTAAGTTTGAGATGATGTTTAAGAGGTGGTTTTGCTATGAAATTTACATAAGATTGCATACGACAGATGGTTAGGCCTAAGGTTGCTACTAGAAGATGATAAAGTGGATGCAGAAACCTTAGAGGTTAGCATACTCTCAGGGAAAACAATAACAACATGTCGAGACATACCAATTACTATGAAAAGAAATTTTTATGGCTGACTTGCATGTTTGGAGATGAAGGACTTTAATTTAATTTTAGAAATAGATTGGCTTAAAGCTAACCACACGGTACTTAAGTATCGTGAGAAGGAGATCTTCTTTCAATCACCTGGACACAAAGGATACACCTTCTTCAGAATGCAAACCGACATGACCCACGAGTGATGTCGGCTTTGCAGGCGACCAAAATGCTTGAAAGGAAATTACGAGGTTGTATTGGCCAATGTGATAAATCTCGAGCCGAAATCAGACCCAACCAACAGGGTGCCAATAGTGAAGGAATATGAGGATGCCTTTCCAGAAGAACTACCAGGCCTTCCGCCCGATAGACAAGTTGAATTCTACATCGACCTAGTACCGAATTAGTACCAGTGTCGAAAGCATCATATTGCATGGCGCCGAAAGAATTGCAAGAACTAAAAGTTCAACTACAAGAACTTCATAGTGTATCAACTCGGGGAGCTCCAGTATTGTTCATGAAGAAGAATGATAGAACTTAATGGACTGCATAGATTATCGTAAGTTGAACAAGAGAACCATCAAGAACAAGTACATGTTGCCGCGAATTGAAGATTTGTTCGATCAATTAAAAGGTGTAAACGTATTCTCAAAAATCCATCCGAATATCATCAAGTGAAGATTAAGAAGGAAGACGTGTCCAAGACGGCTTTTAGAACAAGAATCATGTCTCGAGACCGACCCTGCAGGAGTTTACAACCAGTCGAGGAGCACCCACGAGCAAGTTGAGAGTCGCACAGGCAAGCCAAGGAACCCCACGAGCAAGGTGATGATGGAATAATAGGTAACCTAATTACCGTATTTAAAGGCCTAACAAAATAGTTAGATACGACACGAACAATATCACCCTCATCGATATCAAGGAGTGAGGTGAATCAAGTAATCGAACAATTTCGACACTTTAACCCGTCAACTTTCAATGGAAAGAGGAACCTGCGGATGCTGAAGAGTGGTTGAGAAACTTGGACAGACTTTTTGCTCACCTCACTTGTACCGATACGCAGAAGATTTCGTGTGCTGAAGCAACAAGGAAGGGTAGTAGCCTACGCGTCAAGACAACTAGGGATGCACGAATAGAACTACCCAACTCATGATTAGAGCATTGGGCAACACGTAAAGAAATGCTATATGTGCCAACAAATAAAAGCAGAGCATCAACGACCGGCAGGAATATTAACACCACTAGAAGTACCTGAATGAAAGTGGAAACACATCGTTGTGGACTTTGTAGTAGGGTTACCGGAACCAATCATGAAAACCACGCTATATGGGTCATCGTTGACGGATTGACCAAGTCTGCTCATTTCTTGCCGATAAAAATGACGTTCAAGTTGAACAAATTGGCCTAAATTTATATAAAGGATCAGGCTGCATGGAGTACCAGTCTCTATTCTATCAGATAAAGACCCTAGTTTTACATTCAGGTTCTGGCAGAACCTACAAAGGGAGCTAGATACCAAGTTAATTTTCAGTATGACATTTCACCCTTAGACGGATGGGCAAATCGAACGAATAATACAAATTCTGGAGGACCTATTACGAGCCAGTGTCTTGGATCTACATGGAAGCTGGGAAGACCACTTATACTAGGTGGAATTTGCTTATAATAACAGCTATCAAGCAACAATCAAAATGGCACCCTACAAAACCCTTTATGGAAGAAAGTGTTGTTCACCTCTTTACTAGGACGAAGTGGGTGAAAAAAAGGTGTTGGGGACTAGAATTAGTCAAACGAACAGTAGAAATAATAAAGAAAGTTCAAGAAAGAATTGAGACGACTCAGGATCGTCAAAAGTCCTATGTAAATAAAAGGCGAAATGAGCTAAAGTTTGGAGTGGGAGATAAAATCTTTTTTAGCGACAGGAGCGGCAACAACGACGGGTTTGGTGGATTTGGAGGTGGGAGTATATTTCGTAAATTATGTCAAGTTTAGGGGTTGAGTGCAAAACTCATTATTTTGCTAAATTCAAGTTTGACCCCTAACATTTCCTATAACAAGACAATTCACACCCTCAACTATTGTATATTTCAAATCAACCCCAGAAATGTGAACAATGGCATTTTAACCCCAAAATTACAGAAAGTTACAGATTGATCCCAGAGGTTTTCAAGGACTATATGTTGATCCCTAAAGATTCGAATGAACTTACGAAAATGCCTTTTTAACCGCATTTTTTCCCTTATTAGTCATTCCCTTTCTCCAACGCTCGTCTCCCAATGTTCTTTTGACGAACCTTTCTCCTCAACCATGTTTAAAAGAAACTCAGGTGTAGGACTGAGTTAGTGCTCCGAACGCGTAGCAACCCTTTTCAAAACAATAGCTGTTTGAGGTGGGGGTAACTTTCACGTTTTCTCTTATGCGTCTTTCTACGATTTAAAGAGCAAATTTGAGTCTTTTCAAATATATGTTTCTGAGCAACACGGTATATGTGGGGTAATTTAACTGCTTTCGAATTGAAGCTTTTACGTGAGTTCGATGAAAAGTGATGCGCTTATGTGAAGCGTACGTGAAAATCATATGAAATACACATTACATGCTTGACGAAACGTGAACGAATATGTGTGATTGGCAACGTGTACGAATGCGTTAATGGTTCATGAAATGCTTACATGGCTGCTAAGACCCGCAAAATGCTTTCATGGTGGCTAAGACCCGCAATTGTTTACATGACGGCTAAGACCCGTAATTCTCTGAAGTGACTATGTTTGTACTTGTTTTGTTTTCCTTTTCGTTATATTGTGCATACCAGTCCCTAACCCACTGAGTGTCAAACACTCACCCCCTTTACATGTTTTTTTTTACTTTACAGGTTGCAGTCCGCAGGAGGGGAAATGAAAGAAATGTAGTTTTGATAAAGATAAAGAAGTAAATTGACTTCTCTTGGGAATAAATTTTTTGGAGCATGTACAATTTTCTTTTAATGTTTTTATAACATGTACGATGAAATGAAATTCTAATCTTCCGCTGTTAATGCTAAACCTTTTGTTTATATAGTTAAATGGTAAATTTGCTGGTGATGTTAAAAGTTAAGTTTTATATGGTTTACTAGATGCCCGCGATAAAAATTTATGTACTCTGATATTTTACTCCTCAAGGAAAATGGGACGTGACACACTCACCTACACAGCTCCGACGCCGCCACCCGCGGCGGCACCACCCCCACCACACAACACACACACATCCAGGGGAGGTCCGACTATTGTTCCGGCGAGGGAGAGAGAGAGAGAACAAATGAGAGAGAAAGGAAGAAAGGAGAGGGAAAAAGAGGGTTTGCCGGAGTTTGACCAGCCGTTTTCCGGTGAACGAGCCGTCGAAATGCAAAATCGAGCCCGGATCTGGAATGGGCTCATCGAAATCAATAAGATGGGTGAAAATCGGTCGAAGTTAAGAAGATAAATATTCCGGCACCGGCGGCAGCGGTGGTGTCGGAAAACCAGAAGAGAGAGGAGAGAGACGAGATATCTTACTTTTTGACTTTTCGTTCGAATAATTCTTTTACAATTCGTTTTTTATTATTTATACTCATTTTTAAAATATCATACTATTCATCAAAAATATCTTATTTTTTACTATTCATCGAAAATATCTCGTTTTCGATTCTTCGTATTCTTCGTGATTTGAGCTACGGATCTCCGATTGACCTCAAATTCATTTCTATCTTCTCATTTTTTGATTACGAACCTTATGTTAAAATTATAATCTATGATTTTCAATTTATTTATACCACCGATTAATTAAACATGCATTTTATCGTTTTTCTGAAACACACATAATTAAATCAAATAATTAGGTGTTTAATTATTTAATTAGCAAATTATGCGTCGTTTTGTCCTAGGCGCTACAATTATTATCAATAGTACTTGGAAAAATATTTTAAGAATTTTTTAATATATATATATATGTGTGTGTGTTTGTGTGTTTAGAAATTGTCGTAGCTTCCATTAATATCAATAGTATTTTTAATGGTACATAAGTATAATAGTACTTAGAAAAATATTTTAAGATTTTTTTTTTGAATTGTACATAAGTTTAGAATTATCTAAAAATTTCATATATTTGTAGATGTTTATGCAGTAAATATTCTTGCCACTCCTTATATACATTTTGAAGATTACAAATAAGAATGCTTGAATGGTTTATAAATAAGAATGTTTGGATTAATTTGAATGGTTTATAAATATTTTTGGCATCTCCTTATACATTGTGAAGATTAAGAATGTTTGGATGGTTTTTAAATTAGAATGTTTGAATTCATTTGAATGGTTTATAAATATGCATGTCTCCTCCTTATACATTGTGAATATTATTTTATAAAGATCTACAAGTACATGAAATATTTAAACATTGTGAAAATTATTTTATAGAGATCTACAAGTACATGAAATTTTAAACAAAAATAGATGATTGATTTCTAGACAAGTTCTAAAGTTATATAGAATTTTAAAAAATAGATAGTTGAGATTACCAATTAGACGATTTTCTAGACAAATTCTAAAGTTATGTACAATTCAAACAAAATAGATTGTTGAGATTACTCCATAAAGATCTACAATATAATTAAAAAAATAGATGGTTGATTTCTAGACAAGTTCTAAAGTTATATAAAATTAAAAAAATAGATGGTTGAGATTACCCCATAAAATCAACAAGAATTTTTAGATAAACTCTAAACTCATGTACAATTCAAACAAAATAGATAAAAGATCCAAAATAGATGGTTTAGATTACTCCATAAAGATCTATAAGTAAATGAAATTTTTAGACAATTCTAAACTTATGTACAATTAAAAAAAATCTTAAAATATTTTTCTAAGTAGTGTTGATAATAATGGAAACTAAGGGAGAAGAAAAGAAATTGAAAATTGGTATTAATGTTAAATAGAGAATAAAAAGGGGATAAAATGAGATGAGTTAGAAAAAGAAATAATGGAAACTAAGAGAGAAGAAAAAAAAATTGAAAATTAGTATTAATGTTAAATAGAGAAAAAAAAGGGATAAAATGAGATGAGATGTGTGGAGATAAAATTTGAGATGAATAAGAAAAAAAGATTTATTTAAAAATGTAATAAAATAATACGCGGTAATTGAAACGTAAGAAAAGAAACAAAAAAGGAAAATAAGGCGTGGATTGCCACATTGAAACGTAAGAAAACAAAAAAAAGGAAAATAAGACGTGCATTGCCACATAAGCCAGATTGGCTCCATAAAAAACCCAACGGTGGGTTCTTTATCATTACTATATATATATATATATATATATATATATATATAAGTGAAAGCCAATTGTTTTGCATTATCAAATGCGGTAAAATATTCTCACACCCCTTGTGATTTGAAAAACATGCATCGTTTTCCCCTCTCTTATCAGAATAACAACGTTTACACCTGTAATACGAATAATTGGGCACGTAATCCCCAAATTTGTCAAACTTGATGAGTGTGTAGTGTGCTCACCTCATATACGAATGGCGGTATATTTTCACCCCTAGATGAGTTGTATTTTGACTTCTATACTCATTGAATTGTGTATATAAAGATATATTTTGATTCCATTTAATAAAATAGTATAGAACCCCTTTTCACACAAAATTTTTATTTTTATTTTTACGTTTTCTATTATTTTATTTTATTTTTAATTTTTTTTAATATTTAAATTTTGTTTATTTATATTTTACGTTTTCTATTATTTTATTTTATGTTTACTTTTTTTTAATATTTAAATTTTGTTTATTTATATGCTATGTTTATGTGTAATTGTAGTACTCCGAATTAGAAGCAATCGACAATTTGATTTTTTTGATGTAAAATTGGGTTAGTAGAAGTATGTATTATTCAATTAGATATTAGTTAAAAAGTTTAATATTAATTTGATCATAATGTTTATCATAAAATATTTTTACAATATATAAAAATATCAATTAATAATTTTTTAACATAAAATATAACATTTTGGAATAAATTAAAGGGATAACAACATACTATCACCATAGATATAAGAATATCCTATTATACCACTAAAGATAAAATAATGGTTCACTGTACCACTAAATATAAAAAAGGATCCCAAAATGCCACTAAATGAACCCCATTAATGTTGTCATCTTGTGTCTTTATCTAGAATAGATGACCAACAATTGACTGTCACATCAATAGTGATTTTCAAAAGGGTAAACATCATATTCTTCATGTACGATTACAAAAACAGTGAAATATGATTATCATGCCGTACACAAAAATTATCAGTCTTATTATTTAAAATATGATTATTAAAATAATGAAATGTGATTATCATGCCTTACACGAAAATTGTCACTCTAATTATTTAAAATATGATTATTAAAACAGTGAAATGTTATATCATGTCTTACACGAATATTTTTAAACTAATATTAACTAACATAAATATACACAACTTAATACAAAAAATACACCGAATGAATGTAATTTTCATGTAATCCTATAAATAATGTAATTTTCGTGTAATCCTATAAATAATGTAATTTTCGTGTAATCCTATAAATCATGTAATTTTTGTGTAAGTTTATAATTTATAAATTTTTTATGTAAGCCTTAAAATAATGTAATTTTCGTATAAACTTATAGTAAATGAAATTTTTGAGTAAACTTAATATTAATGAAATTTTCGTGTAAGCCTTAAATTAATGAAATATTTGTGTAAGTTTAAAATTAATGAAATTTTCATGTAAGTCTTAAAATAATGAAATTTTCATGTAAGCTTTGTCACGCCCCGTTTTCTTTTCATAAAAATATCAGAGTTTTTCATTTTGGGCGTGAAGAAAGAAAGGGGAAGAAGACGTACATGATATAAAATAGAAGAAAAAAAGGAGAGGATAGGAAGTGGTACACTTGAAACATCAGATACAACCGATAAAATAGAGTTTGAAACCTTACGCAACGGAAAAACATCAGGATCCATCATCCATAAGATAAATAGAACCACAGAAAAAACAGTAGGAGACACCAGAAGAATGAGGAAAGGGAATGATGTGAATCATTCACATATCAACAATCGATCTCAATACCGATAACAACAACATAACAAAGCAGCGGAAATATACCATCAGGATCCCATCCGAAATATATACAAAATTATACAAAACGTGAATTATTTAAAACGTTGTTTGAAAATGTTATGAGTCATCAACTCAGATATACAAAACCAGACACAGTACCTCATCTCTCCCTCTAAGGTTCAACATGCTCGTCAGCTCCTGTAACGTGAATTACAGAATAGAGGGTGAGTGCATGGAATACACTCGTGGGGATAACATCCGCATCTTATAACAATCGACATATATATTACTCCGAAAAAGTAACACTCAGTCACGTTGTCACAGTATTTCATGAACACAAAATCATAACATATGATCGCCACATTTAGTATTCCTCAATAATACTTGGAAATAGGGAAAACTGTAGACAGTTAAAGAGTTAGAAATTACCCCCACCTTCTTCATGGTTACTGCGTGAGTAGCGAGTATCAAAGATCTCGTGTCTCAGATCTTGTGTCTCAAATCTCGTGTCTCAATGTTTAATCCAACTGATAGCCTACATACGTTACAGTATTTCTTAGATCCTTAATAATATATAATTAAAGCGATAAACGTTTTCGGCGGAAAAACTATCGTTAAAGATGTGACGGATCGAGAGCTCTAAAGATCGGAGTTGAAGAAACAAGAATGGATAATCAATCCATATGGTTGAGATGATAGAGAATGAAATTTGGGTCACGACGGAAAAAGAATGAGCTCAATCGGAGTTAAAACGAGCTCAAATGGAGCATTTTCAGTTTAGGGGTATTTTGGTAATTTTGGTCAAAGGGTTGACTTTGACAGGGCCCACGACCCTCGGTCAACGACATCTCGTCAGCGACGACTCGATATTGACGTACAGCGGAAAAAACGGGGTTCAGATCGAAAACACGATGTCGCGTGGGATGGGGCACGCGCGGACCCGGTGCCGGATGGGAAAACCCGGCGGCCTCGGCGGCTTCACGACAGCTGCCGAGTTTTCTCGGCAGCTCGGCGTGTGGTCTCAGCAGCTGCCGAGTTTTCTTGACAGCTCGGCAGCGGGTTCTCGGCAGCTTGCACGTGCGTTTCGACAGCTTCGGCAGGTGGCTCGGCAGCTGTCGAGTTTTCTCGGCAGCGTGTCCGTGCGTCTCGGCGGCTGCCGAGTTTTCTCAGCAGCCCGGCACCCGGTGCTCCCAGCGTAGGGCCTGCTCAACTGCCCCTCTTCTCGGCACCACCAGCCGCGGCGCCACCGTCCTAAGCCTTCGCCACCATGTCCGCCAAAAAGCTTGAACTGCCGGCTACCACCTCCGGCCATCCCTTGCCGAAATTCGGCCGTGAACAGTATCCGAAAAATCACCGCAATTTCCTTCGTCACACACGTACACAAAACCAACCCCAACCTTTCCCAGCTCCAGCCGGCAACTTCCAATCGCAGACGACCACTCCCCTCACTCCCGGAACACCGGCCGGTGACCCCCTGCCGCCGGCGACCTTCTCCAGCCACCCCAACACACATATACAGTAGAAATATATGTATATACACACGCTCTCATGCTTACACACACACACACCCAAACCCTAGCCCACACAGCCCCTTGGACTCCGTCCGACGACCTGCAGTCGCCGGCCACCACCTGCTGGCCGCGCATACACACCCAACAACCACCAAACACACACACACACGTACATGTATATAAACACACAATGGAAAGCGAAGCTTGGCCGGTGACTTCCAGTCGCCGACCACCCCTCTACCACCCTCGCCGGTACATCACAGGCGCCGGCCTCCAGTCCTCACATGACGGCGCCACCAGGCGTCGCCCCAACAACACACAACTCAACACACATACTAGCACACCCTAACACACACATACATTCATGTTTTACATATATGCACACACTGTTCGCCTCCGGCATCGCCACCCACGACGGCGTCGGCCCTCCAGCAACACCCCCTCACCACCGGCGAATCTCCGGTCAGCTTCTCCGACGAGTATGAGTGAGAAAACAGTAAGAGAGAGAAAAGGTGGCCAAAGCTAGGGTTTAGGGTTTGGAGGCTGTTTTTCGCCGTTTTCCAGCGAATGAGAAATCAGAATTGAATTCCGAGACCTATCCTAAATTCATCTCGTCGAGACGAACGTCGTGTGAGAGAATCGACTGAAACTGACAACATTAGAATTTTCCGGCCACCGGCGGCGCCGGCGGTGGCATGCCGGAGGCAGAAAACCGGAAAGAGAGAGAAGAGAGAGAGACTTACGTGTTTTCGTCGCTTTCGGCTCATTCGGAAAAATTGTGATTTTCGAATTGAAACCACCCCTATTTATAGAAATCCGAAAATCACTATTCATCCAAAATATCCAAACACTAGTCATTGGTTGAAAAGTCTCCGTTACTATTCACCGGAAAAATCTTCGTTTCTACTCACCGTAAATATCTTTCGGTTTTCCGAAACTTCGTGTTTTGCCCTTTTCGTCGCCGTTTGAGCTACGGGTCTCCGATTGACCCCTAGTTCATTTCTATCTTTTCGTTTTTCTAATATGCATCTAATGGTATAAAAATATTCTATTTACCATGTCCAAGAAAATTATCCGTCTACATCACGCGTTAAACATGTATCTGAAACGCACATAATTAAATTAACAATCAAAATATACGCACATAATTATTAAGTCATACATTAAAATATTCAATTAACAAATTATACTTCGTTTTGGTCCGGGACGCTACAAGCTTATAATTAATGAAATTTTTGTGTAAGCTTATTATTATTTTTCGTTTAAGGCTTTAATAAAGGAAATTTTCAGGTAAGATTGGTTTGAATGACATAACAAAAAATAATGAACAAATATTAAATTTCATGGACTATTACACGAAAATAAATAATTATCAAAAAAGAAAATTTTCATGTAAGATTGGTTTGAGTGATATAACGGAAAGTAATAAATAAATATTAAATAACATAGACTATTACATGAAAATAAATAATATCAATAAAATTTGAAAGTCGTGTAAGATTATATCAGAGAGCAATAAACCTCTAAAATTTGTGTAAGATTATAGCATTGTGTTAAATGTGAATAACAATACAAATACAAAGTGAAAAATAAATAATTTTCGTGTAAGCTTTGCAAAGCTCAATCCCATCAATTTGCAAAAGTAAATGAAACAAATTCAATCTTCTCAACTCATCCACTATTCACATTTGACTTGATCAAAAAAAATAGTAGAAAGAGATCAAAAATTATATTTTGTGATATAAATGGATCAAAAATTATACTTGGTGGTATAAAAGGTAATATGTTATATAATTGGTGGTATATTTGGTTATTTCCTCATAAATTAAATGCAGTTGATACATTCTCGAATATAAAAGTAAGGAAATTGGATCCCCTGCTGGGGCCAAAAACTCAGCACCTCATGCTGGACAAATCAGATCCTCTGTACCATATATCCATGTACCACGTGTGTACCATATCCCAAAACACGTTATATTGATTTTCAAATTAAAAGTGGTTACAAATCTTTACAAATTAAAAGAAAAAGAAAAACAAAAGAAGTGAAAAAGAAAAAGAAAAAAAAAGAAAAAAATAACAAAACTATGGCGTATGTACCCTAGCATGAAGTGCTGGGTTTTTGGCCCAACAGGGGATCCATATCAGAAAATAAGGTGTAAACACTTCAAAACTACTTAATGACACTTATCATGTGCATGAATTTTAAATCATTCAAAACTACTTAATGACGCTTATCATGTGTATGAATTTTAAATCATTTAAGTATTTTATCTCTTAAATAATTTATATTTTATTTTTAAATTTATTTGAATTTTTAATTTACTACCTCATCTACATCTTCTTCCTTATGCTCCAGCCACCACGCCCCCGCCGTGCCACCGCCGGTAAATACTGAAAATGATTATTTTTTTACCAAACTTCATGAAATGAATTCAAATCAACCAACAATCATGTTCCCTTCCTAATTTCCAGAAAAATATTGCTGAAAATAACAAAAAAAAGAAAAACATCACCGCCCAATTGTTGTCCACCAATTGCGGAAAACTCAATTGTTCTCCATCAAACTTCAAAATTCGATTTTCTTCAATTCTCAACCAAAATACATAAAATTTGTATCAAAATGATCGTCTACTCAAGTCCAAACATAACCCCATATCAATTTATAGAAAACCATTCGATTTTGAGTCAAATCGATCAAATTTGTTTCAAACAAAAACTGTTTTCTTGAGTTCACGTTTTAACTTTAAATTTCACAAATCGATCTAGAGATTTTAATCCCCATGATATTATGATATTAGATTTATTATAATATTTTTAAGTGTAATTTTCATCAATTTACTGATACAGTAATGAGGAAGGATGGAAGAAAGAAATGGAGGAAAGAATAGGGCGCTGCCTATGCCTGCTCCAATTTTCTCTTTGAATTTTTGATTTTTTTAAAGATTTTCTTTTAAAATATTTTTTTAATTAAAATATTATTCTATTTTAAGGGTGTAACGTGTAATCAAGACAAAAACTAACATCATTTAGTTTGATTAAAAAAAATGGAACATGTGCCAATTTATTTTAATCACACAAGTAAATTTTACTATTCTGATAATAGATGGGAAATCAATGCAAAATTTCCAAAACACAAAATAGTTTGACGCATATTACCCTTATCAAATGCTACAATCATCATTTATCTTTTTTCTTATTCTTCTTCTTAATTGGAGGTGCAACTGACAAATCCATATATTTCTTTCCATTCTCCACCAATTTCTTCACTATTCAGGTTTCATTGTAGTATTCTTGATCCATTGTGCTGAGAAATATCCATTGCACTCCAGGTTGAAGAAGTGGTATATGTGGGCTGCTACTGGTGGGGTAGTATAGATGGGGTTGTTGCTGGTCTTTGATCCAAACACGGTGCAAAAGGTGGATACAAGTTATCACTTGAAACTCGACTCATTTGAGTAAGGTTTATTTTTTCTTGAACATTATCTTCACTTTGATATATTTGACTACCAATAGCACCTTCAACAGACCTTTTAGAACCTAATTCATCCACTTTTTCCTCTAGCCTGCATAAAATATAACAACCTCATGACTTTCTAGAATTTTAATTTTAAAACATGAAGTTTTCAAAATGTTGATTTATACCTCTTGAGAGATTGAGACATGAGTGCTTGAATTACCACCTTTGCACTATACCAATTAATTATACAAACATTGAGGGCCGTTGAATGTTTGGCATTTGAGTATTTCAATATAGATTTGCGAATTTTTTTTGAACTAAGAGGTGTTCATTATCATTACCATCATGTTGATTCTCAGGAATTGAAGATGGTGGTTTGACCTACAACTTTCACAAAAATGCATGAACTTGTAGTTTTTATGAATTGAATCATGAAAACATGTAGTAATACTTACAATGTTAATTTGATCATCATGCGTGTTTGTAGCATTGTTCAATGCAGCTTTCCTTTAGCTTGCAATGGCACCCAAAGTTTGAGTTAAAAAAGTGCAAATAATGAAAGTTGATCAAGGTATGCAGATTACCTTATTTTGTGCATCATTTTTCTATTGTCTAACCTTTCTGTTGGTGTTAGCATTGGTTATCTCGTACATTACATCATGAAAACATGTTAGTAAAAATACTAATTAGGTTTAGCGGTTAATAAAATAAAAATTACTCATTTCTTCATTTTTTTTATTCTTCATTTTCTTTTGGTTAACAAATTACCCTCTCGAGTAGGTTCATTTGTTGTTCTACTTCTTGCCTTTATTGGTATCCTCTTCTATTCCTTGCAAATTTGGAGGTAAGAGATGAATAAATAATGTATTGTCCCATAGTTAATCATAGTTAATCATTTTTAGTCTGTAGCGCCCCGGATCAAAACAAGAATAAATGATTAATTAAATATTTTAACGCATGACTTAATAACTATGTGTGTATATTTGGACTGTTTAATTTATTACGTGCGTTTCAGATACGTGTTTAATGCACGCTTTAGATGAGTGTTTCGGATCGATATTTTTCTTAGACATGGTATATAGAATATTCTTATACCATAAGATGCGTATTGATGAAACGAGAAGATAGAAACGAACTAGGGATCAATCGGAGACCCGTAGCTCGAATGACGACGGAAAGAGCAAAACCGGAAGTTTTGGAAAATCGAAAGATATTTACGGTGATTGGAAACGAAGATATTTACGTGAATAGTAACATCAGAAAAGTCAACCGATGAATAGTGTTTGGATATTTTGGATGAATAGTAATCCGGATATTTTCGGTGAATAGTAACTTTCGGACATCTATAACTAGGGGCTCCTCCGATTCATTTTTCATCGTTTTTCCGGACAAGCCGAACGAGCCGAAAGCGATGAAAACGAGTAAGTCTCTCTCTCCTCTCTCTCTCTTTTCGGGTTTCTGTCTCCGGCGGGCCACCGCCGGCGCCGCCGCTGGCACGACGCCGCCGCCGCCGGCCGGTGGCCGGAAAAATTCAATATTGTTGGAATCGGACGATTTTCACACATGACGTTCGCTCTCGACAAGATGAATTTAGGATAGGTCTCGGAATTTAAATCCGATTTCTCGTTCGCCGGAAAACGGTGAAAAATAGCCTCTTAAACCCTAACCCTAAACCTTTCCACCACCTTCCCTCTCTCTTCGTTTTTCTCTCTCCACCACGCCGGAGCTGCTGCCGGAGATCGCCGGAGGTAAGGGTGCCGAGCTGGAGGGCCGGCGCCACCGTGGGTGGCGGCGTCGGAGATGGACAGTATATATATATGTATATGCATGCATGTGTGTGTGTTGTGAGGTGTTTTAGTGTATGCGGATGTGCATGCTGTTGGAGGCGGCGTCGGGGGGCGCCACCGTGAGGGAAAGAATGGCCGGCGACAGGAGGTCGCCGGCAAGGTGGAGGAGGAGGCAGCCGACGGCTGGTGGCCACCGGCCAAGCTTAGCAGTGGTTGGTGTGTGTGTGTAAACACACCTTACATTGTGTGTGTGTGTGCGAGCTACTGTGAGTGTGTGTGTGCACGGCCGTGGTGGTGGCCGGCGACTGGGGGTCGCCGACCACGGTGAGAGTGGTGGGTGGTGGTCGCCGGCGGCAGGTGGCCGCCGGCCAGAAAGATAGATCAGTGTGTGTGTGTATTCGCGCGTGTGTGTGTTATAGCATGCATGTGTGTAGTGGTTGTGTTGGTGGGTTGTGATGGCCGGAATAGGTGGCCGGCGACGAGGGGTCGCCGACCAAGGCTCAGGGAGTGGTCGCCGGTGACGGGAAGTCGCCGGCCGGAGTTTTGAAAATCGGAGTTGGAGTTCGAAAAAAATTGAGCATCGAAGGATTTTGCGGTGAGATTCCGGGCACTATTCACCGCTGGAATCCGACGAGGGATGGCCGGAGAAGGTAGCCGGCGGTGCGAGGTATCCGACGAGATAAGTGGCGGCGGCAGGAGGCGGCGCCACCGCGCCGGGTGGCGCCGGGAAGGTGGCATGTTGGTCAGGCACGGTGCCGGGAGCGCCGGGAGAGGAGCTGCCGAGAAAACTCGGCAGCTGGTCGGGTGTCGGGAAGCGTGGCCGAGAAAACTCGACCACCGTCGAGCCGGGTCACGTTGCTGCCGAGAAAACTCGGCAGCTGCCGAGCGTCGGGGAGCCGCGCGCTCACCGTGCGCACCCGTTGGGTGCCGACGTGCACCCGACGCCGGGTTTTCGATCCGACCCTCGTTTTCTTTCCGTAGTTCTTCTGTATCGAGTCGTCGCCGACGAGACGACGTTGACCGGGGTTCGTGGGCCCGGTCAAAGTCAACCCTTTGACCAAAATTACCATTATACCCCTAACCTTAAAATGCTCCGTTTGAGCTCGTTTGAACTCCGATTAAGCTCATTCTTTTTCCGTCGTGCCCCAAATTTCATTTCCTATCTTCTCAGCCATATGGATTGGATATCCACTCTCGTTTCTTCAACTCCGATCTTTAAAGCTCTCGATCCGTCGCGTAGTTAACGAACGTTTTTCCGCCGGGAGCTTTTATAGCTTTTATTATACAATGTTAAGGATCTGAGAACACCATAACATATGTAGGCTATCAGTTGGATTGAACATCGAGATACGGGATTTGAGACACGGGCTTTGAGACACAAGATTCGAGACACGAGATCTCTGGTACTCGCTACTCACGTGGTAACCACCGAACGAGGTGGGGGTAACTTCTAAACTCAACATGTTTATTGTTTTCCATAATTGATATCTGAACTGTTGTGCTCTACGTGCTGTGAATACATGCTGTGATTATTATGTACATGCATACTTTTTTATTACTGTATTCATGCAAAGTTTATGATACGATGAACGAGAACGGATGTCCTAAGTCATGATAGGGATGGACTAGTGGCCCGTAAAAAGCACCATACGTCATGTTAGGGATGGACTGGTGGCCCGTAAAAAGCACCATACGTCATGTTAAGAATGGACTGGTGGCCCATAAAAAGCACCATACGTTAGGAATGCAACGGGTATAGTCGAGTGCTCTTAGAGCCGTGTGTTTTACATTGTGTGCTATGAATTTATATGCTGTGACTACTTGTCGAACTACTATATTTTGGATTTGTTGTGCTCACCTAATAACTGATAAAGGTTAGAAAGTATCCCCATGAGTGTATTCAACGCACTCACCCCTATTCTGTACTCACACTACAGGAAAAGAAGAGAATCTTGACGCGTAGAGAGAGGGGTGCCCTATCAGTTGTGTCGATGATTCCGGTTTTATCTTTAAACCTATGTTGATTCGTTTGTAAAACGATGTTCCACGTTTGTAATAGAAAACTGTATTTCTTCCTCTTTGTAAAAGATCCTGATGTTTTTACGCTGTGTAAGGTTTCAAACTTCTTTTATCGGTTGTATCGGATGTTTCAAGTGTATCTCTTCTCGTCCTCTTTTTTTTTTTCTATTTTATATCATGCACGCCTCCTTCCCCTTTCTTTCTTAACGCCCAAAGATGAAAAACTCTGATATTTTGACGAAAAGATTACGGGGCGTTACATAGTCCCCTTGATTGCATGTTCATACATAGTCTTTTAAAGACTACGATTGTCTGAGTATGACACATGTGGCATGTTTGTAAGGAATGCTAGTCAACTGTCAGATCTATATGTGTAGTACCCCGGACAAAAAACAAAGCATAATGGATTAATTAAATATTTAAACCTATAATTTAATAATTAATTTCGTATGTGTTGACGTGCGTTTCAGATATATGTTAAGGCCTGAGTTAGATCGATAATTTTCTTAGACCTGGAACATAGAATATTTTATTACCATGAGATGAGCAATGGAAAAATGAGAAAATAGAAACAAACTAGAGGTCAATCGGAGAACCGTAGCTCAAATGACGAAGAAAAGAGTCGGATACTAAGGTTCGGTCAAACTGAAGGTGTAGAATCCGAACGAACGGTAAAACGGAAAAATAATATTTAATGAATGGTAATTAAAATTTACTTGGTAAATAGTAACTTTGAAAATCTATAAATAGGGGCTCAGTCAGTTCAGAATATTCAATTGGCCGACGAAAACGAAAGCGACGAAAACGAGTAAGTTTCTCTCTCCTCTCTTTTCTTCCCGTTTTTTGGTCTCCGGCGCGCCACCACCGGCGCCGCCGCCGGCGGTGGCCGGAAAAATTGAAAGTCGTCGGTTTTGGCCGATTTTCGTACATGACGTTCGTCTCATCGAGACGAGTCTAGGATAGGTTTCGGATTTCAATTCCGATTTCTCGTTCGCCGGGAAACGGCGAAAAACCGACCCAAAAACCCTAACCCTAGTTTTGGTGTTGCGAATGTGGTGACGAAGGATTTTGCGGCGAAGTTTTGGGCACTATTCACCGCCGGAATCCTGCGAGGGGTAGCCGGAGGTGGTATCCGGCGGCGAGAGGTTTCTGGCGGACTAGGTTTCGGTGGTGGAGGGCGGCGCCGGGAAGATGGCTAGTTGGTCAGGCCGGCGCCGGGAGCGCCGGGAAGCAAGCTGCCGAGAAAACTTGGCCAGCCGCCGAGCGAGGTTTCCCGCTGCCGAGAAAACTCGGCAGCCGCCGAGCGCCGTGTCCCGCCTGCCGAGAAAACTTGGCCAGCCGCCGAGCGAGGTTTCCCGCTGCCGAGAAAACTCGGCAGCCGCCGAGCGCCGTGTCGCGCCTGCCGAGAAAACTCGGCCACCTGCCGAGCGCCGTGACCTGAGCTGCCGAGAAAAATCGGCAGCTGCCGAGAAACGTCGGGAGCCACCGGGTTTTTCACCCGGCACCGGGTTCATGCGTGCCGACGCGCACGCAACGCCGTGTTTTCGATCCGAACCCCGTTTTCTTCACCGTTCGTCTTTTTCGAGTCGTCGCTGACGAGACGTCGTTGACTGAGGGTCGTGTGCCCGGTCAAAGTCAACCATTTGACCAAAATTACCAAAATACCCCTGAACCTAAAATGCTCCGTATGAGCTCGTTTTAACTCCGATCGAGCTCATTCTTTTTCCGTCGTGACCCAAATTTTATTCTCTATCGTCTCAGCTATATGGATTGATTTTCCATTCCCATTTCTTCAACTCTGATCTTTAGAGCTCTAGATCCGTTGCGTATTTAACGATTATTTCTCCGCCGGAGTCTTTTACAACTTTAATTATAATTATTTAGGGATCTAAGAAACGTTATAAATTATGTAGGTTACCTATTGGATTGGGCGTTGTGTATCAGACTTTGGGACTCGCTACTCGAGCTCTGAATTATCAGATCTTTGGTACTAGCTATTCACGTGGTAACCACCGAACAAGGTGGAGGTAACTTCTAAACTCTATGTGTTTATTGTTTTCCCTATTTGATATTTGAACTGTTGAACTCTACGTGTTGTGTTTATATACTGTGTTTATTTTACGATAGTGTGATAGGAATCAACAGAGTGTCCAGTGGGCTGTGTGTCCTTGGGCTGCGTGTCGAGTAGTGAATCGACAGAGTGTCCAGTGGGCTGCGTGTCCTTGGACTGCGTGTCGAGTAGTGGGTCAACAGAGTGTCCAGTGGGCTGTGTGTCCTCGGGCTGCGTGTCGAGTAGTGGGTCGACAGAGTGTCCAGTGGGCTGCGTGTCGAGTAGTGGGTCGACAAAGTGTCTAGTGGGTTGCGTGTCCTCGGGCTGCGTGTCTAGTAGTGGGTCGATAGAGTGTCCAGTGGGCTGCGTGTCTAGTTGTGAGTTGGAGGAGTATCTAATTGGGCTTAGTGTCCATTGGGCTAATGTGCTATGTATATTATATGTTGTGAGTACTTGCTAAACTTTTATATATGTTTAATATGCGAACGACTTAATAATATTAAGGTTTGGAAAGTATCCCCACGAGTGTATTCAACGCACTCACCCCCTTATTCTGTACTCACACTACAGGAACCGACGAGCATGATGAACCCTAGCTGGAGAGATGAGGTGCTATGTCTGGACTGTATATTTTAAGTTGACGTTTCACCAACATTTTCAAACAAAGTCTTATTATATTCACGTTTCGTAAAATATTTTGATACGTGTGACGGATGTGAGATCCTGATATTTTTCCGCTGCAAAAGGTTTAAAACTCTATTTTATCGGTTGTATCCGATGTTTCAAGTGTTCTGCTTCTTATCCTCCTCTTTTTCTTTCTATTTTATTTCATGTTCATCTTCTTCCCCTTTCTTTCTTCACGCCCAAAATGAAAAACTCTGATAATCTTAACAAAAGAAAACGGGGCGTGACAATATGTGCATATCGATCTATCCAAATCAATTGTGTATTGAAATCCATCAAAGCATGTGATATGGTAATGTTCGTTACTGGACTTCACAGGTTTGTAATCGTCAACACTCTCTGTGTATCGATCAAGCATCTTCTTTATCTTCAGGCACAATTTATCCTTCCATTTTGCAATTGATTTATCTATATTCTTTTGCAACTTGGTCATTATATTTACTTTGATCCACTCAAGCATTGTGATGATAGGTTTATCTCTAACCTCTAAGATAATCAATTAAAAAAAAAACTGAAGCAGATATAGAAAACATCCACAAGACTAAAAATGTGAATAAGAAAAAAACCTCCAATAAACCTCAATTCATCCAAGAACCCTAATTCCTCAACCACCCTAATCAAACCAAAATTCTCAAGTTTTCACCTATGTCTATATTTTAAAATCTCAAATTATACCCAATAACCCTAATTAATTGGGATGGACAATTTAGTCTCAAGTATGTTAGCAATAGCAACACTTAGTTTTGGGAATTTCTCTCAATCCAATCCTTCAAATTCACCTACTTACGCTTACAACCATCCTGCATCTCTAAACCACCATTTCTCATTAACTTCCACCCACGCGACGACAAAGGACGGCCCTAGCTCGTGAGTCCCGATCCATAACTCAACGTACGGCTTAGCATCATCCATTTCCTCCTCGCTGTTCTTCGCGTACAGCTCCACCATTGTCGATTCTTCCCCGACCTTACCCCAATCATAATTCTTAGCAGAGCATATGAGTTTGACAATTCCCAAAGTGCCGGCCCCCATGAACGAAATGCGGAGGTGTAGAGAGAGAAAGGAACAGAAATTCGAAGAAGAAGAAGTGTGAAACAATTGAGGCCATCTGAGAAAAGGAGCGAAGTTGGGAGTTGGTTTTTGAAGGCAACGATTATTGGGTGTGATTTGAGATTTGAGATTTTAGAAGATTTCACGTTTTTGTGTTCTTGGAAGTCATCTGTGAGTTTGGGATTTCTTCATGTTAATTTTTGTTGTTTTTTTAATTGTATTTTATTTTTTGTCTTTTTAAGTGAGTTTTATTTTTTCTTTTTCTTTTAAGTGCAACTAATGAGATAACATATGATTTGGTAATTTATATGAAAAATAAATTAAAAAATAAATGCCACGTACGAAAAAGTGCGCCACATCAGTGTAAGTTCACTGAATTGTTTTTCAATGTATCAAAACACATATAAAATCTACTGAACCTCTACTAATCATCCAAACCCAATAACATAGTAGATCCAAAATTGCTCTTCTTAAGTTCATCAACATATGACAAAAGTTAAGTATATTGATTCAAAATCTAGATGTTTCGTCACCAAGATTACATTGAAGGTGATCAATTGAAACGAGCTCAAGTTGTTTAAAGAGACGATTGTTATGCCCAATAATTCTTATTAATTATTTTCACTAAATATCCAACATACACAATAAAGAAAATTATATATATAAAGAGAGAATGTTTACGATAATATTATTTTACATGACATATAAAATATATATGAAACTCCTTTATTATAAGTTATAACTGGGGTGTTGAGGACATTTGGCTGACACCTTTGTCCATCCAAATGACTACTTGCATATGCATGCATGTGTATATTGTGTTCTCCTGAATTATTATGCTTTCATTTAGTTTGCCTTTTCATACATATGAAGGTGATACCCATTCGGAAATTGTAGACCTGGTGCTCGCAGAATTTCTCCTCCTTTCATAGCTTTCCACCTATTACATTATTATTTTATCAAATGCTTGATTTTAATAGTAATATATATGAAATAATGAAATAGAAAATCCAACACATACATATATAATTCAGTCAAATATAATTTAATTAATTACTCTTATAACTTGTATTTTGTGACCAAACAATGGAGAAAGACAGCCATCTACACCTTAGTAAAATCTGCTCCAACACAGTCTCACTCCTCCTCCAAACACCATGAACTTTCTTGATCCAGCATTTGTGTTTATTCCCTGCATCGTATGCATCATTAGTTATACATATAAATCAATTAATGATCAGTGTGTGTGTGTGTGTGTGTGTGTGTATATATTAGTATATTAGTGTGTGATGAATAATTATGAATGAAGAAAGAAGTAGATGAGGTAATTACATCCCATCTCCATGGATTGAAGTCATGTGGATTTGTGTATTCATTGGGGTTTAAATGCACAGCTGGTGGGCATACCATTACTCCCCAACCTTCTGGAATCGTATACTCTGCACCATATTATATCATCCATGCATTAATTATTTGGCTTTAGTTATTTTAACAAGGTATCAGGAAGAAAGTTTGTATGATGAGAGTCATGAAGGAATATGTGGTATTTATTCTTGATTTCCATATATTAATTACCAAGTATGAAGATATATATTTTTGTAACATGCATGCATGGATGCCATTGTACGCTAGGTGGAAAAGGTTAGTTGAAGTTAATCAACTTGAGATTTAGGTAAGGCAAAGCTACTAGGTGAAGTTAATTAATTATGAACGATATTGTTTGGAGATATGGGCGAAGAATACAGAGCCAGGCCTAGCAGCGATGGCGACCTCTACTATTTAATTTATTCAATTTTTGTTCTACATGACACCAATTAATTTCAAAAAGTCCAAAAAAACTTGGTACTATTTAGTCCCGAATAAAAAATTAATTGCCTGGTTGGTGCCACCATTACATACTCCCTTCATTTTAGTTTTATGTTTAATCTCACACATGTATTGTAACGCCCCGTTTTCGTAGTTTAAAAATATATCAGAGTTGCCCTTGGGCATGCAGGAAAGAAGGAGGGAAAAGAAGCATACCCTTTTAAAACTTATAGTAAATAAGTAGTTAAGTAACGATTTAAATTGATATCCAAGTTAAAAACAACGAAGCTCAGAGAAAGCATACAAATTCCTTACATATATCCAAAAACATAGGCACATCGCCGGAAGATAGGGTTTTAAAAACCAACAACAGAAAATAAACAAGATCTAACATAGATACAACAGTTTTACAAGGTAACAAATCATAAAAGTTTAGAAACATTGTTCGAGGTTCAAAATAATATAAAGACAACAGAAACCCTGGATACGACACCCCTCTCGCTGCTTATCTTAGTTTTCATTATTTCCTGTAGGGTGAGTACAGATAGGGGTGAGTGCGTTTGAATACACTCGTGGGAGTACTTTCCAATTTCCCAGATTATATAGACAGATAGAACATATAAGCAATAAATAGCATATCACGTAATTCACAGCACTTAAGAATGCATTGCACATAACCTCTTCAGGCGCGGGTATTCCCCGTCTCGCCCGGTATAATCCTCTTCAGGCATGGGTATTTCCCGTCTTACCCGGTATAATCCATGATGAACGCGGACTTCTGTCCGCGTATAACATTAATCATAATATGCATGATCACATAATATCACAACAAGTAATCCCAAGGCACGTTTGTTCAAGTATTTCATAACATACAATTATAGATACAATATCATTGACTGATATATAGCAAATTACCAGCATATCAAAGCATGATAAATACAGAAACGTAAAAGTCGTTAAGTTCAGAAGTTACCCCCACCTATTGGTGGTGTTTTGACTTCGTGTAAAGCAAGCTCTAAAATAAATACACACGCTCCTACTCGCGATAGCTTACAACAAGCAAGCGTAATCTATTAGTTTCGTTTTAAAAATATTACGTTTATTAATTAGAGTACTCTCTCAGAAAGAAACGATGATGGAAAAGAAAACGATTCAAAAGGCTTGGAACTTAGTCATATATCGAAGAGGGTTTGATTACGGTTCTATAGGCGAAAGAATGAGCTTAATTGGACGAGAAATGAATGAAAACGGTGCGTTTTAGGGTTTAGGGGCAGTTTCGTAATTTCTAGTTAGGGTTGACTTTGACCCGGGGGTGAAACTGCAATTACAGAGAAGTTCTGGGGTCAAAGTGGGATTTCTGGAAATTCTGGGGTCGAAAAGTAATATACAGAAGTATTGGGGGTGAAAATCAAAGGCTTGAAGAGTTTTGGGGGTGGAAATGGAATTTCCAAAAGTTTGAGGACTAAACTGAAAGAAAGGAAAGTTGGGGGGCCAAAGTGAACTTTTCTGAATTTGCAAAGGAGTCCCTGGGGTTTTGGAATTTGCAAATCTACCCCTCCTCCCCCAAAACCCATCCCCGCCACTGGCCCCCGCCATTGCCGCCGCCTGGAGCTCACCGCCGACGACACCACGTTGTCGGCCAACACCCAACATCACCACCACTCGTCGGCGCTCCTCGCGCCGGCCACCACTGCACACGGTGGTGCTGGATGCACCGCCTCCTCCACCACCAAACTCGACACACATACACACCGAGAAACACACGCACACACCCACGCTGGCCGGCGACCATCGCTTCGCCGGCGACACCAACCTCAACACCACGACCCAACCAACACATAACAACCCATAGCGGCGGCAGCGGCGAACTCCGGCGAGGAAGAGAGTGTCGAAGAGAGAGAGAGAGCGCGCGAGTGAGAGGAGAGAGAGAGAGAGGAAAAGTAGTGAGTTTCAAACGGCGATTGTCGGAGATCGAGCCGGCCGATCAACTATCCGAGGCCGGAATCGTGACGAGCTCGGCGAGGGCTTCGAGTGTATGTGTAGATCGGCTTGATCGGAGAAGAAACGAGAGAGATCGAAGAGAGAGAAAAAAGGGTGGAGGAAGAGGGTTTTCATCGGCTATTTTTGGCCGATTCACGGCGGCTCCGGCGGTGGAAGGGAAATCCGAGCCCGAAAATGGAACGGGCTCGGCGAGGGCTTTGATTCGATATAAGGTTCGAACAAAACGGGGAGGGGGCGCGGTGGTGGCGCCGCCTCCTTTTTGAAAATTTTAATCTAAAAGGACATACATTAGAAAAAAATTAAAACATAGAGGACCAAAATTGGAAAACAGATATTTGGTTGTCAAAAAATGGAAAGTCTCTTACATACAAAATCAAAATTGAAATTACTAATTAATTAATTGGTGAAATCAACAATTTGGACCGAATAGTTCGAAAATAGGGCATCATGTGCGTTTCACTGCAATTTAGGCCCAATTGCGAAGCCCCAAAATTTAAAGTCCTAAATTGATAGGTCTATCTAATTTACTTGGCAATTTGGATAATAAATTCATTTTTAGATACATAAAAGTAAGACCAAAAGTGTCACATGACATTCATACAATGCTTACACATTAAATTCTCTTATTAAATGTTTCCCCCCTTTTTTTAGATAAATTATCTTATAAATATAGATGTTATTATATAGATAAGTAAAAAGAAAAATAGTGAAAGAGATAATTGATAATTTTTCAAAACAAACCATAAAAATTTTTCTTAATGAACCAATTATTTTTAACATGATTATATATTACATCTATGAAATAACATGTACAACATGTAAACCATAAACCATTTTTTAAAGTACAAATATTTTTATGATTTTTAAATGAACCAATAATTTTTGTTACATGATAATATATTACATTTATTACATAACATGTAATAGATTATCACATAACTATATATCATGTATACATCTTTAAATATATGAATTATTTTTACAATTTAAATATATTAAGTGTGTTAAATGAACCAATTTATATAATGTTACACGAGAGCCACTATAGGTAGAACTTAGTGAATGCATTAATACAATATATTAGAGAATTGTTCATTTTCCTATTTTTCAATGTAATTTTCTAAATTTATTGTAACCTTTTTATAGTCTTTAGGCCGAACTTTTCTATAAAATAGACCGAATTTAGGCAAAAAAAAAAAAACTTATTATATATAATAGACTAGGCTTAGGCCTAATATTTAAAATTTTGGCCAAAGCGGATTACAAGAAAGTTCAGTGTAACCTAGCCTATTTCCACATTTACCCCCAAACAACAACAATCTTCCACTTGCTAAAAGTGTCACTTAATGATAACTATAATTCTTGTATTAACGATGATATGTTTAGTAATGGAATTGAAATTTGATTTGACTTTGACGATTTATTGCAATCTTATTTGATTATACTATTATTTCTTCCATAACTTATCAGAATGGGTTAATTTCATTTTTGGCCCCGTAGGAATTGCCGCGGGTCGATTTTGGCACCTAATATCAAAAGTGGCCCAAAAATCATCAAGTTTAGCCCTGCCCGTTAGTTTGGTTAACGGAAAACGTCAAAACTGATATTAAAAAAAATTCAGAAAATAAAAAATTGGAGCCCTAGTTCACTGTTCATCTCCTTCCTCTCTCTACAGATTCAATCCAATTCAATTTTCACAAAATAATCTTGTAAAAATACTTGAGAAAATAATAGAAAGATATAATAGTTCACATAGAAAAGCTTCGACCGCAACTTTTTCTACTTCCATTTGAGCCTCAGATGTTTCTCCTTGGCTATTACTATTATCCATTTCAGGTTGATCCCCTGCCTGATATAAACACAGTCATAATCTATTACCTCCACAAATAAGTTACAAAACCAGTCCCACCATTAATAAAACTTCAAGATATTTTTTTTTTCTTGAAAGTCGAAAACCTATAAAAGAAATTCAAATTAATACATGATTGGACTCTAGAAGCACATAATTACCATCTTCAAATTTGTAATAAAGCCCATCTCTGCTGCTATAATACCATCCTGCTTGTGGATCATGATAAAACTTAGTGCTGCCAAAAAAAAACAAATCCTAAAAATTATTTTCTATAAACCAACGTTAAATCCTGATTTGGGGCATTCAAGAATCACGAACAGATGCCCAACTATTTATGGTTAAATTGACGAGTTCAAAGAAAAAGTACATATTTCAATTTGGATCATCGTTAATCATTCAGAACAAAATTGGGAATAATAATAATAATAATAATAAAGATAATGCATAAAAAGTTCAAATTTGCTGAGGTTTCTTCTCCACAGCTGTATCTCCGCCATCATCTCCGGTGAGTTCCACCCCTATCCCGATGCCGCCACCCAATGACCTCTGCAACAGCGCTGCAATCTCACAGCTTCGATCACCGTCCCAATCACCTTCAATCGTCGTCGCCCATCTTCACAGTGCTGTAATCTTCGCCGGAACTCAACGAAGAGCCGGAGATATCTGCCGTCGGCATCGATGGTGTCGCCGCCTCCGACGGAGTCCATTGTTGATCCAGATCTGCAGCTACTTCCAGAGAGAATCAAATGGGTAAGGATTTAGGAATGCGCAAATTTCACGTGGTAATGTGCGAGAGTGAGTAGATGCTTGAGGAGAGAGATGATTATCTCGTGTTTAATATTGGGCTTGGGAATCTTTGAATTTGTTTGATTTGGGAATTAGGGTTCTATAGAATAGAGAGAATCGTGTCCCCCTTCAGTCTGGAATACAACAAATAGAGAGAATTGATGGCCACGTGCGTCGCACATGGTAGCTCCGTTAGATTTAGACGGAATTGTGAGGGTGGGCCAAAAAGGCCTGAAAATGAGCCAAAACGGCCCGCGGCAATTCCTACAGGGCCAAAAATGAAATTAACCCTTATTAGAATTGTTATATTTGTAGTTAGATTTTAATCATTTAAACAAAAGTTTCATTATAATTTTTTTATAAATAATTTAAAATTTATATTGCATAAAAATATTTTATTAATTTTCGAATTTGTAATTTTATATTCTCTTATTTTAATTTGTGTTAGTAAAATTTTAAAGTGTAGAAACTACTCCAAATAAAAAACAAAAAAACTCAAAATGTACTAGTAATTGGCAGTACTGTATATCCAAAAAATTTATGAAAGATTAAACTTTTATTATATATATTTAATATATATAGACCACCAAATTTAATCTTTAGTTTGGCTTCCTACTTATCCTGTCTATATAAATTTAATATATAAACGTATATATAGTATACGAAACACAAAAGTTAAAAATAGTACAAATTAAAATATTAAACAAATTATCAATTAATACAATTAAAACACGAACGTTTTATGAATGAATGTTTGGTCCAAATTTGTGACGACTAGGATTTATCGATGGATAATTTGATAACTAAATATCTAAACCTCTAATTATTTGATTTATTTTTATGTGCGTTTCAGAAAATTTAATTATAAGTATGTTTTAATTAAGTTTAACGTTTGGGAGATTTATTTCGTAAAAATACAAAGTCGATAAAATAATTCGTAAGTGGGACGAGATAAACGAGAACGAAAAATCGAACAAAACGCAAAAAGAATTGATTAAATCGGAGTTCGTTTGATATCCCAAATTAATTAATATTATAAGAAAGTTTAATATAAAGTTTAAAATTAATCATACAATTAACCTAAAATATAAATGGTGAATAATCCTAAGTAAAAAACTATACCCTAAGTTTTAACTTAAGGTAAGTATGAAATAATGCTCTTCCTTCTCTCCTCCTTCTCTCATCTTCTCCGGCGGCCGGCCAGCCGGAGCGCCGCCGTTGCCGCCGCCGGCGATCACCGTCGACGGAATTTTCTTTCCGACCGAAACGTATCGAAACCCATACCATCTTGAAGTTCTCGCCGAGCCCGTTCCACCCCTGGGCTAGGAATCGTCATCCGCCGCCGCGTTCGCCGGCAATTCGCCGGAGAAGATTCGGTTTCTCTCTCTAAAAACCCACCTTCTTCTCTCTCTTCGTTTCCGGCCATCTGGCCACATATCGGGGTGAATCTTGAGTCTAAATTGAAGTTCTCGCCGAGCCCGTCTCGATTTCGGGCTCGGATCATTGATCGGACGAGCCGATCTCCGGCAACGGCCGGTCAAAGTTTTAGCAGCGCACTTTCTCTCTCCTCGCAGCTTTCTCTCTCCTCGTCACTTTCTCTCTCTTCCTCTCTTCTCCATTCTTTCTCTGTTTTTGGTCGATTTACATACCAAATCGAAGCTCTCGACGAGCTCGTCATGAATCCGGGCTCGGATCATCGATCGGACCAGCCGATCTCCGGCAATCGCTGGTCAAAGTTTCTACAAAAGTGTTTTCTCTCTCTAACCTCTCCCTCTCTCTCTCGATCTCTCTTCTCTCTGTCTCTCTTGCTCGATGTCGCTGGAAAGGGTGGTCGGAGGTGGCGCATGCAGCGCCGTCGTGTGCATGTATAGCCGGCGCCAGGAGCGCCGGCGATGTGTGAGTGTGAAGTCGGTGGCAGTGGCCGCCGGAAAAGTGTATATATGCATGTGTAAGTGGCAGTGTTTGGATGGAGTTTGAGGCGGCGTTTCCGACGCCGCCATGACCGGAGAAGGCCGGTGCTCGGTGCACCGGCGTATGGTGGTGGTCCGGGGAGGTGGCCGGCGACACGGTGTCGCCGGCGGTGACTGGCGGTGGTGGTGACGGGCAGTGGGGGGTTTGGGGGTGGGGTGATTTTTGGGAATTTGATTATCTTCAGGGACCAACTTGCAATTTCTTCAATTTGTGCTTAATCTCATTTTGGTCCTCCAACTTCTATTCTCTACACTTTGGTCCTCAAAGTTCTGAAAATTATATTTCCACCCCCAAAACTTCTCAAGTCTCTGACTTTCCTCCCAAGACTTTTTGAATTTGCATTCTGACCCCCAAAATTCCAGAAACTCCATTTTGACCCCAAAACTTGTCTGTAATTACAGTTTTACCCCTCAAATCCTCCAAACCCTAAAATGCTTCGTTTACCTTCGTTTCTTATCCGTTTTAATCTGTTCTCGTCTCTAAAGCTTCCTTTTTGAATCCTCTATATTTCTGGACCTAGTAGGGTCGGATTATGTTCTGTTTTCAATTCGTTGTTTCTTCCGAGCATTTAATTATAAACGCTTAATTAATAAGTGTAACCTAATAATTTACGTTGTGTGTTTGTAGGCCCAAAGCATCGAACCCATCTCAAAACAAAAAGGAAAAGAACGTGATAATCGCACCGCCCAGGCTGAGGTGGGGGTAATTTCTGAATTAACGTTTAACTTTAAGTTTATCCTGTATAGTCGCATGCTAGGGTTTTCGATAAACTATGGTATGATGATGAACGTTATATGATATGCGATATGAGACTTTAAGCATGAGACGTGAATGATGATATGAGCATGCTAGTAATTGCTATACATGTACGTTCTTATGTGCTATGTCTTATGTGCTGTGAATTAAATATGTTGTTTCGGAAATGATAAAGATATGTGTTCATGATGCATGGTCTTTGAGAAGACAGGTTGGGATTAAGTCCTAACAGGAAAATGGAGGATTGATGAAGTCCCCCTAACCAAATAATCACCCGGAGGATAAGGTGGTGGGGTAAGGCGGGATATACCTGCGCTCACGTCATTTATGTGCTGTGCATTGTACTTGTTGTGATTAACTGCTTATCTGAGTTAAAGTTTTATGTTAATTTACGAACTTGTCTTCACGGGGTGTATTTCTATGCACTCACCCCGTTTATGTGTTCGATACAGGTAATGACTTTGATGGGAGGAGTTGAAGAGAGAGATGTGCCCTGTCTGATAAAGATCTTTTGTTGTTATGATATTTTGTTAATCTGTCGGAACAACGTACACTTATGTTTTTATATGGTTTAAACACGTGTTTTAAAATCCGCTGCTGTAATATCTTAAACTTATATAGTTCGACATATATATCATCTTCTTTTCTCCCTTCTTTCTTTTTCTTCTTTCCTGCATGCCTGATGAAAATACCAATCAAAATTCAACCAACATCCATGATGAATTAACGCTGCAAATCGCTGCGTTGCTGTGAAATAGCCTTAGAGCACAACCTACAACAACCAATTCCGAGAATCTATCTCTTGGAATCAAACTCAGTGGAGACAATTATGCATTATGGGCAACCTTGATGAAAAAAGCTATTGGAGGCTGATGGAGAGGCTCTCACATTACTGGAGAACCTTTACCTCCGTAAAAAATAGATCAAGCGTATATACGCTGGGAACAAGATGATCAGTGCATATTTACGTGGCTTATTCAAAATATCGAATCAAATCTGGTGAATAATGTCTTACAATATCCGACTGCAAAAGCCTTTTGGGATGGGCTATCTGTTACATACGGTTCTAGAACTTATTCGCTGCAGGTGTTTGACCTTCATAAGAAGGCTGATTCTTTGAGACAAGGTGGAGATACCTTAGAAGATTGCTGGAACAAACTGCAAAGTATCTGGATGACCATCGATCGACGGGATCCAAACCCAATGAAGGATCCGAAAGATATTCAAATTTACAATAATAAAATTTAAGAGCAGAGACTTTACCAACTGTTAATAGCCATTGATGATAAGTTTGAACCGATTAAAAGGGACATTTTGAAGTGGGATCCACTTCCTTCAGTCGAAGATGCTTACGCCACTATACGACGAGAGGTCGCCAGACTCCACATTTTGAAAGCGGCATCCTCTGAAGTCGACTCACCATCAGGGATTGGTGTAGGTCTGGTGGCCAGAACCTCGGGGGACCGAAGCAACAGAGAATCGGGGCAGTCAGGACAATCGACTAGAAAAATCAAATTCCGTTCAGATTCACAGCGGAATAGAGACAGAGAAGACAAATTGAAGCTCTTTTGCACCCATTGCGGGATGAAGAAGCATACTAAAGAAACCTGCTTTAGGATTGTGGGCTATCCAGATTGATGGGAAGACAACCACAAGGAGAAATCGGGACAACATGTGAATAGTGGCAAGGGAGCTACCGCTGTGGGTAACCAGAACACCGGAATAGAACCAGCAACATCGGGACAACATGAAGGTGCAATGGGTTATGGAGGCACAACTATGGGAACAAACCAAGCAAATTCTAAAGGTAAAGGGTTTGGGATTTACACCCCAAGCTCTTCAATTGTTAAACCCAAAAAATCCTTTGACTGGATTTTTGATTGTGGAGCTATAGATACTATGACTTATGATCCCAAAGATTTTTTCAACTTATCATCACCATCTAAGTCCCATATTGAGACTGCTAATGGAGAACTTGTTGAAGTGAAATGAGGGGGTTCTATTGTGTTTTCTGACAAAATGAAGTTAAATAATTGTCTATATATTCCGACATTATCTTCAAAATTATTATCACTTAGTTAGGTGACAAAAGAACTAAACTGTGTGGTGCTAATGTATCCAAGTTTTTGCCTTTTGCAGGACATTCTTACGAAGGAGATCATTGGGCGTGGTACTGAGCGAGGAGGCCTTTACTACGTTGATGAGGTGGTTCACCAAGGACATGCCATGCTTGCTCACGGAACGGTTAATAGACAACTTTGGTTGTGGCACCAACGTCTTGGTCATCCGTCCTTCGGGTACCTCAAGTTGTTATTTCCCAGTCTTTTTTCAAATAACTCCACTCATATGAAGTGTGAAACTTGCATTCGTGCTAAAAATCATAGAGTTTTCTTTTGTCAAAGCAACACTAGAGTTGATTCTGCTTTGTCAATAATCCATTCTGATGTGTGGGGCCCAACTCCAAATTCTAATAATGGTCGGTTTCAGTATTTTGTATTATTTGTGGACGATTTCTCTCGCATGACTTGGATATATTTTATGAAACATAAATCAGAAGTACCTGAAAAATTCTTCATGTTTTACCAAATGATTCATACTCAGTTTAATAAGAAAATACAGATTCTTTGTTCTGATAATGACAAAGAATTTGTAAATCAATCCATGCAAGCCTTTTTTCAGAAAAATGGTCTTGTCCATCAAACTTCGTGCCCTAACACACCTCAGCAAAATGGTGTTGCCGAATGGAAGAATCGGGTATTACTTGAAATGACCCGGGCCATAATGTTTGAATCTCAAGTTCCTAAATCTTTTTGGCCGAAGCTCTAGCTACATCAGCATACCTAATCAACCGTCTTCCTACCCAAATTCTTAATCACAAGACCCCTTTACAAACCTTAGCTACCCAAATCACAATCTCTTCTATCCTAACCTTACCACCCCGGGTCTTTGGTTGTTCCGTGTTCATCCATATTCCTAAAACCAACAGAAACAAACTTGATCCTTGTGCAGAGAAATGCGTCTTTGTGGGGTATGCCACGCATTAAAAAGGGTACCGTTGTTATAATCCAACCACTCGTCACATCCATGTCACTATGGATTGTGACTTCTTAGAATCCAAGTTTTTCTTCCACCAACCTAGTGTTCAGGAGGAGAAAGTCAGTGAATCACTAAGTTAGTTAAGCAACCTAAGTTGTTCTGAGATTGTTCCAACAGAGCAGGTAGATGGAGCCACCGAATCTGCTTCTCCCAACGTAGACAGGGTTGACGGACCAGTACACACAATCGATGAATCTACTTCAGATGATGTCCGACAAGAGGTAAATGAGCCGCACTCTGATGATTTGTCTTCTGGTTTGAATAATGTCACTAATCATGATGACAACTTAGTCCCGGAATCAGAAGAACCGGAGGCATTTGTCCTACCCTTGAGGAGAAATAGAGGTGTGTCATCTAATCGATACTCACCAGAGCATGTGCCCCGTGCTTCAAGGTATCTAATAAATATAGCCAGAGAGAAAGTTGTTGATATTGCAAAGGCATTCTCTGTCACCCTTCTTTCAGAAAATATTCCAAAAACAGCTCAAGAAGCAAGTAAGAAGATTGAATGGCAAGAAGCTACGAATATAGAGATGAAAGCACTTGAGAAAAACGGCACATGGGAGAAATGTGTGTTACCAGCAGGAAAGAAACCGGTCGGTTGCAGGTGGGTCTTTACCATTAAATATAAGGTTGATGGGACCATTGAACGATACAAAGCAAGATTGGTAGCCAAGGGGTATACACAAACATATGACATCGACTACTCGGAAACTTTTTCCTCGGTTGCCAAAATTGATACTATCCGAGTATTATTTTCGGTAGCAGCAAATAAAGACTGGCCACTTTATCAGTTTGATGTCAAGAATGCCTTCCTACATGGAGATCTGAAAGAAGAGGTATATATTGAAGCACCACCCAGGTTGTTGGATGGGTTCCGAGGAAATGAAGTATACAGGCTCAAGAAAGCTTTGTATGGGCTTAAACAATCTCCACGTGCATGGTTTGGGAGGTTTACAATGGCTATGAAGCGATATGGGTATAAACAGAGCAATGCTGATCACACCCTGTTCTTCAAGAGGAGAGACGACCTGATTACTTGTCTGATAATATATGTTGATGACATGATCATAACAGG
This sequence comes from Scutellaria minor, assembly GCA_954870855.1. Lineage (NCBI taxonomy): Eukaryota > Viridiplantae > Streptophyta > Magnoliopsida > Lamiales > Lamiaceae > Scutellaria > Scutellaria minor. The sequence continues at coordinate 11,364,335 of OX940733.1, forward strand.
AAGTGATGAAGAAGAAATTGCACAACTTCGAAAGGGTCTCTTTACAGAATTTGAGATGAAAGATCTCGGTGGACTGAAATATTTTCTAGGGATTGAAGTTCTCCGATCAAGAGAAGGAATTTTTATCTCTCAATGGAAGTATATACTAGACTTGTTGGTTGAAACTAGTATGGTGGATTGCAAACCAAGTGATACATCGATGATGGTGAACCACAAACTCAAGATGATTGAGGGAGCTGAGCTAGCAGATCGAGAGAAGTACCAGAGGTTGGTGGGAAAGTTAATCTACTTAGCCCATACTAGACCAGACATTGCTTATGCCATTGGAGTAGTAAGTCAATTCATGCACCAACCTCAGGTAGATCACATGGAAGCAACCATGAGGATTGTACGATACCTTAAGGGCACTCCAGGAAGAGGTATCGTGTTTAGAAAGAATGAACACCTGGATGTTGAGGCCTTTACTGATGCTGATTGGGCTAGTAACCCAAATGATAGACGATCCACTGCAGAGTATTTTACCTTAGTTGGAGGGAACTTGGTCACTTGGAGAAGTAAAAAACAGAAGGTAGTGGCACTATCAAGTGCAGAAGCAGAATTCAGGGGCATTGTAAAAGGAATCATAGAGATCCTTTGGGTGAAGAAATTGATGAATGAGATCGGTTTTTCACTAAAGCTTCCGACTCGGTTGATGTATGACAATAAGACGACAATTAGCATTTCAGAAAATCATGTACAACACGACAGAACGAAACACGTAGAAGTGGATCGACATTTCATAAAGGAGAAGATCGAAGATGGCACTGTTAAGCTACCCTTTGTGAGATCTGAAGATCAGTTGGCAGACATTCTCACAAAGGCAGTTACAGGAAAGATATTTGAATCAGTATTGTGCAAGTTGAGTATTGGAGATCCCACTACTCAACTTGAGGGGGGGTGTTAGAATATTCTAGACCATAAATCAGCTACAATCAAGGAGAAAAATATTCTTGTAACTAATGTGTAATATTTACCATAATTAGCATTGTAACATCTATAGATAGGCCTCACCTGTATACTTTTGGATCAATGAAAAAGAAAATGATTTCCACCAATACATTTTTTATCATGATAAGAATGGAACATTATTTCTTCTATGTTTAGTAGTGTATTGTCAAATTGGACTCAAAATCTATTCCACACTATAATACTATTTCAAATTCAATTTCATGAAGTAAAACACCCCAATATCTATAAGATAAATATAAATTAATTTGGGCATTATCTAATTGTAATAATATCAAAACTGATTTCCCTTTCAAAATGTGAAAAAAATATTCACAAATATTTCCTTGCACCAGGTGCACGGGTCAGAGATTTGTGTAATTCAAATCATCAGATCTGGAGGTCATTTTCACACACCTTAAGCACGCCTCCGCGCCCACACTTTTATCTCATAAGCATAATTTTTATATTATATTAGTTTAACTTTTACATTATATTACATACATATAATACTTTTTAAACATTTATGTTATAGTAATATAACTTTTATGTTATAATAATTTAACCTTTATGACCTTTGTGTTTTTTTTAATTAAGTTAAAGTACTACATAAATGTTATGATATTTGTACATAAAGATTATACAAATATAATATAAATGTTAAATTATTATAACATAAACGTATAACTATAATATATATATATATGAATTTTTATGTCGATAGAAAAGAATAAGTAATATCACATGAAGGTTATGATATTTTTACATAAATATTATAATAATATAACATAAAGGTATAGGTATACTAAATATCATTTTAAGATAATGATATTTGTATATAAAAATTATACTAACATAACATAAATGTTATAATAATATAATATAAAAATTACCTCATGAATTAAAAAAAAATTAAATATAATTTGAGTACGGTTTTGGGTCAGATCTGACCCGTGCCCAGCTGCGCCATCAATCGATTCCACATTGTTACTCAAAAACTTTGGATTTCAAATTTCAAAAAGATTTATAGATGGCTTTGCAACCTAATACCATACCCTAGAATCACCTAGCGATTAGCTAGCTACCTAAATACTAAACTCCCCAGTCCCCAGAAAAAGTGTAATAGTCCATGAATACTAATCTCGGACTTCTTTTCTTCTCGTTGAATCCCAATTCCAAAAGTGTTTTCTTTCAATGTAAAGATTATCTCAAAAATTGCAAATTAAAATTCACCCTCAAAACCCTTCAATGCCTTTTATATCTCAGAGGCTTATAAGCATTGCGAACATAGTCCTATACCTGAAAGAGGAATTTTGGATTAGGCCATACAAAAGTAAATTTTCGATTAGACCATAAAAAAGAAAAAAAAAGGTCCAACTTTGGTAAACAACACCAAATACATTTATAAACACTACAAGAAAAATGAGTATTTGCTATAAGATTTTTTACGACAACAAATGTAATCGTGAAAAGTCTAGTTATTGCTATAACAAATTGTCACAAAAAATAAGAATATAAATTTACAATACATTGTCACAAAAAACAATGAACAAAGGTTTTTTTTGGATAACATTGTTGTCGCTAATACATTAGCATATTATTGTCGCAAAATATTTTTGCGATAATTATCAATGTTTTTAAAATAATATTTTATTGTTGCAAATACTTGCAGTGAAACGACATTAATAACTAGAGTACTTTGGTAAAGAAAAACGATTGTCACCATAAACTACATAATTTTCGTAGATATGACCCAATAAATTTGACTTCTGATTGGAACTTTACTTATATGTAGTGTATTAAATATAATGATAGAACTGTCAATTGCTAATATATCAATGCGTCACTTTTTCCATAAGTAAACATTTACCGACCAATTGTATGACGACATAAAGTAATCCATCAGACATCTTGTACCGAGAGGTTATATGAAATATTTGTAGTGTAAGTTGCAATAAACTCTTGGAGAATGAGAAAATAAACACCCTTATCCTACCTTATATTTAGTTTGGATTGAGGGTTGGGCATTGGTTTGATTAAGGGCCCGGGTTGTAAGTTGGGATAACATCTGTGATTAGGCTCTGTTGGGCCATGGTTTATTCAACCCACCAATGAGGGTGGGTTTATACTCCCCCATGTGGCCCAATAGAAACATACTGTCATTTTACTAGAATACTCCTCGAAAGTCATATTAAATGTCACATATACCCCTGCTGTTTGGACTATTTACAAATGTGCAGGATATAAATAATATCTGCCCTCTTCCCCTCCCAACTTCAACCCATTGCCGATGTTGAACCAATTTCTTCCCAATTCAAAAAACGGTGAGTCCATAGTTCTATTTCCTCTTCCAAGCTGCATCATTCAACAGACACCATGCTCAGATAAAACGCCCAGGAAATCCACCCTACCGAACCCCCAATTCTGAATCATGATTTAGTTGACGGAGATGAAGGAGTCGAGCCCTAGTCTACGCATTTGAAGAGTTCCTTGAACCTACGATTTAGTTGACAGAGATGAAGGAGTCGAGCTCTAGGTTATATTGTGTAATTGGAAGAAAACACACAAATTGACATTGATTTTGCCCTAGGTTATAATTTGGGGAAGATGATATACATACTTTATCTTCATATCTGCATTGATGTCTTCTGGATGGGGACTTCTTCACTCAAAAATTGTAGTAAATATTGAGCCTTAATGTAAGGGCATATTTGGTATTTTGATATGATGGAGATAATAAATATATGAACCAATCACAATATCAATAAATAAACCTTCCACAAAAGGTTGCAAACCTTCAATCCAAATAAATAACTACAACTAATCCTACTACACAAAACATTCAATCCAAACAAAAAACCGTCACATCAAAGAGTTATAAATAACCTAATCCAATCACCCTTAACAAACCCAACACCCAATCCAAACTAGCCCCAGTAACCAATTATCCAAAGCAATGATATATGTGAAGTGATTGCACTGCACTTTTGACCGATTTTTAGCCAAACCTTAGGGCTCGTTTACTAACCAACCTAAACCCCCGTTTAGTTTGAGGGTTTGATGGTGGGTTTATAAATTGGGCCCGGACATAAACATGGATTTATGTTTGATAAGGGGTGGGTTTATAAACCCACCATTTGTGGTGGGTTTATTTTTGGCTCAATAGTAACTTTTATGAATTGTCAAAAATGCCCTCACTTTTATGAATTTAAATTTTCGGATATTAAATTTTATATATATATAATTATTTTTTAATCTTTTAAATTATTAAATTATTAAATTTTCAAATATTAAATTATTTTTTAATCTTTTAATATATAATAATTAAATTTTTGGATATTAAATTATTGTGATATATTAAATTATTTTTTAATCTTTTAATATATATATATATAATTAAATTTTTGGATATTAAATTATTGTGATATATTAAATTATTTTTTAATCTTTTAATATATAGAGTTAATTGCGCGAAACCCCCTTGTGGTTTCAAAATTCGGCATAAAATCGCCTCGTGGTTTAGAAATTACGCAAAACTCCCTTGTGGTTTTCTAAATGTAGCTGACGCTCCCATTTTTCTAAAGAAAGCTAACAGTGTTAATTTTTCAACCATATTTCCCATTATACCCTTCATACATAGAATTTGACTATTGACTTTTTTATCCAAACAACACGATTGAGTTAGAGAGAGAAAGAGAGCACATAAGTGAAACAAGGGTTTTTTGCCAAAACATGATTCAAAAAATCCATTCAAAATGTTAGAACCGATCGATTTCTTTAAGAAATTTGTTTGAAATGGACGATTAAAGAAGTAACAAAGAAAAATTTGCTGCTAATCGTGATTTCTGGTAGAAAGAGAACCTAATTACGGGTACAAGGTATATTTCAATTTCACTCTATTATTTTTTGTTTGTGTTTTACAAATTTAGTATGTTAATCATTTTTTGGTGGGTTGATTTCAGAATGTGAAATTTTCAAAAAAAAAAAAAAAAGAATGAAAGAAGTAGAAATATTTGAGGTTCTTATAGCTATGTTCTAGGGTTTAGTTTAAATCGTGTAGGGACTCCCAAAAATTAAATATTTTGGAGGATGTAGAATGACTATCCCGCATAATGATAGAGACAACTTATGTTATCTAGATCTACTAGATATGTATTCAAAAGCTAATGTAAAGCAACTTCAGTTACTATGTATAGTTGCAAGCCTGGGGTGATTTCAGATAAGACTCTAAGGCCCCGTTTGGTTCGCAGGTCTGTGTTTGGTTCATGGGTTTAAGACCCGAAAATTTTGTTGGGCCCTGGTAAATTTATTTATCAGTCCGGGTGTATTTTCATGTTTAGACTCTACCAGAGGGTGGTTTATAAACCCACCATTTTTGGTGGGTTTAGAATTGGATGAACAGTGTAATTTTCATATTGCCAAAACAACCCTCATTGTTTCACTTGGAACGACTGATATAGGCATATTTTTCATGTTTATTACATCATTGTCATTACATATCTTAGAGATCCCCAATCTCTTCCCAAAACCTACCCCTCGATTAACCATTTTCGAGCAACACATTTTACCCCAAATCTCCACCGGAGAATCAATCCACCAAGCACCTGAATCGAAGTACTCACCATCTCAAAACAATTCCTGAACCCATCTCTTTATTCAAAAACCGACGTTTGTGCAATGGAAGGAGATTAATCGCCGAAAATCGATGGACAGTTTTTCGCCAAGGAAGCCCTAATCCCATTGGAAAATTTCAAAAGCCAGGCGAGTCTCTAACCATTTTGAACGAAAATTTCTCAGGTATGATAGCGTTACCCCCGAGTTATTATGCGATTATATGTTCAAGCTGTCAGCGTGTTTAGTGTTCCTGTGTGTTTTTTGTTCTGAACTATTGTCGACGGAACAGATTGTATATTGGGTGGTCCATGTTTCTCCCTCCAAACCATTTCTCCTTCTCGAATTTCAGACCTAAAACTCTAGGGCACTCTGTTAAATTAATGTTGTTGAGAACCCATGGTGTTGAATTAATGTTGCAAGAGAAATCCATTACATATATACACCCAAGATCCCCTTCTCCCCCCAAATAGGACAGTGTCTCCCCCCAATCCTGCAAAACATAGCCATTTCGAAACGAGCTTAGTGTTGACTGCGGCGATCTCGACCCTCAAGGACGTGGATATCTCTCTGCAAATTCAAAATCTAACAAAATTAGGAGGTTAAGGAATATATGTTTCTCCTCTTGTTTGATATACACCATTTTGTTTTCATACTGTTATTTGTATGTTTGGAGCTGTGATGGTGGTTCATTTACCTTATTGTGTTGTTTCTATTCAAATTTGGCATCTAGAGTTGTAAAGCTGTGATATTTTCTGTCTATTGTGTTGTTGTCTAGAGCCCTGTTATGCTTCGCAGTTCTTCTAGAGAAAGGGGCTGCAGAGGTTCACTACAATTCAGCCATGGCATTGATAGAGATCACAGCTCGATGAGAGAGAGGCCGAGGTTTCTAGAGAGGCTTGCATTGCCCTAACAAAGTTTGCTTGCTCGGAGAACTATCTGCACCTCGACCATTGTAAGGCCATCATTGAGGCTGGAGGAGCTAAGCATCTCGTTCAGCTCGTCTACTTTGGTGAGTAGATTGTGCAGAGCTGTGCATTGGTTTTGTTGGGCTTCATTGCAATGCATGTGCCGGATAGTGAAGAGCTTGCTCAGGCTGAATTGCTAGCAGTGCTCGAATGGGCATCAAAACAGACGTTTTTGGTCCAAATCGAAGATGTGGAGAAGCTGTTACCGGAGGCGAAGGGGAAGTTGGAGCTGTATCAATCCAGAGGATCAAGAGGATACCATTGAAGTTGAATTAGAGTAAGGTTTATATGAATGTTGTTCTGATTTCATTTGTATGGAGTGTATATAACATTATTTTATGTCTCTGGTTCTTTGGAAGAAGGAAACTCAAGAATTGGTTTATGTAACTTGATTCATATTTCATATTTTAAAATACATTTGTATAATTGTTTCAATAGCTCAGATTTGCACTGATTGTGCTGAAAATTATCAATTGTTACAATTATGAAATTGGACTCATAGGATTTGATCATCCTGCCTCTTTGGTTTTGATTAGTTTCTTATGTATAGTTTTGTCTCTTTATATAATATGTTGGGAAGGGCAGTTGATGAAATGCATTGAGTATAGGATTAATATTGGGAATAAGAATTGATTGATTTGTGTAAATTCTGGTTATATTTTATATTATGTCTTTTAATTATATTTATTATGTCTTTTAATTATGTCTATTAATTAATAAGGATTTTAATTAAAACAATATTTTCTCATTTTATTGTTGTGAGGGTAATATAGTCATTTTATGTGTTTTTATCAATCTTAAACCAATAAAGCAAACACAAAATTTAAATTAAACCCACTTTCACAAACTCATAATCATTCAAACCAAACATAAAATCTAAATTAAACCTATCTCAAAACCCACATAACAAACACCCAAAAAATGCTATTTTGTTTTCGATGAACAGTAAAAGCCCGAAAAGCCCAACCAACCTAAACAAACCCAACACCCGAAGCAAACGGCTAGTAATTAAAACAGACTTAGATTTGCTAAGATTGGTGAGAGAATATGATGGACAATTGGTCATTCCATTATATTTTGAGGATAATCCAGCACCATTGATCTAAGATTGATGAGAGAATATGATGGACAATTGGTCATTCCATTATATTTTGAGGATAATCCAGCACCATTGATTGTAGATGATCATGGTCATACTTCTGTTTTCAAAGATGTTGGGCTTTTGGAATATGTTGGGAGAGATGTGGAACTTTAGATTGAGCAGAATGAAAAATTACGTGGAGAAGACAAAGGTGAAAAATTGGATGAGGAATTTGATAAGGAAGAAATTAGTGAAGATATACATAGAAGTGATGAGAGAATGAATGATGATATACTTGGTATGGATGAGGATGGATCAAATATAGCTGATTTGAGTGATCATATGGATGAGAATATGCTTGGAATGAGTGTTGGAATGAGTGCAGAAATAAAAAGATAGATGAGGATATATTTGGGATGAGTGAGACCGGAATAAATAGCATTGCTATTGGTGAGCAGATGGATGTTGGAGTAGATGGGGTCGAAACTAGTTGTGATGTGGATAGGACGAAAGACCCATTAGATATAAAGATCTAAGAACCCAACGTATAAGATAAGCAACAGATCTTCCCAAATCGAATCTGGTTTGATCTTACTTAGAGCGAAGAAACCTCAACCCGTTGGCTATATAATCAGCCAAGAACCTCGGTATGTTGAATGCCACAAGATCTTGCTCAATGACCTTGATAAATTCTTGAACAATCGAAAACCTCACAAAGAGTGAATTCGACAAAACAAAGCTAAAAGCTTCAAAAATTATATTCCACCAAGATTGTCTTTTACAAGTGATCCATACTCTTATTTATAGGCTAAAGTAAGACTTCTGACGATGACATTAATGCCTATCACTTTCGTAGTCAAAAAGTACGTGCTAAGAGATAAAATGCATTTTGACTACTACTTTATCCATACATTAATGACTTTTGTTGAAGTGCATGCCAAGTCAAAAAATATGACTTTTATCTTATTGAAGTGTGTGCCGAGTCAAAAAGTATGACTTTATCTTGTTGACGTACGTGCCGAGTCAAAAAGTATGACTTTATCTTGTTGAAGTACGTGCCGAGTGATCTCTAGTCCAATATTATTCACCATTGAGCCTTCCTTAGACTCTTCATGGATATTTTCTTTAATTTCTGCAATAAGGATCATCAAGGCCTCTTTTAGCTTCTTAGCTCTTGCTCTTGTAATTGGACCTTCTTGCATGATCAAAGGGTCCCTCTTGTGTGCATGGTTTTGCATGGTTGGTTCTCCATCATTCCCTTCCTCTTCAAAAGGATTCGTCCTCGAATCTGTATCACCAAAATAAGGAGAAAGATCAGAAACGTTGAAAGCTGCACTTACATTATATTCACCTAGAAGGTCAAGTTTGTATGCATTGTCATTGATTCTAGCAACCACCTGAAATGGTCCATCTCCCCTTAGCTGCAGCTTTTACTTTCTCTTATTAGGAAACCTTTATTTTCTCAAGTGTAACCATACCCAATCACCGGGTTCAAAGATGATTTTCTTTCGGCCTTTGTTTCTTGATTAACATATTGTTCGGTTCTCTTCTCAATGTTGAGTCTCACTTTTTCATGTAGCTTCTTGATCAGCTTGGCTTTAGCTTTTCCATCAAGACTCATACGCTCTTTAATAGGTATTGGTATAAGATCAAGTGGACTCAATGGATTGAAACCATAAACAATCTCAAAAGGAGAATGATTAGTAGCAAAATGAACACTTCTATTATAAGCAAATTCAGCAAACGTCAAACAATCCTCCCAATTTTTCAAATTCCTTTGAATCAAAACTCTTAGTAATTGAGATAAAGTTCTATTAACAACTTCAGTTTGTCCATCCGTTTGTGGATGACAAGTAGTAGAAAATAGAAGTTTAGTGCTCAATTTACTCCACAAAACACGCCAAAAGTGACTTAAAAACTTTGTATCTCTATCACTCACAATGGTTCTTGGAACACCATGCAAACGAACAACTTCCTTAAAGAACAAATCAGCAATATGAGTAGCATCATCACTCTTATGACATGTAATAAAGTGTGCCATTTTTGAAAATCTATCCACCACAACAAAAACAGAATCTTTACCTTTTTTTGACCTTGGTAAACCCAAAACAAAGTCCATAGATATGTCTACCCAAGGTTCATTAGGTATAGGCAAAGGTGTGTACAATCCATGTGACTGTACTCTTGATTTAGCTTGCTTGCAAGTTATGCACTTTTCACAAATTCTTGCAACATCAACTCGCATTTTAGGCCAATAGAAATGATCACACAAGACACTCAAAATTTTATGTACTCCAAAATGCCCCATTAGTCCTCCCCCATGAGCTTCCCTAACAAGTAACTCACGTATAGAACATTTAGGAATGCATAGTTTACTTCCACGAAACAAGTATCCCTCATGCCTATAAAACTTCTCAAATGCAGCATGCTCACAAGCTAAATAAATAGAAGCAAAATCAGAATCATCAATATACCATCCCTTAATTGATTCAAAACCAAGAATTCTAGAACTCAAAGTAGAGATTAAAGCATACCTTCTAGGTAACACATCAGTAACAATGTTCTCTTTCCCATTCTTGTACTTGATCACATAAGGAAAAGATTCAATGAATTCCACCTACTTGGCATGTCTCTTACCAAGCTTACCTTGTCCCTTGAGGTACTTGAGAGATTCATGATTAGTATGAATAACAAACTCTCTTGTCCACAAGTAATGCTACCATGTCTCCAAAGTTCTCACCAAAGCATACAACTCCTTGTCGTATGTAGGATAGTTCAATTGAGCTCTCTTCAATTTTTCACTAAAGTATGCAATTGGTTTTCCTTCCTGCATCAAAACAGCTCCTATACCCACTCCACATGCATCACATTCAATCTCAAATATTTTATCAAAGTTAGGTAATGCAAGAATGGGTGCGGTAGTTAGTTTCTCTTTAAGGAGATCAAAAGCAACTTGTTGTTTCTCCCCAAACAAAACCAACTTCCTTTTTGACAATCTCATTCAATGGTGCTGCTATAGTGCTAAATTTTGGGATATTAAATTATATATATATATTAAATTATTTTTCAATCTTTTAATATATATATAAATAAATTTTGGGATATTAAATTATATATATTAAATTATTTTTTAATCTTTTAATATATATATAATTAAATTTTGGGATATTAAATTATATATATAAAATTATTTTTTAATCTTTTAATATATATATATATATAATTAAATTTTGGGATATTAAATTATATATATATTAAATTATTTTTTAATCTTTTAATATATTAAATAATTAAATTTTTGGATATTAAATTATATATATTAAATTTGAATTGAGAAAAGAAAGGAAACTCTAATGAGGGGTATTTTGGGCATTTCACATTTTTAACTTAAGTAATCTACAAACCAAACAAAGGATTATAAGCTAACTCAATCTAAAAAATATCTAACCATTCAAACTAAACACAAAATTTAACTCAAACCTAACCTAAACCAACATACCAAACACCTAAAATAACACTTTTTTTTGTCTTTGATGAACAGTAAATTATCACATTTTTAAACAATATGTGACAAACCCATCTTCCAAACCAAACGAGCCCTTATGGGTTAAAGTGCATTTTCAAATTTCAAGCATGTCAATTTTGATAGTGTAGGGGTCAATCGACCCAAATAAAAGTTAGAATGTCCGAATCTCATATATTCGATCTGTTCTATATTTAAATACAAGATTTTCAATTTCAATGTGTGTTTTATTTCACATTTCAATATAATCATAAATTCCACAAGTAAACGAAGCTCATTTAGCCAAACCTTAGGGGTTAATGTGCACTCTCAAGCAAGTCAATTTTGATAGTTTAGGGGTTAGTTGACGGAAATAGAAGTTAGAGAATGTCCAAATCACATATATTATCGACTATATTTACACACAAGATTTTCGAGATAAAAACTAATTTAGTCTTATAACGGCTGGTCTTTCTCGTAGATAGTTCCATAATTATATATGTTTTTGAATTTAGTCCCAAAATTTAAAGGATTGCTCGATTTTAATCCTTTTTAATCCAAAAATTTCAATTTATGAAGGAAAGTCCCGGTCCTTGCACATGATTTTGAATTTAGGGGTTTTTGTGAGATGTAATTTACATATTGGTTCAAAATTTTAAAAAAAATTCTAAAATTACGTTAGCTAAGAAATTTACATGTGCAGATCATTAAGAAAAAGAAGAAAAATAAAAAAACTTGAGTTTTAGATAAACCAAACCAACTTGGAAACGAACTTGCAAATCCCATCAGAAGAGAAACTCAACTCTTGAAAAATCTTGATAATGGGTTTAGTATCCTTGATACTAGCCGCAAGAAATCGAGGCTTATATCTCACTATTTTTTAGCACAAATTTTGGCATCTTGGATTTTGAAGTGGGAAAATTGCAAATTTAATAGGGATACTGTGCACGGATTGATTATCGGTCAGAATCAAATCAAACCAAAAATTTGGTTTGGTTTTTTATTTTTAATTTTGGGAATTTTCGATTTTTGATTCAATTTCGGTTTTTATTTATCTGATGAACCGAATCAAAAACTGAAAAAACTTTTTTTTATATTCTTTCCATAGAAATATAGAATCAATTCATTTTCTAATTCCTAAATTTTCAATTTTGATTGGCCGTAGCCACTCCCATTTATTTCGAGTCTTGAGTAGACTTGAAACTTTAAAGTTTTTATTTTAGTTTATTCTAAACTTGAAACAAAATTGAAATTTAAAAAGTGAAACTTGTTTTATGATTGCAAATTTTGTATAATTAGTTTGTGTGATATGTCTTTTGTAGCAAGATATTAACTTTAGAAAGAAAAAAAAATCTTTCATTTTTTTGGGACAAAAAAATATTTTGAACTTTAAATTTTTTTTTTGTTAAAAGTCAAATCAAATCAAATTTCTTTTGGTTAAAACCGAACCGAATCGACACACTTTGGTTAAGTTTTTTATTTCAATTTTTGGTTCACCAAAATTTCGGTTTGGTTCAGTCGGTTAACCGAATGAACACCTCTAAAATTTAAGACATTATCTTTTTCACCAATAAAGGACACTAACTTTTCAAGTCTGACATTGAGACACTAACTTTTTTTAATTTGGACGATTTTATCAGAACAACAAATCAAAAATTTCAGGGCCAAATCACACGAATTTCGGCTAAATCACATAAGCAAAAAGACAATGTCATGCGATTGAACCCGAAATTCATCATTTCGGGTTTTGCTAAAATCGCGCAAATTGAAAAGTTAGTGTCCCAATGTTGGGGAACAAAAAGTTAGTGTCCTTTATTTGTGAATGACCTAAAAATAATGTCCTAAATTTACAATTTCCTCTGTTGAATTTGAGAAAGGAAATTTGTTTTTGGAAATTTAGTCTGATTCGAAAGCTTTTCTGATGATTGAATTTGAGGTTTTGAAAGATTATGGAAAGTGGAGTGTTTTGAGACAAATTTCGTACATTTTAATTATGGTTAAGAAATTTTGAAATTTGAGCTTGAAAATTGTGGTTATGACAGTTTTCCTGTGAAAATACAACCAAAATCGAACAATCCTTTTAGGTTGCGTTTACTTGGGATGTATTGGATTAATTGGGATAGGAGAAGTATTGGGATATGTATGGGATAAGGAAAAATTTGGTAGTTCCCCCACAATCCTATCAGTGTTTACTTAAAAATTATCCAATGTGATAAATGATTTAAATTATTTAATTGCCCCCCACTCCAAATGAAAAAATATACAAAATGTTATCATTTATAAACCTTGTCGTTCCCCACTAGACTTAAATAATTCATTAAAATTGTTTAAAAAAAATAATTTAAGTTTTACAGGAAAAAAAAACACAGAAAAAATTATAGAAGAATACAACCTCAAAAACACCCCACCACCGCCATTAACCATTCACCACGACTGTTTTTCGTCTGTCCAAAAAGTCCACATATCCAACCAATCCCTCACCCAACCAGACCCAACTAAAGAAAAAAAAAATCATTCATCTTCCTAATCAAAATCGCCTTTTTTATTTTGCGATCCTCCATTTATGATGACATAAGTTAGCCCCATATCTTTGGAAATCCACGATTATTTCAATAGTTGAGATATTTGTTCCAAATAAACGGAAGAAAATAAAAGTAGTTTTTGGAGAGATAGGGAGAGAGGAGATGAGACTAGAGAGAGAAGATCTAGAGAAAGACGAGGAGACGAGAGAAGATCTTCAGTAAGGGAGGACACGAGAGAGAGAAGATCTAGAAAAAGGCGTGGAAGCGAGAGAAGATCTGTAGCAAGGGATGAGATTGGAGATCTGAAGGAGAGGGGACGAAAAATCTGGAGAATTATGGAGAAGAGGAAGAGAAAACGTGGAAATGAATGGACAGGGGTAAATATGATATTTACCAATTTTATCGAAATGATTACATTTTATCCCAAGTGCAGAGGTGGGATGAGTTATCAAACCATTAGTCCGAAAATTCGAAATTATCACGGGTTGATGTGATATCCAACCCTTCTCTATTCGTAAAGTAAAGTAAACGAGTGATAATGAATGATTAATTTACCATATCCAACTTATCATCTGAAGTAAACAGGGCCTTGAACTAAATTAAAAAAAAAAAAAAAAGGATAATTGTGGGACTATTGATGAAAAATGTCAGAATTGTGGAACCAAATCTGTTTTTATCTCCAAAATTTCTATTTTAATGTTTATCTTATATTTCAAAATAACTCTTACTAGAAACAAGTGTACATATATGACAAATTAAGTTAAATTGCGACCTATATTAACGAGAATGAAATACTGGCACTAGTGAAGGGAGAGAAACCTGTATTACAATTTGCATGTTTAATATGTCAAACTAACATTATAATGAACGAATTTGGTCATAGAAAGAGTGATACTTTGAACATAATTAGAGTATATACTAACATAAGAATTAATGCTTACAGTGGCAATAACGTATGTTGTATTCTGAGTGAGATTTACATATATCTTTGATTTTGATTTGTCCATTTTCCTACAACTACAGTTTTATTATACGTATAAAAACCAAATATAGTCACATATATTCTGATAAAAAGCAGTTCGCAAGTTGATGACATGAATAGAATCTTTGCTTATTAGCTATGAATCCAAATGATAATCCTGCGTGCCCTGATTTGAGTTTTGGGATATATGAATGTGATATCCATTAGGAAATTGTAGACCAGGTGTTCGAAGAATGTTCCCTCCTTTGATTGGTTTCCATCTGTAAAACGATGATATGTACCATTAATTGTTTGAGCTAGCTCCTCATTAATTTAACTAATTAAGAAACCCTAGCTAGCTAGGTTTCTTCTTACGAGTATTTTGTTAGCAAACAATGGAGAAAAACAGCCATTTGCAGCTTAGTGAAATCGGTTCCAACGCAGAATCTCATGCCCCCTCCAAAGGCCATGAAGTTTCTTGATGCATCATTTGTGTCTATTCCCTGTTACCAACAACACCATTAATTAATATATATACAAATGTGATAAATATATATAGTGATGAGTACATGCCTCCCATCTCCATGGATTGAAGTCGTGAGGATTTTCGTATTTGGTGGAGTTTAAGTGCACAGCTGGAGGACATACCATCACCGCCCACCCAGCTGGAATCGTATATTCTGCACCACCATTTTCATTTCTTATTAACTATTTCATTCATTATTATATTTACAAGTGAAATTATTGACCTTTGAATTTGGTTTCTCTCAATGATTTTCTAAAAATCCCAGGAACTATATTAGCCAGCCTCACTGTTTCATTGATAAACTGATGAACCATATATATATGTTCCACTGTTAGAAAACGAATATTTAATACATTTGAAGAAAATCATGTTAAAGAAAAGGCTTACCTGAAATGTGAATTTCATTGATTTATATTCACCCCATGTTAGTCCAGAATCTGGATTTTCCCTCCTTTTAACGATTTCCTCATGCTCTTTCGTCAATTCCTTAAAGACGAGTGGATAGTCAACAAGAAATTTGAGTGCTAAAGTGATAGCGAGAGAAGTAGTTTCAAAGCTGGCAAAGAGGAGCACGAACATTAAATCGAGAGCAATGGGCTCGGTTAGTAACGTATCCTTTCGTTGAAGTTCTTCCAACACATAATCGAAGAAATCAGTTGAAACTTTTCGTGGGCTTTCTCGTCTTTCTTGCAGCATGTTTTTCAACATCTTCATTGCCTGCTTTCTTCCCTGTAAACATTTATGGTATTCTGTTCCAGGGATGTCCAATGGAAACGAGATCAATCCCTTTATGAAAGCGACGAAATTTCCACGTAGATTCTCTGAGGATTTCTCCGAGTCATAACTTATTAGCTTCTTTGCACTGAAGTCAAATATCATCTGCACAACAAATTAGTTATCACATTCATTCAAAATTAGTTAATGATAATATACAATGAGATCAATATATAAGACGATGTTAAGTTGTATTCTGGCGTGGCAGTCAAATTCCAACAGCCATGTCAGTGATTCTAAAAATTCCGATCAAAATTGGATTGAAATTGGAAAAAACTAAAACATAGAAAAACAAAATGTAAATCAAGCCGTTATATGTTATATATACCTGTGCAGTTGCTTCCTTGATATCAACAGTATTAGGGTTGCAAGACCAGTTCTTTAAGCTCGTCGTGGAAGCCTGTTCGATTTCCGGAAGCATCTTTCGAAGGCTTTCTTGTCCGAATAGACTCAGCACCATGTTCTTAAGGTACTTGTACATGAACCCATGCAATGAACCTACATTTTGCTTCCCAAATATTTCTGTGAAGGTGTCTGGATACCAGCTCTGAAACAGCTGTCCCTCTTGCTTAAAAATGAAGTAGTTAAGATCTGCATCAGTAGAAACTATCACGGGCCGCCCCACTATACTAGTCTTGAAAATAGGCCCGTATCTGAAAAACAAGTTAATGTCATATTCATTACTCCCTCCGTCCAATAAAGATAGACCTATAGTTATTTTTCAGATTAACAAAACGTAATTTATATAGTTAGAATATTTGAAGTTCCATTTATACCCTTAAGTTGAGGGGATAATATCAATGTACATATAAGGGCATATAATATGGAATTTAAAATTAAAAAACAGATCAATATAGTAGCAAATCTTTATGGGACAGATAAAATAGTAATCAGGTGTGTCTTTGTTGGACAGAGGTCTTTAGTATTATTAATTAGAATAGCAAGAGCTTAATTAGAATAGACATATAAGCAGTTAGTTAATTACTTTTGCATCCTCTTCTTGACAAAAGGAAGAATGTCTGAAGTGGTGTTCGGAGCGAAGAAATCGAGAGTCTCTCCGATGAGTGGCCACCCCATCGAACCGGGTGGAAGGACTCCTCCATTACTGCACTTGGGATTCCACCATTTGTAAACCCAATTTGTGATCATGATAATCACTAAAGATCCAACACACATTACTATAGGATACATTATGGTATATATATAGTGAAACCTCAAACAATGCCTGTAAGAAATTGTTGTTTGTGTATGTGATTTATAGGCAGCCAAGAATCTGGAACTCATTAAAGTAACATTTCATCTAAGTTAGCTCACTTTCTTTTATGAAGTTGGTTGCATTAAAATAATGGATAGAATAACAAAAATAATTTTTGTCTCAAGCATCTTTTTATCCATTGTCAACGCATATATTTTATTCATGTACAAAGCCTAGCATGATCACGAAGCTTACAGGATCCTTCCTTTCTCTCTCATGAATTTTTTTATCTTTTCTTATATGATCAATTGATTTACCAAAATCAGATATCCCTCACTAGATTTACATAAGTATGACTTTATTTAAATGCCCCTGTGAGTCTGTGACATTATACCTACTAAGTAAGAAATAATTATTTGAAACATATTTACATTTCTAAAATCTGATAAACAATATCTATAACATTCCTGATTATCACAAATAATGCTTGTTCATTCTCTCTGACTCTTTCTTTTCATTGTTTTTCTGAGGATTAGATCTCTTCCTAGATCTTCTTTAGCTGTACATTACCTATACTTACATCACCATTTTATAATCAAATGTTTCCATCTAGATTTCCTCGCAACCACTAAATCTGTGTTGTTTTCACTTGGTTACAACTTACTTTTCGAAGAAAAAAATGTAAATTTAGTCTCATAACCATAGTGGTGCGACAAAGTTAGACTTTTTATTCTTTCAAAAGTGACAAAACTAGTTCATTTCATATAAATTTTCGTGTTTTTTTTTGACATAAATCCTTAATTATTTGGAATTTTACATACTACGACCAATTTAGATAGAATGATAGACCCCAAAATGACATAAACCTAATATGTCGCCACATAAGCGAAGATAATTATATTCTTAAACAATTTGTCGACTATTTGTCTTATGAAGCTCATTTTAAGTTCATAGCTGACTTGTAATATGTAAAATTTTGACTAGTTTTGTCACTCTTTTAGAAGAAAAATAGATAGTTTTGTCACACGCCTTATGATTATTGGACAAATTTTACATTTTTTCCTTTTTTGAACATGGCATTGAAGTCAATTAACACATATTCCTTCGAGTTTCATCAATCCATTCAACATAGAGGGCTAAGCCGGCCTTAATTAGAGACGGGCTTGAATTCGTTCAACGACTAAATATAGCTAGGTTACTACATTTTATGCCTAAGCATCCATTATTAGCGGTAAATATTTTCACGTTTGCATACTTTACTACACATTTTCGTTTATAGTATTCAAAGAAGAATCAGGGTATGCTTGGTATGCAACTTTCATACCAAGCAATGGAAAGGGAATGGAAAATGAGTGTTTGGTACACACCTCTGATTCTTACTACAGTACTTTACTAAGGAATCAAATGTGTGACTTTCATTCCTCAGGTTTTCCTTAGGAATGACTTTCATTCCACAACTCTATTTTCTAAAATAATAATAATAATAATAATAATAATAATAATAATAGTAATTAATTATTATTATTATTATAATAATAATAATAATTATTATTATTATTAAGTTGATTTCATTCCTAAAGAATTTTGATAAACCAAACAACACAAATTTAAAGAGAATATTCATTTCATTCCTCACTACTATCATTACCATTCCTTTTCCCATTCCTTGAAACATACCAAGCGGCCCCTCATTTAGGGAACTTTAAGGTTAGGGCCGGTCGCCCGGTCCTAACATTTTCGGGGCCCATGACGAAATAGAAAAAATGGGTCCTATGAAAAAAAATAAAATCTTTTACCTAAACGATAAGTATAATTTTAAAACCTAAAAAATAAGAAAAAATAAACTCTTTATTCAAAAAGTTGCGTATATAGATCAAGTTTCAATAAGATTTTTTGTCCATCTAAAATGTTTGAAAAATGCAACACCAACAAACATAAAAGCAAACACTACAAGAAAAATGAATATTTGTGACAACAAAATGTTGTTGCAAGAACATTAGTAATGGTCGCAAAACATTCTGTGACAACATTTTTGTCAAGAAATTATTATCGCACAAGCCTTCTCACAAATATTTTTTTTACGACAATATTGTTGTCGATAATGTATTAGCAACAACGTCATATTGTCGCAAATAAAAAAATTTCATTGTTTTTTGTGACAAAGTATTGCCAACTTATATTAGCATTTTTTGGGATAATTTGTTATCGCAAAAATTAGACTTTTCACGTTTATCACAAATACTCATTTTTCTTATAGTGAAAAGTAAGTTTCAATTTATCATTGAAAATATCTAGATTTTCTATCATTTTGAGAAGCATATATAAATTTACTGCAACCCGATCAACACGGAATTCAAACTTGAAATCCTCCACTTCTTTTTACAGTTTGGATTCATATCACAATTATAGAATGAGGTAGATGTTTTTAAAAAAAATTGAAAATTGAAATTAGAAGATATAATCATGAAATTTGAAGAATTTGAAGATATAAACACAATTAATTTGGACATGTTATTTATTTAATTTGTTAACTCCAGCAGTGCAATTTAAATAATCCTTTTTTTTATTGTTGAAGATAGCTTGAAGTTGGAAAAGATAAAATAATTCAATCAACTAATTTTTTATTGCACAAATGAAGGTTATTTTGATTTTTAATGAAAACAAATATTTTGATCTTTTAAGTCATTCAATCACAAATAAGCCTATTTTAATTTAATATATATAAAAAAATTGGCCACAAATAATTTATTACCAATTATATGTGTTGGGATATTTCTATTAGGTTTTGATGAAACAAAATAGTTTTGTATAGGAAGTTGGAGTACATCATTTTTCCACATTGTTTAAGTGAAATTTAGCTTTGTTAAGTTTATTTTCTGAGATTTATTTTGAAGATATGTAAAAATCAGAAAGTTGGAAGTTTCTAATCATAGTAGGATTCTGCAAATGAAGAAGTATCGGATGCTGATTTTCAGTAAGATGAATTAGTAAGTAGAAGTAGTAAGCAGAATCAGTAAGGTGGATCAGTAAACAACATATAGAATGTAGTAAGAAGCACTGGAGGCTTTCTGCAGGATTCAAAATCAATAAGCAAGATTCAAAATCAGCAAGTATGATTTAGAAACAGAAAGCAGTTTTAGAATCAGTAAGCAGACGCAGAACAGAAAGCTGACGCAGAATAGAAACTGATTGCTGCAACTTGAGCAGGAAGCAGAAAGTTTCATCACTCTTATTTATTACAGTATGAGGAAGGAGTGAATGCAGTACGATGAATATGCCTTGTCAAGGTATCCGGTAGATGGAAGTTAGCACCCGACCAATAAGACCTTGCCATCTGGATTGCGGATGGGCAAAAACACTGTTGCCGAGGAGTGGCGCTATTAATACCCTGCAGAGTAGGACATGCCCTATTTCTCAGTTTCTCCAGAAATAATTAATGCGAAGATCAAATGAGATCAAGATTTGAATTTCAACAAGAAGTGTGTCTCTCTTCAACGGACACATTTCCTACAAGTATAAAAGAAGGTGAAGTTGACTCGAGAAGACAACTGAACAACTGAAATATTTTTAGCTCTCAATCTTTCTCAAGCAAACACAAGTTTTCTCACAGTTCAATCACTCAACCTTCCTGAAGCAGTCAAACCCAAGATTTCAAGCTATTCAAAGATCTTAAGGCTGTCTTCGAAGCATTAGTTGAAGAACATATACTTTTAACCTATTTGCTGTGTGCTATGTTGTTTTAATTTGGTGACCTTAGTGGGAAGGATTTAGATCCTTACTAAGTGTTAGCTTTAAAGTTGTTAAGGTTTTTTTCTCTGTGTGAGTATTTGTACCCTGTGTGGGATTAACTTAGGAATCTTACTGATTCTAGTAGGTGATAGCTCGTTAGGAAGAGAATTGTAAAGTTGAGACTTATAAAGCAATCTGACCTAGTGGAGTTCCTCTTATGTAAAGGAGAAGAGTGTACGTAGAAGGATTACACCACCTTCAAACCACTATAAACCCTTGATTGTTTATTATTTTATATTATTTGTTGCATATCTTATATCCTACTCATACTGCTTAAAACGATCTTGATAAAATCATACTTTGAAAAGAAAATATTTTTATAAAAGAAATCCTGTCAAAGTATTTTCGCTGCATATTGTAAACTCTTAAACAATAGGCTGATTAAGCATTCTGCCAGCTTACTGATTTGGCCAAAGTTACTGTATTCTGTCTAGAATTTAGCAATCTCTTATAGAATGTTTTAAAACGCAAAAATTTGATAGAGGTTCATTCACCCCCTCTGAATCTCTGACCACTTGGGACTAACAAGTGGTATTAGAGAGAGTTGGGTTAAAAACCAACTTGACTGATAACCTACCCAGATCCACCCATTTTTGTTGGGAAAAACCATTTTTCTTTTCAATACCAAAATTCATCATTTGAGCATAAGCATGGATTTCTCTTATCATAAACTTCCAATGTTTTCCATAGAAGAGTACGATGACTGTAGCATATGCATAGAAGCTCATCTATCGACCATGCACGATGAAATGTGGTATATGATTACTGAAGGTCCACCATTAATCACTAAGCCAAACCTTGCCCTAGGTAGAGAGCTCCGCGAGTGAGAGCGAGCCGAGATAGAAGCTGGAGCAGCTGAGGCAGCAGCAACTGCAGCTGGAGAAGTAGAAGACGCACTCGAATGAGCTACGAGTGAAGACGATACTGAGGGGGTCCCAGGAAGACCCCAACCTGCTCGACATGCAGCAGCACCCGATTATAGGAGAGTGTCTCCACTTGCTGAATACTTGGTCAAGCCCAGACATGAGTATATAGCTGAGGACAGAAAAAGGGCCAACTTGGACAACATGGCCAAAAACGCATTGTTCCTCATACTGGACAAAGGAACGTTCAGCAAGGTGAAAACCTACAGAACAACAAAGGAGATATAGGACAAGTTAGAGAAAATATACGAAGACAATGAGCTTGCCAAAGACAATAGAGTGTCAAAAGCAACACAACTGTTTGAACTGTTCAAGCAAAGATCTGGAGAGTCGTTGGAGGAACTGGACCTAAGATTTATAGCCATTATTAGCGAGCTTAAATCTCTTTGAAAGTTCTACACTCAGAAAGAGAAGAACACGAAAGAGTTGAGAGCGTTACCTCTCGAGTGGGATAGCAAGACAACCGCAATAAGAGTCTCACTGGATCTCAATGCAATGAGAATTTTTGATCTATTCTCAGATCTTAAGGTGTTTGAATTCGACATTGATCGAAGAAGAAATGAGGTCGAGGAGTCGAGTGCCAAGGTCGCAGCACTTGCAGCAAGAATCAAAGATACATCTATTACTAGCAGCAGTAAGCAGAAAGACAAGCAGAAAGAAGTACATGTTGAAGATGCTGAGGAAGAAATAGCGTTCATCTTCAAGAAATTCAAGAAGTTCCTGAAAACAAACAAAAGAGGGAACGGCTTCAGAAAGAAGCCTTCAAGCTCATAGATAAAACAAACATCACAGTCAAATATTATTTCCTCTGACCTATGTTATAATTGCAGCAAACCTGGACACTTCGCCAGAAACTGCCCATTACCTCAAGTACATAAGTACACTGAGGATGAGAGGAAGAAGATGAAGGATAGAAGGAAGGATGAAAAGCAAAAGCTCAGGACTCTTTTGAGTGAAGTTGAAGCTTAAAAAGCAGCAAGCAACTCCAAGAAATAAGCCAAGGATGATTGCTCATCCAAGAGCGATAGCGATAGCTCTACCTCCAATGAAGAGACATTAATGTGTCTGATGGCCAAAGATTGTGAAGAAGAAGATGATGAAGAGGTAACTTCTCAATCTCTTGAAGTTTCTGGTAGTGAAAAGCTGAACATGATCCAGTCGTTTAGACAGATCATGAGTGACTTTGAGCAGATAAATTCAGCTCATGAAGAACTAAAAGAAGAAAACCAAATGCTTAAGAGTGAGCATACTGTACTGAAGAAAAAGGTTTCTAAACTTGAGCACTACAGTATAGAATGCAACAATCTCCGAGCGAAGGTTTCTAAGTTCAAGCTGCTAGTCACTAAGCTAGAATTCAAGAAGGCTAGCTTGAAAAATACAATTAATGTATATAGCAAATCAGCTAGGAAAATACAAGAATGTATCCTAGAGACCCAAAATGCCTACAGAGGAAATTATCTAGGATACTGTGTAGAAAGCTCTCAAAAAGCAGCAAGCACATCTAATACTAGAAAGTTTGTTCAGGCCAGAGTATCCTATACTCAGGAACTCCTTCCAGCCAATGAAAGTCTGAACAAAGTTAGTACAGTGGATAAGGGTAAAAAGCCCATGTTGCAGACCATAGACAGTAAGTCTGCACAAATCCTGATGAAGCAGCACAATTAGTATGTTGCAACCAGGAGGAGAATGGAGCAGTCCTTCAAGTCACAGCAAAAATTCTACCATCTTATGCCTAAACTTACATGCCTAGATTCTAAGGAGTCTATACGCCGGAAAGGTGTAAGAGAAGATCTTCCTTAACTAGAAGAGGTAACACCTGAAAATCTCCAACACGCACTGTTCACAAACAGTATCCTGCAAAGGGTACTTACAGAAAGAGAACCACTAAAGCTAATGATAAGTTAATTATCATTAAGCAAGTGTGGGTCCCAAAAAGGACTAACCCCCAGGACCCGTACTTGTATGGGTACCTAAATCTATGTGATTTGCATGCAGGAACAGTTGCTAGGAAGCAGCAAAGATGTATGGTATATCAATAATGGCTGCTCAAGACATATGACTGACAACAAAAAAGGATTAAGGGACTTCCAACCATACAAAGACCCCAAGGTTGTCTTCGGAGATGATTCCAAATGAAGCACCAGGGGCACATAAAGCTTAATTAGAGACAATACATGTATCAGTGCCGTTTCATATGTCAAATGGCTAAAATACAACCTCTTGAGTATTAGCCAATTCTGTGACAAAGGATGTTCAGTGGAGTTCAACCTCAACAATTACCTTATTAAAGATAACAAGACAAATGAGGTGAAACTTACTAGAATCAAGAGAGGTAACATCTATCTTACTGATTGGAGTTCAATAGTGTAGCCAACATGTTTCATTGCAAAAAGCACTCCAGAATTGAGTTGGCTATGACACAAAAGGATGAGTCATTTGAACTTCAAGACAATCAACAAATTAGCAAGAAAGAACCTAATGAGAGGTCTGCCAGATGTTGCTTATTAAAAGGAGAATGTTTGTGGAACCTGTCAGAAAGACAAATAAGTTAGAAGCTCATTCAAGAAGAAAGTACAAAGATCCTCTCACAGAATTTTGGATCTTCTACACATGGACCTTTTCAGACCAGTTGAACCTGTTAGTGTCAATGGGAAGAAGTATTCCCTGGTGATCGTGGATGACTTCTTAAGATTTACTTGGACTATCTTTCTGGCCAAGAAATCAGAAACTCAGAATAGGCTGCCAGAATTTATGAAGAAAATACAGAATGGGAAGAGCTTGAGCATTGTGAAGTGAAGATAAGATCTGACAGAGAAATAGAATTCACAAACAGATTCATCATGAACATTGTTCAGAAAATAGGATCTATCATGAGTATTCTACAACAAGAACTCCTTAACAGAATGGAGTTACAGAAAGAAAAAATAAGACCTTGAAGGAAGCAACAAGAATAATGATTGTTGATGCTGGTATACCAAAGAGGTTTTGGGCTGAAGCAACCAATACAACATGCTATACTCAACATAGATGCTTAATCAACAAGGATCATGACAAGACTCCCTATGAAGTTTGGTATGGTAATACACAAAACATTTCATATCTACACATCTTTGGATGCAGATGTTATATTCTGAACAATGACAAAGAGCATTTGAAGATCTTTGATGAAAAATCTGATGAATGAGTAGTTCTTGAATACTCATCAATAAGCAAAGCATTTAGGATATTCAACAAAAGAAGCTTGGTTGTAAAATAATCAATACATGTGATGTTTGATGAACCACACTATGATACTGCTGAGTTGGACAAGCTAAAGGAAGATGCATCTCAATTAAATATCAAGGATCATCCAGTAAGATATATTGATAGAGTTCTAGTACCTACTGAAGTGGTTACTGAAAATAGAACAAAAGTTACTGCATCCGGGAATACAGTAACACAGGTTACTGCACAACAAGCAGATAGGATACTGTAGTCCAACAGTAACCACAGTAATATTGATGATCAACAGGTTACTGCTTAGGAACCAACTTACAGTTTCGAGCCTGATAGGACCTGGCTCAGGAACCACCCAAGAGAGCTTATCATTGGAGATATCAATGAAGGTATTAGAACAAGAAGAACAAGACCGCAAGAATCGATGTTCACATGTTTCATATCTCAAGTTGAACCCAAGGTTGTGGAAGAAGCTCTTGAAGACAGTAACTGGATACAGGTCAAGCTATGCATGAAGAGCTGAATGGATTTGAAAGGAATTACATATAGAGATTAGTTCCGAGGCCTGATCACTAAGGAGTTATTGGAACGAAGTGGGTGTTAAAAAATAAGCTAGATGAAATCAATATAGTAACAGAAACAAAGCAAAGCTAGTGGCTAAAGGATACTGCCAAGAAGAAGAAATAGATTTTGATGGGATCTATGCTCCTGTAGCAAGACTTGAGGCAATCATGATATTCCTAGCCTATACTGCTTATAAGAATTTCAACGTGTATCAGATGGATGTCAAGAATGCATTTCTGAATGGACTCTTATCTGAAGAAGTATATGTGGAACAACCACCGAGGTTCGAAGAACAAGCAGAAGACAAGGTATTCAGATTGGAGAAATCATTATATGGCTTAAAGCAAACTTCTAGAGCTTGGTATGATACATTGTCCCTATATCTCTTGGTGAACGGATTTCAGAAATGAACAGTGGACAATGCTCTTTTCAGAATATAGGACGGAGACAGTATACTGTTTGTACAGATTTATGTGGATGACATTATCTTTGGATCCACAAATAAAGATTTATGTAAAAAATTCTCAACCCTCATGCAGAAAAAGTTTGAGATGAGCATGATGGGAGAATTAAGTTTCTTCCTTGGTTTACAAGTGAAACAGCTAGACAATGGGATATTTATAAATCAAGCCAAGTACATTAGGGAATTGCTCAATATTTGGAATGGAGAATGGATCATCTATAAGCATTTCAATGGACACATCAATCAGTCTTGACAAGGATGAAAATGGAAAAGATGTGGAGATCACAAAATACAGAAGGCTTATTGGATCCCTACTGTATCTAACAGCAAGTAGGCCGGATATTGTGTTTGCAGTAGGAGTATGTGCAAGATTCCAAACAGTACCAAAACAGTCACATATTGCAGCAGTGAAAAGGTTTATCAAGTACTTAAAGGGTACTCAAGATGTTGGCTTATGGTATCCTAAGGAAGGAGGATTCAGCCTCAAAGGATACTCAGATTCAAATTTTGTAGGATGTAAGATTGACAGGAAGAGTACTAGTGGTACCTGTCAATTTCTAGGAGAAAGATTAGTTTCTTGGTTCTGCAAGAAGCAAACATCCATAACAACGTCAACTGCTGATGCAGAGTATGTAGCAGCAGGAAGTTGTTGTGCTCAAATTCTGTAGATACAACAACAACTTAAGGATTATGGGATAACAGAAAGAGAGACTCTCATTTTGTGTGACAATACTAGTGTCATTACTATACACACAACCCTGTTTTTCACTCAAGGACAAAGCACATTGATGTGAGGCATAATTTAATAAGAGATCATGTAGAGAAAAAAAATATTGTGCTTGAGAAAGTGCATACTAATATGCATTTAGCATATATATTCACAAAATCCCTAAGTGAATCAAGGTTTTCTATGTTAAGGAATGAGCTTGTGATCATCAAGCTATGAAGTGTGGAAGAAAACAAGTCTCTTAGTAAGGACTTCAGGAAGTAAGGGGAAAATATATAGTATTTCAGTGCTCAGCATTGGAACTATCAGTATTTCAGGATATAGCTGAACAGTGTTCAGTTTATCAGTATTCTGCTCCAGGATACAGCGGAATTCAGGATGCAACGCCAAACAAGACACTACAGACAGGTTAATGCAGAATAGTTACTACAAGCAGGATACAACATTTATTAAAGACAACATTTAAGAAGTCCTGCAACCTCTTATCAGGAATAGTAACCTTATCGCTAATCATTTTAGCGACAATTAGGCATCTAGCATTTAATGCAAAAACCACTTTTTCAGAAGATGAACAGGCGTGAATTATCCTCTGACATAAGAAGTTCTGATATTTGTAAAAAGACCCCTTCGTCTTTTTATCTCAACCGCCAGATTGCGTGCATCGTGCATAAGTTATCTGATCTGGACCGTTGATTAAAAACCAACACATGTTTGAATTAAAACTGATCATAATCATCATTTCCCTTTCTATTCTATATTTTCATACTTATCATTTTTTAGAAGCAAAAATTGACTCTCTGCATTCAAAGTATTATCTCTATTCTCTCTCTACAGTTTACACAGATCTCTCTCACAACCTCATCAATGGTTGCCGGAAGACAAACCAAAGTTTTGGAGGGAAGACTGGTTAATACTAAGGTGTTGCTCGGAGATGAGGCACCTTACGACAAGGAGGTCGTCAATAAGATTTGGGATCATGTTGACAAGAGCAGGATTGAGGGCTTGTTCACCACCACATACAACGCATTTTCTGTCATATCTGTTCAGAAGTTCTACGCCTACGCCCAGTTATCCAAGGACTCGAAGACGATCCTCTTCAGGATGAGTCCTGATGGAGAGGAGCTTACGTTGATAGCAAAGGACATTGCCTCCACCTTCGACATCTCCACGAAGGGCTAAAGCTTTCAGAACTAGAGACGTATGGCTCTAGTTACATGGAGAAAAGTTGGAACCTGTTCAAATAGGATTCCGTCTCAGAGCCACTGAAAAAGAGCTTTGAGAAAAAGAAACTCAAGCCTGAGTACGAGTTTCCACATGACATCTGTGCATACTCCATTGAAGACAGATGTGGGAGTTTTGACAGATGCATCAATCTTCGGATTTGGTTAATGACTGCGATTGTTAGAAAAGAAGCAGTCAACTGGGCACAATTCCTCTTTCGAAGGATTTGGGAAGAGGCCTCCAAGAAAATAGTAAGGAGGAGTTTTGGGATCACCATCATCTCCATTCTCTGCAAAAAGAATATTCCAGTGGAAAAACCTGTGTCAATCGCTCCTGGTTGGTTCTCAGAAGTGAAGAAGGGGTTCACCAAGAAGAAAACCGCAGGGAAGGCTCAACAACCAAAGAAGAAGGTTGCTGCAAAATGTAAGATTGCAGAAAGTGACTCAGATACTACAACACAATGCAACAGTGATACTGCACAAGGAGCTGCTGACTTAGCTTCTTCTGGCAATGATGATGATGATATGTCTGCCAAGAAGCCGGTATAGAAGGTCAGCAAGAAAACCTTTCTAACAGATGAGGTTCAGTCAGTTGTGAGGCCGATAAAGAAAGATATCAAGAGAGCTCTATTAAAGAAGAATCCATTGGGTGAGTCTAATGTGAAGTTGAGCAAGTACAAGCTCTTGAAAATGCTGCTTTGGAGACTACTGCTCTAGGAGATAGTGAGTCTAATGTGATTGTTGCAGTAGATCCAGATCTTGATTGGAGATTTGACGTAGAATAGGAAGTCAAGCATACTGATCAGGATATTGATCAGGAAGCTGATAACAGCCTGGCCCTTGAGCCAGTATCTATTGCGAAGTACCTCATTCTGCCAAGCGGAAAAGAGACGAGAAACATGAAGAAATTACTTGCCAAGAAGAGAAAGGGAAAATGAAGCAGCAGACCCCGAAAACAAGCAAAGAAGTAGAAAGTGCTGATGGAAAAGTTCAAACCTGAGGAACATCTCAATGAAATTGAAACATTGGTTAAGGTTGAACGATCCATGAGTGATATCGACTCAGACAGCGTATGAGATATTCTTACAGAAACAGTTGAGTCGATCTACAAAACTTTCGCCAGAGTGCATGAATTTTGGAGGCTAATGTGACTCACCAGTTTGAGAGAATTGGTACAGTAGAAAGATTGGCTGAAAGTGGAAGATATAGTCTTTCAGTGTATAGTGGAGTTTACTGATGCTGACAGTATACTACCCCTAATTCATCCAGAATTTATTGATTCCTATCAAGAAGCCATGATTCTATAGATCATTAAAAGATAGGAACACATAAGAAAGCACAGAGCTGCCAAAGGTAAGAGTACCTTTGATGAACCACATGGTGAGCAGTCGATGAAAGCTGGGAAGGACAACACATTGATGAACCCCATCGCCGAGATTGTTAGAACGCCATCAGAACTTGAGTTTGCTAAAGCTCAATTAGCTCACCTCGATACTGAGGAAGCTAACCAAAGGATGCTGCAATTGAGGTTAGAAGCAAGCAGAACAGAGCCTATCAGACAAACCCCAAGAAAGCTGCAAGCAGGAGAAGAACCAGTGCTGCTGTTGAAGGCCATGATTCTTCCACATACAAAAATATCACAACACTGTCCCCCATTGTAAGCTTAGATGCAATGGAGACCGACGAGCAACAGTTGGTCGATTATGGAGATTCCCCAGTATATCATGTTATATCATCTGAGGGGGAACCTTCAGAAAAGATTCAAGGAGTCCTGAGTGATCTGAATCGGGAATTTACCAATGAAGCAACCACGGAGGAAGTTGCATGGGCAAGACTCTCTGTACTGGCTACTGTAGTAGTACAGAATGCTGATGACCAATAGGATGTAGCTGGAGATGATGATGCTATCCTTACAAAACTTGCTGAAGAGATCATCCAAGTAGCTCATGCTGAATCTGAAAGAACAGAGGATGACTTCTTCCTGGTGGAGTTACAGTAGCTGATTGAGCGAACATATCTTGATGCTCAGAATCTTGATCTTCTAGATGCTGTCACCAGAGTTGCTGAAGCAAGGATGAAAGTTGAGGCTGTTGTTGATGAGAATGTTGTTAAGACAACTTTTCTTGTGAAGACCTTGGGTGCAGTTACTACTGAGGCAGTACTAGCGGAGGACATAGAAGGGAATCGGAAAGATGAGAGACTACCTCAAGAAGATAAGAAAGTTGTTGTTGCTGCTCCAGACCAGGATCCTGATGATGGAGGTGACTCATCTGATGATAATGATAACGATCCTGAAGGTGATAGTCCACCAAACTCACCATATAAGATTAAGAAGTCTGATGATGAAAGTGTCTGCAGTAGTTTATTGATGATGAATTACAACAATAGGATGAAAATCAGAGTCAAGTTATGGTTCTCTACACTCAAGAGACTGTAGAACCAAATATAACTAGAGTTGCGACTCTTTCTGACTCTCAAGAGCAATCCCTCTAAGGGATTATGAATGATGTTCAAGGCCTTATTCGAGCCTTACAAATGTATGAACTAAACATGGCAACCAGTATTCATAGGAGCGATCAAGCACACTCATCTTCGATGGAGGACCTGCGAAGAGAGTTGTCTGAACTTCCATCCGTATTCAAAGCAGGATGAATGATGAGTGGAATGCTCAATATCATGAGCGAAAAAAAGTTGAGCATGCACAGCAAGCTGCTAGTGAAACAAAAAACAAGTCAATTGCTGAGATTCAGAATACTCTTGTAGCACAGAACTTAGTGCTCAACTCCCTCCAAAAAAGTGCCACAACATAAGCTTGCGCTGCTCAAAGCACGAATGACAGAATCTCAAACTTGGAGATGTTTGTTGGCGAGATGCGAACCATTTTGTATCTAGCCTTTCCCAACATGTGTCCACTGATTCAGTTTGTCCAAGTGTCACCCCGGTTGATGATGCCAAAAAGGGGGAAAGTAAGAAGAAAGCAGATGAGGAGTTTGATGCTGCAGTGGAGGAAATAACGAAGGAATTAGAGGAGGATGATGATGAAGATGATGATCTACCTCTGATCAGCAGAAAGCGCAAGCATTCTGATTCAAGATATGGTCAAAGCCTCCAATCCAAAAAGAAGAAAGTCGATGAAGATGAAGGAGGTGCAGGTGCTGGAGATACTGGTTTTCAAATAGTAAGCAGCACTGCAGCTCAGTAAGTAGCAATGATAGTAGTTGCACCTACTTGGCAAAGGAGTACAAGACAACAACAAAATTAGCAAGGCAAACAGAAACAGTAGTAGTCAAGTCAAAACATTAATGTTAAACCTTATATGGGTATTGCTGCAGATAGAAGGCTAGATGAAGAAAGATGGAAACAACTGAAAAAGGCTGAAGAAAATAGGAGAACGGAGAATGCGGATTGGATATCAAGATTAGGAATGATCGGAGAAAAGAAACCTGAGCTTGCAAAGAAAGTGGATGCAGCTCTGAACTCATTTCCACCTCAAGATGTTCCCTGCCTTGATAGTGATAAAGTTACTGTTGAGATTTCTGTCTTACTAGATCAAAGGCCCCTTAAAGGTAGCATGGGTTGGGTCCTGAAGATATTTAATTTGGTATCGCTGCCTAAGAACAGGAACCCAACATATGAAGAGATCACCCTTTACAAAAAAACTGAATACCTAAGGTATTTCAGACATCTGTGCCATTATGATTGTTTTGTGATCTATCCAACATGTCTCGAGGCCTTGGTAAAATATGAAAAGTTGGCAAGAGGCGGAGAGTTGGTTATTCAGAAAAGGTTGATACAAAGGGTGAATCAAGAAGAGCAAATCCCCTTCTGTGAGGATTTTTTGCTTCGTTGGATTTAGGTTCCCGATATTAAGAAGAAGTTGGAAGAATCCTACCAAGAGTCAATTCTGAATTGGTGGAAAGAATTGAAGTATGAGATGAGAAAGAAGCCACCTGGAACCGATTCAGGAAGTGACTGTAAAAAGAAGACTATTTGGAAGAACAGAAACCTAAGGAAGTAGTTGTTTACTGTAGTTTCTCAGAAGACCCTTTTAGTAAGCACTTCTTTGTAAAGAATTCTTTATTCTTTATTCTTTCATATTCGTTTATGAAATCTGTGAGCTATGTAAATTTTTATGTTAGCACAATTGTACTTTATTTGTACAAATTGTATATAGTTATGTACATCTATATATGCTGCTTTGTAATGAGTTTTGTCATCATCGAAAAGGGGGAAATTGTTGGAATATTTCTGTTAAGTTTTGATGAGACAAAGTAGCTTTGTATAGGAAGTTGGAGTACCCTATTTTTCCACATTGTTTAAGTGGAATTTAGCTTTGTTAAATTTATTTTCTGAGATGTATTTTGAAGATATGTAAAAGTCAGAGAGTTGGAAGTTTCTGATCGCAGCAGGATTCTGCAAATGAAGAAACATTGGATGTTGATTTTCAGTAAGATGAATCAGTAAGCAGAAGTAGTAAGCAGAATCAGCAAGCAGAATCAGCAAGCAGAATCAGTAAGCAGCATACAGAATGCAGTAAGGAGCACTAAAGGCTTTCTGTAGGATTCAGAATCAGTAAGCAAGATTCAGAATTAGCAAGTAGGATTCAAAAACAGAAAATAGTTTTATAATCAGTAAGCAGACACAGAACAGAAAGCTGGTGCAGAAAAGAAAGTTGGCGCAGAATAGAAAGTGATTGTTGCAACCTGAGCAGAAAGAAGTAAGTTTCATCACTCTTATTTATTACAGTACGAGGAAGGAGTGAATACAATACGAGGAATATGCCTTGTCAAGGTATCCGGTAGATGGAAGTTAGCACCCGACCAATAAGACCCTGCCATCTCTATTGCGGACGTGCAAAAGCACTGTTGCCGAGGAGTGGCGCTATTAATACCCTGCAGAGTAGGACATGCCCTATTTCCCAGTTTCTCCAGAAGTAATTAATGCGAAGATCAAATGAGATCAAGATTTGAATTTCAACAAGAAGTGTGTCTCTCTTCAACGGACACATTTCCTACAAGTATAAAAGAAGGTGAAGTTGACTCGAGAAGACAACTGAACAACTGAAATATTTTTAGCTCTCAATCTTTCTCAAGCAAACACAAGTTTTCTCACAATTCAGTCACTCAACCTTCCTGAAGCAGTCAAGCCCAAGATTTCAAGCTATTCAAAGATCTTAAGGCTGTCTTCGAAGCATTAGTTGAAGAACATATACTTTTAACATATTTGTTGTGTGCTAGGTTGTTTTAATTTGGTTTCCTTAGTTGGAAGGATTTAGATCCTCACTAAGTGTTAGTTTTAAAGTTGTTAAGGATTTTTACTCTGTATGAGTATTTGTACACTGTGTGGGATTAGCCTAGGTATCTTACTAATTCTAGTAGGTGATAGCTCATTAGGAAGAGAATTGTAAAGTTGAGACTTGTAAAGCAAGTTGACCTAGTGGAGTTCCTCCTATGTAAAGAAAAAGAGTGGACATAGAAGGATTACACCATCTTCAAACCACTATAAACTCTTGCGTGTTTATTTTTTTATATTATTTGTTGTATATCTTATATCCTGCTCATGCTGCTTAAAACGATCTTGATAAAATCATACTTTGAAAAGAAAACATTTTTACAAAAGAAACTCTATCGAAGTATTTCCGCTGCGTACTGTAAACTTTGAAACAGTAAGCTGATTAAGCATACTGCTTGCTTACTGATTTGGCCAAAGTTGTTGTATTCTGTCTAGAATTCAGCAACCTCTTACAGAAAGTTTTATAACGCAAAAATTTGATAGAGGTTCATTCACCCCCTTTGAACCTCTAACCACTTGGGACCAACAATATGTTATATTGGGGTTAAATACAATAAATATGTTATATATATATAATATTGGATGAAAATTTAGGACCGCATGAAAATTGGGACCTTAGATTATCGATCTTCTCACCCTAGCTCAGGGCCGGTCCTGTTTAAGGTTTGAGTTATATGCACCCACGGATCAATAAGACCTTATCTCCTATCTTTATTGTCTACTAACACTACAAAACAATAAATATTTGCGATTAGATTTTTTGCGACAACAAAAGTCTACAATTTAGTTACAATTTATTTTTACAAAAATTGATAATATAAATTGACAAGAAGTTGTCACAAAATACAATTAAAAAAACTTATTTGTGACAACATCATATTGTCATTAATAAATTAATGACGACAACATTATCTTAAAAATATTCTTTGCGAGAAGACTTTTACGATAATAACTTAGCGATAAAATATTATCTCAGTTCTTGCGACAATTATCAATGTTTTTGAGATAACACTATGTTATCACTAATAATTTTTTTTAAGTGTAATCCATCAACACTTGTGTGAGGTTTATAATTTATACCTTTACAGTCAAATGTGATTTATATTAGAATGTCAACTATGCAAATTAATTGGGTAAATTGCAAATTAAGTCTCATATATTTGGGGCCGCATTTTTAGAACCACATAAATAGGGCCTATGAATTCAATAATGTAATTTAAAAAGAAAAAACTAGCAATTTGAGTTGTTTTTGGCAACTTAATGACTTGTCACCGGAATATGTCACGTGTGCAGGAAAAAATAGCAAAAATATCTTGTATTTTATTCCTAATTATGATCTTGTCCTTTAATTTTTTGGGTTTTTAAAAATACCCATTTTTGTAAATAATATCCATTGACCTATAGTAACTAGTTACACACTGACGTGACCAGTTAATTTTGATGTGGATATTGTTTTTGAATTTCTTTTTGCAAAATCTCACACTTAAAACATTTTTGCTGCCAAGTCACACTTAAAAAATAAGCATACTTAAGAATTAAGAAAAGGGGGAAGAAAATTAGGGATCGTAATCCGTCACCATCTTCAACCACTCTTACCACCACCGACGAACCACCAGCGTTGCTCGACCATCGCAGCTTCTCTCCACCATCAGCACCACCACATTCGCTCATCTCCGAGCCACCTTCTCCATCTGTCTCACACTGACGACCACTGCTCACCCATCTGGTATCATTCACCACCGTCACCCCTTTCAACCATCACCCATCATGTTTCCTCACAATCCGACCACCACCATCACAACTTACCATCTTCATCTCCCTTTGCTTCTCATCTCTACCTCCATTGTCGTCTTCACATTTATCTTCACCCTGAACCGTCGTGTTTCCAAGTCCCATCTCTAGATCTGCTTCACCATCATTCTCACATTCTTCGAGCGTCGCCGCGTGCAACCACCTTTTCCACCTCCAGATTCACAGTACCATCTTCAGTCCACCATTTGTCGCCGATCTCTCATTCCGCTGCTACAACATCGACTACCTCTCTATCATCATCTTCATTTTCTCTAACTCCGCCACCCTTATCCAATCCACCATCGATTTGTTCTCTTCTACTAGACCGTCCACCTCTATTGACAGATTCAACGTCCACCTCTTTTCAAATCCATCTTCCAACTTACATCGCAAAACACCGTCCGTCGTCCATTGCCAATCATCTCTCCAGCAATTCCATCTTCATCTCCTCTTTCACACACACCACTGCAAAAATACTTTCAATTTTAAGAGATAAGAACGAGACTCTTAGTAATGGGAGGAAGGAGGTGTGAAATGTAAGGGTTTGAGCCCCAATTTATTAGGTTTTAATGATAAATGGGTTTTTAGGGATTTGGAGGGAAAATTAATGACATTGTTAGGTGATATAACTATTAGAATTAAAAAAACTCATAAATTGACTCCACATCAGAATATAACCGGCCATGTCAGACTCTGACCGGTTTTTTAGTTTTTTTTACAGGTAAATGGGTATTATTGGCAAGAAGGGGTAATATATGGGGTACTTTCAAAAACCCAAAAAATTAAAGGATAACGTCATAATTTGGGGTAATATACGGGATATTTTTTACCATTTTTCCTATGTATGCATCACACGTGATATTTAAACTGGGGATTTAAGAAAATTGAATGTTGACATGTATTTTTCTTATTTATATTTAATGCTTAACAAATACTTATATGTGACATGATGGATAGTTATCGTGAAATGGATCCTCGATATTCACAAAAAAAAACTAATTTTCACAAACTCATATGTAATCGTATAGTATGGGTTGTGCGTTAAACGTTTAACTGTCTCACGTGATTATAAGATTTATGAGACGGTCTCACATAAGATCTAGTCTTAATTCTTTGGTGGTATTATTTGTCAACTTGAGATCCAAAATGAATATAAGAAAATTGAAAATATATAAAAAAAAAAGAAAATTTCAATTTTGGTCTTGTAACATAGACCATGTCCATTTTTGCGCAAGGTATATGATTTTTGATCTTCTAATTATGAATTTTTCCAATTTCGATTTCATTTTGGCCGAAAATTAATCATGGATACATATATATCCTTGACATACTAAAATGATTGTCATTATTGGTATCAATCCAATAATGATTGATACAAGCCTCATGTCTCTATTATTCATATTCATGTAATTCAAAATTGAACCTTAGTCTCGCAAATATTGAATCCATTCTTTTCTTTTTTTCTGTATTCTAAAGAGTTTTAATTATGATTTTCATTTGTGCAAATTAAATAGCCTAAATTAAGATAGGAACCAATTCTCCATTGGTAGCAAATCTGATGTCGAGGTTAAGTCATTAGCTTTCCTGGAAGCATATGATCGTTTATTCAGGCCCAAAGCTCAAAGACTATTTTTAATGTTTTAATTATTTTATTGATGTTTCTTTTTGGACCATGGGCTCTATTTTGAGGGTTTTGTTTTGCTGAGACTATTTAAGAGTTTCGTTGCTTACTTTTTAGAGGTTGTTGGATTTTTTGATATTGAATGAAAGATTTGAGCGTCACCTAGTATACGTAGTATCAAGGTGTTTGTTTCATTATTCTTATATGCTTTCACTATGTCAGTTGTATCACGAGACCAGGCACTATGCCTTCACGCTGCCAGCCGCAATTTGACAATGCCGCTCAAGCCGATGCTCGTCACGACGCCGACGTTGCAAATCTGAGCCGTCAAGTTGAATCTTTCACAGCTGGGCTAGAAGAGCTCCGTCTGGCTGTCGTCAATGCGTTACCAGGCGCTAGAAACCATCATCACCCGGATCCCTCCCGTGATATTAGGGTCTGTCACAGGCATGAGATGCCTCACCCTATTTCTTCCCCGGATTTCTCTGATGTGGATGTGGAGGACACAATTTCAAACATCAATCTGTTTGCTTCCCTTGCTCGTGAGCCTGACTTTCATGGGGATGACGATAGACGTTGGGAACTAGGATTTAAGTTGGAATTGTTTGAGTTTATGGGCAATGTCGAACAAGCGGAGTTTCTGGATTGGATTAATTCCATTGAGGAGTTGTTGGCTTTTAAGGGCATTCTTGACCCAAGGAGAGTTCCCCTCGTTGCTACTTGGTTTCGGGGTTGTACATCATCATGGTGGCAACAGCTTAAGACCTCTTGATAGAAACAGCAGAAGTCACGTATCGTCACATGGTTGAAATTTCACAAACACTTGAAGTGCGAATTTCTCTCATTTAATTATGAGAGCACCCTCTATCAATGTCTCCATAATTTACGCCAGAATACTCGTTCAGTGGATACATATATGGAGGAATTTTACCAGCTCTTGGCAGGAATTGACATCCATGATTTATAGGCCAAGTTGGTTGCAAGGTATATTGGGGGTTTGAAATTGGCGTACCAGGACACCCTTAATCTTTTTACCCTCGTATTCATCTCTAAGGCGCAATAACGTGTTGTTCTCTTAGAACAAAAGGCCTTTCCCGCTCGATGAGTTCCGATCATGCATCCCCACGACCCGTTTCTCCATCATTGGGGTCAGCTAGTTCATCGACATCCCAACAGTAGCCTCCAACCCCAATAGCAACCTACTCTTTGTTGTTATGGTTGTGGTGAGCCTGGACATCATCGTTCCGCTTGCCCACATGCTCAAAATCAATGCATCCTTTTGGCCGATGATACGGAGTCATGTGACTATGATAGCCCTCTCGTCTTTGACTCGAAGCCCAATTCCTGAGGAGCATGTGATAGGAGATATTGGACAGGCACTTGTTCTCCGTCGTACTTGTTTGGTATCCAAGTCAAACTCCAAAATAGACACTCAACACTCTCACATCTTTGAATCAATATGCACAGTTAACAGTAAGATATGTTGTCTTATTATTGATTCTAGGTCTTACGAGAATGTGATGGCTTCTGATACAATGTCTAAATTGAATTTATCTATGGAGCCCCACCCCTATCCTTATACACTTACATGGATTCAACGTGGCAATTCTATTACCGTTGATCGTCGTGTCCTCATCTCTTTTTCTATTGGTGTTAAATATAGGGATTCAGTGTGGTGTGATATTATACCTATGGACATGTGTCACATATTATTAGGTCGTCCGTGGCAGTTTGACAGGCCTGTGATTCATGATGGGCATTTGAATATGTATAGTTTCATTTTCAATGGTGCCAAAATTATTTTACACTCTTATGTGCCTCGCCAACCCTCTCAGCAGAATCCGGTAATGTTATTAACTCGTGCAGATTTCTTGCATGAGTTACCTGTTGCTTCTTATTTATTACTTATTCTTGGAATTGAGAAACAGGTTTCTTCCCAGGATATTCCTATATAAATTATTAAGTTACTGCAGGAATTTGCTAACGTCTTTTCAGAGGAGTTGCCTTTGGGTCTTCCACCATTACGCGATATCCAACACCAAATTGATCTAGTTCCTAGTGTCTCACTACTTAATAGACAACACTATCATATGTGTCCCGTCGAACATGTTGAGCTTCATCGACAGGTTGAAGAATTAGTGAAACGAGGCATGATACGAGAGAGTTTAAGCCCGTGTGTCGTCCCCGTCCTTCTAATTTCCAAGAAGGATAACACATGGTGTATGTGCATTGTCAGTCATGCAATCAATAAAATTACAGTGCGATATCAATTTTCTATTCCACGCTTGGATGATATGTTAGACTAATTGAGTGGACATCAATTTTCAGTAAGCTTGATCTTCGTAGTGGTTATCATCAGATACATATTATGTTGGAGTAAATCAAAACATTGAATCAAGTGTTAGTCAAATATGTCTTTCAACATTCTGGTCCAAGAGTCATCTTGTATTTTGCAATTATTTTATGATTTCAATGTCACAAAGCAGTATAAGTATGTGAACTTGGTATGACATTTTGTAAGGTAAAAAAAAATCACAACTTGAGTTATACAATCTCAGAAATTGCAAGCCTTCAAAATTATATTTCACTCACATTCCAACAAACTGGTATCAGAGCAAGGTTGATAAAAAAATATCAAACAACCTTGTTTCCCCTGTTCCTCGGTTCACCGATGAAAGGTTTGATTATTGGAGCAATCTAATGAGGTTGTGTCTTGAATCTCAAGACTTGTAGAGTGTCATTGAAGAAGGTATTGGTGCGTCGGAAGATGAGTCCCAACTCACCAATGCCTAAAGGGATCTCTTAAAGAACAAAAAACAAAAAGATAGGAAGACTTTCTTCCAAATTTACCAAACACTAGAAATTCCTATTTATGATAGAATTTCAAAAGTTGATAGTGCTCAGAAAGCATAGAGAATATTAGATATAACATACTCTGGACATGATCAAGTGAAAAAATTTTGTTTACAATCGTTGCGGGCTGAATTCGAAAAGCTTGAGATGAAAGAGAATGAAAAGATCTCAGAGTATTTCACTCATATTTTTTCCATTATAAATCAAATACCTTCGAATGGAGAAGTTGTGGAGACTCAAAGAGTTGTCGAAAATTTCTACGAAGCTTGCAAATTAAATATGATCATATTGTGGTTGCCATTGAAGAATTGATCTTTCTTCAATGTCCCTTGAAAGTTTGCAAGGAAGATTAGAAGCTCATGAGGCTAGAATCCTGCAGAGAAGCACTCAACCTAACTTTTCTCATGATCAAGCTCTAAAATCCCAATTGTTGGGATATTTCAGTTGTTATCTTGATAATATAAAACACTAGGTTACAGAAGAAAAGAATAGTTTGCTTAAGGTATTGATGCCTAGTTTCCACATCACATGATCAAGGAAAGATCATGTATTGGTTTTCCAAGATACAGGGAAAACCAATCTTAGAAGAAGTAAGAACACTTCTAAGGGCTAGCATGCTGAAGGAACAACAAGCTAGTAGAAGTATCCTGAGCTGAAGAAGAGTCAGGATACTGGAAGAAGCTTGCAGTAGGTTGAGAAAAAACCGGAGTCAGGAAGCTGTAGACAGTAAACTAGGTTGTTACTATGGTGTAAGCTGGCCTAGGTTACAAGAGTAGGTTGCTGAGCAGGAAGTTGTTCTGAAAGGAGAATTCAGAAAGCTAGCTGCTGCTGCAAGAACTCGACAAGAACTACAAGAATGCGTGCTTACGACAGAGGTTGTCGAGGATACAGGACTGGCCGAGAAGACGGAGTCCTTACTGAAGACCTCAGGAGAGGATGTTGTTCTGACAACACTTTCTGAGGATAAGAAGACCTCTGAAGGGGTGAACTGTTGAGACAATACCCTTTGAGGATGATCGAGGAGAAGCTGAGGGAACTGCTGATCAACTAGAGTACCTTATAAGGAGGTTGATGATGCTGCTGCTGCAAGCTGACAAGAACCTAACTAGGTTACAACAGCAGAAGTTACTGAGGAAGCTAAAGTCTGCAAGAAGTTGCTGCAAGTATTCATATACAACAAGACTACAAGAAAGCAGTTACATCATCGCAGCAAAGAAAGAAGAAACGGCATGCAGCTTCGCTGCAAGAAAAGGTACAGGAGTACTGCAAGAAAGGTTACAGCAGTACTGTATGAAGACAGTGCAAGAAGGTCTATGTTACAGCAGCACTGTAATGCATTAACAGCTGCAAGCAGACCTAGGATACAACGCCCTTGACAAGCAACCAACTGAAGAAGTATCCTGCGATCCAAGAAAGGATGAATGCAGTACGAAGGAAAGAACCGTTCGAGAGAAGACTGAAGTTCCAGACACGAAACCAATGCGAAGACGCCACGTGGACTGACGCGCTGTAGAAAAGCTGCGAGCCGCAATCACCACGATAAAAGCTCCAGAAGAGTCAAGTCACATTAAATGCAAACCATACCGTTGGTCATATAGCCCAGATGCATTTAATGTGACCTCAGAGGAGATCTTGGAGATCAAAGCTTGATTTTGAAAAAGCAAGAAGTATCTCTCTTCAACGGATAGAAATTCCAAGATCTATAAATAGAAGGTGTGGCTGACTGGAGAAGAGTTGTTGTTGGACAAGTCGAGTGGAAATTCAGAAATCATCCAAAGCTTCTAGCTTCCACTTGTCCATGTCACTCAACCTTCTAGGAGCAGTCAACAACAACAGATAAGCTTTCAGCGAACAAGACTGCTCCGCACCAGTTGAAGATTTTCTTTTTCTTTTTAACCTTAAAGTTGTGTGCGTAGGTTGTTTAGGTGTCAAACAGTTGATAGGAGAGATCCTTACTGTTTGTATAGTTGTCTAGGTGCTAGGCAGGTTCCCTGTGTGGGAGTGTGGAACCCTGTGTGGGTTAGCCTTTAGAATTTGCAGTGCTGTGTGATCTTTGGATTCTAGTTGGCGGGCCTTTAGAATTTGCAGTGTTGTATGATCTCTGGATTCTAGTTGGCGGGCCTTTAAAGTTTGCAGTGATGTGTGATCTCTGGACTCTAGTTGGCGTTTGCTTTGTAAAGTTGATAGGTTGTGAGGAAGAGTCCTGTAATTCAATCTTGCTTAACAAAGTTCCTGCTCGAGGAAGCAGTAGAGTGGACGTAGAAGGCTTACACCACCTTCGAACCACTATAAAGGATAAGATGTTTTATTGCTTTCTCTATTACGTTTTATCTTGCATATCTCTATCTATCATACACATAAAATATCTTGGAAACGATCATGTTTAAACCAGCCAGTCTTGTGCTTTAAAAGAGTTTATTTTTCTGCTGCGCTTAAAACTCTAAGTTACAGCAAACAGCACTGCTTTCTAGTGTTGTAAGCAGTAACTGACTGGCGCTGCAAGTTCTCGTAGCTTGCACAACAGTTTGTTTTGAAAAGGTTTTTAAAAATAGACCAAGGTTCATTCACCCCCCCCTCTGAACCTCGGACACCGCTTGAGACCCAACACCAATTCACATCCACAAAAGGTCAGGGGTCATTCGTGGACGTGATAGAGACCGTGATGAAAAATATTCCTCAAATCAACATGCTCAAGATCGAAGAAATGAAGAACCCAGACGAGAGAAGAAGTTTTCATCCCACAACTCTCAAAGAGGTATAGGACAGGGTACTTATAAAGGTACGAAACCTTACTTTGAGTGTAATTTTTGCCATAAGCCTGGACATAAAGAATATGATTGTTGGGAGAAACATCCTGAAAAGAAACCCGTGGCTGGTTTTATGCATGTCATAATTCATTCCCATCAAAATCCAAGTGGCATTCACAATCACCTTTGGAACTTGTCCACACTGATCTTTGTGGACCGATGCAAGTGTTGTCTTTTGGAGGCAACATGTACTTCTTGTTGTTTATTGATGATTACACAAGAAAAAAATGGGTTTATTGTGTAAAAGAAAAATCTAAGACTATCTCCTGCTTTAAAGAGTTCAAATTTCAAGTTGAAAAATATTCTGGCTTTCAAATAAAAAATCTAAGAAGTGACCGTGGAGGAGAATACATGTCTTCTCAGTTTGAAGATTTCTATCAAAATCATGGAATTCGCCATGAGTTAACAGCCAGGTTCTCACCTCAACAAAATGGAGTCATGGAGCGTAAGAATCGAACAATTATGAACATGGTGAGATGTATGTTGAAGAAGAAAAATATGCCAGCATGTTTTTGGGCGAAAGCGGAGTCTTGTGTTGTTTACCTTATTAACAGATCACCGACGAAGAACTTGGATGACTCTACTCCAAATAAGGTTTGGTACGGTAAAAAACCAAATGTTTGTCACTTGAAAATTTTTGGCTGTCCTGCATATTCTCATATTCCAAATGCTTTGAGATCGAAACTTGATGACAAATCTGATAAGTGCATTTTCATTGGTTATAGCCAAAGAACTAAAACTTACAAGCTTTATAATCCAAGAACGAAGAAAATTGTGATTAGAAGAGATGTTTGCTTTGATGAAAATGGTTGTTACAATTTCACAGATTCTTCAGAATTACCCGGATGGCAAACTCTTAATCTTGAAGAAAAAGAAGAACATTTG
Organism: Scutellaria minor; assembly: GCA_954870855.1. Taxonomy (NCBI): domain Eukaryota; kingdom Viridiplantae; phylum Streptophyta; class Magnoliopsida; order Lamiales; family Lamiaceae; genus Scutellaria; species Scutellaria minor. Next base: position 11,407,610 of record OX940733.1, read on the forward strand.
GAGAATGATGCCGACGTTGGTGTTAAGCAAATTCGGCCTGAAAATAACATGGCTGAACCACAGCGAGATACACCACCAAGAAGAATGAGATCTTTGAGAGAGATCTATGATGCAACTGAAGAAGTGACCACAACAGAGCATGTATACTTTGCATTTTTTGCCGGAAAAGATCCAGTCACTTATGATAAAGCATCAAAAGATGGAAAATGGGTGAATGCAATGAAAGAGGAGATCAAGTCTATTGAAAAGAATGATAACATGGGAACTTACTTCGTTGTCTTCACATAAATCTACCATTGGAGTAAAATGGGTGTACAAGACCAAAACCAATATTGATGGATCCATCAACAAGCATAAAACACGATTGGTTGCGAAAGGATACAAGCAAAATACATTATAAGCTCAAGATTTGCTTTAACTGGTATGTATTTGGTAATATAAGCTCAAATTCATTCGAAAAATACACAAACTAAATTCTAACTCTTAATAGTTCAATTCAACTTGATTCGATTGTATCACTAATTATTGCTTGTTAGGTGCATACATTATAAATAAGAAATTAACTCTAATTTATCTAATAATATTGTAGAAAATAATTAATTTCTTAAAATTACTGAAATCTAAAATTAAACTAATATATATTAGAATACCACAATATCAATTATTCTAAATTACTGTGATGATTAGAATTGAGGTGGATGTAAAATACCACAATATTAATTATTCTAAAACTAATACTTAATTAAATATAATCAATTTATCACCCTAATTCAAAACCTAAAAATCTGTCACCAAATATCATTAGACCTATTAACTATTAAGGATATCTCTGATTCTCCAAAATAATTTTTTTGATTTGGTTTTGTATCAGAAAATATCTTGTCCATAGACTTAGGAATTAGATTGATTTTATTTTCCTTGTGATTATCTTGTATCCTTTATATATACTGTTATATATTATTATTATTATTATAAAATAATCACTTTTCACCTCATTCTACCAATTACCAAAGTCACTACATGTCTACATCACCAAATTCTCACTGTCCTTTTTGTATGTAGTCACTGTGCACAACCATCATCCTGTCGTACTTGCTCACCATCATCACGTAAAAAAGTGTTCGATCTCTTGGGAGAACTTTAGACAAGTAAGGACATGAACTTTTTCTCAATTTTTTTCCAATTGATTTCTAAATTTAAAAATGATAATCTATAATTGACAATGGTAGAATCTGGGTAGGTAATTTTTTTGATTCTTTGCTTAGTTGCTTTCAATTGATTTATATAAATTGAGTTTCAAATTTTGTTTTGAAAACTTCAGTATTATATTTCGTTTTGTATAAATTGGGTTCAATTTTTTTTAATGCATATATTGTATACCCTTGACTACTATACATATAAAGATTCAATAATTACACCAATATACTTTATATTTAAATTAGTTTAGTATTATTGATCTTGAACAGTAGATTTGCAAGGTTCTTAAATTTATTTTTTCTATTTCATTGGTAATTCGATATGCATGCAGATTTATCTTAGCCTCAAAAAGGAAGATTAAGATCATGACTTCAAACTCAAAGTTTGATGCTTTTAAAAGCTCATCTAGTCTTTCACAAAGTGGTGAGCAGTAACTAATTAGTTAATTTTTTTAATATTCATTTTTCTCTTTACTTATATTGTAATTTGAATAATTTTGTAGCGACAAGTAAGAGGAAACTATCTGGTCCATCACCTTCAAGTGGTTGTACTCCTACTTCTATCCAAACTGACTCAAGTTTAATTCCACTTGATGAAATTTCAACCACACTTGATGGTAATGTCACTATTACTTCACCAGCCTAAAAAAAGACTAGATTAGATGTATGGAATCACTTTGAGAAAATTAAAGATTTTAATGGAAATAAAATAGGAACAACTAAATGTGTATGGTGTGATAAAACTTATCAGTATAAGAGCGAACTAGACACTTCGGCATTATGGAAGCATTTGAGGGTAACTTGCAAAAAATGTCTCATTCAAAAAGAATTAGCTGATGCACATAAAAGTAAAGATAGTACTCAAACAATTTTGAGTTTTCCAAATGCATCTAATTCTAGGGAAGGGAAATTAAGTTGTTGGAAATTTGATCAGAATAGAGTATGGGAAGCTTTGGTTAGGATGATAATAAAAGATGAACTCCCATTTAGATTTGTTGAGGGTGTAGGGTTTAGAGACTTTATCGATGCAGTTGTTGCAATGTTTGTCATTCCATCTAGATATACAATTGCCAGAGATTGTTATTCTTTGTTTGTCAAAGAAAAGAAAAAGATGAAAGCCCTACTCCAAACTCAATGTCAAAGCAATAGGGTGTCTCTTACAACTGATACTTGGACTAACATCCAAAATGTGAGTTACTTATGTTTGACAACTCATTTTATTGATTCAAATTGGAACTTACACAAAAAAATTCTGAATTTTTGTGTCATTAAGAGTCACAAAGAGGTAAATATTGGAAATATTATTGATTTTTGCATGGATGAGTGGGGATTAAAGAAAGTCATGTGCATCATGTTGATAATGCATCATTTAATGACACAACAGTTCAACAGTTAAAAAAGAGGTTGTTAAAGAAAGATACATTTGTTTTAGGTGGAAAAACCTTTCATATAAGATGTTTTGCACACATTTTACAATTAATTGTTAGGGATGGCCTTGAAATTGCTCATGATTCTGTGAAAAAAATCCGAGATATTGTTTGATATGTGAGAAGTAGCCCACAAAGGTTGGATATGTTCAAAAAATATTGTGTTGACATGAACATTACATCTAAGGCACATTTACAATTAGATTGTCCAACTAGATGAAATTCAACCTACTTGATGTTGGAAACTGTTTTGATCTTTCAAAAAGCTTTTGATAAGTTGGAAGATGTTCATTTGAAATATGCAACTGAATTTGGGAATGATCTCCCTACAGAGAAAGATTGGAATTATGTTGCATACTTTACGAAGTTTCTAAAATAAATTTATGATGTGACTTGCAAGTTGTCTAGTGCTTTGTATTTCACTTCGAATATGTACTTTCCTGAGATAATTCGAATTTTAAAGGAATTGGAGGGTTTTCAAAATAGTGATGATTCTTGTTTGGTGGAGATGGAAAAATAAATAAGAGTAAAATTCGATAAGTACTGGGGTACTATTAACAAGATGAATTTGATGTTTTTCATTGTTGTGGTGTTAGACCCTCGATGCAAAACATAATATCTAAGGGTAAAATTCAAACAATACTACAGTGAAAGGTGATAAGTGTCGTTTTTCACGTATTTTTGAGTATGTTTATGTATTCATGTGAATATGTTTAGATACGTTTTTATGGCGATTTCTGATATTATATTGTATAAGTTGCATTTGACGTGTTTGTGCTTAGTTTCATGATTTTAATGAGAAAAGTGTAAGTTTCAAGTGTAATTGATGATCAAGGAAGGAATCACGGGAAAACGAGGAAGAATAGGAGTTGAAATACAAGATCGCGAGGAAGAGTGGTGGCGCACGGTTTGGTCGGGCTATACAGCACGACCGTGCGCCATTGTATAGTGAGTGCTTCATGGTGGGGCACGACCGTGCCACACAACACAGTCAACTCCGTGCAAAAGCCAGTGACTTCTTGAGAGGGCACGGTCGCACGGTCGACCGTACTGGACAGCACGACCGTGCCCGGGTGAATAGGAACTCGTACAGTTTTGGTTTTCTTGGAGTGTTTTCACCTGTTACTTCACTTGGAAGATTCCCAAAGCCATATAAATACTCAACATAAAGAGAGATTCATAGAGAAGAACACGATAGTCTGAGAAGCATCGCGAGGATTAGAAGAAGAATTCAAGAGATCGAGGAATTGCGAGATCGTCTAATAGAGTTTTTTTATCTTTTCTTCTTTTGTTAGATTTTAGTAGATATGATATTTCCAATCCTGTCTATGAGTTTGTTTATCATCATGTCTAGCTAATTTTCTAGGGTTTCTAGGGCTTGTTAGTAATTTAATTCGAATCTTGATAGATCTTTAATTTCAATTCAAAGTTCGTGATCGTTTATCCTATTTATGTGTTTATGAATTGATTGCTTGTTTGATTGTCCGGCCGGTAATTGAGCATGTTTTAGTAATTAGATCAAAATTCGGGAGATGAGATTTAATTATGGAAGAATAAACACATGATACATAAAAAGACTTAGATCGAGAGATTAAGGAATTTATGTGATGAGAAATCAATTTTAGGTACTTTGGGGAGTTGTTATGTTTCAATCGGATTGAGTAGGGATACCTCTGGTGGCATAATAATCAACCGGTTAACTGACTCGGGAGAGCTGTTAATTCGACATATGTGATTGCTCATATAGGATGATTGATTAATGAACTTGAGTTGGTTAAAGTAATGTTTTGATGAGAATTAGATGAAAGCATGTCCTAGAACCTGTCTTAGATATCTATTATTCTTAAGTGAATTTATCTGCTTGGTTACTTTTCTATTGAATTAATTTGTAATCAGGGTGATTTGATTTTCCTAGATAAAATTGGAAATTAAATTTGAGTAATTAGTTAGTGACTAGATAGCCAGTCTCTGTGGGATCGACCTTGCTCACCACTTCTACACCCTACATCGTACACTTGTGGGAGTAGCTAAAAGAAATTAGTGAACAAAAGGGATGCAGGTGCTTTGATGGATAAGGTAAAAAGTTCTTTGAGAGCATTGATTGAGGAATATGTGTCACGCCCAATTTTCATTCTTAAAATATCAGAGTTTGCTTGTGGGCATGCAGGAAAAGAGGAAAAAGAAACATACATTTTTAAAACTTACGGATATGATAAACGAGTAAAGATTTAAAACAACAGTTGAAACAGAAACTTCGGAAACAATTATAGATACGATTTTACATATTCAAGATTCTCGGCGACAAGCCGGAATAAGACATTGCAAACAAGCAACGGAAAGTCTTCAGGATCCATAACATAGAAAAGTAGTATAGTTTAACTTTTATAAACGATCAACATTGTTTAAAAAGGGAAATCTGAAAAATGAAAAGGGAAAAAGATCATAGCTGATATGGCACCCCTCTCTCTACGCTTCTCCGCATTCATTGTTACCTATAGCGTGAATACACGCGGGGTGAGTGCGTTTGAATACACTCGTGGGAGTAATTTCCATATTTTAACGTTCGTTAAAAAGTTAAGTCGTTTGAACATTTACAAATACAACAATTAAACACAACACGTAGAATGCATAACACATAACATAATGACACATAGCTGTAGATAGGTGAGGGAGCAGCCCATCTTATCTTATAAATGGTTTTTATCCCGTTATCATCTTTCATTACGGACCATTGGTCCCTCCGTAGCATATTCTTGGACCGTAGTCCCTTCGTAGCATAGTTATGACATGCATGTATATTCATATAATCTACAACACGTAAGCACGGTACATGAAATTCAACCTTTCATAGCGTTAAAGAATGATTTTCTAAATCTTAGATCCACATAGCATAACGATTAGGGTTCGTTTCATAAGCACGAGTTCACATAACATGCAACTATCATACATACATTTATTAATGGAAACATAAGGGTTAGAGTTTAGAAGTTACCTACGCATTATCCGGTGGTGTTTCCTCGTGAAATGTGAGTACTAAGCCTACGATTGATCCTTAACGTGAAAACCTACGCATGTAAACGAGGCTTATTAGTTTCTTATTACGATGACTATGTATTCTAAAAAGAATTCTCTCGATGAAGGAAAGAAAAAAAAAATAAAGGTTCGGAACTTGATCATAGGGCGTAAAGGAATCGATTAGGGCTTTAACGGAGGAAAAACAGGCTTAAATGGAGCAAAAACGAGCTTAAACGAAGTGTTTAAAGGTGCAGGAGCAGTTTCGTAAATTCTGGATAGGGTTGACTTTGACCAGTGGCATTTTTATAAAATTAAAGAAGATTTGGGGCCTAAGTGAAATATCCAAAACCTTTGGGATTAAAGTGAGATATACAAAAGTTTTAGGGGTGAAAATAAGATATCAAAGAGTTCAGGGACTAAAATGTAATAAAACTAAAATAGTTTTGCAAAAAGGTCCCTAGACTTAAACTAAATCACAAAACAACCCCCAACCACCAAACCCCCCAACCTGTCTCCCCCCTTGCCTCCACTGCCGCTTACACCACGCCGACAAAACCGTGTCGCTAGGGGACCACCGCCGCCGCCGCCAGCAGCCAAAGCCACCGCAGTAGTGGTGTAGGCGTAGTTAGATATGTTGTGTTTTAGGCCCTTAGGGCCGTAGGAACGATGTTGTATGGGCTGTATAACGATGTTTTAACTGAACTTATGTTTTTTTGCGGATTTATGTTTATATTTATCTTCTTCTCTCTTTCTGTTCTACGATATATTTATCTTCTCTTCTCTCTCTTTTCTACGTTGTGCCCAGTTTCTTTGTGAATCATTATTCTGGGATCTTATCTTAGTATCTTTTTATAACGCATATATCATGTTTTTTTTCTAGAAGGTTATGCCACGTGGTAGACCACGAAAAGACCAACCACCAATGGACAACCAACCTAAACACGATATCGATGTAATGATGGGGGACCTAGTGACAGTGTTGAGGGGCCTGGCCCGACATTTTGAGACAGCACAACCCGCACCACTAGCCTTTTCGAGAGGCGATGTGAATCTGGTGATCGAACAATTCCAGCGGTTTAATCTGCCAACTTTCAATGGAAAATGGGAGGACCATGTCTCCGAAACAGAAAAGTGATATGAACTGGAAAACCTTCAAGGAGACGGTTACGTAGAACTTTGTACCGTAATCATACCGCGATAAGAAGAAGACGGAGTTCCTGCACCTACGACAGGAAACCACTATCGTGGGAGAATATGAAAGAAAATTCAACCAGTTAAGCCGATATGCGCCTCATCTGGTGGACACGGAGGCTAAGAAGGCCAGACGCTTTGAAAGGGGTCTTCGCTCGAAGATCAGCTCCATCCTGGCTGGCAGGGTACAATATCTTATGTTGCGGTCGTGGAGAGAGCTCAAGAGATCGTTTCTTGTCTCCGCTTGGACGTGGCGCCGCCTAAGAGAGTGGAAGTGGTGACAGTGAAGAGAAAGTGGACCGGCCCCAGTCAAAATTTCAACCAGAACAAGTTCCCACGGGCCAACAATGCCTCACTTCTCCCAACTCCCAGGCCAGGAAACTCATGTACCAAGTGCGGGAAGACGCACGTGGGACCCTGCCACCATGTAAGCCGAAACTGCTATAGATGTGGAGAACCTGGACATATAGCATGCGACTGCCAAAAGTTTAGAAATCCGGTGGCTGCAACACCGAGACCAAGGCCAGGAGCATGCCAGGCTCGAGCGTTTGCCCTTACTCGCTGAGAGGTGGCCAAGAGATCGGAGACCCTGACAGGTATGTTAACAGTCTGCGATATGCCTACTCTCATCTTGTTTGATACCGGGACAACCCTCTCTTTCTCTCTCCTCTCTTCTCTTCTTTCTCTTGCTCTTCCTCATTCTCTCTCTCTGCTTCTTCTCTCTCTCTCTCTTCCATCTTCATCGTCTCTCTCTCTCCCTCTATTGTGAATCGCCACTGTCGGAGGAGGAATGACCAGCGGTGGCACTCTACTCCCTCTCTTCTTTCTCTCCTCGCTTCTCCCCCCTCATTTGGTCTCTTTCTCTCCCTCGCTCCCTTCCTCTCTCTCGTCTGTCTCTCTTTCCCCTCATCTATCTCTTTCTCTCATTTCTCTTCTCTTTTCCGGCCTCTTCTATTCACCGCTGTCATGGGAGTTAGCTGGTGCTTGGTGCACCGGCATGTGGTATATGAGCCGCCGTCGTGAGCGACGGTAGTGTGTGTGTGTGTGTTTGGATCTGTGTGTGTGCGTGAGTTGAGGGTGCCGCCGTACGTGGCGGCACCGTACTTGGGGAGTGGACGGTGTGGAGGTCGCGCCGGCGTGTGGGTGTGTGAAATATTGGCGATGCGGTATTGCCGGCGTGGGGTAGGCGGCGGTGGAGGCAAGGGGGCGACGGGATGGGGGTTTGGTGGTTGGGGGTTGTTTTTGTGAATTAGTTTAAGTCCAGGGACCTTTTTGCAAAGCCTCTATTTTAATTTTATTACATTTTAGTCCTTGAACTATTTGATATCTTATTTTCACCCCCAAAACTTTTATATATCTCACTATAACCCCAAAGATTTTGGATATTTCACTTAGGCCCCAAATCTTCTCTGATTTTACAAAAATGCCCCTGGTCAAAGTCAACCCTTATCCAGAATTTATGAAACTGCCCCTGCACCTTTAAACGCTCCGTTTAAGCTCGTTTTTGCTCGATTTAAGCCCGTTTTTCCTCCATTAAAGCCCTAATCGATTCTTTTACGCCCTATGATCAAGTTCTGAACCTTCATTTCATTTTCTTTCCTTCAAATGTTTCTTCATCGAGAGAATTCATTTTAGAATACATAATCATCGTAACAAGAAACTAATAAGCCTCGTTTGCATGCGTAGGTTTTTACATTAAGGATCAATCGTAGGCTTAGTACTCACATTTCACAAGGAAACACCACCGAACAAGGTGGGGGTAACTTCTAAACTCTAACCCTTATGTTTCCATTAATAAATGCACGTATGACAGTTGTATATTTTGTGAACTCGTGCTTATGAAATGAACCCTAATTGTTATGCTATGTGGATCTAACATTTAGAAAACGATTCTTTAACGCTATGAAAGGTTGCATTTCATGTGTTGTGCTTATGTGTTATGGATTATATGAATATATATGCATGTCATAGTTATGCTACGAAGGGACTACGGTCCAAGATATGTCACGGAGAGACCAATGGTCCGTGATCACTACAAGAAAAATAGGAAACAACAACCCCCAAAGACAACCCCTTTTATGAATTTGTGTAGTCTTTTCAAAATTTACAACCCTTTTTCCGAAAAGCGTTGTCTTTGTTCAAAAAATTCGCTGAAAGACAACGCAAATATTGGGAAAGACAACATTTTTTTGGTAGGGTTGTTAAATAACGGATTTTTTTAAAAAAAGACAACGTTTTTGTGTAATGCTTTTTTCAAAGGGTTGTCTTATAGTGGAATTTTTTTTAAAAAAGACAACCCTTTTATGCAACGCTCTTTATGCGTTGTCTTTCAGTGGATTTTTTAAAAAAAAGACAACCCTTATATGCAACGCTCTTTATGCGTTGTCTTTTAGTGGAATTTTTTAAAAAAAGACAACTCATTGTGCAACGCATTTTTTATGTGTTGTGTTAATATTAATTGTTTTTTAATTCAATTAAATTTGAAAAATTTAATTATTTTATGATTTTATCTTATATTATTTGCATTAATATTATCTTATATGAACAAACTCATAATTTTATAAAAACAATATTTTTATAAAATATATTAAAAATATGCACTAGTATATTTTATAATTGTCTTAAAATGAAATTAGATTAAATATTACTAAACATATTAATTAGTCATTAATCTTCCAAGTATATATATATATTTAACCTTTTAAAATATATTAAAAATACAAATAATAAAAATTAACAAAAAATATGTGATAATATTAATTATTTTTTAATTAAATTAAATTTGAAAAGTTTAATTATTTTATGATGTTATCTTATTTTATTTGCATTAATATTATCTTATATGAACAAACTCATAATTTGAAAAAATCGTATTTTCATAAAATATATTAAAATATTCACTAGTATATTTTATAATTATCTTAAAATGAAATTGGATTAAACATTACTAAACATATTAATTAGTCATTAATCTTCCAATTATATATATATATATATATATATATATTTAACCTTTTAAAATATATAAAAAATACAAATAATAAAAATTAACAAAAAATATGTGATAATAGAAAATTGAAAAATATCAAAAATTGAAATAAAAGAAATGCATGTAGAATATTATTACATAAAACACTAGTGGTTTAGTGGTTGGCATACCACCTTGTCACCCGGGTTCGAATCTCAGACAACGCGCAATATTTTCCATGATGATGTGTCTACACTATAACGACATGGCATGATAACGTCGGCGTCCTATTTAATTTTTAATTAAAAAATATTTAAAAAAAGACAACACTTTCGTGCAACGGTTTTTTATGTGTTGTCGTACTTGAAGAAGACAACGCTTATGTATTGTCGTACCTGAAGAAGACAACGCTTTTAGTGCGTTGTTAAATAGCAAAATTTTTTTTGCAACGCTGGATATGACAACGCTAAAAAAGTGGATACGACAACGGGTAAAAACCGTTGTAAAAAGGTGAATTTCTTGTAGTGAATGAAAGATGATAACGGGATAAAAATCATTTATAGGATAAGACGGGCTGCTCCCGCACCTATTTACAACTACGTGTCATTATGTTATGTGCTATGCATTTTACGTGATGTGTTTAATTGTTGTATTTGTAAATGTTCAAATGACTTTAACTTTTTAAAGAACGTTAAAATATGGAAATTACTCCCACAAGTGAATTCAAACGCACTCACCCCCGAGTGTATTCATGCTACAGGTAACAATGAACGTGGAGAAGCGTAGAGAGAGGGGTGCCATATCAGCTATGATCTTTTGCCCTTTTCATTTTCCGGATTTTCCTTTTTAAACAATGTTGATCGTTTATAAAAGTTAAAATGTACTACTTTTCTATGTTATGAATCCTGAAGACTTTCCGCTGCTTGTTTGTAATGTCTTATTCTGGCTTGTTGCCGAGAATCTTGAATATGTAAAATTGTATCTATAATTGTTTTCGAAGTTTCTGTTTCAACTATTGTTTTATATCTTTACTTGTTTATCGTATCCGTAAGTTTTAAAAATGTACGTTTCTTTTCCCTCTTTTCCTGCACGCCCACAAGCAAACTCTGATATTTTAAGAACGAAAATGGGGCGTGACAATATGAGGGTGTTAATGAATAGAAAACAGATGTACTTACTTCGATGTATGATACTACATGTTTTGAGACTGACAATATAATGGAGATAGATGAAGATATTAATGAATATTTCTTAGATTACGAGAATCAAGAAAATTTGGCTGCTAAAGGGGAATTGGAAAGGTATTTGGAGGAGTTGTGGGAAAATACATGAATAAGTTTGATATATTGGATTGGTGGAAAAGAAATTAAGTACAATATCCAATTTTGAGGAATATTGCTAGAGATGTTTTAGCAATTCAGTCTTCAACAGTAGCTTCTGAATCAACATTTAGCACTGGTGGTTGGACTTTGGATTGTTTTAGGAGTTCTCTAACACCTATTACAACGGAGTTTCTTATCTGCATCCAAGATTGGTTGAAAGCCTCCAACACACCAATTCAAGTTGAAGAATTAATAGAAGACATGGCTAAACTTGAAACTAGAAGAAAGGGAAGAAGCACCAACTATGATGCTTCAACGGCTCTTAAGATTGGATGCTAGTAAGAGGTCAAGGCTGTGAGGGGGCAAAGAGGGAGTTCTGTGAAGTTAGAGTGGTTGCAATCAAGGTTTAATGGCGATGCCACTTCTCCCAAATGAAGAGAAGAGACTCTATACGGCGAGGGTGTACTTATGGTTTGTGCTAGGTTGCACAATTTTCATAGATAAGAGCGGCACTAGAGTAGACACTAGCATCCTCCAACTATTGGAGAACGTTACCTGAGTTCACAAGTATGTTTGGGGAGCCGCTGTACTAGCGTACTTGTATCGACAATTGGGGCTTACATCTCGATTTAGGATGAAGCAGATTAGTGGGTACTTGACATTGTTGGAGGTAATTTTTACTACTTTATTTCAATTTTCTTGCATTCTCTGGACACTTTATATCATTGACCTTCATTTATGTCTCCAGGCATGGATATACAAGTATTTTCCCATTACAAGGCCGACGCACAATGTGAATTATTCATTGGATGAACCTCTGGCATTGTGATGGGCCCAACAAGCCTCTCTTGGGGGTTCCCTCGATCGTTTAATAACTTGGAGGGAGATGTTAGACGCTTGTGCTATGAATTCTGTAAGTTTAGGTTTTACTATTGTCTCGTTATTGAACATGTTAATATAATGTCTCGTTAATTTAAATGTTTGTCCATGATAATGTTTTAGGTTGTTTGGACTTAATATGCGGGTATGAAGGATGCATTTCCACATCATGAAATGATATTCTACCATAGATGCATTCGATCGTTTGAGGTTGTCGAACCATACCATCCTGACTGCGTACTGAGGCAGTTTGGACATGTTCAGACTATTCTCGAAGATCTGTTGGTTCTACTTATAGTTAGATGAGAAAGCACAGGTGCACAATACAAGATTGTGTGAGATGTTATGAGTTCATACTTTCATATGTGCAACAGTCATGTATTGGCTTATGAGGTCCGGGGTAAGCTTGCTAGTCCAGCATGGGAATGCACTCCCGAGTACATGGATTGGTTCCATACAGTTTCTCATCCGTTGATCCAGAATCCCCAGAGGATGTCCACTGTTGCAGGTTTCTACTCAATCTCAAGCACAGCCTTGGGAAATGATTGAGAGTGCACGTTCGCACATTGAGCCGATTGTCCAACGGTAGATGCACATGATCCTGCACTAGCATACGAGGTTTTATCTATGGATGAAAGTCAGCCGACAGAACCTGTCGGACGTCCATCATCGAGTAGGTCTCGTAGATCTCATATGACATAGTCTTCCGACACATTATGTATTGATTATGAGTGGAATATAATACCTTTATTTTTTGTAGACATTTTGCATCTCTTGTATTGTATTAAACATTGTTCGGTTGGATATGTATTGACTATTTATTTATTGTATGGTTTAGATCGTGTCAATTTGGATGTTTTCAATATGTTGAACAAATTACTGTGAATTGACATGTTGTCTGTGCAAAACGGTCAACGTCAAATGTTTGAATAAACAAAATCCCACTACTGTTCAGTCAGGATGACCGAACGGGTTGTAGGGTGTTCGGTCATCCCCGCTGAATGAGAAAGTAGTTGTTCGATCATCCCGACCGAACGGGAAACTTGGTGTTCGATCAACCAGACCGAACAGTGTGCTAGGAGTTCGGTTAGCCCAGTCGAACATATTACTTCATGTTCGGCCATTGTAGCCGAACAGTGACTTTTTTATAGAACATTGTTCGGCAATGTCGCTTGGAAACATGTCACTTAGGGGCCGCTTGGTACGCACCTTTGCAACTAAGCAATGGAAAGAGAATGGATTTAGAGTGTTTGGTACACAACTTTGATTACTGCTACAGTGATTTGAAATCCTAATACTAAGGAATCACGATTACTCAGGTTTTCCTAAGGAATGACTTTCATTCCACAACTCTATTTTCTAAAACAATAATAATAATAATAATAATAATAATAATACTAATAATAATAATACTAATAATAATAATACTAATACTAATAATAATAATAATAATAGTAATACTAATAATAATAATACTAATACTAATAATAATAATAATAATAATAATAATTAAGTTGATTCCATTCCTAAATAATTTTGGTAAACCAACCAACACAAATTTAAAGAGAATATTCATTTCGTTCCTCACTACTATCATTACCATTCCTTTTCCCATTCCTTGAAACATACCAAGCGGCCCCTTAGTCTCGATCGTACAATGAGAATCAAAATACAACAAATGTGACACTGAAAACATGTATTTAATAATTACACAATTCAAAAATAAGTATTACAAATCACTCAAATGTTACACTACATTAATCATCATCTAAACTAATTGTTTCTACACCTAACGAGTTGTTTTCACTTGCAACGATGCCGCTATACTTCGCTATTTGTTGTTGGAAAATGACATCCTAACCAACAGTGCATGGAAACCGACACTCAAATCACATATTTATAATAGGCGAAAGCGATGCACCATCTATCAAATTCACCTTGATAAAGATAAGAGAAAAAATTCATGTAAGTAAAAATCATGTATCCAAAATTATAATTAACTTGATCTATAGAATATTTAAAAACATGTAGTTTACCCGTATAAAGTGATTGTCACCAACAAGTTCCATACACATGCAACGAGGGTTGATCGGTACTTGTGTTCTCAGTGGTAGAAATAGCACAGTCAGTTGGGGCGAAATGTGAACTATCACAATATTATATGCAGAAGCGGCAAGGTAGTAGCACTCATGGAACGTGAACCAAAAATCTTTGTCATATACCTCAGATGTGAAACAGTTCAACTATTTTAATATTTCATCAACCGTGTGCATACAGTTTTACCAAACACTAGCATACAAATCCCGATTGTTCTCCAACTCTTGGATTAGATCATTCCGAACTTGAGGCCATGAATCCTCACCCAAACCAAGTGCATCAGCAATGCATCGAAAACCGCAATGACTGTCGTCCTTCACATTCTTCGTACTGGATACAAAATGATGGAAACAGTTGGACAACACTTCTAGGAATTGAAGATCTAAGGATATACATGCAGAATGATGTAGAACTGGTTGTTTTTGCCTATTTTTCCATGAAAACATCTGTCCAACAGATAATGGACCACTTACAAATATATTCTGATCTTGTGGGGAATTACTATCATTGAAGGACTCAACATATTCAAAAGCACTTTTCTCACGTTTGGTAGACTTATCTTGCTGATTTTTAGCCTTGCTAGGCCGACCACGAATACATGTATGAACCTCAGGTTCAAGCAATGAGGAGGTCGAGACGTTTTTATCTCCCGCAGTCTTTTCAGTAGCAATAACCTCTGCGACTCATTAGCTAATATAAACAACCCATTCACATCACCTACTATCTCCATCCACCAACTTCTAAGATCTGCAGCAACACTAACATCAGTCTTATATGGTTTACAATCCAATTTCCTCCAGAATCTGTCAATACTCTCAAGAAGGATTGGTTCACCAACACGTATCAATTCTGCAAGTTCATGAGTACAAGGAAGACCACATGTCTTTCTCAAGACACAACCACATAGCAACGAATCTACACCAATTGTGTTAACCCCCTCCATTTCCTCAAAAATCTTATGTATAACTGCATGTGACACCAACCCACGAATTATCTTGAAAATAGGAGACATGTATCGATGATGCACTCTGTGTTAACTTTGTTCAAATGAAGCTTTGATTATGGTGTGGGATGTGATCAACAAGCCATGTATCTTTTCCCAAGATAATTCAAAGTTTGATTGGCTAGTACCAAGTTGTTTCTTCAACCTTGAATGCGCATTCTCCGCCCTGTGTGAACATATCCATATCGTATTATCAAAATATAGCACTATAAATAAATCGATGAAAATATAAATTGGCCACGTTAAATATACATACCGACTACTTGTCGTGGTGTCATAATGCATGATATTATTCATCCAACATGACACAAATCTCTCTTTATAAGGATCAAGCCAATTCAAAATGAGGTAATTCAGGAGTTTGAATAGTCGATGAAATCACCCTTTAATCTCCCAACGTACTTATTGAACTTCACTTCATTTTCCGCAAGAATCAATGTATTCCACGAGTAATTAAATGAATCCCACTTCGGCTTCAAATGAAATTCTTTCTTACACTTAGTAAAAATATTTTTACTAATATACCATCGACATAACAAATGTTTAGCATTTGAGAATATAACTTTGATCGCATTCATCAAAGCAATCTGACAATCAGTGACAATGACATGTTGCAAGAATGATTGGTCCATCAATCCTTTCAAAGTCATAAACGTCCATCTATAGTTCACCTCACGCTCGGCCTCCAAATAAATGCATGCTACAGAAAAAGTGATATCCGTAGATGTGATGTCAACCACTTCCAATAGTGACATCTTATATCGATTAGTCTTGTATGTACAATCCATCAGCAACACGTTTGGAAAGACACACAACAACTCCACACTAGTCGGGTGGGCATAAAAGAGATCCTTCACCCTATCAGTTTTCTCACATCTTTTGACAAGGTAATAATAATTATGTAACTCCAGTTTCTCCAACAAATATTGCATTTGAGATCGACCTCCATGCTCCACTATTCTATGTTTATGACAAGCATTATAAATAGTCTTCAAAGTGTGCGCATTCTGAACAAATGTCTCTTTCAAAGTACTTAGAATTTATTTGGGTTTACACTTATTTTTGGACAAGTCTGCTACAAATCGATCTTCAACCGATGTTAGTCAACCGGCATATGAATGACCCGCTAAGTTCCAACCCATTTGATGGTTATGAACACCAGATAGAACTAATACTGACCATTATCCCAACTCGTTCAATTGAATAACCTTTAAAAGAAATAGACAATCATATTTCTTTGTGGCTGTAAGTCTGGAGCTTTTCTTTCCACCAATCTTTTCACCATCAATTGAATTTAGTAGAGATTTCGTCTTATTACGTGGACGATATACACCACCTCGTTTGCAACCCAACATAACTTGAGATCGACGACCACTATGACCACTATCAGAGCGTACAACTAATATTACAATATTATGTCGATGTGCTACACCATTTATCCATTTTATTATCAAATTCCAAGACTTAAATATTTCATCTGTGGTAAAGTCAGCAGTAAAATCAATCTCCATATACTGAGGATCTAAATCGTCTGAATCCATCAGTTTTTCTTCATCTATTTGGTTTATGAAGCTTATTTCAGTGGAATATGAGATGTATTCCTATTATAAATGAGTAAATAACATCATAAGAATATAAAAAACAAGTTCATATTTTGTGAACGTCGAGGAACACACTGTTCAGCCACATTGACCAAACATATAGAGAAACGTTCAGCCAACTTAACCGAACACCATTCAAAAAGTTCAGTCAATATGGTCGAACAATTGTTCAACTGCTCGGCTACCTTGGCCGTAAACTCGACTCACTGTTCGGCTGGCCTGACTGAACATGTGCAATCGTGTTCGGTCTGTGCTGGCTGAACGTGTGAGTTCTGTACGACTTTTACAAAAATACGAAAACGAAACATATACTACTTAAAACCATTACAAATTTATGTGAAATCTTACATTGTTTGTCCTAAATGAATCTTCATTTGTCATTGTACTTTTTTTCACAAAATGAGGGGGTAAATGATGAATTTTTTTTGAAGTAAGGGTTTATGTAGTATTAGAGAAGAGAATAAGCCAAATGTAGATGATGGGTTAGGCTTTTTTTCATATAATATATGTATGGAGGACATTTTAATCTTTTAACATCTATTTAATTTGTATTTAAAAATTATGGGGTGTCTTTAGTCATGGGGTGTCTTTAGTCCCATCCAAAAAAAAATTTCAAATGGGCCAGCTCGCCTAACCCACAGCCAGTGACGGACCTACTTGGGAGTCAAGGGGCACCTTGAGATTTAAAAAAAAAACTAATATTATTTTAGGTACTTTTATATTTTTTTATTCAAAAAATATGTATATTAATTAATTTTACTAGTATATTATCAAATTCTTATTTAAAATATCAATTTTTAAGATTTTTAAGGTAAAATCTTCACATATTTAAACTCATTATTTATTTTTCTTCATTGATTAATGATATTATTTTAATTAATTTTATAATCAATTGTTATAGAATATATAATATATTCATTATTTTGGCTTAATAAAGTATGAAGAATTATTATCATTGATTATTATTTTATGAATTATTAGATTTGAGTTATAATTGTTGATAAGTTAGATGTTGATTTATAGTTAGTATAATAGTAAAGTTAATTTAATGATATTTAATAATTTAATTTTATCTTATCTTTTATAAATAATGAAAAAAATGTTATGGAAAAATATCAGTACTAATATTAAAAAGTGTTTCAAAATGAACATCATTCAAAGTTTACTTTTGAATCCAATGAACGATATACTATTGGATAATTCTTTAATAATGCATACATAGAAAATGATGTATTTGGAAATATTAGCAATGAAGGTATCTTACAATGATTTCAAAATAGGAAAAAATGCAACATAAATATTGTAATCTTGATTTTTTTTATTTGTCATGTTGAAATATAATAAAGATATTGATTTTAAATGTTACTTTATAATGTGATACACTGACTTTATCAAAATTTTATGATTTTATTCTTGAAACTATTGTTATTCTTTTATAAGTTGGGCCCTCCTCGATAAAAATTCTAGGTCCTTCACTGCCCGCAGCCCGCTAGTGGGTTGGGCTGGGTTGAGGTTTTCTAGGCCCACCCTAATGGTGGGCTGGCCCATCCCGCCCGGCCAAATGGTGTGTTTAGACGGGTTGTGGGTCAACCCGTCCCTTTGGCCCATTGTAACAGCTCTACTACTTGGGACCAACATCGTCATTCTCGAATCTACGTCATAGATGGCTTGTCGAGAAAATAACGACACCAGTCTACTAACAATGTCTCAGTCATATGTCGAGCCACTTCGTGCTCTAAAACTCCTTCATTTTGATTCTTAACTTCCTTCTACCAGACGAACATTTTTAGAATATGCTAACCTACGTTATCATTGTCATCACATGAAAAATCTTGATATCTGCTTAGCCTCATTAGGTTTATATTGTAGGGTGATATGACTATTTTTCTAGGGGTGTGAATCATGTTTCTTGACATCTGTTTAGCTACGTAAATTTCTATAAGTACTGATATGTAAAGAAGTTGTAACAATAATTATGCAAGTTCATGATATTGTAAGTCTATCTTATTGCAAAGGATTCTTTGTCAAAACTCATTCTAAGTTCAAATCTAAGTTCTTCTATACTAGTAACAATTATTGAAATAATAAATTACTACATCATCAAATAAATGCACATAAAATCTTACCAAGTTTGGGTATGATGAGTCGTTCTTGGAAGTGAGTTTTTCTAAAAGAGTAGGTCTTGTGTGAGACCGTCTCACGAATCCCATTCCGTGAGACGGGTAGGGTCGGATCGAAGTATTACATGATATATACAAAAGTATTACATGATATACATAAAAGTATTACCTCATATACATAAAGGTATTACATGATATTAAGTTATGTGATATTTTCAAAAAGTATTACATGATATACATAAAAGTATTACCTAATACACACAAAAGTATTACATATTACACAATTCACGCACGAGGAAGAAGAGCACCTGGGCGCCTAGCTAGGATCCGCGCGTTTTTGTGTTGACCCGACCCAATTCGGGTCATTATCTCATAATACAAAAGTATTACTTGATATACATAAAAGTATTACCTAATACACATAAAAGTATTACATATTTTCTTATAGTCTGACTCAACTCAAAACGCATTCTATAATACAAAGTATTACCTAATATACATAAAAGTATTACATAACACACACAAAAGTATTACATAATTTTTATGTTTGACCCGACCCTATCCGTCTCACGGAATGGGATCCGTGAGACGGTCTCACCCAAGACTTTGTCTTTCTAAAATTCTTTTAACTAATACTTTTATACCTCAAAATTCGTTCAAGATGTTTGTGAAAAATATTTTGAACGAGTCTATAGGAAAGTAGAACTCATTCTAATACCACTTGTAACGCCCCAACTCAAAGCTATCTATTTTCAAGTCAGTGTATCACAAACATTTTCGTACTTAAATTGAAGAAGCAAGTGCAAAACTTACCGTTGTTTTTTTTTTCTTTTTCCCAAAATAAATATTCAAAATAAATTTTATTAGATACAGGAAAACTGACTTAAATAACCACACTTGTTGGAAAAGAAAAGTATTCAAAACAAGAATAGAAAATGATATTTGAATTCAAACGAACTTAGTAACACAATACGAGTCATCTAGATCTTTCCCAGATTAGCAATTTAGTTTAACTAGTGTTAACAACTTTACAAATCATGTGTTCCCATTATTCTAGATTCGACTCATCATCTTCGAAAACATCTAAAAATATTGGTTTAAAGTAAGCATGAGTGTTTAATCAAACACTTTGTGAGATAATAAACAAATTACTTGATTATATGTGTAATAGAAATTCATAAAATGACGCATAGCTTGGCATGGGAAGTTCACCCAAGAATGATTAGCTTCATATGAGAATTTCACTCAAGAATTCATAACATAACATGAACTTAAATGATAAATAAATACACATAAGCATGTAATTTGGCTTACAACATATTAGAATAAATTATCTCATCTCAAATATTAAGAAAATTCAAAAGTGTTACTAAGATTGTAGGGTTTGTCTTCTCCTACAAGAATAAGTCTTTACTTTAGTATACTACTAAAAAAGCCATGAATTAAGATTTATTTTCTTAAATGAAATACTAAATTTAGTTTTTTTTTTCTAAATTTTAATATCAAATGAAATAAATTGAGATAAATAAATTTGTAATTATGAATAGGTTTTTAACTTGTAAACTAATAACATGTTACTACTGTGCATGTATAAAGTTTCTCAATTATTTTTGATAATGTATTCATAGTTTTTTTTTTTTTTTTGTGAAAAGTATGAATAATTAAAACTCATCCTTATTCAAATTATAATTATATCTTTTTCTTTTAAATAATTATCTATAAGAGTTCAAATCTCTCAATTAATTCGTGAAAACTGATATCATGAGGACTAAAATCCCTCAATTAATTCGATTCAAATTGTAATCTAAAATAAGAAATCGAAAAAAAAGGGTTTTTTTTCTTGAAAATGCAATCAAATTGGCATGAAAACGAACATGTTTTTGTGAATTGACAAGGGGTAATCTTTAGGCTTGAGGAGATGATCATTTTGTATTTTGTGCATTTTTATTGGGAAATGAGTGAAAACGGATTTTTTAAGTTTGGTGGCCAACAATGGTGGATTGCAGCGAAGAGTGATACAAAACTTTCTAACTAAATCATAATTGAATAAAACGTAATTCTATTAACCCAATTCAACCAATTTATACCAAAAAATTTCAATCATCGTTTAATTCTAATTCGGGATATTACAGGTATCCACTGAAAGAAAGAGTCCTAACATGTGTATCAATCATTTTCAAAAATCTCAAATTCAAGTATATTTCATATCATATATGATGAGGAAGAATGTGTATAACAGAATATATGTCTCACTATTCATTACACAAAAAGGAAAAGCCATAGATGCATAACAATTGAAAGAATCGATAAATTAACTTGTATAGGCCCATAATCACACCCTATATCAAACCACAATGATTTGACCATTGTCTAACCTCCAAAGAATGAATTTTTCAGCATAATCAGACCATTTGACAATTGCTTTTAAAAAATGTGAATACTTATTCTAAACTTCGAAATTCAAGAAAGATTACACATAAAAAACATTAGAGACATCATTCAAATTTCTGCAACACAAACTACTTTCCACTTTAGGAAAACAATGTTCTTCACATGAAGTTTAAATGAATTTTTTTTTTTTTTTTGCTATCTTTGAAAGACCCTCCATAAAAATCTATTAAATAAACTATGTAGCCTAGCAACGACAGACTTAGAAACTTAAATAAATAAAATAATCAACTAAAATTTGTAAACCTAAATAATAATAATAATAATAGTAATAATAATAATAATAATTATTATTATTATTATTATTACTATTATTATTATTATTATTATTATTATTTGCTCTTAATTATAAAATAAAATTGAAAAATATAGATAATCTTGATTCTTGGTTTTTTATTAGCTAAAAACTTAATTACTTTTTGGAGATTTTAATCTGAATTGAAGCTTCAATTAATTAGTAAATATTAGGGCGCCTCTTGAGAACGTATCTGAAATAGCCCATTAAAACCTTGAATTATTTATGAAATTTAACGAAAAATAATATAATGATATTTTATTTGAGTTATGATGGTTAATAATTTAAATGTTGATTTATAATTTGTGTACTAGTTAATTTAATTTAATGTTATTTTATAATTCAAACTTTGTCCTTATCTTTCCTAGATAGTGGAAATGTCTGTGAAAAAATACCACTTAATTTGACAATAAACATCATTAAAAGTTCACTTAAGAATCAAATGAGTGATAACACTATTAAATTATAATTTTGTAATATAAATTAAAAATGATGTATTTAAACTTATTTTTTCTTTCTCTATATTAAAATTTAAGTTGATCAAAAGATTTCATTGCTACCCGGTGACTCAAACCTAAGATGTAAGCATATGTAGCTGACATCTTTTATCATAAACTATAATATTTCGTCATGTATTTCGAAAATATTAGCAATGAAGCTATTATGCAATAATTTCAAAATATGAAAAATAGAATAAATATGTGTAATTATGTTTACATTATTTATTTTATGATGTTAATGTTGTCATGTTGAAAGGTAACAAAGTTACAAAATTTGAATGCTATTATTTTATAATGCAATTAATATTTATTTATTTATATTATCAAAATTATTACTAATTTATGATGTTATTTTTTGAAATATTTTTTTAATCAATTGGGCCCTGAGTAAAAATTTTCATTCCGTCACCGTATAGAATTTAGAATGAAAATAATAATTTCAATTCTTGTTAATAAATTAGAAGCACAAATAGAGCGTAATTGATAAAATTATGTCAGTCTTATTACCCTTGCCACTGTGGGCACATGACGAAGCATTGATAGCCTAGTGGTAAAAGACATGTGCTACCTAGGCATAGATCCTGAGTTCGAGTCATCGCGGAGGGTAGGGGTGAAATCTATTGATCCTCCTTTAAAGAAAAGAAGAAGAAAAAAAAACCACCATGGGCACATTAATATGTGTTGACAACCGATGTGTCAAATATCTAATATACCTATTAACTTCATTTTCCATATAATGAGGAGATGAGATCATTACACGTCATTAATTGACATATTAAAAGTTGTCCACGGTGGGTATTTTATCATTTTTTAAAATTGTACAACTACAAAACATAAAATGAAACTCAAAAATTAAAAATTATATAAATTTTATATCAATAGAAATTGATAGTTCAACTGTCATGTAAATATCACATCTAATGGGACTTTAGAATAGATATACATAATGTGAAGTTATTTCCATCATTCACATCAATATGTGTATCTTCCATTAAATGAACAAAAAATATTATACTCAATTTAATTTATCGGGCATAAAATGAATTGTACGGGCTTTATTTATTTATTTAATATTTTTTTTTTTTTAAGAATTATAAGGGCATTAGTTTTTTTATTTTTTTGAAGAGAAATAAGGGCTTTATTGATCAATCGAGAATGTAAATAGACAGTTAATAATGATAAATTAACCGTGTGAAAGTGATAAAAGCAACAAAAGGGGTGGTGTTAAAACCCAACGGTCGATTCCCACAAAAGTAAAAACAAAAGAAGTGGCAGGAGGCATCCACGTGCGTCCTACGTGTCATCACCTGATTTCCCCCAAAATATTATATCTCTGCAACTACTCATCAACTCCCCTCAACGGTCATATTTCACCGACATTCCAACGGTCACATTCTCTCCCATTATCCACCGTCCGATTCTCATCCAACGCCCCACAACTCCATTGCCTTTTTACTGACACCTCTATTTTTTAAGGTAAAAAATCAGTCGCTATATAGAAGAAGAGGATTCAGTATATAAAAACTCAGTTCCATTTCGCTGTATGGCTTTTCGGATAAGCTACAGAGTCTAGAGAGAGAGAGAGAGAGAGATGATGACCGTTTTGTTTGTTCTCATGCATGTTTAAAGGGTTCTTCTTAAGCTGGGTTTATTGGGTTTTGGGGGGTTTTGTTAAGTTGAATTGAATTCAATAGCATGGACGTTTTGAAAGAGATTTATGGAACTGTTGATCCCTTGTTTTCTGTGTTTTTCAGCTGCAAATTAGAAGGAAGATGCTACAGCAGAGATTTCTTGGTGGAAAATCAAGTTTTCTCCGAATGATTCTGCTTTGAAAGTTGAGGAATCCGATTGTCATTTTTTTCTAGGTAGGTGTGTTGATATATATCAATGTGTTGTTAAATTCTTTGATTCTTTATTTTGGGTTCGTGTTGTTCATTTTTTTTAAAGATAATTCTTTAAATTCTTTGCTGCACATAAGCTAAGCTTTTATATACATACATATTATATCATCATCATCATATAGGACACACAAAAGCATATACACACACATAGAGTGAGAGAGAGGCTTTGAGTTGTGTTTCATTTGTTTTGACATCGGATTCCAATTTATTTTCTTGTTTTTTTCATTTTCTTGAAACTCACACACTCACTATAGAAAACATTGTTCTGTTTCTCTTGATTTCTCCTTATAATATAATTTTCTTGAGGGGTATATATGATGTGTCAATACATACTCCTTGTGTAAATGTACATTGTGATCATAGTGTGGAAAGGTGGTATATAAACAAAAGAGAGAGAGAGAAACATAGAAAAGGATTATTGAAGGGTGGGTGTATTGGAGTGAGTTCTATAGAAGATAAAGAAAAAGGAGGAAGAAAAATTGGTTATAAGGGTGTGAAGAATGTTGGCTGGGTGCTCTTCTACATTGCTCTCACCAAGGCATAGATTAAGAAGTGAAGTTCAAGCTTGTCATATCCCCACTATGAGCACTCAGAGATTGGATATCCCGTGTAGTTTCGCGCGAAAAGACGCTTCTAGGTCTCAGCCTGTTAGACCAGTTGTTGGCCTTTCCATTGACAAGCCTATTGAGGCCAAAACCTCTCTAAGGCAAAACATCAAACTTGCCCCTGTTGCCACTGAGAGTAAGAGAGAGAACAAGGATGAGTTTTGGGAAAAGAGTAAGAAGAGGTTTGCTGGAGAAGTGTCTTATGATGAGGAGAGCTACATGAGTAGAGTGAAGAGGAAGAGGGGTAGTAGTGTAAAATCGGATGGCGAAGAGGGGCGTTTCTGGTTTCATCCAGGCTTCAATGTGCCATGTTCTGGAGAGGATGATGAGAGGGTGTGTTTTGTGCCTAGCAATGTGCCTCTGCCTCCTTTGTCGAATATCCCTTGGTTCGATTCCGTTGTCACCGAGGTCACTGATTTAGGAAAGAGTAAGGATGTTGGGATTGATCCAATCAAGGGCCCTGAAAAGGAGGCTTCAGGGTCTTCAAGCACTTCTTCTGGTAGTCAAGGTTTGGTTCTTGGATTGAGCGGCAATCCGACAGCTCACGAGATTGGCAACGGCTCGTCTCCGCGTAGTCCGAGTGAAGTTGTTGTGGGAGGGCATAATGGGGACCACCATAACAACCTTAGGGAACACCATGAGTTTGTTGAGCTTATAAGCTTACTTGTTGCTTGTGTTGAACAAATAGGCTCAAAGAACATTGCTTCTATTAACCATTGTCTTGCTCGCCTTGGAGAGCTCGCTTCACCACATGGGTCCCCCGTCCACCGCCTCATTGCTTACTTCACCGAGGCCTTAGCCCTGCGCGTCGCAAGGCTATGGCCTCAAGTCTTCCATATTACCACCCCACGTGATCTTGATCGGGTTGACGACGACAATGGAACTGCGCTGAGGCTTCTGAACCAGGTGAGCCCGATTCCAAAGTTCGTTCATTTCACATCCAACGAGATTCTGTTGAGAGCGTTCGAAGGAAAGGACAGGGTCCACATCATAGATTTCGACACGAAGCAAGGGCTGCAATGGCCTAGTCTTTTCCAGAGCTTGGCCTCTAGGCCTCATCCTCCTAGCCATGTAAGGATCACTGGCATAGGTGAGTCGAAGCAAGAGCTGATTGAAACGGGGGATAGACTCGCTGGATTCGCTGAGGCATTCAATCTACCCTTTGAGTTCCATCCAGTCGTTGATCGGTTAGAAGATGTGAGGCTGTGGATGCTCCATGTCAAGGAGGGAGAAACAGTCGCAGTGAATTGCGTCTTCCAACTGCATAAAATGCTGTACGACACCACTGGTCGAACACTGAGAGACTTCTTAGGATTGATACGAAGCACAAACGCAGAAGTGGTGGTGATGGCAGAGCAAGAATCGGCACACAATGAGGTGACATTGGAAGCAAGGCTATTCAGCTCACTGAAATACTATTCCGCCATATTCGACTCAGTTGATTTGAGCCTTCCATTGGAGAGCCCGGGTAGGGTCAAGATTGAAGAGATGTTCGGGCGGGAAATCAGGAACATTATGGCGTGTGAAGGACGGGACAGGCTGGAAAGGCACGAGACGTTTGCCAGGTGGCGTGAGCTGATTGAACAAGGGGGGTTCCAATGCATTGGAATCAACGAGAGAGAAGTGGTTCAGGGGGAGATGATGTTGAAGATGTACGGAAACGAGAGGTATAGAGTGGAGAAGAAGGAGGAAGAAAACAGGGGGTCGTGTCTAACACTGAGTTGGTTAGATCAGCCTCTATACTCAGTCTCAGCATGGACACTGGTTGATGGTGCAGGGGGTTCGTCTTTATACATTCCACGAAGTTGAAACGTATTTCTTTTAGATTCTTTTTGAAGCATATATGATGATGTCATTGTGTTCTCGTATACGTATAGGGAGTACTCATTCTTTGTAGGTCATTCTTTCATTCAATTGCAGATAAGATTAGAACACACATAGCATAGGTCGTTTGCGCAGGTCTTGTAGCTCAGCCAAGTTTCGAGTTCGAGTTGTTTGGTTTATATATTCTTTGATTCTTTGATGTAATCTGAGACATTCTTATTGATTAAAGTCATGTGTTCTTTGTTCAAGATTATAGATATCAAATCAGTTATGTTCTCCAGAAATCTGAATATGAAGAGTTAAATACATTTTTAGTGCTTGATTGTTCATTTTTGTTACAATGGCATTTGTTTCTCATTGAAGTAAAACAGAGAATTGAAAAGAATGGTTATAACAATACTATAATGAAACTAAAGTGTAGATCATGAAAACCAAGTTATAGAGAATGAATTGTGCAGTTCAATATTCAATAATGAAACACATCAAATGTTGCAAAATAACTTCCTCCTCCTATCTTCATTTAATTCGAGGGTGGAGTTAGACGGGCTAATTAACACTTAAAATCAATTATTTTACAATACAAAATGTAAGAGTAATGGATTAAATATATATTGCCGGGGGCCTTGAGTGGCTTGATTTTTACATTTGTTTTATCTTTTTGTTGATGAAGCTCAAGTCTAAACGGAGTTATATTTTCTATCAAAATTGAAATATTCTCGAAAACTTATTTGGTATGTTAATCAAATCCATCTCAACAAGCTTTCAGTAACCAATCCAATCAAATATCAAATAACTTTTTTTTTAATATTCAAGTCTGATTACATGAGGAAAACAATCATAAATCCAAATGCTTTGTGATCTATGAGGATCATGAGCCATGGAAATCTTAGATTTGAGAACCCTAAAAACTTCAAAGTAATTTAATTGTCTTTTAAAGATTAGTTAGGGTCAAAAGTATGATTGTCGTGAGATTGTCTTTTATATCTAATTCTTAAGAGTTTATATGCTCGTTTACAAAGATATTAATGGAACCACATTTCTTCACTACTCTTGTAATGATCAAACATTTGAAATGTTACTACTCATTCTGCTCCACCAATTACAGCAGAGCCATCTTGGATGGCAAATCCTAGGCAACATTTCTGATACAGGGTTAAAAAACAGAATAAGAGCCTCATCTCACTTTCACAAATGTGGCAAGAAAATAAACACCCTCGATATCTTCTTCAACAATCAAATCAACCAATTGTTGAAGCTTAATTCTCTTTCTACTAAGCGCATACACAATCTTGTAACTCCAACTGGGCTCTCTATTTTACTTTATGTCTCATTTTATATTTCATTATTTTTAATTTAAGCCAAGTGTTAATTAGTAATATTATTTTTACACTTATGTGTGGTCGTTATTTTAAAACATTAGATGAAATACTAAAATGAAATAGATGATCTTATTTGCGCATAACTTATACATGTCTCATCCACCTCACATTCATTGCAATATTTCGCTAACCAATTCTTATTAACTTTCACATTTATTATTGACATGATTATACTTTATATAACCCATTTTTTGGGATCCACAATATACTCAGTATAGATTTTTCAATATTTTACTTCAAATAAATATATATATATTTTAATTTATTTTCCATTTATAAAATTTGTTGGAATAGATAGTTATTTGATTTTGGGAATATTTATTTACTAAAATTATTTTGTAATATATTTTGAGTGTCATTAGTTTAAATATATTTATTTCGTTATTGATGTATTACTTATTAAGTGTCATTAGTTTAAATATATTTATTTCGTTATTGATGTATTACTTATTAAAAAGATTTTGGGTTATTCAATATTTAGGACGAAAGTTATTATGAATTTAAAGAGAGTACATGATAGACAAAAAAATTTTGAGTAGCACTCCTATGCACCTGATGTACACATGCATGAGGATTGGGTTCGGGTTCGAATTGATCTGAATCCGCATATTTTTACTTTTTTTTTTTGTCCTGACCTTTATGTTATATTAGCCATACATTTATGTTATATTAGTCATACTTTTATATTATATTAGTCATACATTTATGTCCAGATATCATACATTTATTTAATACTTTTAATTCTAAAAAAACCCTAATTTCGCCACAATTTATACATATTTACCTTTATAATATATAAATGTACAACTAACATAACTAAAAGATATGTTTAACATAACTAAAAGGTATGACTGTTATAACTATAAAAGGTATGAAAGGTTAATATATCTGTCTAAAACACATACTAAGGTACAACTAACCTTACAAAAGGTATGACTAATATAATTAAAATGTATGACTAACACTACTAAAAGGTATGTCTAACATAACATAAATGTATGACACTTAGGAGCATGTTTAGACGAATTTATCCGCGATCTGATAGAGCGTGACGGCGCATGATGGGCCTAGTCGACCCGAGTACACGAACCGTATACCAGATGCACAAAAGTTTTTGTCATTTTTTTACATAAAATGTAAATTATGTTATGTGAATAATTCTAAATCCGTACACCAATGCAATTGTTTGTCTCAACAAACTGACTATTGATGTTGAACGGATCCAACTCCTCAAAAAAAAAATTAAAATAAATAAATAAATAATCACATGTCCCAATAGAGAACCTCAATACTCAACTTTGATATCAAGTGTTAGCATTTTTATTAATTGATGCACTAGTTATGCCTTCTTTGAGCTGGAACTAGATTTCCTAATTCGATTTTAATGTTTTATTTTGTTTTTCATTATCACTAATACATATCACGTGTTAAGCAATAATATCATTAATAGTGTCATGCCCTGAAATTTAACCATAAATTATTATAAAAGTTTAACAAAGTTAGGAGAAAATAATTTAAAATTTTCAGAGTATCCACGACAGGCGTGCAGGAAAGAAGAGAAAGAAAGGAAGGAGAAACGAAGAAGATATATATCAAATTATATAAGTTAAGGATTTATAGCAGCGGATTATAAAATACATAGGTTTAAGCAAAAGAGAAGCGTAAGTGTATGTCGTTCCAAAACAGTTTAACAAAATATCATAGCAAAACATCTTTAACAGACATGACACATCTCTCCCTTCAACTCCTCCCAACAAAATCATCACCTGTATCGAACACATAAGCGGGGTGAGTGCATATAAATACACCCCGTGGAGATAAATCCGTAAATTAACATAAAACTTTAAATCAGATAAACAGTTAAACACAGCAAGTACAATGCACAACATATAAATGACGTGGGCGCAGGTATATCCCGCCTTACCCCACAACGGAATCCACCGGGTGATTATTTGGTTAGGGGGACTTCACCAATCCTCCATGTATCTGTTAAGACTTAATCCCAACCTGTTTTCTCCATAACTATGCATCATGAACACATATTCTTATCTTTCTTCCAACATATTTAATTCACAACACGTAAGACATAGCACATAAGAACGTACATGTATAGTAATTAATAGCATACTGATATCATCAATCACATTTCCTGTTCATAATCTCATATAATAAATCATATAACGTTCATCGTCATATAATAGTTATCGAAAACCCTAGCATGCGACTATACAGTACAACACGTAAAATTAAATGTTAATTCAGAAATTACCCCCACCTCAGTCTGGGCGGTGCAACTTTCACGTTCTTATCCTTTTAGTTCTGAGATGGGTTTGGAACATTTGGGCCTACAAACATACAACGTAATTATTAGGTTTTTAGATTAATTAAGCGTTTATTAATTAAATGCTCGAAATAAACAACGAACTGAAAATAGAACATAACCTGACTAGGTCCGAAAATATAGAGGATTCAAAAAGGAAGCTTTAGAGACGAGAACAGATTAAAACGAGTGAGAAACGAAGCCAAATGAAGCATTTTAGGGTTTGGAGGGGTAAAACTGTAATTACAAATAAGTTTTGGGATCAAAATGGAGTTTCTGGAATTCTGGGGGTCAGAATGTAATATACAAAAGTCTTGGGGAGAAAAGTCAAAGCTTTGAAAAGTTCTGGGGCGAAACTGAAATTCCCAAAAGTTATAGGACTAAATTGTACAAAACAAAAGATGGAGGGCCAAAATGAGAATAAGCATAAACTTAAGAAATTGCAAGTAGGTCCCTGAAGTTAATCTAATTCTCAAAAATCCACCCCAGCCCAAACCACCCACTGCCCCCCGCCATCACCGCCACTGCCAGCCACCACCCGGAACCACACCACACGCTGGCACACCGAGCGTCGGCCTCCTCCGGTCACGGCGGCGTCTGAAACGCCGTCCCAAACACCACCCAACCACCACCAAACACCATCCAAACACCACCCAACACCAAGCTTTGCCGGCGCCCCTTGCGCCGGCCGATCACTCACACGGCGGCGCTGCATGTGCCGCCCCGACCACCCAACAACCGGAATAGACGAGAGAGAGTAGAGAGATCGAGAGAGAGAGGATCGGGGAGAGAGAGAGCAAGGGAGAGGAGAGAGAAAGCTCCACATGCAGAAACTTTGTGTAGTGCCCCGGATCAAAAACGACGCATAATTGGATAATTAAATATTTGAACAATGACTTAATAATTATGTGCGTATATTTTGAACTGTTTAATTAATTACGTGTGTTTCAGAGATGTGTTTAATGCACGATTTAGATCGATAATTCTCTTAGATTTGGAACATAGAATATTTTTATACCATTAGATGCGCGTCGAGAAAATGAGAAGATAGAAACAAACTAGGGGTCAATCGGAGACCCGTAGCTCAAATGGTGAAGAAAAGAGCCAAATACGAAGAATAGGTAAAACGAGGGGGTAAAATCCTGAGGAACAGTAAAACGGAAAAATAATATTTTAATGAATGGTAATTAAAATTTACTTGGTAAATAGTAACTTTGAAAATCTATAAATAGGGGTTCAGTCAATTCAAAACTTTCATTCGGCCGATGAAAACGAAAGCGACGTAAACAAGTAAGTTTCTCTCTCCTCTCTCTCTTTCTTTTCCGCCGTCGCCGGCAAATTCGCCGGAGCACCGCCGTCGTCGGAAAAGTCGCAGGAGCGCCGTCACCGGCGGTGGCCGGAAAAATTGAAAGTTCTCAGTTTTGGCCGATTTTCGCACACGACGTTTGTCTCGTCGAGACGAGTCTAGGATAGGTTTCGGATTTCAATTCCAATTTCTCGTTCGCCGGGAAACGGCAAAAAACCGACCTAAAAACCCTAAACCCTAGTTTTGGTGTTGCGAATGTGGTAATGAAGGATTTTGCGGTGAAGTTTCGGGTACTATTCACCGCCGGAATCCGACGAGGGGTGGCCGGAGGTGGTAGCTTGCGGTGAGAAGTTTTCGTCGGACGTGGTGGCGGCGGTGGAGGGCGGCGCCACCGTGGCCGGTGGCGCCGGGAAGGAGGCAGGTTGAGCAGGCCCGATGCCGGGAGCGTCGGGTGATTAACTGCCGAGAAAAACCGACCAGCTGCCGAGCACCGTGTCCTACTGCCGAGAAAACTTAGCAGCTGCCGAGACGGGGGACGACGCTGCCGAGAAATGCCGAGCCGCCGGGTGCCGCGCGCGCACGTGCGCGCTCGTCGGGTGCCGACGTGCCCCGTCGCTCGCGACGCCGTGTTTTCGATCCAAACCCCATTTTTTTCCGCCGTACGTCAACATCGAGTCGTCGCCGACGAGATGTCATTGACCGAGCGTCATGGGCCCGGTCAAAGTCAACCCTTTGACCAAAATAACCAAAATACCCCTAAACTTAAAATGCTCCGTTTGAGCTCGTTTTAACTCCGATTGAGCTCATTCTTTTTCCGTTGTGACCCAAATTACATTCTCTATCATCTCAGCCATATGGATTGATTATCCATCCTTGTTTCTTCAACTCCCATCTTTAGATCTCTAGATCCGACGCACCTTTAATGATCGTTTTTACGCCAGAAACATTTATAACTTTAATTATACTTTATTAAGGATTTAAGAAACGTTATAACTTATGTAGGTTACTTGTTGGATTGAGCGTTGAGTTATCAGATCTTTGGTCCTTGCTACTCACGTGGTAACCCCGAACAAGTTGGGGGTAACTTCTAAACTCAACATGTTTACTGTTTTCCATAATTGATAAATGAACTGTTGAACTCTACGTGCTGTGATTATATGTTGTGATTACTACATTCAAGCATAATTTATGAATACGATGAATGTGGACGGATGTCCTAAGTCATGTTAGGGATGGACTGGTGGCCCGTAAAAAACACCATACGTCATGTTAGGGATGGACTGGTGGCCCGTAAAAAGCACCATATGTTAAGAACGGACTGGTGGCCCGTAAAAAGCACCGAGTATAGTTGAGTGCTCTTAGAGCCGTGTGTTCTACATTGTGTGCTATGCATATTATATGCTGTGACTACTTGCTGAACTTTTATATATGTTTAATATGCGAACGACTTAATAATATTAAAGTTTGGAAAGTATCCCCACGAGTGTATTCAACGCACTCACCCCTATTCTGTACTCACACTACAGGAGATGAAGAGAATCTTAATGCGTAGAGAGAGGGGTGTCTTATCAGCTGTGTCCATCTTCTGGTTTTGCCTTTTAAACCTATGATGAACGTTTGAAATAGAAAACTGTATTTTTCCCTTTCTTTGTAAAGGATCCTGATGTTTTTCCGCTGCGTAAGGTTTCAAAATTGTATTTATCGGTGATATCCGATGTTTCAAGCGTACCGTTTCTTATCCTCTCCATTTTCTTTCTATTTATTATCATGTTCACCTGTTTTCCCTTTCTTTCTTCACGCCCAAAAAGAAAAACTCTGATATTTTTTTTAACGAAAGGTTCTGGGGCGTGACACTTTGACCGGCCGCCACCGGAGATCGGCCGGTCCGATCAATGATCCGAGCCCAGAATCGAGATGGGCTCAACGAGAACTTTAAGATGGTATAGTTTTCGATAGGTTTTAGTCGGAAGAAAAATCCGGCGACGGTGGTCGGCGACGGCGGCGCTCCGGCCGACCGGCCGCCGAAAAACAAGAAAGAAGGAGAAGCAGATTATAACATAGTTACCTTAGGTTAAAAATTAACATATGCTTTTACCTTAGGAAGATGATACACTATTTATACCTTGGTTAATTATTTCATTAGTCATTTTATATTCTTAAACTTTATATTAAGATGGTACACTATGTATACCTTTATACACTATTTAAGATGGTATAGTTTTCGATAGGTTTCAGTCGGAAGAAAAATCCGGCGACGGTGGTCGGCGACGGCGGCGCTCTGGCCGACCGGCCGCCGAAAAACAAGAAAGAAGGAGAAGCAGATTATAACATAGTTACCTTAGGTTAAAAATTAACATATGCTTTTACCTTAGGAAGATGATACACTATTTTATACCTTGGTTTATATTATTTCATTAATTAATTTGAGATATCATTTGAACTCCAATTTGATTCGTTCTTTCGGCGTTTTGTTCGATTTTTCATTCTCGTTCATCTCGTCCCACTTACGAATTATTTTATCGACTTGTCTTTTTATGAAATAAATCTAAATACATTAAACTTAGATTAAAACATACTTATAATTAGATTTTTCTGAAACACACATTAAGTAAATCAAATAATTAGAGGTTTAAGTATTTAATTATCAAATTATGCGTCGATAAATTCTAGTCGTCACAAATAGTATTCCCTTCATTTCAAATTAATTATCTTTTTAGAGTCAAAATTTTGTTTCATATTAATTATCTTTTTAGTTATTTTATCACTATTTTTCCAATTTTACCTCCAATCTCAATCCTTAAAAGATTTTTTTAATTTTAAACTTACCTATTTAATATTTATAATTTATTGATACAATATTTTATAGTCTTTACTTATTTCAAATTTCCTTTATTAATTTTATTGAAATTTCTCATTCTGATTAATCCTTATTCTCACGTTTTGTTTTTTAATTAAATTTTAGAGTTTGATTTTTCAATTTTTTTCTTATTTGAATTTTAGAAGATTTAAGGTTTAATTTTGAATAAAGATTTAGAGACACCATGCAGTTAGAAGATGAAGAATCAAGGGCATTCATAGCGAAATTTTTAAATTTGAGCCATTTTTCAATTTGTATAATGACAATTGAAAATTTTAAATTTGAGTCATTTCTCAATTTGTAGAATGATAATTGAAAATTTTAAATTTATATTAAGTTAGAAAAGTTATAATGAAATAATTAAGGAATAGATAAAGAAAGAATCAATTTAATTGTGATATGGATGGAAGAGATAAATATTGTCTAAGGATATATTTATCCAAATCCTATGTTTCTTAATCTATGACAGAAACTCTAGAAAGATAATTAATATGAATCAAAGGGAGTATTATTTTGGATTGTAAGATGAAACATTAAAATGAAATAGAAGACTTTATTTGGTTTGAACCCTCTTTATTAATGGAATGTGAACTCATGTTTTATACTTGAGGTAATTAAAATATTCAAGTAGGATTCTTATAAATTTATCTTTCACAGGTTTATTTTCATGAAATGAGTCAACTTAAGCTACGATACACATCCAAATTTGTAAAATTGAATTTGATTTATGAAAAACTATATTCCATCTCACAAAATTATTTGTCTACTTTTCAATCCTCAATATATTTGAAGGCCAAAAATAATGTAACTGGGTTTTAGGTGAAAGGAAAATGAATCACAACGTGCGGTTAGGCAAGTGTTTAGAAAATCTGGATCATGAGTGACATTTACCCAATTCTCAGATTTGGTTTATTATTAATTAAGGTAATGCAAATCCATGGGCAATCTTTTGATGAGTCAATTATTATAAATGTTGTGTACTTGACTTATGAGCACGAGTTGTCACAAAAAGTTGTTTTCCATAATTAATACTTTTGAACTATTTTATAACTATTTAAGAGAAAAGTTTGGAATGGGACTTATAATATTCAATTAAAAATATCGGTAATTAATATTTCAAGAATATATAAATAATTTGAAAATTTGTGTGTTTTTTAATAAAATTAAACTTGAATATATTTTCTTTTAGTTTCTTCTAATTCAATTTGCATAAATCATTTCAAATTGAATAAATATATATATATATATATATATACATATCATTAATTTAAGAAATTAAGCTTATACCCGATAAAAATTCCAAACAGATCTTGATAGTAAGTAGTATTGAGATCTCATAGTCAATGTGTTGGGCCCTCCCAATCCGAATCGAGCAGGGGCCAAGCCAAGTAAGGGCTGACCTGAGCTAAGGCTGACCCGAGCCGAGATCAAGATACGAGTAGGGGCAGGTTAAATTCAAGGCCGACCCGACAGAGGTTGATCCAGCACTGGTGCCGAGCTGAGCATGAGGGCTGAGCCAAGCTCGGTTACCGAGTCGAACACGAGCCAAGCCGGGTCAATCATGGTTGGATTTGGTCTACGAGTTCAATTTGGCCGAGTCTAGGTCATGCACCTACTAGAAAGCTAAATGGTTATCATATCATTTAAGTTTAGCTTATCATATCATTCAAGACAATTTTGGAAATACGGAGATGGCCAGAGATTAGGGTCATCACCCGAGAAGAGGACAAAAGATTTAGAGACACCCAAGAAAAGATCTTCAAGGAAGGAAACAAATCAAGAGTAGATAATAACTGATTTACATATGATCAAATCTATTTTTTCCTTATCTAGACCCTAAAATCTAGGGATTTAATTCTTACTTTCCAAGTTTCATATATTTTAGGCTTAGTTTATAAATAAGGTATTAAGCCTCATGAAAAAGGGTTCGAAAATCATTGTATTCAAGCATATATTGAGCTTTTACTATCATTCTTCTATAAAAAATGTTCTGGCCGACCAAAACTGACCGACCAGAATAAGCCTAGCAAATTTGTCTGAGTGGGCACCGGGCACCATCTTTTCTTCACTTTATTTGATTTTACTACTATTTGTTCGGTTCAATTTATTTAAGCCACATCAAGCTTTTTGGGTGTTTGACTAGGATTTTGTGCTCTACAAAATATGACCTCAACACAAAACATATAGAGAGCTTTTACTCTCATTCTTATATAAAAAATGTTTTGGCCGATCAAAACTGACTGACCAAAATAAGCCTAGCAAATTTGCCTGAGTAGGCACCGGGCACCATCTTTACTTCAATTTATTCGATTTTACTACTATTTTTCGGTTCAATTTACTTAAGCCGGATCGAATTATTTTTTGTGTTTGGCTAGGATTTTGTATTCTACAAAATGTGACCTCAACACAATACATCGAGGTCTAATAGATAAAAAAATTTACACAAAATAATTTCGTAGCATTTACCCAAAAACACAAAACTTCTAAATTGAATAGAAAATCGATCAAAAGAGAAAAACGAGATAATTAATCAAGATGTGAGAGACAGATTGGAGGAGAATCGAGAGGGAGATGAGATAGAAAATTGTTTTATGCAAATTTCAAAGAAATGATAGAGATAGTGGGTGAGATAACCAAAAGGGACATTTAAGGCATTTAGAAAGAAAAAAAATAGGTTTAATTGCACGAAATCCCTTTGTGGTTTGGAAAATCAACGTGAAACCCCCCTCTGCTTTCAAAAATGTGCGAAACTCCCTTATGGTTTTCTAAATGTAGTCCGAAATCCCCAACTCCGTTAAGGTTAACAGAAATGTTATGCACGCGCTCTTCATGTGTTGTTTTGTGTTTTTTTTTTTGACTTTTTTGCTATAAAATGATATATATATACCTTTTTTTTAACTATATTAAAAGATTAATTCTCGTGTGGGGTTTCTTGCAATTGCAAACACTTCCTTCTATCTGATTTTTTACATTAAAAACTATGTGTTATTTGTTTTTTTTTCAATTAATTTTTTTATAATGTTAATTTTATATATAATTATTTATTTTATTGTTTTTAATACTAACAGTTGTTACATATGTTTCTTTTTTACTTTTGTTTATTTCAATTTTTTTTCAATATTGATTTTTATTTAGTTATTTATATTATTGTTATTAATGATTTTTCTTTCTTTTCTTTTATTTTTTTCAATTAATTGTATTATTTTGCAATAATTGATACATATATTTCTTTCTTTACTTTTTTTTCAGTTCATTTTTTCAAAATGCTAAATTTTTTATTGTTATTAACTCAACTATTTATGAAAATTATATTAAATAAATAAGACTCGATATTAAGAAAAATATAAAAGAAATAAATAAAAGACTCATTATTTAATAATTGTTAGGTATAACAAACAAAATTAACCATACCAAGAAATAATTAACATACTAATTTATCATTTGTTAATTAATTTATCATAAACAAAATAATAATAATAATAATAATAATAATAATAATAATAATAATAATAATAATAATAATAATAATAATAATAATAGTAATTAAGTAAGAAAACTTGGAACATACCAATTTGTAACTACAAACATAAGATAAAAAAGATTATATCGAAAAACTTGGAACATACCTTGTACTAGTTTCAGGTTTTCATTTTAAAACAAAATGTACCTCAACAGCAAAATTTCTCATTGTTCACGCCGTTAATCATCTATATTTCTCCAAGAAATTCAATGGATTTTTAATTTTTTTTTTATGAACATCGAATATTTTTTTGAAGCAAGATAATAAATTAATTATATTTAGAGTCTCGTTAATTACATTTTAGGGTTAATTTGATGTGAAAATAATATATTATCAAATATTTCCACATCCTCCTCATCAATAGTCGACATTAATACCAATAAAATAAAAAATGAACATTGTAAAAAATGAACTGAAAAAACCAAAAGCAAATAAAGAAATATACGTAGCAATTGTCATTAATAACAATAAAATAAATAACTAAATAAAATTAACATTGAAAAAAAATGAATGGAAGAAAATAAAAGTAAAAAAAAAAATACATACCAACTATTAGCATTAATAAAAATAAAATAAATAACTAAATAAAAAATTAACATTGTAAAAAAATTAATTGACAAAAAAAACAAATAATACATAGGTGTTAATGTAGAAAACAAGCTTGAAGAAAGTGTTTGCAATTGCAAGAAACCCCCCACAAAAGAATTAGTGTTTTATTATAGTAAAAAATGAGTAAATATGTCATTTTATAGCAAAAAAGTCAAAAAAAAACACCAAAAAACGCAGGAAGAGCGCGTGCATAGCACTTCCGTTAACCTTAACGGAGTTGGGGATTTCGGGCTATATTTAAAAACCATAAGGGGGTTTCGCGCATTTTTGAAAGCATAGGGGAGTTTCAAGCCGATTTTCCAAACCACAAGGGGATTTCGCGCAATTAACCCGAAAAAAAATATTAAAGAACTGTTTTTGCTATAAAGTGAAAAAAAAAAAAAAAAAAACTTGTTTTATTATAAACAATGGATAAAAACTAAAAAGACACATTTCCACATTCTACATCCATAAAATTATCACATATAACCTTTTTTTTTTTTTTTTTTTACATATATATCAAAAAATTGAAAGTGTTAACTAGAAAATGAACCAAATTCATGACTAATAAATATTGGATACATCCATGAAACTATCACATATAACTTTTTTTTTTACAAATATATCAAAAAATTGAAAGTGTTAACTGGAAATGAACCAAATTCATGACTCTAATTAATATTGGAAGAGGGAATGGAATTTAGAAAACAAAAATTAAAATTGAAGATATTTTAGGACATAAATGCATGCATGATTTGTACTAGGTAGTGAGATTGAACATCACAACAACATAACATAGCTGGTGACAAAAATTACTTCAAATCATCAGTCATTCTTAATTCCTCATAATGATTTAGTGATAATGATAAGGCATATCAGTACAACTTGAGATTTTGTGGCCTTTCACTTTGCAAGTAAATGAGTTAATTAAGTAGAGTCAAACATATCACTATTTTAAGTTTATTGGAAATATCAGAATTTTAAAATTAAATTTATACTTGTCAGATTAACCATTGAATCAAATTTGAACAAATATTAATCAAGTTGTATCTTGTTTCATCTATTTTTAGTTATCATCAATATATATTGAGCAAAACGTTGGATTTTTTTACACATAAAAATATAGTCAAACTTAGCAACTTTATCAAACGAAATTCAAACATATGTTGCCATATGTTATTCAGATCGAAGAAAAAAAATGTTGGCTTTACCTAAATTTTCGCCGCAACTAGTTAAAATTATTTATTTAAAATCATTCAAAACTCAATGGGAAATGTGTATTTGTTTCTTTAATTTGTCAAGTTTGGATCTCCACTGTAATTAAAATCAATGGTATGAAGATTTGCATTTCCTTACTTGACATGACATTTTGTTATTTTCATTATTACCTCACAAACAAGTCCAATTGGAAATTGTCACTTGCTGTTATGATGGAAGATTAGAGAATGTAATTGAATGAAAAAACAAATTTAGTTATAACGTAAGTAATTGGATTGGATCCAGTGCGCGCGCGCGTCCATATATATATATATATATATATATATAGTTTAATTGTAAAATTTTGATTAGTTGAAATATAAAAAAAATAATCAAAAACGTAGAAAACTGTGATTGGACATACATCGAAATATATTGATTCAAAATTTAACTTATTGTCATTAATGCGAAATAATAATAAGAAATAACTTTAATAGATAAATGAAATTAAAATAAAAGGAATTAAATTGTGTTTGATTCCAAAAATTTTATAGTATGAAAATTGATTGAAATATGTATTTATTTGATGTAAAATCTTTATATATATATATATATATATATACATATATAATTAAGACCATTAAAGACACTTGACAAACCCACATTATTTTTACATTAATATGACTAATTAATGATTTCAAATTTTATATTATTAAGAAACATTACTAAATAATAAAAAAATGTAAATAGATTTATCTAAATAAAATATGCTAGATTTTAATAATAGAAATTATTTATAAATTTGGAATTTGTTAAATTTAAAATTTCGAAAAAAAATATAAATAAATATGATAGGTGGGTTGAATAATATAATAGACATATCAAATATATATATAT
Source organism: Scutellaria minor (assembly GCA_954870855.1). NCBI lineage: Eukaryota > Viridiplantae > Streptophyta > Magnoliopsida > Lamiales > Lamiaceae > Scutellaria > Scutellaria minor. Next base: position 11,448,066 of record OX940733.1, read on the forward strand.
ATATATATATATATATATATATTCTTTTCAAATAATAAAAGATTATTTATGATCCTCTACAAATGCAATATGTATTTCGACAATTAAATAATTATTTAATGATATTATGTTATATTTAATGTTAAATTAAGCCATATGTATAACGTAAATCATACATTTAATTTTATTGTATAAATAATAATTAATTTTTTTTATTTGACTAAATTTAATGTTTTTGTTTTTGTCAAATCCCTTATATTACATGGGACCTATACTAGTTTGGTTAATATAAGTGGGTATCATGAAAAGTGGGTTATAATCAAATTGAATGAATGAAAGAGTTAAGAGTGATTGATTATAACTAGTGGAATTGTGAGATCAGATTGATGTGCAGGAAAGATATGTGTTATATATAATTCACACCAATATTTTGTCAGATTTATGTAGGTGGATGTGGTTCTCTCTCGCATATGCTACCTCTGTTAAGGAATATTTTGTTGAGTTCATTAGTTTCGGTCATGATTTGGTTGTAAAATATATTAGATGATCTTTTAGAGTACCCATTTTCCACGTTTTATAAGTGGAGTTTTGTTTGCTTATCTAATCTTTCTAAGTTGTGTTTTGAGAAGATGATTATATCAAAAAGATAAGTGGAACTTATGTTAGTAGGATTCTGGACTTAAAGAGATCGTGAAGACTGATTCTCTGCATGGGAAGTCAGTAAGCTTTAGTTGAAGTCAGAATCAGGAAGCAGACAACAGGATTCTAGAACAAGAAGCTGTTCAGAATCAGGAAGCAGACAACAGGATTCTGGAACAGAAAGCTGTTCTGAATCAGGAAACAAATCAGAAAGGATACGCAAGTCAGGAAGCTGACTGCAGGTTTCAGGAACAGGAAGCTGTTCTGAAACAGAATTCTGGCGCACAACAGAAAGTGACTACTGCAATCAGAACAACATGCAATAAGTCGTTTCTAGCCTATTCAATGCAGTATGAGGAATACACTGGATACAGTACGAGGTTTGGATCCTGACAAGTTACCAATAGATTGAAGTTTGTGAAGAGCCAATGAGGTGTTGCCACCTGGACAGCGGCTCTGCAAAGTACTGTAGCTAGAGTATGACGCATTAATGCGGATCAGAGTAGGACATGCTTTGAAGTCCTGATTTTCCATGCCGCATTAAATGTAAAGATTTGAAGATTATTTTGAATTGCAACTTGGACCATGACTCTCTTCAACGAACATTTTCCATAATTTATAAATCAAGGTAAAAAGGACTGTGAAGACTATTGAACAACTGAGCACTCTACATCTCTAAGCTATCATTCTCTCAAGCATTTTCTCAAGCTTTCAAGTTCAGTCACTCAACCTTCAGAAGCAGTCAAGCCAAGCATTCGAGCTTTCTAGTTCAAGACTGTCTTCGAGCTGCACCAGTTGAAGAAACCAACATGTACTTTTAACCATTTGGTGTGTGCTAGGTTGTTTTAGTTTGGTGTACTTAGTTGATAGGATTTGACCCTTGCTAAGTTTGTTAGTCTTGTGTAGGCTATCTTCCCTGTATGGGATTGTGAGCCCTGTGTGGAATTTGGTCTAGGAATCTTAGATTCTAGTAGGTTAACTTGTTTGGAAGAGGTTTGTAAAGCCGAGTCTTGTAAAATAAACTGACCATAACGAAGTTCCTCCTCTGAGAATGAGTAAAGTGGACGTAGAAGGATTACACCACCTTTGAACCACTATAAGCCATAAGTGTTTACTACTTATCTTACTTGCTACATTGCATTGTTGCATATTTATCTTGTTGCATTTATCATAAGCATCCTAATCAAAGATATTGTGTTAAAATCATACTTGAAAAGAAAATTGGTTTTCATAAAGAAACTCTATTTTTATTGCGCTGCATACTGTGATATCGAGTCAGAAATCTGAATCAAAATTCTACTAGGTTTCTGAAGCAAGTCAAGTTACTGTCTTCTCTGTAGAAACAGGAACCTGTTCATAGAAAAGTTTTTAAAATGCAAAATCGATAGAGGTTCATTCACCCCCCTTTGAACCTCTGACCACTTAGAACCAACATATATCTTCAACGAAGAAGTATCGAGTTTGGACAAAATCATTGATGGAGTTAAGTTTTGTTCATGGAAATGGCTTAGAGCTCATTATCCCTTTTCACTTTGCTACTCCATTCATGATTGGATCTCACATCCCCTTAATTGTTTTTCCTCTAATTGTAATTTTTCCCAATTTTCCTTATTTACTATATACCGTTGGGTTAATTGAGTATCCCTGATACTCAAAGTTAATGAAGATCACTTTTACCTTTAAAAAGAAAAAAAAAAAACTCACACCAATGTATAAACTCTAATAAATTTCGGACAAAAGTCGACATCCTTTGACCTAAGGATCAATTTTATCATAATAGTTTTGAAAGTAGCCAAATGTACCCTAATTTTTGTGAATTCACCATTTTCATTTAATTACAATACATTTTCAAATCATTTTCTGATAAATGTGATGTTAGCAGCAGTAGAAGTAGCAACAAAACGGTGCAAATGGGCCTTCTTCCTTCTTCAAAATACAAACGAGTCTTCTCCTCCTCTTCCTCTTCTTACTTTTTTTTTCCTTCTACTTGTGTATTGTAGGGATCTAAATCTCCAAATACGTTATGTAATCTATCTCTCTATCTCTCTTCGTATGGAATCTTCCTCTCTTCTTCATCTTCTTGTAGCATGTTGATGATTTCAAACATCAAAGCACAGACTTTGTGATAAGTTGATGATTATTTTGTTACAAAGAATTAAAATAATAAGATTAATTATTTCAACTAGGTAAAACATAAAAATCATTTGTAGAAAATGAAGAAAAAAATATTGATTGTGTCACATAAAATTACTAGATGTATATAAAAGTATTGGTTGTATCACATAAAAAAATTACTTCATTTGTATAAAAAAAACCTCATTTACTAAAATAGAATGTAAGGGTATTATTTGTATCAAACACAAAGATTTTAACTTATATAACATATATCTATTACTGAATTTAGTTAAAACTGGTATTACTTTATTTTACTTTAAAATGATTTTATTCTTTTACTCGAATATATTGATTGTATCACATAAATGTACTAATTGTATTATATAAGTATATTGATTGTATCACATAAAAATACAATTTTAAAATATAATATAAAAGTATTATTCATATAATAAAAAAATATTACTCATATAATTAAAATATAACATTTATATAAAGTTGAATGATGTGACAGCGACATTAGCGCATGTAGAGACGCGTGAGAACACACGTTGGGACCTCTAGAAATAGGAGTTGAATGATTCGTGCACCTATATCATATAAGTTTTGACACGGTGAGAGAAATTCTAATCACCATCACACAAAAACATGATAAATTAGTTTGGCACAAAATTTTCCTTTTTTCAATATCTTTCAATCAAAAGAAAAAAAGAAAACGACAAATAAATCAGTTCGCAAAAAATCTGTGTACTTTGACAGGTGTATTGATGCTGAAAACACCATCTCAATATTTGTTGCTGTTGATGAGCTGTATGCCACTTTCATCTTAAAATCAAAGAAAAATATTCTTTATTTTTTAATAAGTATTTTATTTACTCATTTTCACTTGAAATATTTTTATTTTCTTGAAATTATTATTTTGATATCTTTATCACCTATAAAATTAACTCATTTTCTTAGAAACTAGTTTTACATAGTAGAATTAAGTTCGAAGATGCAACTATGTATTTATAGTATAAAAAGTAAAAGTTTTTCATAGGATAAATTTCTTGTGAAAAGTCTATTCCTTAAAATCAAAATTCAATGTTTCATTGAATCATCTAAAATAAGATTTATGTCTTGATTTCATTAGCGTCTTCTCATCATATAATTTAATTTATAATGTTTTAAATTTCAGTTTTATATTTAATTTACGAGCTTTTCAAGAATATTGAAATTTTTGTTATTAGATTTGATTTTGTGTAGCGTTATAAATATATTCGAGCAAGTTTTCAATTTTTTTTTTTATCTATTTTAAGACATTAATCATGCATTATCAATGAACACATGATATGTACATATACAAAAAATTAAAATATAAAGTAAAAATTATAACTCCATTTCTTAAAAAAAAAAAACTCATAAAACTCATTTTTTTATGCGTCAAAGTCATTTTCACTAGCAAGCTTATATATTCATATGTTTCATATAATTAAATTCGTCAAACAATGTTACATAATCCTTTTCATTTTAATAAGAGCCATAATAAGGTGATCATTATTCATCAGTTAGTCCAATGTATATTATACGAATGAGTGTATAATACGAATGAATTTAACACACTAACCCTCAACAACTTTTTTTCGATATATTTGAAAATTAGACCATCAAAAAGAAAATTATTAGAACAGTACTAAGAAAAGTTATGGGTGAGGCCCATTTGTTCTTATCAAAAGAAAATGACCCAAATAATAGTAGTGAGTAAGAAGTGATAAGCTGTCACATTGAGTGCTTATCAAAGAATTGATATTATTGTAACATCCTCTTTTTTTTTTTTTTTTTCTGTTTTGTCTGCATTTACGTACATTTGCATGTGCTTGTTCATGTTTTGGTCAGCTAACAATCATTCACAACTAATTTATAATGATCAATATTTGTCCTTTGCACTTCTTCCACTATTTGAATGCTGATTGCACACAGATGCGAATGAATGTGTGTTTTTAATTTTCCTTTATTTTGAAATATTCTGCTATTTAAGATAAAAAAAATTCAAAATAAAAATAAAATATCGACAAAATTGAATTCACTTAGTTTGCAGTATAATTAAATTAATATCGATATATATATATATATATATAATATTTGTTCTTTTTTTAAAATTCAATATCGATATATCCTCCAACATCTAGATAAATTCATGGTATAATTATATTTTCGTCCATACAAATATTTTCAGATCAATTATCGAGAATAAAGTAAATGAGGGGAAATCATTGATGAGTTTTTATACGTGGAAGCACGCAATCGGGAATTAATTAGTCAAATTAGGGTTTCGTTTAAATTAGTTGAGATATTTCACATGTCTCCATAATTGATCAATTATCACTTAATAAGCTATGTGATATATATCTCAATATATATCATGATTCATGCTAACTCAATTATCACATTAATAATTAGTTGTTTGATGGAACCCACCATTTGAATTGACAAGCTACCATATTTCTTTTAATTTCACATTTGCAAATACTATGTCGATCGAAATCAATCATGCGCATGTATATATAACAACAAAATATTTCTAGAAGATTTCTTTGCATACTTATCCTTTTAGACAAATTCCTTTGCATCCTTATACATATGTATAACGCAAATTCTCTTTGCATCTGGGGAACGAAGATCTGTGTAATTCAGGTCGATTCGATCTAGATCCGTAAATTTAGAATTTTTTTTGATTTTTATGTGTTGATCTTTATGTTATAAATATGTAACTTTTATATTATATTAGTATGACCTTTATATACAAATGTTATCATCTTTATGTACTGTAACTTAGAAAAAAAAGGAAGAATTATTTCAGCGCTTCTTTTGGATCAACATACTTTTATGTAATATTTCTCATACCTTTTAGTTATGTTAGTTGCACCTTTATATATTATATAAAGGTATGACTATGTTAATATAAAAGTATAAATAATATTACATAAATGTATGAGTAATATCACATAAAGGTGTATATATATATATATATATAAATTGTGCTAAAATTCATCATTTTCTTTTCTAAGTTCCAGTACATAAAAGTCAGCATACTTGCACATAAAGATCATACTAATTTAACATAAAGGTCACACTATTACAACATAAATGTCAACACCTAAAGTAAAATAAAAAAATGACATTCGAATCCGGATCAACCTACATCGACACCGATTGCACAATGCACCAGGTGCACACTAGACTTACTCTATGTATAATTAAGTTACTTATGAAAAATATAGCGAAAATATTAGCTTTCATTCTGTAAGTTAGGCTCTATCCAATTTTAGTCTTTTAATTATTGAATTTTTTTCAATTGTAGTATGATTTCTGTTGAAATTTTTTTTGGATTGATCTTGTTAGAGAGCCGGAGGTTAATGGGCCAGCGCTGCAGGAGGATGGGCCTCGCCCGTTATTGGTTTATCATTGTCGTCATCGGGCTCAGTGATTGGGCCTGGGTTTATTGCTTTCTTTTATTTACTGTTATGTTCTATTTTTGGATAATTAGGTTTTGAGTATTTAAGGATCTGTCAGAGATTATTGTTAATCACGCTATTATTGAGAATTAAGGGAGCTACGGCTTCGGGGCAGACGCTGGTGCGTTTGTGTGTTTTCTATGTCTATTAAATTTGGTCCGACCTGCCGGATCCTATCCACCGCCATAACCAATCATGACTACACGCTCAACTATTGACCAGTGAATGGAGAAGTTGGAGAAAGATCAGCAGGAATTCAGAATGGAGTTGCAGTTGACGAATGCGAAACTGGATGCTATAACGAAAGCCCTCGACAAGCTGACAGAGAAGACCATGGCGCCAGGTCTGGCGCCAGTGGAAATATCATCCACCCCTGACGGGAGGGAGAAAGCGACGGCGGAATCGGTAGGGTTAGCGCCGCCGCCCGTAGCCCCTCCAGCCCCGGTGATCGCACCACTTTCCTTACCGGCGTTTGAGGGCACTGATCCCATCGGTTGGCTGGCGCGGGCTAATCAACAGTTTGAGATCCACCAGACCCGCGAGGACATGAAGGTGCCATCAGCCATGGTTGTTATGGAAGGATCAGCTTTATATTGGTTTTCTTGGACGCGATCACGAAAGCCAGACATCACATGGGATGAACTGTCACAGGCCCTCACGACCCGTTTTGATACGCGTTTCAAGGGCAGCGCATACGAGAGATTAGCTGACGTGAAACAATCAGAAACAGTGGATGAATATGTGACAATTTTTGTCCAACTGGCAAGTCAAGTGCTTGGTTTGAGTGATGCCCACTATCTCGGGTACTTTATGAAGGGCCTGCGTGATACTATTCGAAGTGCGCTACGGCTTTTGCGCCCTGCTGACTTAGAAACCGCCATGGAATTGGCCAGAGATATCGATGACAACTTGGTGGTTCAATCGGGAGGCCGAGTGGAACGGAACGGGGGCAGCCAGCAGTTCCGTACATACAATTACAGCATAACTGTGAATTCTGGGGGGCCACCAGCGAGCACCGCAGCTGGCAGCAGTGCAACAGGGGGCAGCAGTGCCTCTTCGCGACCTCCAGGCCGAACTTTTGGGTCTGGTTCAGCAGTGACAGGGTAGTCGGGCAATCGCTCGAAATTCACACGCCTTTCTCCGCAGGAGTTGACCGACTTACGCGCGAAAGGACTATGTTTTCGCTGCAAGAAACCCTATACACCGGGGCATGATTGTCCTCTGAAACAGTTACGAGTAATGGTGGCTGAAGAAGACGAAGTGTTTGATCTGAATCAATCTGAAACATTTATACCACAGGAGGAATTGGAACAGTTGGAAGAGCAGGAAGTACAACAAGAGGAGGAGGTGGCCTTACCCGTTTTCTCGATGGCGGGAATTTCTGGGCCTCGTACTATGCGGCTCAGGGGGGTGACGGGGGGACGAACGGTGACAGTTTTGGTTGATAGTGGTGCGAGCCACAATTTTATTTCTGCTACCTTAGTCTCCATACTGAAGCTAAGGCCTGATCGTACCGGGAAGTTTGGGGTGCAGCTTGGGGACGGGCGCCGCCAAGAGTCTGAGGGAGTTTGCCGTGGTGTGACGATTGTGTTACCGGGTTGCGAGGTGCAACCGGACTGTTATGTGTTTCCACTGGGAGGAGTAGATGTGATTTTAGGCGTGGCGTGGCTCGCAACACTGGGGGATGTTCGTACTAACTAGGACACGATGACTATGTCCTTCGAATGACGGGGCAAACAAGTGGTGTTGAAGGGCGATCCGGCATTGTGTCGAGGACAGGTGGGCTTGCAGGCGTTGATGCGCACACATGATGCTGAATTTTGGGCTGTAATGCTTGAGAAAGAGCCGGCCACATTGTGGAGCCCGGATGAAGGGAATGTGGCTGATATATTGGCTGAGTATGCGGAAGTGTTCGGCGAACCGATGGGCCTGCCTCCCTAGCGACCCACAGACCATCGAATTGAGCTAGCTCCGGGAACGGGGCCGGTGTCGGTGAGGCCCTACCGATATGGCCACCATCAAAAGGACGAGATTGAGCGGCTGGTGTCAGATATGCTATTGGCGGGCATCATTCGCCCGAGTTCCAGCCCGTTCTCCAGCCCGGTTCTCCTAGTCAAGAAAGATGGGAGTTGGAGGTTCTGCGTGGATTATCGCGAACTCAACAAAGTTACGGTTCCGGATAAATACCCTATTCCGGTCATTCAAGAAATGTTAGATGAGCTCGCGGGGGCTGTGATTTTCTCGAAAATTGACTTGCGGGCTGGATATCATCAAATAAGGGTGGCTGATCGGGACATACCAAAAACGGCATTCCGGACACATAGTGGGCATTACGAGTTCTTGGTAATGCCATTCGGACTGACGAATGCTCCGGCTACCTTCCAGTCAACGATGAATGATCTCTTTCGGCCATTTCTACGGAGGTTTGTGTTGTTTTCTTTGATGATATATTAATTTATAGTCACTCTATTCCGGAACATATAAAACATGTGGCGCAGGTGTTAAGTATATTACAGCAAGGGCAGTTTAAGGCGAACCGCAAGAAATGTGTGTTTGGGGAGGCCAAGGTCGAGTACCTTGGCCATATCATTTCTGCCGAAGGGGTTGAGATGGACCCCACTAAAATCAGTGCCGTGGTCGAGTGGCCACAACCTCGATCAGCCCGGGAGGTACGTGGATTTCTGGGTTTGATCGGCTATTATCGACGCTTTGTGAAGAATTATGGGATGATTGCAAGGCCATTGACGGCCTTGTTAAAGGAGGCTCCAGCTATGTTTGAGTGGATAAAGGAGGCTGAGACGGCGTTCACCGAACTGAAAAGGGCGCTAACTCAAGCACCCGTATTAGCTATGCCTGATTTTCGACGCCAGTTTGTGATAGAGTGTGATGCATCGGGGGTAGGTGTTGGGGATGTCTTGATGCAGGAGGGACGACCTCTTGCTTATTTCAGCAAGTCCTTGGCTGACCGAACTATGACCAAGTCGGCTTATGAACGGGAATTGATGGGGTTAGTCTTGGCAGTACAACATTGGAGACCGTATTTGGTGGGAAGGCGTTTCACGGTTCGAACTGATCATAGTAGCCTCAAACATCTGCTCTCACAGAAGATTGTGACGCCGTCGCAACAGAATTGGGTGGCCAAGTTACTAGGATATGATTTTCAGATTGAATATAAGCCGGGAATATCTAATTCGGCAGTGGATGCGTTGTCAAGGAGGGCTGAGGACGGTGAGCTGACAGCATTGAGCGGACCGGACTTGGTGGGGATGAATGAGGTGTTGGAGGAGCAAAGACAAGATGCATACATTCGTGGCATTGTGGAAGCTCTCCGGGCAGACCCGAACAGCCGTGTGGGGTTCGAAGTGGTGGATGACAGGCTGTTTTTCAAAGGAAGGTTGGTGTTGGCAGCGAATTCTCAGTGGATATCGAAGTTGCTGCACGAATTTCACGATACTCCCGGGGGAGGTCATGCTGGGGCACTTCGAACCTATCGACGGTTAGCCAGCAGTGTGTATTGGAAAGGCATGTTCAGAAAGGTGCAAGAGTATGTGGCTGAGTGTCTAATCTGTCAAAAATCAAAATACGAAGCCATGTCGCCGGCGGGACTGTTACAGCCATTGCCAATACCAGAATTGATTTGGGAGGATGTCGCTATGGATTTCATAACTTGTTTGCCGAAGTCCCAAGGGTATTCGTGTATTATGGTGGTGGTGGATAGACTGTCCAAATATGGACATTTTGTGGCGTTAAAGCCGCCAGTGACAGCCCGTTCGGTGGCGGAGGCTTTTGTGCGCGAGATCGTTCGGCTACATGGCATTCCGGCATCCATAGTGAGTGATAGAGATCCTTTGTTTGTCAGCAATTTTTGGAAGGAATTGTTCAAACAATCGGGTACCCACTTAAAGTATAGCTCAGCATACCATCCAGAATCGGATGGCCAAACGGAGGTGTTGAACAGGATCTTGGAGACATATTTGTGTTGTTTTTCGTGTCAGCAGCCCAGAAAGTGGGCTCGTTGGTTATCGTGGGCGGAGTATTGGTATAACACTGCATACCAGACGGCTGCGAAGATGACACCTTTTGAAGTGGTTTACGGGCGAACTCCGCCGTCGTTAAGGCGTTTCTTGCCCGGGGAATGCCGAGTGGCGGCTGTGGCCGAGATCCTTGGGGGTCGGGATGAGATTTTGCGTTATTTAAAAGGGAATTTGGAGAGGGCACAGCAGCAAATCGTAAAGCAGGCCAATCGTCGTAGGAGAGAGTTGGTTTTTTATGTTGGGGACCGGGTATTTCTAAAAGTTCGACCACATCAGCAAACATCGATGGCGAGACAGCCTCACCACAAGCTTTCGACGAAGTTCTACGGGCCGTTTGTGGTGGAAAGCCGAGTGGGTCCAGCAGCATACCGCCTTGCTTTGCCGGAATCCAGCCGCATCCATCCTGTGTTTCATGTGTCACAGCTGCGTCGGGTTGTGGGCAATCATCCTGTCGTGACAGAGCTGCCCGAAAGCTTGGAGGTGCCGGTGGGACCGCTTTTCGAGCCATTTGAGGTTTTGGCTTGGCGGAATGTGCAGGAGGACGGGGAGGATGTGGATCAGGTTTTGGTGCATTGGGTTGGACAGTCGGAAGATGATGCGACGTGGATGGAGGAGAGCCAGTTTCGCCAGCAATTTCCCCACTTCAACCTTGGGGACAAGGTTGTTTCGAAGGGGGAGGGAATTGTTAGAGAGCCGGAGGTTAATGGGCCAGCGCTGCAGGAGGATGGGCCTCGCCCGTTATTGGTTTATCGTCGTCGTCATCGGGCTCAGTGATTGGGCCTGGGTTTATTGCTTTCTTTTATTTACTGTTATGTTCTATTTTTGGATAATTAGGTTTTGAGTATTTAAGGATCTGTCAGAGATTATTGTTAATCACGCTATTATTGAGAATTAAGGGAGCTACGGCTTCGGGGCAGACGCTGGTGCGTTTGTGTGTTTTCTGTGTCTATTAGATCTGGTGTAGTGATTTGTTCACTAATTATATTTTTGTAATTTTCTGAATAACAAACTGTAATTAAATTGAGAGAAAGGAATTGAGAGGAAGATGATCGAGAAGGAGAAGAGAGAATTGAGAGAGAGAAGATAGTTAGAATTTTCAACATTCGCATTCATCCATTATTCCAAACCTAATACACCCTAGAGGGGATCATTGTCCTTAATTGAAAATAATAGCAACTAAAGTACTCACAAGAAAAAGACTTAAAGTAGATGGACTAATCTGCAATATATGATTTGCTTAATTAATAAAACTATCCAACGACTGATACTCATATTTCTTCACCACCATCTGGACGGCTCTGATTTACCCCGAGATGCGTGCCCATCTTTTGTCCTAACACCACTTGTTGTCCCTTTAATTTTCCATCTTCCTCCAGCTCAGATGTTTCATCTCTATTTCTAGTCGATTCCTCCTCGACGCCTGAAGACTTTCTTCCGATGGACTCGACTATGCCGGTGTTCATGACAATACTCTCTGTGGTGACAGATCCTTGTCCCCAAGGATGGGCTTTCAGAATTTTTTTTTTCATAAATTCCTCATCTTCCCAAGTGATAAAAGTAGAGTCTTTTTCCAACCATACAACTCTAACTTGAAATATTTCTCCTTTTGGTGTCAGAAGCGAACGACGAGTCAAGATTTCAGCGGGATAAATCACGGAAACCCCATCTAAGCTAAGAGGAGGCAGCGTCACCGAAGATACGTTTGACTTACCCAGATTCTTTTTGAGTAAGGATATGTGAAATACTGGGTGAATCCTTGAACTTGGGGGTAGGGCTAGCTTATAGGAAACAGAGCCGATTTTCTCAAGAATTTTGTAAGGGTTGTAGTACTTCGATAATAGCTTCAGATTCTTTCGAAGGGAGACTGAGTTCAGCCTGAAAGGTTGAAGCTTGAGAAAAACTTTGTCACCTACCTCAAACGTTCTATCCTGTCTGTGCTTGTCTGAAAAAAATTTCATTCTGTCCTGGGCTAATTGTAGATTTTTCTTGATCTGCTCGATGAACTGTTATCTTTGTTGGAAAATTTGTTGAGCATCTATTGTAGCTATGTCTAAGTAGGGACTTAGAGAAAACGAAGGGGGCAGATAGCCGTATAGGACCAGGAAAATGGGTACTTTTGAGGCTGGTATGATAATTAGTATTGTACCAGTACTCTGCCAAGGGCAACCACTTCAACCACTGTTTTGGATGATCCTGAACCATGCTTCATAAATAATGTTCCAAAAACTTGTTTAATCGCTCAGTTTGTCCATCGGATTGAGAGTGGTAAGCCGATGCCATGTTTAGTTGAGTGCCTAAGATTTTAAACAATTTCTTCTAAAAGGAACTTGTGAAAACCCTATCTTTATCTATAACTACACTCACAGGCAACCCGTGTAGTTTACAGATAATATCCAGAAACAGTTTAGCAATAGTATGGGCAGTATAGGGGTGCGATAGAGCTATAAAGTGGGCATACTTGCTGAACCTGTCAATGACCACTAAAATCACATTTTTCCCCATGATTTAGGCAATCCTTCAATGAAATCCATGGATATGTGGGACCAAGCTTGTGTAGGAATAGGGAGGGGTTGGAGAAGTCCCGGGTAAGGACCCGAATTAGATTTACTCCAAGCACACACATCACAAGTCTTCACCCAATTTTCAATGTCTTTCTTTAGCCTAGGCCAGTAAAAAGTCCTCTTGATCCGTAAATAAGTACCATGCACCCCTGAGTGGCCACCATAAGCCGAATGCATAGTCCTAAATATCAGTTTCCTCAATCCTAGGTATTCACCAACAGTGACCCTCCTTTTAAACCGTAGGATGTCATCAATTAGTAGAAAATCAGGATAAAAAGACCCATCAATAGTTTTGGTCGCAATAATCCTTTGTAAAAATGCATCTGTAGAATAGCTTTGAACCACCTGCTCAATCCAAGGAGGTGTGACAGTAGTTAGAGCATCACAATCCTCCATAGCATCTTGTTTCTGCGATAAGGCATCAGTTGCTCCGTTTTCAGTATTCTTTTTGTACTCGTTTTCAGTTGCTCCATTTTTGTTGTAAATGGGTAACCACCCGTTGATCCAATAGATATCTCAAAGATTGTTGATCAGTCTTTATGATGAATTTTTGCCCTTGAAGATAGTGTTTCCACTTCTGGACAACCATCAAAACAATGAGAAATTCTCTCTCTTAAATGGAGAGACTGATTCCTAGGACAAAGAGTCTTACTCATAAAGGTAATAGGTTTGTCGTCTTGCATTAAAACTGCTCTGATGCCCTTTCCACTAGCATCGGTTTCAACTACAAATGTCTTAGAAAAATTTGGCAATGCTAAAACTGGGGCTGATGTCCTAGCCTTCTTCAGCTAATTGAAGGCAAAATCTGTCTCCTCTCCCCAAGAAAAAATATATTTCTTCAATAGCTCCATGAGTGGTTTACTAATCAGCCCGTACCCTTTAATAAATTTTCTGTAGTAACCCGTAAGGCCAAGGAACCCCCTCAACTGTTTGATAGTCTTAGGTTGTGGTCATTGTGTCATAGAGGCTATTTTTGACGGGTCAGTACCCACACCTTCTTGAGAAATTATAGGGCCCAAATATTCTAATTGAGTTTGTCCAAAAAGACATTTACTCATCTTAGCCTATGGATTATTATCTCATAATAACCCCAAGACTGTAGATAAATGATGCAAATGATCATCCCAATTTGAGCTATAGATTAATATGTCATCAAAGAAAACAAGCACGAACTTTCTTAGAAAATCTTGAAATACCTTGTTTATCAAAGACTGAAATATGGCGGGAGCGTTACACAACCCAAACGGCATCACCAAGAACTCATAATGACCATTGTGAGTTCGAAAGACAGTCAAGTGTCTAGCCTCGGGAGTCATTAAGATCTGAAAATAACCCGACCTAAGATCAATCTTCGAAAAATACATAGCCCCGTTGAACTCATCCAAGAGTTCATCAATAATTGGTATTGGATAATTGTGCTTGATTGTAAGGTCATTGAGATATCTATAAGCAATATAAAGCCTCCAAGTACCATCATTCTTCTTAACCAAAATCACTTGGGAGGCATAGAGACTCTTGCTCTCTTGGATAACCCTTGTATTAAGTAAACCTACCACAATTTTTTCAATCTCTTGCTTGTGGGTATGGGAAGTTCTGTAGGGGTATTGTTGTTGTGGAGTACTTCCCGATTTCAACAATATTTTATGCTTAACCCCTCTCTCCGGGGGTAGACCTACAGGCTCAACAAAAACATCCTGAAATGAATCTAATATCTTATGTAAGGAAAAATTGTAACCGCAGGAAGTAGAAACCTGAGTGAGCAAATATATCTCCTCCACCTCCTCATAGGCATCCGAGTGCATTAACTGATATAGGAAAGACTCTGAGATGAATTTCAATCAGTAGAAGTCGTAAAAGCCTATAGTGTAACTCGTTTACCTATTAAGGTGACTGTAAAATTCATTTTAGCATAGTCCAATTCTATAAGAGTGCAGGACCGAAACCAATCTCCACCCAAAATTAAATCACAACCCTCATTCCTTAACAATCTTAAAGAATATGAAAATGAATGGGACATCATCTTCTAACAAAAATCTTCCACTTGATGAGAGCTTACCATTTTATCACCATTAGCTATCCTCACCAAAACTAAGGTTGTCTTGGATAAGGGACACTCTAGTTTCTTAGCTATGGCTGCCTTGATGAAACTGATAGTGCTCCCCGTATCAATTAGAATATGTAATTTGTGATTCTCAAATTCACCCCAAAGACGCATAGTAGTAAGGTCTCCCTCCCCCGATGCCGCATTGAACGACATCTGGATTTTCTCAATAGGATCGGTAGGCATAGGGTCAGGTAGAGGAAAATTTGGGAGATAGTGATCCAGTGTATGCAGGTTAACATTCTCTGGTAAAATCATGTAGGCAAGTTTCTGTTTACATTTGTAGCTAAAAGCGTATGGTTCATCACAATTGTAACATAGACCCTTTTCTCTCCGAGCCACAATTTCCGTAGGTGTTAGTATTTTAAATGGTGGTTTGGGAGGAATAGTTTGTGACTTGACTGAGCCTCTCCCAGAAGAATCAAACTATTTACCTTGCTGAAAGTTAGGATTAGAGTTAGGGTTAAGGTTAGGGTTAGGGTTAATGGACCTAGAATAAGGTCAAAATTTCTTAGATAGAGCCTCCAAGGTAATTTCTTGTTTCTTTCCCAAGTTGATAGCCTGTTGCAACGTAGTTAGTTCAAACATATTTACTTAGATTGCAATTCCTCAATAAGACCACAGATGAATCTAGCAACAAAATAAGACTTTGAGAATTCTTCCCCTTTAAGCAACATCAAATAGGCCTTTAACTCCTCAAATTTATCAACATATTCCTTGAATGACCCCATTTATTTCAGTTTAGTGAAAGCAGCGATAATAGACGCTTCTTTCAATTCCTCAAACCTAGCGGAAACGATCTCAATAAATTGATCCCAAGTGAGATCAGATTGTTTGATTGAAAAATTCTGAAACCATAAAGCCGTCTTGCCATCAAAATGCATAGATGCCAAATGCATCTTCTGTGAATCTAGGATGGTTGGGATAATTTTAAAATAACTGTTGCACTTTAATATCCAAACCCTCAGATTAGTACCATCAAACCTCGGAAATTCCACCCGAGGAACAGGGATGTGAACGTTCACGAAAATAGGATCCATTAACTGGGTGATTTTCTGAGCATCAGAAGCACGAACAAATGGTGGTACTAGAAGATCCCAAGGTGGGGTCTCCTAATAATGAATCCCTATCTGAGTTGTTTTTCCCTTTATCATTGTTTAGTAGAAGAAGCTGTAAATTAGAAAGCGTATTTGTAATGCTCTAATTTACAAGCAATACCTGAATATTGATCTGTTAAACCTGTGTGTCACGCCCCAAAATCTTTCACTTAAAAATATCAGAATTTTTCATTTTTGGGCGTGAAGAGAGAAAGGAGAAGAAGGCGAGCTTGATATAAAATAGAAAGAAAATGAGAGGGTAAGAAGCAGAACACTTGGAACATCGGATACAACCGATAAAATGGAGTTTTGAAAATCTTGCGCAGTGGAAGTAAACTTTACATGATAAAAATCCTTCGGCACAAAGCCGGGAGAGATCATAGCAGTGGAAAAACATCAGGATCTTTTACATAGAAAAAGAACAGTTTAACATTTTACAAAATGTGGAACATCGTTTCACATAGCTTTAAGAGACAAAACCAGAAGATGGACACAGCTGATAGGACACCCTTCTCTCTACGTGTCAAAATTCTCTTCTCCTCCTGTAGTGTGAGTACAGATTAAGGGGTGAGTGCGTTGAATACACTCGTAGGGAATAACATCCGCATCTTATAACAGTCAACAGTTATACAATACCAGGAATATAACACTCAGCCATGTTGCCATAGTATAACATGATCAAATAATCATAACATATGACCACATCTTTTAGTATATCTCAATCATACTTCAATAGGGAAAACTGTAAACAGTTACAGAGTTAGAAATTACCCCCACCTCGTTCGGTGGTTACCACGTGAGTAGCGAGTACCAAAGATCCCGTACCTCGGATCTCGTGTCTCAAAGTTCAATCAAACTGATAGCCTACATACGTTACAGTATTCTTAGATCCTTAATAATGTATAATTAAAGCGATAAAATACTCCGGCGGAGAAACGATTATTAAATACCCAACGGATCGAGAGATCTAAAGATTGGAGTCCAAGAAATGAGAGGATCAGATCTGCCCAAGTGGCTGAGAAGATAGGAAATGAAATTTGGGTCACGATAAAAAAAGAATGAGCTCGATCGGAGTTTAAACGAGCTCAAATGGAGCATTTTAAGTTTAGGGGTAAAATGGTAATTTTGGTCAAAAGGTTGACTTTGACCGGGCCCACGGACCCCTGATCAACGATGTCTCGTCATCGACGACTCGATACGGATGAACGATGGAAAGAAAATGAGGTTCGGATCGAAAACACGGCGTCGGGTGCACGTCGGCACCCGACGGGTGCGCACGGTGCGCGCGGCTTCCCGACACCCGACGGCTGCCGAGTTTTCTCGGCAGCGGGTAGAGCCCCTCAGCTGGCTGCCGAGTTTTCTCGGCAGCCATTCCCCAAATTTTCCCGATGGTGGCCTGCTCGAGCAGGCCACTTCCCGATGTCGCCCGGCGCGGCGGCGCCGCCTGCCGCCACCACTTACCTCGTCGGATACCTTGCACCACCGGCTACTACCTTCGGCCGTCCATCGCCGGATTTCGGTGGTGAATAGTGCCTGAAATCTAGCCGCAAAATCCTTCGAAGCCCTGTTTTTTCCAAAATCATACCTCACCCAAAAACTTCCGGTCACCACTTAACTCCGACCACCCCTCTAACCTCCGGTCACCGGCCGGCGACCTCCTTGTCGCCGGCAACCCCTAACTCCGGCCACCAACCCTCATTCCTACATAAAACACACACGCATGCTTTCATATATAAACACACACTCACTGTTCCACTTTGGCCGGCGACTCTCCCCTGCCACCTGGAACTCCGGCCGGCGACCTCCAGTCGCCAGCCACCACCTGTTGGCCGTGCATACACACTCCTCCACCACTCAAAACACACACACGTACAAATATACATACACACACACGCTTACAAACTAACTTGGCCGGCGGCCACCTGTTGCCGGCCACCATTGCCAGAGCCTCACCGACGACCTCCCGACGTCGGTCCACCAATCACACACGGCGGCGCCACCCGGCACCGCCCCCAACAGCGAGCAAGACACACACACATAAACACACCCCAACTCACACACACATGCACGCTATATATATACTGCACTGTTCCGGCCCGGCGCCGCCACCTCCCCGACATCACCACCACACCACACCAGCAGCTTCTCCGACCACCGCTCCGACAAGAAGAAGAGGAGAGAGAGAAATCAGAAGAGAGAGAAAGGGTGACGAGGGTTAGGGTTTGGGCTATTTTTCACCGTTTTCCGGCGAACGAGAAATCGGATTTGAATTCCGAGACCTAATCTAGATTCGTCTCGTCGAGACGAACATCGTGTGCGAAAATCAGCC
This sequence comes from Scutellaria minor, assembly GCA_954870855.1. Classification (NCBI taxonomy): domain Eukaryota; kingdom Viridiplantae; phylum Streptophyta; class Magnoliopsida; order Lamiales; family Lamiaceae; genus Scutellaria; species Scutellaria minor. The sequence goes on from OX940733.1 coordinate 11,466,415, forward strand.
GAACCGACAACTTTGAATTTTTTGGCCATCGGTCGGTAGCGGCGGCGCCGCATCGGAGATAGAAACTCAAAAAGAGAGAGGGAGGAGAGAGAGACTTACTCGTTTTCATCGCTTTCGGCTCGTTCAGAAAAACGGTGAAAAATGAATCGGAGGAGCCCCTATTTATAGATTTTCCGAAATCACTATTTATCCAAAATATCCAAACACTATTCATCGGTTGACTTTTCCGATGTCACTATTCACGTAAATATCTTCGTTTCCAATCACCGTAAATATCTTCCGATTTTCCAAAACTTCCGATTTTGCCCTTTCTGTCACCGTTTGATCTACGGGTCTCCGATTGACCCCTAGTTCGTTTCTATCTTCTCGTATTTCCAAGACGCATCTTATGGTATAAGAATATTCTATATACCATGTCCAAGAAAAAATATCGATTTAAGTCACACGTTAAACACGTATCTGATACCCATGTAATAAATTTAAATAGTCAAAATAAACGCACCTACTCATTAAGTCATGTGTTAAATATTTAATTAATCAATTATGCTCGTTTTGATCTGGGGCGCTACACTGTGATTGTTTCCTATAGTTTTGCATCCTTAGCTTGCCATCGAAATGATTCAACGGCAAGTATATTTTCTAATTTCTTTTGTGCCTCTTGCAGGTCTTTGAAGCGTGTTCCCTCCGTCATGGAAACATGAGATCAACCTGTCTCGTGATACCAAATGTAGTGATTTGTTCACTAATTATATTTTTGTAATTTTCTGAATAACAAACTGTAATTAAATTGAGAGAAAGAAATTGGGAGGAAGATGATCGAGAAGGAGGAGAGAGAATTAAGAGAGAGAAGATAGTTAGAATTTTCTGCATACGCATTCATCCATTATCCCACGCCTAATACACTCTAGAGGGGACCACTGTCCTTAATTGAAAATAACAGCAGCTAAAGTATTCACAAGAAAAAGACTTAAAGTAGATGGACTAATCTGCAATATATGATCTGCTTAATTAATAAAACTATCCAATGGCTGATACTCATATTTCTTCACCACCATCTGGACTGCTCTGATTTACCCCGAGATGCGTACCCATCTTTTGTCCTAACACCACTAGTTGTTCCTTTACTTTCCCATCTTCCTCCATCTCAGATGCTTCACCTCCGTTTCTAGCCGATTCCTCCTCGACACCTGAAGACTTTTCTCCGACGGACTCGACTACGCCGGTGTTCATGACATCTGGTTGTCGAAAAACTTTTATGGCACCCAAATTAAAAAATCCCCATAATATTGAGGGAAAATTGAGTTGATGTGGTTATTTTTAATCTCAAGTCATTAAAAACAATAAATTAATTCAGAATTTAAAAAAAACAACATTATATAAACCTAACAATCTTAAAACAAAAACAAAATCACAACTTGGAATCCTTAAAAATAAAAAATAAAAACGAAATTAAAATCAGATTGAAAAAATTGTTTGTCAAATTAAAACAAAACTGAAAATTTGTTTGATATTTAACGTAGGGATGTTAAACGGACCATGGCCAGAACGGACAGTCCATTTAAATTTAAAAAAAATAAGGATAAGGTTGAATATTTCTTACTCATTTAAATTTAACCATTTAACCCGAAACCTCTTTAGCCTGAAATTCGTTGGGACCAACCCGACAATTAACCGATTGGCCTGCTAGCCCGTATTTTTTTAATTTTTTTTAAAATTAGATTAATTTTTTTAGTTTTAAGTATATAAAATATAATACAAATGTCCAATTATATTTGTATTATCCTAAATTTAATGTCTTCAAATTTGATTTATAAGAATTAACTATAGGAAATAAATAAAATAATAACAAAATACCACCTATAAACTATATAATATCAAACAATTAGCTAATAAATGTGTACAAATAACAAGTTTCCTCATATTTGTTGCAATTTATAGTCATTTTAATGGTTTCATCAGTAAATTTCAGCAAGTATGAACTCTCAATGGTAATCTTGTCACGCCCCATTTGTAAAACATATTTTTATCAGAGTTGCATAACGGGCGTGCAGAGAATGAAAACAAGAGCATACATTTTAAATCATAAGAAGAAGATAACAGACGATAGAAAGGTTTACATATACAATACATTGGCACCAGCCGAAATAAAATGTTTTAAACCTTGAGTAGTGGAAAATCTTACAGGATCAATCAAAAGAAAAACAGTATAGCTTTACAAATGTGAAATATTAAACTATTGTTTCAACATCAAGTTTTAAAAAACACAAAGATATAACTTGATATGACATCACCCTCTCTACGTATTTTGATTCTTGTCATTTCCTGTAGTGTGAATACAGATAGAGGTGAGTGCGTTGAATGAGTGCGTTGAATACACTCGTGGGGATAATTTCCATATTTTAACATTTATTAAGCAATTTAAACAAATCAAACATATATAAGTTCGACAATTAGACACAGTACATAGAATGCATAGCACATAAAAGCAAATAGGTGCGGGAGTAACCCGTCTTACCCTACATAATGGTTTTTATACCGTTGGTGCTTTTTACGATCCACTAGTCCGTAGCATGCAAAAAGGTTTTTATACTGTTGGTGATTTTTACGGACCACCAGCCCCTCCATAGCATACAAAATGATTTTTATACTGTTGGTGATTTTTATGGACCACCAATCCCTCCGTAGCATACAAAATGGTTTTTATAACGTTGGTGATTTTTACGAACCACTAGTCCCTCCTTAGCATTTTTTTACGGACCATTAGTCACTCCGTAGCATGAATGTGGATCTTACTTTATTCACAATATAATCATGATGCATGCATGAACATACTTATCACAACATATAATCGCAGCACGTAGGGTTCAACAATCCATATATAAAATACGGAAAACATAAACATATAGAGATTAGAAGTTACCCCCATCTTGTTCGGTGGTAATCCCTCGTGATACGTTGAATTCTAAGCCTTAAGATCTTTTCTTAACTCGAAAGCCTACACAGTACGACGGTAGCGTCCCCAACACAGTGACACTGACTAGCGACAGAGAGTATCCGGCGAGGGAGAGAGAGAGTCCGACGGGTAAGGGATAAAGGAGAGAAGAGAGAGAAAGGGAGAGAGAAAGAGGGTTTGGCTAGGTTTAACCGATCGTTTCCCGATGAAGGAGCCGTTGAAACGCAAAATCGAGCCCGAATCTGAAACGGGCTTGACAAAAGCTATAAGAGGTGAGAAGATCGGCCAAAACGGAGGGGTAGCAGTGGCGGCGTGGCGGCCGTCGGCCGGAAAACAGAGTTAAGAGAAGAGAGAGAGAAGAGAAAATATCTCCTTTACGATTCCTTTCGTACTATATATAGATCTTTTTCAAAATATCTTTACTTTTTACTTTTACGTAAAATATCTTACTTTTTCAAAATACCTTATTTTTTCAAAATATCTTATTTTTTTATAAAATATCTTACTTTTTACTTTTTGATCGAAAATATTTTTTTTACGATTTTTCATATTCTTCGTGTTTTTGGCCACGAACCCTTAATGAGCCGTCCTTTAACATTTTAACTTGCGTTTTTTTTTTCCGACTATGATACCTTTATTAAATATAACTTATGCTTTTCGATTAAAATATACACTAGATAAGTTAATCATGCATTATTTCGTTTTTCTGAAATGCACGTAATTAAATCAAATAATTAGGAGTTTAATTATTTAATTAGTCAATTATGCATCGTTTTGTCCTAGGCGTTACAAATCTAACTTAATGATGTTTTTGCAATCTATAACATTTAATTTTATATGTAAATTTTGAATGTTATGTATATTTTAACTCAAAAAATTATATTTAAAATATAAATATATATTTTTATTCATAGCGCGATAATAACTCGTTTAGCCGGAAGCCCATTAGGATTAGGTCCCAATATTCGAGGCCCGTTTAAGTTGGCCCGTTTAACCCAAAGCCCGCTTAACTCGAAACTCGTTAGGGCTAGCCCGAAACTGCTAGAGCCAACCCGTTTAAGATCCCTTATTAAACCAAACCCAAAATCCTTAATGAAACAAATCTATCAATCAATGATAAAAACAATTCTGCGATTGCAAATGTTCAAGCAATTGAATCCCTTATTCACATCCAGAAGGCTGATGCTAAGGAGAACTCTGCTGCAATCGATTTTCCGTTAGTTAGTTTAATCCTCCACCCCAACACCCAAGCCGCCACTGTGAAGTAATTTGGGTTTCAGATTTTGAGATCAATATTCAAGACTCTTTCCCTTTTGTGTAATGAGAAATCTCTAAAATGAGTATTAAGAATTAGGTTCTTCACGATTTGGGAATTTTTTGAAGAAATCCTAAAGGAAAAGGGAAGTGTTGATTTAGGGTTCTTTTAGTCCCCCCGATTTCATAAATTTTTCATTTTTAATTTTCACTTTTCAGTTTTGTTTTAATTTTATTAATGTTTTAATGATTAAGATTTCATTTTTCACTTTTTTTATTAATTTTTTTATGATACATCAACTTAATTTTCCCTCCATATTTTGGGGATTTTTGAATTTGGATGACACAAAATTATTCCTACAGCCACGTCAGTCTGGAAAAAAATTTCGACGAAAATTGGATTAAAATTGAAAAAATCGTCAATTGAAAAATGCATAATTAGAGGAAAAAAATTGGACAAGATATATAGGACGAAAAATAATATTTTCCCAAGAAATATATATGCCCAAAGTTCGAACACTTAAAAGAAAATAAAAACTCTCAATTAAATTTGCACATATATATTTCGTTTTATTTATATTTATTTTCTAAGTGAATTTTTGTATATTTATTTATTTATATATTTAAACAACAATAAAATTACAAATAGACTGAGAGTAAAAATAGAATGTGCATAAGAAAGCAGACAGAAATTTCACCCAATCTAAATTATTCTACCCACCGCTACTTTTGTCTATTATATATGTACTATATAACAAAAAAGTATACTATACACATATGAGTTTGAGTTTCATTATAAAAACAAAAACCCATTTTCATCAATTATTTTTTATATTGTGAATTATGATTTGATTTGTTTCACACAATTAAATTTGGGGTAGCACCTAAAACTACACCAACAAATATGGTGTATTCCATATTTACCACAACAAATATAATAAGTACCATTTCTACACAAATTTAAAGTCATCTAGTCAAAGTCAAAAGAGAATCTTGGTCATATTTTCGTGTAAGATATCATCTAAGTTTGGAAAAATTGACAGAATATTTTGAGTTAAATATTCGCTCATATAGATTGTGTAAGTGGGGTTTTTTTTCGTCCAACTTTTCGTGTAAGACTTCACTTAGGGCTGGAAAATACGTCCTCTTGTAATTTTCAATTTTGACCGCATATATTCATCTAATTGGTGTGCTTCATAGGTTTTATTTTGCCTTTCTAGAAGTCACCGTTGTTGGAGTTGAATCGAATCTCTCAATTTGCATCTAAAGACATAGATAAAAAGAAATGAATGTGGGGCTTTCTCAAGAAGAGGTTAGTTTTTCCCAAATCGTGTAAGATTGTATTTAGTTTTGGCCGCAATTTGATTTTTAGTTTTCGAAAAGTTGAAATAAAATCGTGTAAGATTTGGGGCTTTCTTTTGATGATTTCGTGTAAGATTGAATGTTTGTCGAAATAAAATATGCATGTTTCTGTAAGATTGAGTCGAAATTTCACAGTTATTAGTTTTTGGAATGTTGAAATTGAATTTCGTGTATGATTCATTTGAATTGGTTGTTCGCAAATTTGAGTTTTTTGTTGAATTTTGATTAGCAAACTTCCTGGAGAAATTTAGGGCAGCTTAAACAAAAATTAATTAGGGCATAGGCTTACATGCACTAAAATTTGCAGAAACTAGGTTTACACAAAAATTTAAGAAAAATAGGCTTACATGAAATTTCCAGGAAAATAGGCTTACACAAAAATTCCCAATAACAAGGCTTTACGAAAATTTCCAGAAACAAGCTTACACGAAAATTTCCTAAAATAGGCTTACACGAAAATTTCTAATTTTAGGCTTACAGGAAAAATTCCATAATTTAGGCTTACAAGAAAATTCCCAAATTTACGGTTACACAAAAATTTGCTATTTAGGCTTACACAAAAATTTTCAAATGTGAGCTCTTACACGAAAATTTTATTAGTTAAAGACTTATACCAAAATGTACATTTTTTGGCTTATCCGAAAAATTACATAGTTATTAGGATTATTACACGAAAATTTACATGGTTATTTTTTGGTTAATCACTAAAATTTACATGGTTATTATTAGGCATACACAAATAATAATAATAAGCATATCATGAAAAATTGTAGGTAAAAATTTTTACCATAGAGTTTTTGCCGATCGGACGTGTGTCACTATTTCAGACCTTCGTGCAAGATTTGTTGAAGGGGAGTTTCACCAGAGCGATGATGATACTATCAAGATAGCCAAGATCCTCATACTATACTACATTTTATTCGGAGTTGACACAGAAAATACCCAAATGGATATTAGATTTGGAGTTTAGTGGAACAGGATGAGAGATGAGAGAGCTTCCCATGGGGGAAGCTCTCCTAAGTCCTGTCTCACATTGCTACGACATATGGAGAAACTGCATAATACTATTCCTCCGCAGCAGGGGAATCAAACCTACACATATCACTTTTACGGATTCTTTATTGCTCTACTGGTGAGTTGTGTTTTAGATAATATGTTACAGTATCTAACTTGTTATTAAAATCTTACTAACATTATCAAAATCTTACTAACAATATTAAAATCTTACTAACATCAAACGAAGATATTTCTATTGGATACGAGGATCCAACATTCAAAATTGTTGTTGAAATATCAACAGGGGTAGTATTTTGAGTTGTTGTTCCCTCCACTCTTGCAGATACTCCAACATCTATCCTTTTGAGGGAAACAAAAACAACAAGAGCCTCATCGATCATGGACAGTAAAATTTCTAAATAAGAGTCATTCTTTATTTTAATCTTTTTCACTCTTCCATTGTGTCAAGTGGTGTGTGAAACTCATATTCCCAACAACTCGTGTCAGACACCCACAATTCCATGAATTGAAAATAATAAATTATCTTTATTAATTTGAAGGTGAAGCAGCTCTTGAGTACCATTTTTGTACTCTATACCTTTCCAATAACCTCCAAACCAAACCACTACAGATATAAAAATCTTTTTTTCTTACTGTTTGGCTAAAAAAAAAAAAATTAAATTATCAGATCATCAGTAATAATAAATTAGTTCTATGAAAATAAATTACAATTATAAACCTAAAAACATATAACATACAACATACAAATTCTAAATATATTCATTTTGCCCTTAAAAAAAATATATTAACCAACTAAATAGTAATAAAATATCAATACATAAAAATGATAAGTTGATTGTCGAGAATTAATTAAAATGGAATCCTCTTCCTAAAAATCATTTAACCCTTTTAAAAAATATCGTGTAAGGTGGGGCAAAAAAAAATGTAGGCTATGAATGGGGAAAAAAAATAGTGTAAGGCTATAAATGTTATAAAATATTTGTGTAAGCCTAAAACTGGGTTAATTTTCGTGTAAGCCTAAAAATTGGTTATTTTTCGTGTAAGGATGGAATGGGTTAGTTTTCGTGTAAGCCTCAAAATGAAATATTTTTTGTGTAAGCCTGAAATGGGTTAATTTTCATTTACAAATAATTTTTGTGTTGTCCTAAACTTCAGTTTGAATTTTCGTGTAAGCATACAATTTAGGGCTAATTTTCGAGTAAGCCTATATTATTCCAGAAATGTAATTTTTTTGAAAAATTCATCTAAGCATGTTTTGAAAATATTAATTTCGTGTAAGCATTAATTCATTTAAGCCTTAAATATCAAGTATTATAGTTTTCAGTTCAATAGGCTTACACGAAAATATTAAACAACATACTATTAAATTCAATGAAAATACATCAATATCTTATACTATTAATTTTTTTTAACAATATCTTACATGAAAATTATAAAATTGAACAAGATATTATATAAAAATTCAAGCTTAAACGAATAAAACTCAACCATCAAAATACATACCTTTCAACGAAATTATATTTTCCAAATAGAGAGCCCTTTCAACGAAATGATTTTTCTCCAAATAATGTTAAGCCAAGATCCTCTTCTTGAACTTCCAGAGAGCAATTTCTCTAAATAATAATTTCGGATATGTTTGGGGGAGCACATATAATACGTGTATCAAATGACATTAAACAGAAGAGGATAATATTGTTTGCATGTGATTTTAAATTTTTTTGTCATATATCATTTTGCATGGCACTCCTCAGCACACCATCACATCAATACACTGTTAGCATGCGACACTTTTTACCCATCAAGTACACCTTTATACTTTTAGTGTAGAAATGGACATAATTATACATATTAGAATGAGAGCCCAGACTAATCTACCATTTTATAAATAATATAATCTCATTCTACCCCTCAATATAAAATAGTGTTCATAATAGTAAAAAATATAAGAAGTGATCCCAATATACCCCCTAAATCTGTCAACTGACCAAGTATTAATTGCTCCTAACTACCTATTTCACATCATTGACACACATGACATAGATATAGGGTAAACAAAATTATCTTATTAACTTTACGAACATTTAGTTTAATGTTTCACGAACATTTAGTTTATTGCTTCACGAACATTAATTGAAAATATAACCTTACACGATAATTAACATTAATTTGAAATTTCACGATCAAAAAAAATTGAGAAATGAGAATGAAACTTTACACGAACAATTAAGATAAATTTACACGAAAATTAATTTATTTTCTTAACCTTACACGAAGATTACCTAAAAATTTGAAAGTTCACGAACATTTAAAATTGAATATAAAATGAGAAATGAAAATCTAAAATTACACGAACATTATAGATAAAGTTACACGAATATTAATATATTTTCTTAAAGGTACACGAAGATTACATAAAAAATTCTACTTTCACGAACATAAAAAATTGAACATTAAATGAGATGTGAAAATGTATATTTACACGAACATTATGGATAAGGCTACGCGAAAATCAATCTATGTTGCACGAAGATTAACATAAATTTCTCATAGCAAGTATTTATGGGCCCAACAACCCCATGGGCCCCATCTCCTGAAATTTCATGTAGCCCTAATTATTTTGACCAAAATTCTTGTGTCTCTTCCTCCCAGAAACTACCAAGCGTGAAAAAAAAATTACCACAACCTCTTCCTCTTCGATTTCATCCCATTTGCGAATCGGTAATTTTTTTTGGAGAAGGAACTCTTACACGAAGATTATGGCGTCGAACAATGTTAGTCTTCCCTTTCATTTAATTAAAGTTTGGATTATGGGTTTGATTTTTTTACAGTTGGATTGCTCCGATTTATGCTCGATTACTTGTTTGTAGTTTGAATTTGTTATTCGAAATTTGTCTATTTACGTTTATTTGCTTGTTGGGTAATGGCCGAATAGGTTTATTTGTTGAGTTGTTGGTTTGTTAGAATAAGGCCATTGATGTTGATTTTTTTTCTGTATATTTAGTCTTACTTGAAAATTTTGCAGAGATTCTGGAAAATTAGGCTTACACGAACATTTCCAAAAAAATTATAACGCTGCACGAAAATTAATTGAATGTTACACGAACATTTCCTAAAAAAACTAAACCTTACACGAACATTTCTCAAAAAATTGAATTTTACACAAACAAAGCATAAAAAAGTTAAATTTTACACGAACAATTCTTAAAAAAATTAAATGGTGCACGAACAATTCTTAAAAAAATTAAATTTTACTCGAACATCTTGTTAAAAAAATTAAATTTTACACGAACATTTCTTAAAAAAATTAAATGGTGCACGAACAATTGAAATGAAAAATTAAATTTCACTGAGAACATCTCTTAAAAAAATTAAATTTTACACGAACAATTCTTAAAAAAATTAAATGGTGCACGAACAATTGTTAAAAAAATTAAATTTCACTGAGAACATCTCTTAAAAAAATTAAATTTTACTGAGATCATTTCTTTAAAAAATTAAAATTTACACGAACATTTGTTAAAAAAATTAAATTTTACACGAACATTTCTTAAAAAAAATATAATTTACACGAACAATTCTTTAAAAAAATAAAATTTACACGATCAGTGGTTAAAAAAATTAAATTTTACACGAACATTTGTTAAAAAAATTAAATTTTACACGAACATTTCTTAAAAAAAACATAATTTACACGAACAATTCTTAAAAAAATTAAATTTTACACGAACAAGTCTTAAAAAAAAAAATTCTACACGATGATTTCTTAAAAAAATTTAATTTTACACGACAATTAAACTTAAAGATTGGGTTGACATTAAAAAAATTAATTTTTACATGAAGCTTAAATTTAAATATTCCAACAACATTAAAAAAATTAGTCCATTATTAAACCAACATTAAAGAATTAAATAACGACAAAATTAATTATTTACTTAAGAATCATATGATTATATGAAAATCTCAAAAAATTTAATAATACAAAATAATTTACAACATTAAGCGAACATAAATATGTAATATTTTTGAAGTATATTACGTAGCTATTATAATGTATTGTTTGAAATAAGAAACCATTTACAATCATATACAATGATATAGAATAAACTTGGTAGCTTTATCCTTTGAATAAAATGTTTATTATTATGCCGAGAATTTTGAATAAATTTTGAATAAAAATCTTTTAATTGTGAAACAAAAATGAAATAAAAAATCATGTCATTTAGTCAGAAATATTTGACACTCTTAACAATATATCTCATGTCATAACTTATAATAATTGAAATAATAATTTTTTTTAAATAATTATCAATCAAATGTCATTTATAGATATTTGGTGCACTGTATTTGTTCATGCTCCTTACAAAATAATAAATCATGAAATAATGTGGGGTGACTATTTATTTGTGTAATTGACCCTCTTTGAAAAATGTGTTCAAACAATTACGTAATATATGAATAAAAAATTGTATGTTTCCACAATTTGTAAACATTTTATACTTCATGGTCATTTTTCTATTAATAATTAACCATCTATTTAATTGACTTAAATGTGGATAATTATTATTTTTTGCATATAATATTTTGTCGTATATGCAGTTAGATCGTTGATATTGCTTGATAATTACATAATTAGATAATTTTTATTATTTTAGTACTATTGGGTCTGTGAGGGTTGCCAGGATACGTTGGCATATATCAATGGGTATACTCGTTTGAGCATATTAGATGAAATCAAGGAAGAGTTGTTGCGCATTGGGAGAGATTGCCTGTTGGGCCTTCTGAGCTCATGTTTCGGCCATTTTCTGAGGTGGCAGACTCAGCTAGAAAGTTGTAAGACCTTTCTACGCGTGTTGATGTCACGTGAGATACGTAGGCCAGATACCCCTGCAGATGAGCGTTGGTTTCTTATTGGTCGAGACCTCTGTCTTTGTCGATTCACGCGGAGAGAGTTTGCTTTGATCACTGGATTGCGATTTGGTGATTCCGACTTCGATCCAACTAAGACGCATGTTCCACCAACAGATGAAGTATATTACAGAGTTCACACCAGCTGGGATCGTGTGACTATCGCTGATCTTCGGGATCGATTTATCGCTGGCGAGTGTCGTGCAAGAAGGGATGATTCTTTGAAGATTGCGAAGATCCTCATTCTCTACTGTATTATCTTCGGAGTTGATATCGGGAAATCGACAGTTGATTTATGGGTTTGGGATCTAGTCGAGCAGGAGACAATATGGGAGAGTTTTCCGTGGGGCAAGATATCTTACCTGATCCTCCTCCGATATATGTCCAAGCTACCCACAACAGTGCCACCACAAAGGGGGAACAGGGTGTTTAGATACCATTTCTACGGTTTCTCGATGGCTTTACTGGTTAGTTGTTTTTTATTTTTCCATATTCTTTACGTGTTTTCTTTTATACACGAATATGTATGCTAACCAATTAAATAATTATCTTCAGATGTGGAGTTTCGAGGCGATTCCCGTTATGCGGAGTTTTTCCTATTACCGAGTGCGGACAGATTTCGACATGCCTCGCTGTTTGAAGTGGTCCACTAAGATAAGTGACGCTGATGTCACCGATACACTTTCGGAGCAGGTATTTCATTTTGGTTAATGGTAATTCCTGATCCATCTACGTTTCAAATTTTTAAATTTGAGTTAAGTTTGTTGATGTATTGAAAACAGGTTGGGGCATGTTCTGAGATTCTAGAGTTGACTCCGGAGGAGACACTGCAGCCGTATTGGCAGAGTATTGATACTGAGCTTCATATTGGGGTACAACCAGTCTTTCAGCATCGTGGTAGGCCACCAGCGGCGGCTGTTGCTGCACCGTTTCAGGGGACTGCACGTCGCGGTCGGACAACACGGAGCACCCGATCAAGCCGTACTGTGAACATGCCGGACGAAGCTCCCGATGCAGATCGAGAGTTGCATGGCTCCCCGGATAGGGCATATGATCATCATACGATGTCGGAGCCCAGTTCAGCACAGCATGCTGATGCCCCTATTGCGGCTAGGCCGATGAGCCGAAGACACCACCAGTATGTCCCTTCATCAGACGAAGGGACACATGGTCCGACAGATGATGGCTTGTACGCTCGGTTGAGCCGTTTGATCGATAGTCATCACACGGAGATGCAGAATTACGTGGGGGAGCGGTTTCATCAGATGGAGACTCGGATCCCCAGCTTGGTGCATGACGCGGTGTATCAGGAGACACAACGTTTGGAGTTGGAGATCCCATCGATGATCAGGGATGAGCTTACTCATTTCTTCGGTGATAGGCAATCATTCTATCAGTATTACCACCCACAATCGCAGCCCGATCAGTGGGCCAGTTGGGATCAGTCCGACTATGCCAATCAATATTTTACCCCACCTGTTCCACATCAGTCGTCAATACCTCACGCCGGCACTTTCTATGGTCCGTTAGACTTGAACGCCGGTTCAGGTAAGCTTGATGCAGCGCTCTCAGTAGGAGAGGGACATGACGTCCAGGATACGAGCGCCGGCCTCCACGCGGTGAGAGAGAGAGCTCCGTCTCATCTAGTCAGAAGTCCGTACACACGTGTGGATTTTAGGAGAGATACTTTGACTATGGATGAGTTCGTTGCATGGATCGACCACTGTGCAGATGAATCTGAGTGGTACGTTTGTTACATTGTGCTTCTTTATTACATGATTATTTTTTTAACTTTTGTTGTTTGCACTAATGAACTCAATTACACTGTTGCAGGCGTAATGTCGGTGTCGGATTCCCAGTTGGACCCGATTTCTTCAGGCTTCTTCTGAATTCGTCAGAGGATACTAATTACGAGGTTTGAGCATATTTTGCCTCTTTTCAGTTGCTAATCTATTTTTCAAATGTCATGTTATATGGCTAGATTAGAAAATGTTTTGACCCGATTTTTTCATTATGTTAGGCCATCGACGTGTACTTGAGGATTCTTCAGTTACAGCCCACGCTGGCTGGGATTTAGGTCAGGCCACATCTGCAGGGGCATTATCAGATATTGAACTGCCATTTTTTTGTAAGTTTTTTTACACTTCATATAAACATAATTATTTCTTCAAATTTCTTCTCAATTCTTAAAATTGACACTTAATCATATAGGAGACCTACAAAGAAATTTGGTTGAAGAAGCACAGAAATGACGCCGCGGACTTCAAATATGTCTACCCTACGCGAGAGACATTTCCTACACCTGAGTTAGATCGTCTTATTGAGTATACTGAAGGCACGCGACCCAAATGGGGTCACACGAAGCCGTGGTGGAGGGACGTTGATGATGTAAGTAAACATTCATTTTATTTAATATTTTTCATGCGTTAGATGAAGGTCTTACCTTATATTTCCTTGTAGCTGTATTTGGTGATGAATCTGGATGGACACTGGGTGGCGGGTTGTATCGATCTGAAGAAGATGAAGCTAGTGCTTTACGATAGTTTGTGGCACACTTGGGACAGGGCCAGGAAGAGTTTAAGGTACAAGCAGACGCTCCCGGTACGTCGGATACTACCTGCCTTGCTGGAGTATGTGGACTATAAAACGAGGCGTGGTGGGGATGCTTGGATTGCTGAGGAGCTGCAGCTGACGAGTGCCAACCCAAAAGTGTGTTATAAAAACGGGACGACAATTCATGTGGTATATATACGCTGAAGGCGCTCGAGAGTTGTTTGAGTGGCACTTGGCCCAGACCAGGCATAGTAGAGCCACAAGATGCTGTTAGACGTGAGATCGGGTTGACTATTTTTAGATTCTCTTCAGATGCTTCTACCATTCAGCCATTTGATTTGTGAGATTGTATGACTATTTCATATTGTGAACGTTAATATGGAGTTTTTTTACAGATATTTGACAATGGCTTCTTTTTTTGTCACATGATTTTTTCAGGTGATTTTTTTGAAATGTTTAGTTAACTTTAAAACGAGACAAGTGTTTCATTGACAAGGATAACAACAGAGAATGCATTACAATATTAATAGAAAATACAATCTTGATGTAATGAGAAGCTAATCAGGTCTCTGTTGTCTCAGATAGACCTCACATTTACGGCGTGTATGCTCCTCCGAGCCACAAACTGAACATTTTTTCTTTCTCCTATTCTTCGGCATTATTTCATTTTCGAACATTCTCGAAATGACTATATTTAACATTCGATAGTAAATGCTCGGTACATCTTGTTATATTGTGGCCAGTTTGCCCACAACGACTGCATGATCCGACCCTACGTGTAGACCCCAATTCCGGACCAGATGATGGAATTCGTTTCCCTTTTGGTCGACCAGCTTGCTTTGGTTTATCTGGTGCCCGACAGATTCATTTTTTGACTTCGCCACAGTAATTCCAATCTTGTGGGTCGGGCACTGGGAGAACCTCGTTTACCCACATACCCCTCAACCATTCCGTCGTGTAATATGGGAGCACGTATGAAGTAACTGCTTCCTTTGCAAAACTGCAACAAAACCATGAATTATGTTACATACTTATCATCAAGGGAGTAATTTCAAAATATTTTTAATCGAAAATGGTAACTTATTGCAGCACATGCGTGTGAACACGGTATCCCGTCATATTGAAAAACCATACACGTACACTTACTTCGAGAGAGTTTGACTATATAAATCTTACTCTCATTAGTCACTTTGTACTTATCACCTCTGAGTCGAGCGACCTGCATTCGTCGTCCATGTCTTACGGCATCAAGTAACTGATCATGTACAGATTTGGTGAGGATGTTTTCTCTTGCATTCGCCGCTTCTCTCCTCTCTACAAACCATTTTTCTATTATTCAACGAGCACACTCGAAGAAGGAGCAAACCGATAGCTTTCTCGTCCAAAGAAGACGAGAGTTCCAATTTTCAGCGGCATTTGATGTCATGAAGCTATAGCGTCGAATAGGACATCTAACACGACTCCACCTACTCAGGTTTGCCCTGCTTAATGTCCCAAGCGCACCTTGTATATTTGTTGCTTCAAGATTTATTATATACCTATAAAATCCAAAAGAAAAAATTGTAAATTGGTTAACATGATTACCATCTCAACATTCGTAATGACAATAAATTACTACTCGAATAGCTGAAGCTAAAAATACAAATACCTGTCGAACTCAGAGGCTTGATAACAGTATGCTGCTTTCTGAAATAGTGTAACTAATCCAGATCTGTATTTCGCAAGATTCTGCTGCAAATGATAACAACATAGACCATGACAGACTTCTAGATAGACTTCCTCGATTGCGTTACTGATACTTACGTGTTGATCAGACACTATAAGCAGATCTTCAGGACATCCAAATGTTTCACGGATATGTTTCAAAAACCACGTCCAAGAGGCATCATTTTCCACATTACCTATCCCTGTTGCAAGCGAAAATATCTGATCGTTGTCATCTTTTGTGACAGCAACAAAGCCTATACCTTTATATTGCCCCTTCAAGTGACAACCATCGATAACAATAACCGGTCGGGAATATTTTTGAAATCCATGAATAGATGCGCCCAAAGCAAAGAAGGCATATTTGAATTTTCCATCCTCGTGCGTGTCTAAGACAGTATAAGACCCGGGATTCGAACTCTTCAGCATTTCCAAGTACATTGGAAGCATCGCGAATGACTTCTTTGGATCTCCGTATGCAACCCTCATTGCATGACGTTTAGCCCTCAATGCTACTTTATAACTAATATGTAAACCATGTCGCTCGTTCATTTCTTCTATGATGCTTCTAGGGACAAGCGATGAGTTATCTTTACGAACTTGATCAGCATAGTACTCATCGATGAGAGTACTTGGGAGACGACAATGAGCACCACTGTTCAGCTCGTCCGTGCATTCATGAGGTATAAATACTGTTCGAGATTTTCCATATGCCATACTTCTCGGCTATACAAAGTTTGAACGGATAATTTTTCCGGTTGCATTTCACGTACCACCTCTGTTTCTCTGAACGCTCCACACGATACTCTACTTGATTTTCCAGATGGTAAAAACCAACTGCGTTCATCAACTCTGTTTTACTCCCAAATATGGCTCCTTTTTTCAGACTACATGGATTCGGATCATTTAGGGCAAACTCGGAGACACTAGGTTGCTCAAATGGTGGTGTATTTGGGATAAACCATTCGGGTTGTAAAATGTAGCTCAAAAATGCATCGTACGCCATTCGCTGCTCATCGTTCAAATTTTCCTGAACCTCTTGGCCTAACTTGAGGTCATCTTGGTCATTATCTGCAAGATATTCAACACATAAAATATGTAAATAAAAGATTTTTCGTTCTTCAATCTCAACAAATATGTATAATTTGAAAATTTAACATTACCACTTCCACTCTCACATCCACCGTCTGATCGTCTTTCTTGTTGTACTGGTTGTGGTTCTTGTGTAGCTTTTTTACTGATTTGTTCAAGTTGTGTATACCCCTGATCCGCGTATGCAATTGGAGAACTATTCAAATCAATACACTCCATACCCAAACTTGATGGCGGGTTCATTCCTAAGAATGGAGAAGACCAATCCTCAAATCTGTGGTACGACGATGTCCTAACCTGACTCGTCTGAACCTCATTATATAAACCCCATCGTGCATAAAACGAAGAATCGTCTGCAAGCCCTAGTGGAACTGAGGAACACTCGAAATTTTGTACATTATTCGCGATACCCGCGTTCAGTAATTCTTGATATGATGTTCCAACATTAAATACGCCAGATGACGATCCTTCAGTTATCCTATTCTGGGTTGTAGCCGACAACACACTATCGAGTGCTCCAGTATCCGCCCTTTTCAGCGAAACAAAAACGACAAGGACATCATCGACGATTGACAATAACCGACCCAAATCCGAATCATTCTTTATTTTTGTTTTTATCACTGATCCATTGGACTCCACCAGTGGCTGAATCACATATCTCCACAAATTCAAGTCCGCATGCACTATTCCATGAATTGACTCGAACAAATCATGATATGTGATTTGTTGAAACTGAAACACCTCTTTTGAACCATTTTTATACTCTAGGCCCGCCCAGTAACCTCCAAACCAAATAATGACAGACACATATCCCATCGTTTCCTAAACATTACAAAAATATATATATAAGCGCGTCAATTATTTGTTAAATGTTTTCTTTCCAAACAACGAGAATACAAATATTCCATTCATATTGGATATATTAATATGGAATGGGAAACAATCAAAACTGCAACAACATATTCATACTGATCATCAGGACTAAAAAAAAAGTAATTATTAATCATTATATAAAGAATTAATAAAATTAATTAATTTTGCATGATCATTACCTAATTACTAATGAATAAACTATTCATACTGATCATCAGTTGAAAATAATTACTACTTTCATAAACTTAAGTGTAAAATATACTATAATTTTTAATAATTATATAATTTAAAACATAACAACAAGTAACTGCTTGAAAAATGTTCACCACCTCAGTAATGTAAAATAATTATTCAACATTAATAAAAGATAATAAATGTAACCTTCATCATATATAAATAAAAATCATATAAATGTGAGAAACATCAACATAACACAAATAATTTTGTTACAAAAAATATTTTCACATATTTCTTAAAAAAAAATAGTGAAGAATTTGACTTATTTTATAATATTAGTATTGACAGTAAAATTATTTATTAAATGTAAAGTTATTCATGGAATACATTCATAATAGATTTTCAATTATTTCCAATTCACAGAATAAAATTATTTTCAGTTTATTTTTTAAATATAAAGTTATTCACAGAATACAAGAATTAAAATTTTCGTTTAGTATTAGAAATATTCAAATTTTCGTTAAACACTACATTACTAACAATTTTCGTGTAGCCTTTTAAAATTGAAAAGTAAAAAATCTCGTGTAAATTTTTTACACGAACATTAAAAATTTTCGTGCAGCCTTTTAAAATTGAAAAGTAAAAAATCTCGTGTAAATTTTTTACACAAGCATTAAAAAATTTCGTGTAACATTCAAAAAAAATTTCGTTCACACTTAAAAAATCTTCGTGTAACCCTTTACAAAATGTTAAAAATTTCGTGTAAGCTTTAAAAGGTTAAAATTTTCGGCTAACTATAATTCTTGTGCAATCTATTATGGAAATCTTCGTGGAGCCTTTGAAAATAATTTTTGTGCAGCTTCCAGTTTAAAATCTATTATTTTCGTGCAATCTATCAATTTTAGTTTAAAATAATTTTCGTGGAGCTTTCAGTTTAATAATCAGTTTAAAATCTATTAATTTATTTTTCGTGCAATCTATTATTTAACAAAAAAGAATAAAATACTAACCCTTATTTCGTGTAGAATTAAATTTAAATGTTCGTGGAGCGTCAATATATAAAATTTTCATGCAAGTGTACTAAGTTTTCAATTAAAATCTTCTAACATTTTAATTAAAATCTTCGATAATTTCAATTAAAATCTTCGTGTAGCATTCACTTTGAAGTTATTTTCTCCTATAAATTTAATTAATCAAAATCTTCGTGTAGCATTCAGTTTGAATTTATTTCTCCTAAAATTTGTAATTAATCAAAATCTTCGTGTAGCATTCAGTTTGAATTTATTTCTTCTAAAATCTTAATTATGCAAATCTTCGTGCATTAAAAATTCTCATAAAACAATGACATAAGAAATACATGTAATACTCATAAAACAATTACATACCTCCAAAATGAGAGATGTTAAAATTCTTGGTGCACCCTCCGCAACAATTTTTTTCCATGTATACAACTTTTGGGAGTGATTTAGCATTGTATGAAAAATAAGGCTTATATAGAGTTTAATATGAAAAAAAAAATTAACAAATTGCTAAATGTTAAATAAATTTCTGAACAAGTTCAATAAATCATCATGTAACATGTATGCAAATGTTCAATGCATGCAACTGCATGCAAATTTCCCATCATACTGCAAAGGTCAGACTGCCTAACTACCATGCAAGTGTCTCTTCAAATACTATTTGAGCACTATTCACTTTGACCATTCAAAAAAGGGGTAGAAAGGGCTATAACCTTATATTCAAGGTTATAATGGGTCATTCCTTATTTGTTTGGGGTTATATCTGGCCATTTCCTCTATTAGAATAGAGATGATATCAACTATATATATATATATATATGTATATTAGTGTACAGAGGCTCATTTTCTCATTAAGTTTATGTTCATATAGTTTTATAAGGGAACTTCAAGGTATATTGTCTATCTAAAGCATTCGATTAGAGGTAATTAACTCTAAACGATTAATTATATGAGACAACTTTTTTTACAAAATAATTCTGTAAATGAAATACTATTATCTACAACTCAAATCGTATTTTTAAACATATCTATTTTATGAGTTATATGTTTCAGATTGTCCCTCTCATAAATTAAGTTTGTAATGTTTTATTCAATCATACTCTCACTCTTGCAATGTAAGTTATCTTAAATATAAACTCTGAAATATGGATTTGACTTACGGTGCACAATTGACAATTATCCAATTTCAGGTCAAAATCCATCCATAATCCTCCAACTAATTACTAGGAGTATTAAACTCATCTTTATTGCAATTACTATTTCGTAATTAAAAATTTTGAAGCTGAACATGAACCACGTGGTCGACTGTACGGTCACCGCATATTATTTGATTTCCCATTTTTGGCTGCCTCATTCACACGTTCGTCTCTTTAGTCTTATTTTTGATGAAATTGTTTTTAGCAACACTTACTTATATGCATCAAGTGTATGCATTCCAAATTCATGCAACTTATCAACCCAATTCAAAGATGATTTTCATGCTCCCCATATATAGGGACGAAGTCAGGATTTGTTAACAAGGGGGTGAAATATTTTTTGTGAAATATTTGTTGTGAAATTTTTGAAATTTGAGGAAGGCGAAATCTGTATTTTTAAGTACAATTACATTGTATACGTATATATAAGTAGTTCGGTTGGAAAATTTGAGGGGTCGACCGCCGTCACCAGTCCCCCCAGCTCTGTCTCTGCCCATACATGCTCTCATGCGTCTAAAATCCATGCCTACACCCTATCCTGTGTGTTACAATTTTTAATTTTGTTTGTATAACATTTACATTATGTTCGCGTAATTTTTAAGTTATGTTAAGTTAACTTTTATGTTATAATAATATTTTACACAGACATGCATGGAATACATTTTAAATCTTTATATTATAATAATATAATGTTATAGTAATATAACTTTTATTTGATATAGATGTATAAATAATATTACATAATAGATTTAAATAATATTTTATAAAAGTATGATCAAAAAGTGTTGAATTTATTTTAATTTTTTTAAGTTAAAGTATTACATAAAAATATTATGATATCTATACATAAATATTATAATAATGTAACTTAAAGGTATGACAATGCTGAAATAAAGGTACATAAATTTTTAACGGTATGGATTTTCTGATAGAAAAATATAAATAAAATTATATAAATATTATATTAATATAACATAATGATTACCACATGAATATATATACATATAAAATGTTGGATTCGGGTCGCCACCAATTACACCTAATACACACAAACAATACTCATGACAGTATAATTTAATATTGTTTATTTTAGTTCGGGTAATCTTCCAAAACATGGTATAATGGTCTATTATATTTTACCTCACATTCAATCTCCTTATTATATATAAATAATTTTTGTAAATAATTACTAAACTCATAGTAATTTTTTTTAATAAATCTAAAATATTATAAAAAGAAAGGAGAACAGATTGTACAAAGGTAAATAATATTTATTAATTTATTCACCTGTAGCAAATGTAAGTAGTATGCATATGGTTTTAAATAATTTATATATATATATATATTATAACTATTTTAGTTTATATTTATTCGTGAACAACACCAAATCATATGATATGATTTCCAAATCAGTTGGACTAAAGATCAAAAGTTTGCAAATTTGTAAGACAAAAAAAATGCAAATCTATCAAACAAAAATTTAGAGGATTTAAAACCTAATTTTATTTCTTGTGACAAATTAATATTCCATTTTTATAAAATTGGTCCTTATCTAGAGGTGGTCACGGTTCGAAACCGCTGGTTTCGGTTTTCGAACCGACAGTTCGGCGAACCGCGAGGAGGCGAACCTGAATCGAACCGTGGGGGTCTCGGTTTCGGTTTCGGTTTCGGTTCTGGTTCGGAACCGTTGGTTCAACCGGAACTGGCTGTTCGGTTTCGGTTTTGTCTTTTTTTTTTTTTGAATTTTCAATGAAATCATCACGACCGTTGATTTCGAAATTCATCATGAACCGCCGGTTCGATTCCGGTTCGGTTTGCAACAGCTAGTTTGGATCAATGGCTAGTTAATCTGAGCCGTTGATCATCAACGACTATTTAATCTCAGTCGTACACGTATCAATGCATAATTTAAAAATAAAAAAATAAAATAAAAATATATGGAAACCGGCAGTTGGAACCGCCGGTTCGGTGGTTTGGAATATGGCGAACCGGAAGTGAACCGCGGAACCCCGGTTTCCGGTTCCGGTTTTTGGAACCGGCTGAACACCCTTTATCCTTATCCTCCCAAAAGAAAAAAAAAATGTAAGTCACATACTCATGTAACTAATGTGTTTTGTGTGTAAAATTAAATGACGTGTAATATGTACACCAACAGAATGATGCAAACGTCTATATACTATGGTTGTTATATTCAAAAACTCTACTGCAATACGTCTAGGGCACTATATTTCTATTCAATTGAACTTATCAGTGCCTTTAATTTTCCATCATTAGTGAATAGATTATGAAAATATTAAAAAAATTATATTCATGTAGCAAATAAAAGTTAATAGATGCAGTAGTACTACAAGTGCACTGCAAAATCACCATATATTTAATTCTCTATAATAAATTGTTAATTTTTTTGGTATAGTCATTATATTAATAATAAGAGATTGATCATTATTTTACACCAAAAACTTCATTTGTTTTCGACTTGAATGCTTAATTTGACATGTTGGTGATTATACATTATTTTCTGATAGGAAAAAAATTATTATTCTTCATTCCCTAGGGACGTTGTCCGTTTTTTGCCATCTTATTTTCCGATCATCAATTTTAGTCATCCTATCTCAAAATTTGTCCAATTTTAGTCCGTTTTTCGCCGGAATTTCGATTTTCCTACCAATTTCGGGCGAGTGTTGCACTCGCCCCCAATTTCATGATTTCAAATAACTAACGCTTATGTGGCATATTTTTTCATATGTGGTATTTTTATTTATTTTTTTCCTATCTAAAATGCCACGTCATCACCCAAGTCATAAAATTGCATTAAAAACAAAATTGATAAATATATCAAATAAAAAAGGGAACAAAATAAAATAAAATTTGAAAAATAAAAACACAAAAATTTAATGAATTAAAAAACAAAAAATAATAAAGAGAATAAAAAAAAACAGAATTAATTCAAAAAATTGGCCCAAAAATTAAAGAAATAGTGAAAAATAAAAACCCAAAAATTTAATGAATTAAAAAATAAAAAATAATAAACAGAATAAAAAAAAGAATTTATCCAAAAAATTGGCCCGAAAATTAAAGAAAATTTGAAAAATATAAACAAAAAGTTTAATGAATTAAAAAACAAAAAATAATAAACAGAATTAGAAAAAAGAATTAATCCAAAACATTGGCCCAAAAATTAAAGAAAATTTGAAAAATAAAAACACAAATATTTAATGAATTAAAAAACAAAAAATAATAAACAGAATTAAAAAATAAAAACAGAATTAATCCAAAAAAATTGGCCCAAAAATTAAAGAAAATTTGAAAAATAAAAACATACAAATTTAATGAATTAAAAAACAAAAAATAATAAACAGAATTAATCAATAAACAAAAAATTGGCCTGAAATTGGGTTTTTGGATTATTATTTTTTTTAAAATTTTGTTTATTATTTTTTGTTTTTTAATTCATTAAATTTTTGTGTTTTTATTTTTCAAATTTTCTTTAATTTATGGGCCAATTTTTTGGATTAATTCTGTTTTTTTTTAATTCTCTTTATTATTTTTTGTTTTTTAATTCATTAATTTTTTCTGTTTTTATTTTTCAATTTTTCTTTCATTTTGTTCCCTTTTTTATTTGATATATTTAACAATTTTATTTTTTAATGCAATTAAATGACTTGAGTGATAACGTGGCATTTTAGGTAGGAAAATAATAAAAAAAAATACCACATAAGAAAAAATATGTCACATAAGCGTCAGTTATTTGAAATCATGAAATTGGGGGGGTGAATGTTGTGCACTCCCCCGAAATTGGCCGGAAAATCGAGATTCCGGCAAAAATCGGACTAAAATTGGATAAACTTTGAGATAGGAGGAATAAAATTGATGATCGGAAAATAAGAGGACCGAAAACGGACAACGTCCCTAGGGAAGGACGAAAAATGAATTTTTCCCTTTTCTGATAGTAAGTTTTTAATTAATTGATATTGAAATTGAATGTATATGTCGGCCTTTGTCAATGGTAAATATATATATATATATATATATATATATATATATATATATATATATATTATTGGTCCCTAGTGACAAAAGAAGTCTAGAGGGATGAATAATTTAAGTTTTTAAATTTTTCTTAAAACAATTGTAAACTTTCCATTATACGATCTATGCTATGGAAGCTTACAACGTTTTGTGCAATTGCAACTTACAATGCTATTAGTTTTGTTGTATTATGTTGTTGTAGAAAGTTCTCTTAGAGTTTTCATGAAGTGAAAATATATTTATAGCTTCTTGTGAAAAACCTTGAAAACACATCTGATTTTTGAAAATAGTTTATATGTTGTATGTAATATGCAGATATAGAATGTAATAAGCGATAAAATAAAGTGCAAAAAATATATTGTTGGTTCAAGGATGGAATAATCCCTCCAATCCATTTTACTCCTACTTTTGAGGAGGAATTTTGCGAAGTCAGCATGTTTTACACAGTTTACAGCTATTATAAACCTGAACCTAACACACATACAATAGCTAGCTTCCATACTAGTTACTTAAACCAAGAACCACACAAGATCTCACAATATATTCACATTGAATCTTTACTCACTTAGAGTGGAAACACTTAGTCAGAAACTTTGTTTCTTTAGCTGTGGACTCCTAAAACAGTCTGGAAGGGTTAAAGATATTTTTTATTTCTTCAACTGTTGAAACAACCTTTAAACTTGAAGGTTCAGATCTTTTGTAGACAGTTTCAAAAGGTTGAGTGATTGAAACTTATGAATTTCAGCTTTTTACTTGAAAGCACATTAAACTTCAAGAGTTTTATCCTAATGGTCGTAGAATCAACTTGTCTGAATGCTTCTTTTTCTTTAATTATGGAGGTCAATTTTTTTTTCCACTGAAGATAGACGAAACTTGGCATTTAATTCATGTTTCAGGTTTGTACAATATATTTAAGGATTCTTGGATTTTAGCTGTGGAAACCGCTTGCTTTTCTGCGGGATCTCCAGTCTTCTGCAATGCGCAGGTTCAATTGTCATTTTGAGATTGGTTCTCTACTTTGCTGTGCAACTTTGTCTCTACTGATCTTATTTTAAAGTATGAAAACTTGTACTTGTTTAGATTTCTCGTACATTAGTTATTTTGTTGCAATCTTGATTTTAATATCGTTGTATGCATTGTTCGTGTAGTTGCTATATGAGGTCATGTTGTGACAAAACTCTTGCAATAAGCATCACCTCTTATTGTATCCTTCTTCATCTGTATTTTTAGTTTTCATACAATATATGTTTCTTTTCTGGTCGTCATACAACAACTGTATCCTACTGCTTGATGTACTATTTTTTTCAGTAATTGTATCGTACAACATGCATTATGGCATTCCTCGTAGTTTACAAAAGTTTTTTCTAATAGAGTGCAGTAAGATCTTGACTTGTGTCTTTTTTTCGACCGTCCTTTATCTTATTATATGATTTAGATCTATTTAAACTATCACTTAAACATTGTGAAAAATAGAAATACTCTAAAATTCTATTACATGTGTCTTTTATTCAATCAAAATCTAAATAATCAACTCCTAAGATACATGTACATAAATGTTAAGTTTGTATATTTCAGGTCGTATAAACACATGTAAGTACCCCAACACAATATAAGCAAGTCCAGTAGTCAAATATTTACTAAGACCTAGGCAAGATCTAAGATATTGAAAGCGGTTCAAAGGGAACCTAGGTTAGATACGACTCGTTAGCTGCAATATATCTATACTTAACCCAAAAAATAAGAATTTATTTATAAAATTGAATTTGAATGGTGAATAACGAATTCTAGTTTCATGGAATTATATATATATATATATATATATAGATATCAGTAAAACTAATTTCATAAATTGTTTAAAATCACATGTTCCATTTTCTTGAATTCATTTTGATATTCTTATATCTTCGAAAATTTTCTCTAAACTTTATCACTTTGATTTGAATTTATTTGAATACACGTCATATTACACCAAAAATTTTATTAATTATAGTGAATTTCAGATCTCTTGAAATGTAAAGTTATTTAAAGTTTTTCATCAAGTTCTTTTTTCCAAATTCAAATTCTTCCATTAATTAAAATACAATTGAGTTATATTATTAGAAAACATCAATAGCGCAAAATGACTATCAAAATAATTTGCAAAACCCAAAGTACCCAATAAGAAAGAAATTATCATGTTGAGATGTTTCATCTTTATATATACTTATACCTATTTAGTTTGAGGCAAAGAATTTTGAAGTAAATAATATATTTTATCTCCAACCACTAATTTAATTAAACGAAAGAATGGATTGGGACATGCAACACAAACCTAGTACCTTCCAAAATCTATAAAAAAATAATTCTTGTTCATATAAATCTATAGTTGGCATTGGAAGATCGATAAATACATACTACATTGTTAGGATATTTCTATTTAGATTTTGATGAGTCAAAATAGTGATGTAATAGAAAATTAGAATACCTCATTTTTCCATGATATTTATGTGGAAATTTAGTTTTTTTTTAAGTGTCAAAGATCGGAGTTGAAAAATGGAGTATCTCGAAAATTAGTAAGAAGATGGTTACCGATAACAGTCGAATTCAGCAAAGGAATCTCTATCGAATACTGCTTACAACATTCAAAAGATTCAACTAGCAACTAAAAAGAAAGCAAAGAGAAACAGAAAGATCACTACAGTCGCGGAACAAAAAGCTGGCGTGGAATAGAAAGCATGAGCGGAACAGAAAGATGACGCTGCTTTCAGAACATAAAGTTAGTGCAACATTTCAAAATAGAAAACAAATAAAGACAACACGCACAACCATGCTATACGAGGAAAATCACTGTTATACGAGAAAATATTTTATCGAAAATAGCCGGTAGAAAGAAGTAATCAAGTTGTACGAAGAACCAGTGTCTCGTTGACATGTGGGCTGATAATCTGCAACAAACCTGAAGGTGAGGACAACCGTATTTAATGATCTATAGTATAAGACAAGGAATGTGTCCTTAGTTTTTCAGACGCATTAAATGCAAGATCAAGGACGAACAAGGTAATTCAAATTCAAACGAAGTGTGTCTCTCTTCAACAGACACATTTCCTACATCTATAAATAGAGGAAGAGCCTACTAAAGAAGTTACTGAAATATTGATTCCCAAATTCTCTCTCGCAAGAACAATCCCTCAAGTTTCTCTCTAAGTATTCAGTCACTCAACCTCGTAGTGAAGCAACCAAGCCTTCGAGTCGTCAAAGCTTCAAAGTCATTAGCTATTTCAAAGCACCAGTTGAAGACCTCATATACACTTTTAACTTTTGTGTTGTGTACTTAGGTTGTTTAGTGGTGTCCTTTGTTGATAGGATTTAGATCATTGTTGAGTGTTAGTCTTATATTTGTTAAGGCATTAACTCTGTGTGAGTTGATAGGATCCTGTGTAGGTCAGCCTAAGGATTTGTGTAATCTGTGTGTAAATAGAATCCTTGTAGGTGAAAGCTCGTTTAGATTGTAGATTGTTAATATGAGTCTTGTAATCCGATCTAACCTAATGAAGTTCCTCCTTGAAGTAGGAGTAGAGTGGACGTAGAAGGGGTATACCACCTTCGAACCACTATAAACTTTCTGTGTTTATTTTCTGTTGCTATCATACCTGTGTTGAATCGTATATCTGTTCATATTCCATTAAAAGTTTGGCAACAACATATTTTCAAAGAAAACATTTTTCAAAAGAAACTCTATCTGCTATTTTTGCTGCATTTGAGAACCCTAAATCAGTAAGTTGAAAAAGCTTATCGCTCAGCTTACTGTTCGGCATTGAGTGTTGTATTCTCCTTTAGAATAAAACGCCAATTGTTCAAAAAAGTCTTTGAAAAGAAAAATTGATAGAGGTTCATTCATCTCTCCTCTTAATCTCTGAACCACTTGGGACCAACAAGTGATATCAGAGCAAGTTGGGTTAAAAGCCAACTTGTCTGGTCACCTATCCAGATCCACCGGTTTTTGTTGTGAAAATCATTTTACTTTTCTGACCAAAACTCATTCTTTAGCATAAGCATGGATCTCACACATCACAAGCTACCTATGTTTTCCATAGAAGAATATGATGACTGGAAGATCAGAGTGAAAGCACATCTCTCTGCCATGTATGAAGAAATATGGTATATTATCATTGAAGAACCACCAGTCATCACCAAGCTGAATCTAGTACTTGGAAGAGAAAGAGTCGATGCTAAAGCAACTATAGCTTATGCAGCAGTAGGTCCCAAACCTCATCCTGCACGACCACTACCTGCAGCTAGAGCTGAAGTACCTGATTATAGAAGAGCTCCACCACCTGCTGAGTACCTAATCAAGCCCAGACACGAGTACACTGCTAAAGACAGAAAGAGAGCCAACCTAGACAATGTTGCCAAGAATACATTATTTCTCACGTTGGACAAAAAAACCTTCAACAATGTGAAGACATGCGATATGGGATAAGGTGGAACAGATTTGTGAAAGAACTGAGCTAGCAAAGAATAACAAGATATCCACACACTACAAGAAAAATACACATAGACAAGTATTATTAACCCTTGTTGTAGATGGTGTTGTCGTAAGGGTCATGAAAATTTCGCTCATAGTGTTATTAACCCTTGTCGTAGATGGTGTTGTCGTAGGCTCATAGTGTTATTAACCCTTGTCATAGCTATATCTATATTTCAACCCTTGTAGTAGATGGTGTTGTCATAGGGGTCATGAAAATTTCGCTCATAGACAACGGTAATGGTGTTGTTGTAGGCTCATAGTGTTATTAACCCTTGTCATAGCTATATCTATATTTCAACCCTTGTTGTAGATGGTGTTGTCATAGGGGTCATAAAAATTTCACTCATAGACAACGGTTATTAACCATTATCGTAGATCCACACGACAACGACGGAGACAACGGTTCTAAACCGTTGTCTTTTCTATCTATGACAACACCCGAAATTATGACACTTTCTCTCATAAATACCAATCATCCTGAACCAAGCAGTTCAAGATGGTAAAGAAGACGATATGCCCGAGAAGCGGACAACAATTACCAATATTGTCAGGTTGTTGAACCTACAAGATCCGGATCGAGATGAAGCTTTCAATTCTCGGAAGAAGATTCAACCGGATTTGTCCAACCAAATAATGATCACTTGTTCTGACTTTAAATATATCCGAGAGGAAGCTTTCAATTCGGTGGCAAAGAAGGCGATATGCCCGAGAAGTGGATAACAATTACCAATACTGTCAAGTTGCTGAACCTACAAGATCCGGACCGAGAGGAAGCTTTCAATTCTCAAAAAAAGATTTGACCGGATTTGTCCATCCAAATAATGATCAGAAGACTTTAAATATATCCGAGAGGAAGCTTTCAATTCAGCGGTGATATGCCCGAGAAGCGGACAACAATTACCAATACTGTCAGGTTGCGGAACCTAAAATATATCTAAGAGGAAGCTCAATTTGGCGGTGATATGCCCGAGAAGCGGACAACAATTACTAATACTGTCAAGTTGCGGAACCTAAAATATATCCGAGAGGAAGCTTTCAATTCGGCGGCGATATGCCCGAGAAGCGGACAACAATTACCAATACTGTCAGGTTGCGGAACCTAAAATATATCCGAGAGGAAGCTTTCAATTCGGTGGCGATATGCTCGAGAAACGGACAACAATTACCAATACTGTCAGGTTGCTGAACCTATAAGATCCGGACCGAGAGGAAGCTTTCAATTCTCGGAAGAAGATTCAATCGGATTTGTCCATCCAAATAATGATCAGAAGACTTTAAATATATCCGAGAGGAAGCTTTCAATTCGGCGGTGATATGCCCGAGAAGCGGATAACAATTACCAATACTGTCAGGTTGCAGAACCTAAAATATATCCGAGAGAAAGCTTTCAATTCGGCAGCGATATTGTCACGCCCCAAAATCTTTTAGTAAAAATTATCAAAGTTTTTCTTTGGGGCATGAAGAAAGAGAAGATAAGGGACACCTTTTTTTATACACAGAAATAAGTAGTAGGAGACGACAGAAGAAAGAGGTAAGAGACGATGTGAATCATTCACATATCAACAATCGGCCTCTGCCGATAGCAATCGGTCTCAATACGGATAAAATACAACATTCGCAGCAGAACAATTCATCAGGATCCATAAAGAGAAGGAGAAGAGTTTATCTTTTACAAACGTTAATTATTAAAACAACGTTTCAATGGTAAGTTTTGAAAAAGAAACAAAGGGTGAAAACTTGATATTGCACCATCCTCTCTACGCACCTTGACTCTCGTAATTTCCTGTAGTGTGAGTACATAATAAGGGGGTGAGTGCGTTGAATACACTCGTGGAGGTACTTTCCATGTTTTAATATTTAATATGTAGTTACAAAAATCAATCATAAATATATGTTCGGCAAATAAACACATCACAAATAAAGCATAGCATGTAATCGTTTCCTTAACGGACGACCTAGCAATTTCCCAGCTCATTTCCAGCTAGCGGTGTATTTACGGACCACCCAGTCCATCCATTGCGGTGTATTTACGGACCACCCAGTCCATCCATTACGGTGTATTTACGGACCACCCAGTCCATACCTATTAGTGTATTTACGGACCACCCAGTCCATCCATTGCGGTGTATTTACGGACCACCCAGTCCATACCTATCGGTGTATTTACGGACCACCCAGTCCATCCATTGCGATGTATTTACGAACCACCCAGTCCATACCTATCGGTGTATTTACGGACCACCCAGTCCATACCTATCGGTGTACTTACAGACCACCATGTCCCTTCCCCAAAATAAAACAATACGCTCGCAATATTCATAGTAAATAGGGTTCAACAATAAGATTCAACATTTCATATATCAATTCGGGAAAACAGTAAACACATAGAGTTTAGAAGTTACCCCTACCTTATTCGGTGGTTACCACGTGTGTAGCGAGTACCAAAGATCTCGTGCCTCAGATCTCGTGTCTCAAATCTCGTATCTCAATGTTCAATCTGACTGATAGCCTACATATGTTATAGTGTTTCTTAGATCCTTAATAAATATAATTAAAATTGTAAAAGACTCCGGTGGAGAAACGATCGTTAAATACATGATGGATCGAGAGTTCTAAAGATCGGAGTTGAAGAAACGGAATGGATAATCAATCCATATAGCTAAGATGATAGAGAATGAAATTTGGATCACAACGGAAAAAGAATGAGCTCAATCGGAGTTAAAACTAGCTCAAACGGAGCATTTTAATTTTGATAATTTTGGTCAAAATGGTTGACTTTGACCGGGTCCACGACCCTCGGTCAATGACGTCTCGTCGGCGACGACTCGATAAAGATGAGCGATGGAAAAAACAGGGTTCAGATTGAAAACACGGTGTCACGAGCGACGGGGCACGTGCGTACCCGGTGCCGGGTGGAAAATCCCGGCTGTCCACAACACTTCTCGGCAGCTACCGAGTTTTCTCGGCAGCATCGGGTGCGTGGCTCGGCAGGCTGCCGAGTTTTCTCGGTAGCGAGACACGGCGCTCAGCAGGTGGCCGAGTTTTCTCAGCAGGCGTGGCGTGGGTCTCGATGTCTGCCGAGTTTTCTCAGCAGCGGGAAACCTCGCTCGGTAGTTGGCCGCGTTTTCTCGACAGCTCCCTCCCGGCGCGCGCAGCCTCGCGCCCAACTCTCCCGGCGCCGGCCTCTTCCCGGCGCCACCAGCCGCGGCGGCGCCGCCCTCCACCGCCGCCACCAAGTCCGCCGGAAATCTTGCACCGCCGGCTACCACCTCCGGCTACCCCTCGCCGGATTCCAGCGGTGAATAGTACCCAAAATTCCACTGCAAAATCTTTCGTTACTACATTCGCAACACCAAAGCTAGGGTTTAGGGTTTTGGAGATGGTTTTTCGCCGTTTCCCAGTGAATGATAAATTGGAATTGAATTCCGAGACCTATCCTAGATTCGTCTCTTCGAGACGAATGTTGTGTTCGAAAATCGGCCGGAATCGACAACTTTCAGATTTTCCAGCCACAGCCCGCGGCGGCACTGCTGTGCCTACGACGGCGCTCCAGCGAGTTTTCCGGCGACGGCGGCTGCGCTCCGGTGACGGCGGTGGTGGAAAAGAAAGAAAGTGGGGAGAAAGAAACTTACTTATTTACGTCGCTTTCGGCTCGTTCGGAGAAACGATGAAAAATGAATCGAATGAGTCTCTATTTATAGATTTTAAAAGTTACTATTTACCAAGTAAATTTGAATTACCATTCATTAAAATATTTTTTGTCCTTTTTACCGTTCCTCAGGATTTTACCCCCTTGTTTTACCTAATCTTCATATTTGGCTCTTTTCTTTGCTATTTGAGCTACAAGTCTCCGATTGACCCCTAGTTTGTTTCTATCTTCTTGTTTTTTCGTTACGCATCTCATGGTATAAAAATATTCTATGCTCCAAGTCTAAGAAAATCATCGATCTAAATTGTGCATTAAACACATATCTGAAACGCACGTAATTAATTAGACAGTTAAAACATATGCAAATAATTATTAAATTATAGATTTAAATATTTAATTAATCAATTATGCTTCGTTTTTTATCCGGGGCACTACAGATATGCCCGAGAAGTGGACAACAATTACCAATATTGTCAGGTTGCTGAACCTACAAGATCCGGACCGAGAAGAAGCTTTCAATTCTCGGAAGAAGATTTGACCGGATTTGTCCATCCAAATAATGATAAGAAGACTTTAAATATATTCGAGAGGAAGCTTTCAATTTGGCGGCGATATGCCCGAGAAGCGGACAACAATTACCAATACTGTCAGGTTGCGGAACCTAAAGTATATCCGAGAGGAAGCTTTCAATTTGGCGGCGATATATCCGAGAAGCGGACAACAATTTCCAATACTGTCAGGTTGCTGAACCTACAAGATCCGGACCGAGAGGAAGCTTTCAAATATGAAAATAAGAGCATCCGTTCGTAAAATTTGTGAAGCTTTATTTTCAATTCTCGGAAGAAGATTCGACCGGATTTGTCCATCCAAATAATGATCAGAAGACTTTAAATATATCCGAGAGGAAGCTTTATTCGGCTTCTATTTTGTTGGAACCGACGGATCGCCGGCCCTATGCTATCGGAATCGGGATCCAAAGATAAATCGCAGCGGAAAGAAATCATACCCTTGTAGACCTCTTGATCTTCTGATGTATTCCTCTGAGCCCTTCTCGAACGTTGCGTGGCCAACGATCCTTCGAGAAAAATCAGTTCCGCTCTCTCTCACTTATCACGTGTTTTCTGTGATCTGTGTTCTGTGTTTTTAGAGGCGCTGATGAAAAGAGCTATATATAGGCTACACCAGGGACCTAGAGGAGGAATTGGGTTGGGCCTCCTGATGGGCTTTAGTATCCTGTGTTCGGCCCGAACACATAACTGAAGCCCATCAATAATAATTCAGTCCACTAGAGAATTATTATTGAACTACCATCCCAATCCCATATTTAATATGGGCTCCTTCTTATTATGTGTACATTTATTTCCCCGTGTTTAAGATATCGAATGTCCGTAAATTAAATAAGTTACTGACAACTTAAATAATTTACATCTAATTCCAAGAGTAGTACCACTCATCCTTATTATCATGTCGGATTAAATCCACCTGCAGGGTTTACATGATAATCCTTATGAGCTCCTCAAGGGGACATTATCATCCTAAATAATTAGGACACGGATTCCTTCTATAATCAACAGAACACCATATAAACAATGCTATCTCCCAACTCACCGAGTTTATTGATTTATGAATAAATCTCACCCATTGGCAAATTAAAGAAATAAACATTGAGCATACGTGCCCGTTATTATATAGGGATTAAGAAGATGTACATCCATAATAACAGAGGTCTTGTTCTATTATATAGTCAGTATAAAACGAACAACCTCAAATGGTCCTGCTCAATACACACAAAGTGTACTAGTGTAGTTTTATAGTCAAGACAGACTAATACCAAACTACACTACAACCATTCCGATGATTTGTCCAAATCCATCTTGGTTGTGAGCTACTATTTATAATTTATAAGAAACTGATAACATGATCTTCTGTGTGGCACCACACACCAAGTTATCTATAATATAAATTAATTGGACATTGCATAAACATATATAACAAATATAAAATGCAAACATATGACCAATGTGATTCTCATTCCATAAACGATGTTCATACAAAAAACTAGGCTTATAGTATACATCCTAACATATTTGTCCATCCAAATAATGATCAGAAGACTTTAAATATATCACAATGACAGGACAAGAATCACTACAAGAAGACTGTTTTATTTTCAATTCTCGGAAGAAGATTCGACCAGATTTGTCCATCTAATGATCAGAAGACTTTAAATATATCCGAGAGGAAGCTTTATTTTCAATTCTCGAAAGAAGATTCGACCGGATTTATCCATCCAAATAATGATCAAAAGACTTTAAATATATTCGAGAGGAAGCTTTATTCGGCCGGATTTGTCCATCCAAATAATGATGTCCGAGATGAAGCTTTATTCGGCTTCTATTTATCCATCCAAATAATGATTTTCAATTCTCGGAAGAAGATTCGACCGGATTTGTCCATCCAATGATCAGAAGACTTTAAATATATCTGAGAGGAAGCTTTATTTTCAATTCTCGAAAGAAGATTCGACCGGATTTGTCCATCCAAATAATGATCAAAAGACTTTAAATATATTTAAATATATCCAAGAGGAAGCTTTATTCGGCCGGATTTGTCCATCCAAATAATGATCTCCGAGAGGAAGCTTTATTCGGCTTCTATTTGTCCATCCAAATAATGGCTTCTTCTATTTGTCCATCCAAATAATGCGGGAAGATTTTCTGTATAGATTCTCTATTGTATTTTTGTTTTTAACCTTTTTGATCCTATATTCCCCAATCTTTAGATTTAATGGTCAAGATGCGGGATCCTATATTCCCCAATCTTTAGATTTAATGGTCAAGATGCGGGAAGATTTTCTGTTATACAGCCGATTTAGATTTAATGGTCAAGATGCGGGAAGATTTTCTGTTATACAGCCGATTTATGTAAAGGATCTAGTAGGTTGGGTAACTTCACCTTATGAATCCACTCTTTAGATTTTAACTTCACCTTATGAATCCACTTTTTAGATTTTTCTTCTTGTACTTTTCGTTTATTTTGTCTCATAACTTCTTGGGGGTCCATCCAAATAATGATTTTCAATTCTTCTCGTACTTTTCGTTTATTTTGTCTCATAACTTCTTGGGGGTCCATCCAAATAATGATTTTCAATTCTTGAAAGAAGATTCAACCGGATTTGTCCATCCAAGAGGAAGTGCTGGCACATCATCATGTCGAATATTTGCGTTGTCTGGGATTCGAACCCGAGTGACAAGGTGGTACTCCAACTACTAGACCACTAGTGCTTTATGTAGTAATATTCTACATGCATTTCTTTTATTTCAATTTTTGATATTTTTCAATTTTCTATTATCACATACTTTTTGTTAATTTTTATTATTTGTATTTTTAATATATTTTAAAAGGTTAATATATATATATATATATATAATTGGAAGATTAATGACTAATTAATATATTTAGTAATATTTAATCTAATTTCATTTGAAGACAATTATAAAATATACTGCATATTTTTAATATATTTGATAAAAATACTATTTTTTATAATTATGAGTTTGTTCATATAAGATAATATTAATGCAAATAATAAGATATATATATATATAATTGAAAGATTAATGACTAATTAACATAAGATAATATAAGACAATATCATAAAATAATTAAACTTTTCAAATTTAATTTAATTAAAAAATAATTAATATTATCACATATTTTTTGTTAATTTTTATTATTTGTATTTTTAATATATTTTAAAAGTTTAACAATATATATATATATATAATTGAAAGATTAATGACTAATTAACATAAGATAATATAAGATAACATCATAAAATAATTAAACTTTTCGAATTTAATTTAATTAAAAAACAATTAATATTATCATATATTTTTTTGTTAATTTTTATTATTTATATTTTTAATATATTTTAAAAGGTCCACAATATATATATATATAATTGGAAGATTAATGACTAATTAATTAACATAAAATAATTAAACTTTTCAAATTTAATTTAATTAAAAAACAATTAATATATAGCATTTCTTCTTTCATTTAAAAAAATATATATTGTAATATTTGACTTTTTTTAAAATTAATTAAATTAGTCTACGACAACGCTTCTACGAGGCTACGACAACGTTAGAAAATAACCCTTGTCTTAGGATCCTAGGACAACACATCTACGACAACGACAAGTTCAAACCCTTGTTTATGAGAGAATTTTTCGGGCAAAGACAACGGCAGTTTATATTAAGACAAGGGTTTTTTGACAAGGGTTTTTTGAAAAAACCCTTGTCTTAGGGGTGTAGTATTACAGCCAAAAGGAGAAGAACATCAAAGTGCTTAGAGCACTACTTGTTGAATGAGATAATAAGACAACAACCATGAGAGTATCAATGGATCTGAATTCAATGAGTACATTTGATCTATTCTCAGACCTCAAAGCGTTCGAGTTCGATATCAATAGAAGAAAATTAGAGGTTGAAGAATCAAATGCAAAGGTCACTGTACTTACAGCAAGATCCAAGGATACTGCAACTACAAGCAGCAGTAAGCAAAATGAGCTGCATGCAAAAGATGCAAAAGAAGAAATGACACTCCTCTTGAAGAAGTTCAAGAAATTTCTGAAAACCAACAAAAAAGGAAAAGATTTCAAGAAAAAGTCTCATACCCCATAGGTAAATCAAGGATCACAATCTAATGCAGTTTCTTATGACCTTTGCTACAACTACAGGAAACTAGGACATTATGCAAGAATCTGTCCTTATCCTCAAGTACACAAATATCCTGAAGAAGAAAGAAAACAAAGGAGAGAAAAGAGGAAAGATGAGAAGTAGAAATTGAGAGCAATTATTGGTGAGACTAATGCAGCAAAACTCATGTGAAAGTGAAAGTAATTGGTAAAAAAATTTGACATTAATATATTATATATATTTATAGGTAAAACGATGGATAGTGTGCGCACGTGGCTTTGAATAATTTCGTTGGTTTGAGACCTGTCTATGCCGATATGCCATAGCCGAAAGTTGTCACACAATTTTATTTAATTAATACCGACTAAATAATAAACCTGTATATATGTTTGTTGGACGTATGTACTTTGTTCTTATACAATATTTCTTACTTTATTTTAATCGTATATTACTTTTTTTTATATAATCTTTGATAGTGTAAGATCGATAATAAGTCCAGCCATGGTTTCATTTATCTTTTATCGAAACAATTGGTGATGTTGCTAGATCCCATTTAATTTGTCTGTAAATATTTTATTTTAATTAATTATGATGCAGACAAAAGTATGATTAGAATAATAAAATCAAACTCAATCCGTTGATTTGAGTTGAATATCAAAATTGACTTAATATGGTGGATTAACTTCCATATTTTATTTCATTTAACAAAAACACCTTTTGATCATGAAGGAGGAAACGTTTAAATACTAATACTAATATTAAATATCTCGAACCTAGATTTCTATAACTAATTAAATCTTCCTAACTAAAGAACCGACTTAACATATAAATATAGTTAACAAATAAAGGAATCGAATAATTTATTTTTTTAGCTGGGCAATCGATTTATTCTGATTCGAAGCATTTGTTCCTTATTTGTATTACCATTAAATTATATTATATCCATAAAGAATTATTTATTTGGTAATGTTAAGTAAGTATTGTCTTTATATATATATATTTATTTATTTTATATAGGCATAATTAACTTCCTTTTCTAAAATAAACATTATTAACGTTAAGTGGTGATCATTTTATAATAATTTTAAAATCTAATTTACCAAATCTTAGACGGTTGAGTTGGTTTGTTTTTATTCTGTTTTATCTAAATCTATAAACTTATCCAAATTTATGATACAGAGAAGATTAGGGAATAGTTAAGAGATAATTATCCATATCGAAAAAGGACAATCAATAGA
The DNA here is from genome assembly GCA_954870855.1 of Scutellaria minor. Classification (NCBI taxonomy): domain Eukaryota; kingdom Viridiplantae; phylum Streptophyta; class Magnoliopsida; order Lamiales; family Lamiaceae; genus Scutellaria; species Scutellaria minor. The sequence goes on from OX940733.1 coordinate 11,504,646, forward strand.
AGTGGAAGACTTGTCGATACTCTTTAGATGTTTATTGGAAATACACACCCTAATTAATGAATTTAATTATTTGATTTATATATTTCTGCTGACGTGGCACAAAAATTATCGTTTACAATTTATGAAACCACGTTGTTTCAGAAAATCTACATCCACAGGGGCATAGTTGTAATTTCAAGAATTATTATGAACATGTATAGTCAAAGAAAGATTCTCCTATATTTAGAAAATCGTCCTCCTAATTTCATTCCCATTCATAACCACCACCAAATTAACTCAGAAAGAAATAACGAAGAAATTTCCAAGAAAAAAAAAAAAGAAAATAGAAAAAGGACAGAGACACCTACACACCGTACGCGTCCAGCTCCTACCTATCAATCCAACTGGCTTCTCCTCTCTCTCTCTCCTCGTTTCTCTCTCTTCTCATATTTATACCCTATCTACCTTCAATTTCCTCCTTGTTTTCCGATTTCGCATCAGGAGATTTAACTCGTTCATATGAAATGGGCGCATCGTTTTCATTGTTGGCCGCGAACGAGAGCTCCGCTGCGGCCCCGTCGCCGGAGACCGGCCTAGGGGACTTGCCGGAGAGCTGCGTCGCGTCGGTGCTCGTATACCTTGACCCGCCTCAGATCTGCCGGATGGCAATGTTGAACCGGGCTTTTAGGGGAGCCTCGTCGGCCGATTTTGTTTGGGAATCCAAATTGCCCTTGAATTATGGAGATGTCATCGATAGAGTGTTTGAGAAAGATGATTCTTCTATTTCTAAGGATTTGTGTAAGAGGGATATTTATTCCAGGCTTTGTCGCCCCAATTCCTTTGATGATGGCACCAAGGTTCAATTTCTATACCTTTTTCTGTTCTCAATTTAAAATTTTATTGTCATGATTTTCTCAATTAAAATGGGATTTGCTTTCTGGAAAAAAAAATTGAGAAATTGTTTTTTAGGAAATGCTTGGGTTTTGTTATTAATGTTTTCCCTTTTTATTTCTCCTTTTGCATTAGGGTAGATAACTTGGAAAGAAATTAAGAAAATTGAAAAAACATGTCAATTTGTGTTGATGCTATATTGTCTTGAGAAGAAAGGGTTTATGGAAATTTATATGCTTGTTGACTAAAGATTGGTTGATTTGGATTATTTGCAGAAAGTGTGGTTAGATAAGAGCATAGGCAAGGCATGTATGTGTGTATCATCAAACGGATTAGCAATAACTGGGATTGATGATAGAAGATATTGGAGTCGAATTCCAACCGAAGAATCAAGGTGAGGGATTTTATACACAATGTTGCTTTTTATGTTTCCTATATCTTGTTGAAAAATTTGGATTTCAGGTTTTGTTAGTTGTTTTCTGATGCATTTGTTATTAGATCTGAGGGTAAAAAAAAAAACCCCGGATATTTCCCTGCAAATTCTTCAAAAATAAAGGTTCTTTGTCATCCTTCAATCATTTCATAGCCTCTGCTATATGTTTCCAATTTGTTGTCAAGATCTGTTCTGGAGTCTGTATTATTAGTTTTTTCCTTTTTTTTTTTTTTTTGGGATATTACAAGTAGAAGATTTTATTGCATTTCTTAATTGCTATTAGAGCTGTATGGTTTTGTTTTCTCACTCTGAAATTAGAGATCTCATGTTGGTTGATGATGTCAGTAATTGGTAAGTGCTGAATTGGTTGCTATGGACAATTTCTTGGGCTAGCCTCAAATGATAATATGTTTGACATCAATAAACAAGTTTATTGTTATCATGTTAATTATTCTTGAAGATATTACTGATAAATGTATAAATGATACCTAGAGATATGGCTTAAGCTTTGTTTTTTGTGGCCACCTGCACATTTGTCCACATGAGGCATCAAGTGGCTTCGCCCGCCTACACACATGAGGGGGCCTGTTGAAGATAGTATAGATTAACGTATAAAGATATCTCTTTCTAATAGTTTAAACTTTTAGAGGAGGTGGTCACTCAACATTAATCTTTACTGCCTTTAACGATGAAACTCACAAACCTGAATTGGGTGTTAAGAACATGAAGTAGGAATTCGTGAATTTGATATGGGCAAAATTGGTTTTATTTCAGAAATAAAGAAAACTCTGCCATCTTATGTAATTAGTTTGGATTGCTTGTGGTTAATTACCAGCAAACTACATTGATGGTACTTATTAAACTCCATATCTGTTTGATTCACATATGAATATCTGTGAGTTGATCTTCCATTAGCTGGCAAGCAATACATGTGGTATTTCAGTATATATCTTGTATGTGAGTTGTTGAATGTGTACTTAGTTGAAATTAATTTCTTGTATGTAGATTCTGTTCGGTTGCATATCTCCAGCAAATATGGTGGTTCGAGGTGGATGGTGAGATTGAGTTCCCTTTCCCAGCAGGGAAATACAGTCTGTTCTTCAGATTGCAACTGGGACGAGCTCATAAGAGGTTTGGGCGAAGGGTTTGTAACTCTGAGCACGTTCATGGTTGGGATAAGAAACCGGTGAGATTCCAGCTGTCAACATCAGACGGTCAAGAGGCAACAAAGCAATGCTACTTGAAGGAAGCAGGCAAGTGGATTCATTATCATGCCGGAGATTTTGTGGTAGGCAAAACCTGCAAATCAATGAAAGTCAAGTTTTCGATGACACAAATTGATTGCACGCATACGAAAGGTGGGCTTTGTGTAGATACTGTGCTCATATATCCAGCAGAGTACAGAGAGAGGTTACAGCGTTTTTAATTGCAACCAATCTCTTTTAGTAGGAAGAACCCCATCTTGAATCAAGTTATAGAGAATGTAGGTCAATGAGCAGTATTAAACAAGTTTGTTCCTCTCTCTCTCTCTCTCTCTCTCTCTCTCTCTCTCTCATTGAAATGGACATCAATGGACATTGAGGTGTGCCTTTATAACGAAGATGTTCATCTCGTGGTTGTATAAGAGTTATGCTACGTGTATCATAATTATTTTATTTTGATATACACGTAGACTTCACTTGTATAATGAAATGCAGTATGAACTGTTATTTTGCAATGCTAATTCAGATTTTGCATCAAATGTGACTGTATTTGCATTCAGTTCATAGATAGAAACATTGTTTTCATCGAGTTAAATAATACTTTTATAAATGGGATAGCATCCAAAAGTACCATCAAAATTATAATTTGAGATAAAATTACCATCAAGTATAATAAATGAACAAAAGTACCATCAAATATAATAAATGGACAAAAATACCACTAAACAATGATTGTCCTTTGTTAACTTTCACTAACTTTCAAAATTCAAAATTTTTCCCTTTTTGTCATTTATAATTTTCCACTCCATTTATTTAATTAGATGCGGGTAAAGTGTATACTGATCAATATCAGACCCAACATGCTTCCATATTTAATTTTTATATTCTGCAAAATACATACCTTTGTCTGATCCTTTCTCTATTTCGATCGGTTTTTATGGATCAGTGATCCAACCACATGCCCACAGTCGGTGGTTTTCGCTCCATCTTCACAACGAGAACCCAGATCACAATTCTTACTTCTATCCACCTAGTAGATTTTTCAAGGAAATCACGGGGAGACGCACTGCTGGTATAAACTATACAGAGTATTAAAAGGACTTCTGAATAGTACGAAGGAAAACAAAAGTCTTTCTTTTATTGAAAAAATAAAATAAATTTATATTACAATACTTATTTCTCCGCCATTGGAGAAAAATACTTGATTTAGTCGATCATGGCTAAACTCTTAGGGGAATCCCCTATAAACTAGAAAACTTGAAATTTTAAACACTAATACTTGAGAGTGAAGTGCTCAAGAAATGGTCGATTTCTAATGCCCTTCTCAAATGACCAATGCCCCTTTTTATAGCTGAGTTTTCGGATTTCAAAATGTGGACTTCAGCCTCCCTCCATTAGCTGTCCTTGTGCCAGCTCCATTCCACCACTCTTGTCTGGTAAGTGGCCATGTGACCTTCAACCCTCCCTTGTTGGTTGTGGAATGGTGGTCCCTCCACTATCTTTTGTCGAAGATGCTCTCTTATCTTCTTTTGGTGGCTCGTTGATTTGTTGGAGGTAGGTCCTCCCACCACACCTTGTCGGGTGGAGTCTTGTGAAGGTTGTCTTGTAGTGACGACCTTTGCTTCATGGTAGGGACGCCTCACTAACCTTTAGTGTTTGGTAAGGCCTTACACGAGGATTAAAATCCTCCTCGAGAATTAAAATCCTATCTTTTTACCTGAAAATCCATTGGATTTTCTTATACGAGAATTAATTCCTACACGGGAATTTAATCCTTACACGAGGATTTATCCCTTACACGAGAATTTAATTTTACCTTGCACGAGAATTAATTCCTAACTTTACACGAGAATTAATCTCACTCTATAGAAAATTAAATCCTAGTTCTTTTACACGAAGATTAAACCCTACACGAGAATTTAATCCTACACAAGAATTATTATCGAGTTTAATTAGACTCACTTTCTTTTACATCTTTGGGTTTTAATTTCTAAAAATCCCTCTTTGAACCCTTCTTCTTCTATTGTTGATAGGGTCGGTTGTTCTTGATTTTGAAGCTTTGTCCGAACAATGGCTTCTGTTGAACCTGACAGAAGGAACAAATTCTTTCTTCCCATCTTCCGATATGTATCATGTTACATACCTTTTTTCTTGTGTTTTCCGTTGCCGCAATCTTGTTTTCCCAGATAAGTTTTTTCTTATTTTCGAAGAGATTTTCAGCAAATCCAGTCGTGTTTCCTGTCATTAAGTTTAACAGGAAGGATCTGTTCACAGAGTTCTATAAAATCTTGAACGAATACTTGACTTTGTCCATCTCTATAAGACAGACCCACATTCCCCATACTCACCTTGTAGATATCTCATCTTCAATGAGAGCAACTACTAGAGGGCTGCTTGTTGGTGGCGCTTTTTCTCTGTTGAAAGCCACCATGTCTGGTCTCTGTAATTTTATAAAGTGAAAAACCGGATGAGACCCTTTACCTATAATCTTTGGAGCCGCTGATATGAATTTCAGCTACAGGATATCTCCTCGACCCAAATGTGGGTTTTTTTGCCACGAATCATAAACGGTCGTAGCAATCAATTCCGGTAACTTGTAGATTTCGGAAAGCGTAGTGTAGTGGTAAGAATTGAAGCAATAGCTCCAAAGTCGTACCATTCTCAAACGTTTCGTGGATTTGCACCCACAAGCATCCACAGTCCTGGATATTTCCCAGACCAATCAGCAATCATCTTGCTTGGATTGATCTCGATCCTTGTTACCAATTTCTCTCAAGTCTTTTGATAAACCTGCAATGGAGAAATTGATTCGTTAGTGTTAACATTTCTTGGGCCGGTCTGTGGCCTAAGGTTAACGTCTCCCTCTTTAACCCCAGAGGTGCTGGGTTGACTTGGCTTGTCTGGAATAAATTCCCGACTTTCCAAATTAATATCTCTATTAGAGTCCGATAGCTCACTCGTTTTGGCATTAGATGCCTCTACACCAGAGTCTGATGTAAAATATATGTTGGTCCCAAGGGGTTAGAGGTTCAGAGGGGCGGTGAATGAACCTTTATCAAATTTTGCGTTTAAAAACTATTCTGTAAGCAGGTTGCTGGATTCTACAGAGAATGCAACAACTCTCTCGATTTAGTAAGCTGGCAGTATGCTCGTTTAGCTTACTATCTCGGTTTTCACAGTATGCAGCGAAACTCAAAGATAAAATTTCTTTTGAAAAATAATTTTCTTTTCACAAGTATGATTTGAACATAATCCTTTTAGTAGAATGAGCAAGATATATAAATGATATATGCAACAAGTAGATAAAACAGGAAACACACACAGGTTTATAGTGGTTCGAAGGTGATGTAATCCTTCTACGTCCACTTTTCTCCTTCACACAGGAGGAACTCGACTAAGTCAGTTTACTTTACAAGTCTCACCTTTACAAACCTCTTCCTAACGAATCAAACCTACTAGAATCAATAAGATTCCCAGGCTATTCTCACACAGGGTACAACACTCACACAGAGTAAACAACCTTACACAAAGACTAACACTTAGTGAGGATCTAAATCCTTCCAACTAAGGACACCAACTAAAACAACCTAGCACACAACAAATAGGTTAAAAAGATATAGTCTTTAACTATTGCTTTCGAAGACAATCTTAAGATCTTGAGAGCTCTGAATCTTGGGCTTGGCTGCTTCTGAAGGTTGGGTGACTGGACTGTATAGAAAACTTGTGTTTTTCTTGAGAGTTTGATATCTTAGAAAATTAGCAGTAAGTTCAGTATTCTTCTTAGTCACTTCACATTCTATTTATACTTGTAGAGAATGTATCCGTTGAAGAGAGATACACTCCTTGTAGAAATTCAAAACTTGATCTTCATGATCTTTGCATTTAATGCGCCTGGAGAAACTGGAAAATAAGACATGTCCTACTCTGCTCCGCATTAATGGCGCCACTCCTCGGCAATTGTGCTTTTGAAGGTCCGCGGTCTAGATGACATCACCTCATTGGTCAGGTGCCAACTTCTATCTACCGGTTACTTTGATTATGCAAGAACCTCATACTACATTCAATATATTCTCATATTGCAATAAATAAGTTAGAGTAACTTACAACTTACTGCTCAGGTTGTAGTAACTATTTACTGTTCCACGCCAGCTTCCTAATCTGCGTTTGCTTCCTGATCTAGAACAACTTTCTATTTCTGAATCCTACAGACATCTTTCAGTTCTCCTTACTACTTTCTGTATGCTGCTTACTGATTCAGCTTACTGACTTTTCTTGCTGAAAATCAGCATTCGATACTTCTTCACAACCAGCTTCCTACTAACATCAATATCCTCAATCTTTCTAATTTTTACAACTTTTACAAATACAACATAGAAAGATAACATTACAGAACTAAGTTCCACTTAAACAATGTGGAAAAATGGGTACTCTAACTTCCTATACAAAGTTATTTGTCTCATCAAAATCCTATCAGAAATATCCCAATAATTTCTCCATTTTTGATGATGACAAAACCCATACTAAACGACATATACAGAAGTGTATAATTACAACTACTTTGTACAAATAAAGTACAACATGAGCTATCTTCAAAAATAACTTAGCTCATCAACTTCACAAATAAAATAAAAGTATAAAAGAATAAATAAAATTCTTTACAAGAAGTGCTTACTTCGAACATCTTCTGAGAAACTGCAGTAAGCAACCACTTCCCCAGGTTTCTGTTCCTTCAAAATACTTTCTTTTTGCAGAGCCATGTCCAACATCGGTTCCAGCAAGCTTAGCAACCTACTCATACTTCGTTCCCTTCTACCAATTTGACATAGACTCTTGATAGGTTTCTTCCAGCTTCATCTTAATCTCAGGAACCTGAATCCACCAAAGCCAAAAGTCCTGATAGAATGAGATCTCCTCTCCTTTCTTTATTCTATCCATCAAATCTTAGCTGGATATTTAACTTTCATTCTCTTGTCATATTCTCATATGTTATCAAGGCTTTCTCACAGGATAGAAAATTCACAAAGAAGTCATGCTTGTATATATGTCTGAAATACCTCAAGTATTCAGATCTTTTGTAGAGAGTAATCTCCTTGAAAATTGGATTCCTGTTCTTTGGCAAGTATAGCTGATCAAAGATCTTGAAGTCCCATGCCATATTCACCTTTTCAGGCTTTTGATCCAGCAAGATAGAGACTTCTGCAGTGACTAGGTCTTTATCAAAGCAGGGAGCTTCTTGAGGTGGGAAATCAAATATGTTTGAATCTATCTTCTCAGCAAGTTTAGATCTTTCAGCTCCAACCTTTCCCAGTGTTGACATCCAGTGAGCTTTCTTCATTCTTCTTTCTTCTTCAGCTTCCTTCAACTCTCTCCATCTTGCTTCATCCAGTCTTCTACCTGCGGCAATACCCATATAAGGTTTAGCATTAGGATTCTGACCTATATGCTGCTGTCTTTGTCTGCCTCGTTGTGTTTGTTGCCTTGAACTCCTCTGACGAGTTGTTGCAGCAGCTGGAATGATAGATCCTTGCTGAGTTGCAGTGCTGCTTACTGCTTGGGAAACGACATCCCCAACACCTGCATTATCATCATCATCATCATCATTCTTCTTCCTTGGTTGGGTGCTCTGACCATGTTCAGAGTCAGAGCGTTTTCTTTTTCTTCTGACCAAAGGAAGGTTGTCATCTTCATCATCCTCCTCATCAATCTCTCTTACTGTGTCTTCCACTGCAGCATCCAGTACAACATCTGCTTGTTGTTTGCTTTCCCCCTTTTTGGCACAATCAAAAGGTTTAGCACCTAGGGTAGCAGAGTCAGTGGGCACATGTTGAGAAAAGGCCCGATGTAAGATAACTCGCATCTCACCAACAAACAACTCCAGGTTCAGGATCCTATCATTTGTACTTCGAACATCTTGAGCCTGTGATGCGATGCTTTCCTGCATATTATTCGATACCATGTTCTGCGCAGCCTGATTGCTCTTTACTTCATCAACTGAACTCTTAATCTCATTGATTGTTGCATCTCTTGCATCAGAAACAGCTTGTTGTGCATTCTCGAACTTCTTCCACTCACGGTATTAAGAGTTCCACCATCATTCATCATTCTCTGTATCTTGGAAAGGAGTTCAGACAACTCCTTCCTCAATTCTGCCATGGATGAAGAGTGTACCTATTCTCTTATATTGATGCCAGTTGTCATATTCATCTCATGAGTTTGCATGGCTCGGATAAGTCCTTGGATGACATCCATAATCTCTTGAAGGGATCTTTCCTATGAGTCTGAAAGAGTCTCAACTCTAACCATTTGTGATCCTGCTTCCTCTTGAGTATAGAGGACCATGACCTGACTCTGATTTATGTTCTGTTGCTCAGTATCATCAGCTTCCTGTATTCTCTTACTCTTTTCTTTAGCAGACATCTTGAATTTGAAAGGCTCTTTGTAAGGAAGACTGCCATCTTCTGGATTCTCATCTTCATTACTAGATGAGTCATCTCCATCATCAGGTGTAAGAGCAGCAACAACAATATCTTTGCCTCACTGAAACACTTCATCTTTCTTAGAATTCCCTTCTTCGTCCTCCATCGGTACTGTCTCAACAATAACTGTGCCCGAGGTCTTTAAAGAAGAAGCTATCTCAACAGCTTTCTCGACATCAGTAACCACATCCTCAACTACCTCATCAACCTGACTGACTTCAGCAACTTTGATGGCAGCAGTATTCAAAAGTTCAAGATTCTGAGCATTTAGATAAGTTTACCCAATCAACTGCTGGGATTCCACCAGAAAGGTAGCAACTTCTTTTTCTTCAGGTTCAGCATCAGGAACATCAACTTCAGTAGGGATGACAACATTCTGTTGCTCTTCAGTAGGTGCTGGTTCCTATTGTTCCTCAGCATTCTGTACTGTTACAGTAGCTAGTACAGGGAGTCCTGCCTCAACAACTTCCTCCATGGTTGCTTCATCAGCAAATTCCTGATTGATGTCTTTCAGGACTCCGTGGATGATTGGTGATGGTTTCCCTTAGATGATAAGACATGATAAGTAGGGGAATTGGAATAATCGACCATCTGTGGCTCGTCAATCTCCATCATATCAAGACTCACGATCGAGGACAGTGCTGCAATACCTCTATAAGTAGGTGAATCATGAGCCTCACCAGCAGCACTGCTTTATTCTCTTGGTTGCAGCATTCTGGGAGGTTGCCTGATGCGTTCTGCTTTGCTTGCTTCAATCCCCATCTGCAGTATCATTTGGTTAACTTCCTCAGAATTGAGGGTAACTAATTGAGCTTCAGCAAGCTCCAATTCAGTCGAGGTCATAACAGTCTCAGTAACGGGGTTCATCAATGTGTTGTCTTTCCCAGACTTCATCGATTGCTCACTCTTTATCTCCTCAGAGTTTGACTTACTTTGGGCTTTCTAGTGGGCATACAACTTCTCTTGCCTTTCAAAGATCTTGGCAACCATTTCATCAATGTGACTTTCGATGAAATCCTCTTAGAAGAAAGACAGAAGTCCATCATTGAGAGTGTTAGGATTCTCAACAAAATTGGCAGACCAAGTGAGCACAATATCCTCTACCACCAACCAATCTTCTCATTTCAATAAGTCTCTTGCTGTGCAGAGTCGCATCCATCTCCAGAAATTATATATGGTTGTAAATCTCTACCATATCGATTCGGGAGTTTCTGCAAGTGCATCCTATGTTGCATTTGATTCGATATCATTGATGGAGCTCTCTACTTTGTTCAGCGTGTCAATCTCCTTGAGAACATCATTCGGTCCCATTGCGACTCTTCGCCACCTTGTCTGGCCTTGGGGCTTGCTTAAGAGTTTCCCCTTGCCTACTATTTCCTTTATCAGCTTCTTCATCTTCAGCTTTCTCTCTTGCAACAAAGCAAGCTGTTTTAATTCAGGTTCAAATTCTAAACCCTGAACCTATTTATCTACCTGAATAGCATCCTGTTCAGTAACCTCTTCTGTAGGCTGATCAGCATCTTGTGCTTCTGGATCAGCAACCTGTTCAGCATCTTTGTTTTCAGGAGCAACATCCTAAACTGCTGCAACCTGACCTTTATCAAATCTTTGATCAGGTACAGGATATTCAAGCAGCAATATGTCATCAGTTGTATCTCCTAGAGCAGCATCCTCTGATGCTTTTTGGCAACTATCACTATTTTCATCATCAGAATCTTCCAGAGTGATAGCCTTAGGAGATTCTACCACATTGTGCTCCGCTTGTGTTCGCTCGTGGGCTGGATTTTCAGGATCCGCCCTAACCACATCCGAATATCAGTGCACTTGTCAAAACTTCCACATCTACTCTCAATGGTGTAGGCACAGATATCATGTAGAAATTCAAATTTAGGTTTGAGCTTCTTCTTCCCAAAGTTCCTGGTCACCTTTTCTTTGACGAAATCCTGCTTGAATAGGTTCCAACTATCCACCAAATACTTTGACCCATAAGTTTCTAGGTTAGAAAACGTCATATCTTCGTAGGGAATGTCGAAGGTGTCAACAATGTCTTTGGCCATAAGACTGTACCAAAGTTCATCATCAGGATTCATCCTGAACTTGATTGTCTCCCCGCTCTCAGATAGCTCGGCGTAGGAGTAGAAATTTTCCACGGATCGGGCAGAGAACCCGCTGTAGGTGGTGGTGAAAAGCCTAGAAAGCTTGCTCTTGCACACGTGTTCCCAAACCTCTGAAATGAGATCCTTGTCAACGAACGGTGAGTCATCCCCTAGCAACACTTCAGTGTTCACTAGCTTTCCCTCCAACACCTTGGTCTCTCTTGCAACTGCCATTGATGATTCTTGATATATCTGTGAGAAAAACTGAGAGAGAAAGTAGATAGTTCTTGAATGCAAACAGTTAGTTGGTAAATCTCGAAGATGATAAAAGTGTAATATAGAGAGAATAGAGAGGGGTTTTGATCAGTTATAAATTCAAACATGTGTTTGAATTAGATCAACGGTCCATATCAAATGACGTAAGAGAGAGACGCGTGATCTGATGGTTGAGATTAAATGGCAGAAGGGCAAATCCATAAAATTTGTAATAGATCGTGTCAGAAGATAAACCACACCTTTTCGACTTCTCTGAAAAAGCGGTTTTACATTGAATGTAGATGTCGATTTGTCACTTAGAATGATTAGCGATAAGGTTATTGTTTCTAATACGAGGTTGTAGAGCTTCATAAATGTTGTCTCTAATAAATGTTGTTTTCTGCCTGCAGCAACCTATTTCAGTAACCTATTGCAGTAACCTGTATCCTGAAACAAAATACTGTTAGTAAATGCAGTTCAGCTGTATCCAAGAATACTGAATATCCCGATGCTGAAAATTAAAATACTGTATAAGTTCCCCCTTACTTAAGTAACTTATCTTTCATTACACATCAAAGCTTGATGATCCCAAGCTCACTTCTTAGCAATATCTGGTAAGCCTCTCACCAGGTTCTTTCTTGCTAACTTGTTGATAGTTTTGAAGTTCAGGTGACTCATCCTTTTGTACCACAACCAGCTTAGTTCAGGGGTGCTCTTTGCAATAAAACATGTTAGTTGTACTGTTGAACTCCAATTAGTAAGATAGATGTTGCCTCTCCTGGTTCCAGTAAGCTTCACCTCATTCATCTTGTTGTCTCTTGTCAGACACTTGTTGAGGTTGAACTCTACTGAACTTCCTTTGTCACAGAATTGACTGATACTCAGGAGGTTATATTTCAATCCTTTGATATATGATACATCACTAATACTTGCATTGCCTCTGATTAAGCTTCTTGTGCTCTTGGTGCTTCCTTTGGATTCATCTTCGAAGACAACCTTAGGTCATTTCCATGGTTGAAAGTTCCTTAATCCAATTTTTTTGTCAGTCATATGTCGGGAACAGCCGTTGTCGATATACCATACATCTCTGCTGCTTTCTGGAAACTGTGCTTGCAAGTAGATCAGGTAGATTTAGGTACACATACAAGTACGGGTCCTGGGGGGTTAGACATCTTTGGGACCCACACCTGCTTAATGATAATTGGTTTACCATTAGCCTTGGTGATTCTCTTTCTGTAAGTACCCTTTACAGGATACTGTTGGTGATGTGTGTGTGCTGGAGATTTCCAGGTGTTACATTTCCTGTTTGAGGAAGGTACTCCCTTATACCTTTCCAGAGTATGAACTCTTTGGAATCTAGACACGTATGTCTTGGTATATGAGGGGTAGAACTTTTGTTGTAACAAAAAAGATTGTTGCATTCTCCTCCTACTTGCAATATACTGATTGTGCTGCTTCTGAGTTCCTGTGCAGACTTACTGTCTGTTGTTTGCAGCATGGGCTTTTTTCCATTATCCACAGTACTAGCTTTGTCCAAGCTTCCGTTGATTGAAATGAGTCCCTGAGCATAGGATACTCGAGCTTGAACAAACTTTCCAGCATTGGATGTGCTAGCTGCTTTCTGAGAGCTTTCAACATAGTATCCGAGACTATTTTCTCTGTAGGCATTTTGGGTCTCCAGGATACATTCCTGTACTTTTCTAACTGATTTGCTATACACATCAATTATGTTTTGCAAGCTAGTTTTCTCAGCTTCTAGTTTAATGACTAGCAGCTTGAACTTAGAGAACTCAGCTCGAAGGTTATTACATTCTGTACTATAGTACTCTAGGTCAGAAACCTGTTCCTTCAGTACAGTATGCTCACTCTTGAGCTGTTGGTTTTTCTCTTTCAGTTCTTCATGAGCTAAATTTATCTGCTCAAAGTCATTCATGATCTGTCTAAAAGACTAGATCATGTTCAGCTTTTAAGAGCTTGAAACATCAAGAGATTGTGAAGTTATCTCATCATCATCTTCGTCTTTACAATCCTTGGCCATGAGACACAGTAGAACTTCCTCATCGGAGGTAGAGCTGTTAGAATCGCTCTCGAATGAGCAATCGTCCTTGGCTTCTTCTTTGGAGCTGTTTGCTGTCTTTAGAGCTTTAGCTTCACTTAGAAAGACCCTGAGCTTTTGCTTGTCATCCTTTCTCATTTCTCTCATCTGCACTCTCTCATCCTCAATATACTTATGTACTTGATGGTAGGGGTAGTTTCTGGAGAAGTGTCTAGGTTTCCTGCAATTATAACACAAGTCAGGTGAACATGTGTTAGACTGTGGAGTGGGTCTTATCGGGGGACTTCTGTCTGAGGTCTGAGACTTCTTTTTGAAGTCATTTCATTTCTTGATGGTTTTCAGGAACTTCTTGAACTTCTTTAGTAGGAATGCCATCTCTTCCTCTGCATCTTCAGTAAGCACCTCTTTCTGCTTGTCTTTCAGCTTACTACTACTTGCAGTAGTTGTATCTTTAGTCCTTGTTGTAAGTACTGTAACTTTAGCACTCGACACCTCAACCTCTTTTTTTTTCGATCAATGCCAAATTCGAAAGCCTTAAGATTTGAGAATAGATCAAAAGTACTCTTCGCACTAAGGTCTAGTGAGACTCTCATTGCGGTTTCCTTACTCTTCCATTCATGGGGTAAGGCTCTCAACACTTTCATATTTTTCTCCTTTTGGGTATAGAACTTCCCAAGAGATTCAAGCTCACTGACGATGGTTGTGAACCTCAAGTCGAGTTCTTCCAGTGATTCTCCAGGTTTCATGGTGAACTGCTCGTACAGTTGCGTAGCCTTAGACACTCTATTGTCTTTAGTAAGTTTATTGCCCTCGCATATCAACCCCAGCTTGTCCCAAATTTCTTTAGTTGTTTTACAACTCTTCACCTTGCTGAAAGTTCTTTTATCCAGCTTGAGAAATAATGCGTTTTTGGCCACATTATCCAGGTTGGCTTTTTTTCTCTCAACAGGTGTATACTCATGTCTAGCCTTGGCAATGTATTCAGCTGCTTGTGGAGTAGCTCTTCTGTAAGCTGGTGTTGCTGCACATAGGGCAGGTCCTAGAAACCCTTCAGCGTCGTCCTCGCTGGTTGATGCGCTCTTGATTTCTCCTGCTGTTGTCTCAACTGTTGCAGCTTCCTCAGCACGCGCTTGCTCACGACGTTGTCTCCCAAGAATAGGGTTTGACTTGATGATTATTGGTGGTCCCTTAATGATCACGTACCACATTTCGTCGTGCATGGCCGAAAATTAGGCCTCCATGCGTATCTGCTAGTCATTCATAAATAGAAAACATTGGAAGTTTATGATGTGAGAAATCCATACTTATGCTGAAACTATGGGTTTTAGTCTTAAAAAAATGGTTTTTCCAACAGAAATGAGTGGATCTGGGTAGGTTACCAGTCTAGTTGACTTTTAACCCAACTAGCTCTGATACCACTTGTTGGTCCCAATTGGTCAGAGGTTCAGAGGAGGGTGAATGAACATCTATCAAATTTTACGTTTAAAAACTATTATGTAAGCAGGTTGCTGGATTCTACAGAGAATGCAACGCCTTTCTCGATTCAGTAAGCTGGCAGTATGCTCATTCAGCTTACTGTCTCGGTTTTCATAGTATGCAGCGAAAATCAAAGATAGAGTTTCTTTTGAAAAACAGTTTTCTTTTCACAAGTATGATTTTAACAGAATCCTTTTAGCAGAATGAGCAAGATATATAAATGATATATGCAGCAAGTAGATAAAATAGTAAACACACAAAGGTTTATAGTGGTTCGAAGGTGGTGTAATCTTTCTACGTCCACTTTTCTCCTTCACACAGGAGGAACTCGACTAAGTCAGTTTACTTTACAAGTCTCACCTTTACAAACCTCTTCCTAACGAATCAAACCTACTAGAATCAATAAGATTCCCAGGCTATTCTCACACAGGGTACAACACTAACACAGAGTAAACAGTCTTACATAAAGACTAACATTTAGTGAGGATCTAAATCCTTCCAACTAAGGACACCAACTAAAACAACCTAACACACAACAAATATGTTAAAAAGATATGGTCTTCAACTGTTGTTTTTAAAGACGGTCTTAAGATCTTGAGAGCTCTGAATCTTGAGCTTGGCTGCTTCTGAGGGTTGAGTGACTAAATTGTATAGAAAACTTGTGTTTTGCTTGAGAGTTTGATATCTTAGAAAATTAGCAGTAAGTTTAGTAGTCTTCTTAGTCACTTTACCTTCTATTTATACTTGTGGAGAATGTATCCGTTGAAGAGAGATACACTCCTTGTAAAAATTCAAAACTTGATCTTCATCATCTTTGCATTTAATGCACCTGGAGAAATTAGGAAATAGGGCATGTCTTACTCTGCTCCGCATTAATGGCGCCACTCCTCGGCAATAGTGTTTTTGTAGGTCCGCGGTCCAGATGACATCACCTCATTGGTCAGGTGCTAACTTCCATCTACTGGTTACTTTGATTATGTAGGAACCTCATACTGCATTCAATATATCCTCGAACCAACTCATATCGGAATTGTTCATTTACTTTCAGAGTTGCTTCAATCTTGTTTTTGTTCCACCAAGCTAGAGGATCCTCATTGATGTTTCTCTGGATTAGTCTTTTGATATTCTCAAGGGAAAGTAAACTTTTCTCATCAATGTCCTCAACAGGTGTGCTCTCTTTAAGTGCATTCTTCAGAAGTTGGATATCTTCTTCGGATGCCTTTTCGAAACCCTGTTGCCTGAAAGACAAAAGAGTTTTACCAAATTTTCTTTTATCCTATATTTTAGGATGTGTTAATTTAGTATCATCACCACGTTTGCTGTAAAAATTAAGGGGCATTATTCTATTGAATACCCTTTCTCGTCGCAAAACCTATATCAAACCACCATAGTTAGTAGTCAAGGTTAACAGGTTCTTGTGATTATCTTGCTCATATTTTGCAAAAGTTTGGATACAATTATTACCCAACAAAATATTAGCACTTGTATCGTGGATATAGATCGATGACATTTTTACCTTGTACCAAGGTGTATCAAATGCTCCTCCTATCATGATCCTTGTTTCATGAATGCCCTTATTGAGTATAAGGATTTTCTGAGAAAAATCCCTTCTTGTAATAATAGGTAATATTTCCACAACTTTGCTGGGGAAAAATCTTGGTTTTACCGTGCAAATACTTGAACCTAAATCAATATAAGCAGCAAAGTATTCTGTCTTATATTGTTCATACATCATCCCTACAGATATGTATATGGAAAATTGGCTCGTCATTCCACCCTTATGAGGTGTCCATCTAGACTGAATTCCATCCATCTTTCTTTATATCCCCAAGATTTGTGTTCCTCGAGGAAACTAGACCCAAAGTCATAGTACCTTTGGTTCTACCAGCATTACCAGTGGTAGATACTTCATAGCCCACTATTTCTAGCATGTCTTCGTATCTTCCAATCGCTGGTTGCTGTAAATGATATATTTTATCACAAGGAAAAAGGTTAAGTTTTTCCGATATATCAAAAACAACACATTTCTTTCCACCATTTTGTTTGAGATTATCATATGTGAAAAGAATCTTGATAGACGCCCCGAAGTTTGAAGTTTATCCTCTGACTCGTAACTATTCATCTAATTCGATATGTTGATAATCTATAAGATTTATCTGAATCAGTCTTGAATTCTTTTTCATATATACTTTCATCTGAAGAAATGCCCTCAAACTGGTAAACTGGTACCAAATCACCATAAAAAACCGCATCAAGAATGTTTGCAGTAGGCTTTGAAACTTTCATTTGTACGAGTATGAGCTCGTTTGAAAGTTCTCCTTGTTAGTGTTCTTACTGTTGACTTCTTTGTAGATCTAGATCCTTGTGAAGAGAACCTGGAAGGACCAGATTTTTGACCAGACTTGTAGGTTCTGGCCTTAGATTTGGACCACCATGATCTTTCTTAGTTGGAAGGTCTTCTTGTGATCCTCCGGACTTGGCATAAGATACACTTCTGAAGTGTTTCTTTCTCTTCCCATACCTCACCTGTTTGGATTCTCCAATTATAGAGGAAAATTGTTGCTATCACAATAAAAAGAAGTTCTTTTTATTTATCCTCTGAGTTTTTTCTTGTTCTTTTGAACGGTTGCTTGATGACACCATTCTCGCAGGCTGTTAGGAAAGACATCCTTCTAGTGACTATGTCGACCTGTCCTGGTGGTAGCTTATAGGACTGGATCAACATTTCTCGCCAGGGACTACAGATTTTTACAAAGAACATCTCTATTGCCACATTCAATGGAATCTCCATTTGGAAGTAGTATTTGCGGAACCAATAAATATATTTTTTTGTCGCACATATACTTCTTAACTCTAGAGCATACAGGGCTTGTGTATATTCTCGACTTTTCTCCTTCTTACTTTGGTCAAAGTATCCATCTCCAATAAAATAGACCTTTAACATTCTTCCGACCTTTTCAATGATAACATATAAACTATCTTCGAAATGGGCTTCTTCTTTAACTTGGGTAGATGTTGATTCCCAAGCCATTTTTGCTGAACCTTCCAGACTACTTTCGATCGGTCTGATGAAGTTTTATTTTTCTATGTCCAGCGTTGTTGAGGCCACCTTTAATGAGGCCATCCATTAATCGATTAATTTTTCCATGTTTCAAAAATCGATGATATCAGTTGTGAGAACCAACCCATATCGGTGTGTTGGCTCCAACATCGTCTTTACCCATAGATTGTTAGGAGGTGCTTTGTTCCTCCCGAGTTGTCCTATGGCTCACAGTCTTCAAGTTTCCGTATCTAACTTGGATTCTACTTCTACCTTTGATCTTTCAGGGGCTTGTGTGTTTGAAGTCATACTTCCTTCTAGATCAAGAATTGGGGAGTTCATCTTGATGTTAACCAGATCTACTATCCCAAGATTGGAGAGTAATTCGGTTAACTTTGAGATATCAACCGTGATGCCTCCATGTTAGATTTTTCTAATGATTTCACAAATTAGTTCATCATGACTTTTTGACTCCGGGATTTCCGTAGCCTTCCCTTTGGGAATAAGTGGTCTATCCCCGAACACATCTTTGAAACGTTCATCCATGGATCTATTGGATCCTTTTGGTAACTTCTTTTTCAAATCTATAATTTCTTTTTTCAAATCTGAAACCTCTCGTTGGATCTCGAAAAGAGATCTAATCATTTTTTCCGTCTGACCTCCATAGAACTGGATGGTCTTTTAGATTTCTCTAAGATATTGTGAGATCTTAGAACTATTAGGAACAATTTTGTTCTATTCCCTATTGGACATCACCTAATTGATAGTCTTGAAACTTGTATTATCTCAAAAATATTTTTGGATACATAATTTCTTGATTTTCTCCTCCATTAGGTATAAAATCAATATTATAAATATAAATCATAAATTATTTATTTAATAAACCTAGGCTCTGATACCATTTTGAGGTCCGGATCTAATAAACATTTGGATTGGATTTAATTGATTAATCTTGGAAAAATATAGATTGTATTTATTAAACAAAACAATGGAAGTAGTATTATTCAATGATTGCACATGTGTGTCCTAAGGGTATTTTTATCATTTTATCAAAAAAATGGTATTTTTGGACATTTCCTTATCTTTGATGGTATTTTTGGGACTTGTTATAAGTTTTATGGTATTTTTGGTACATATCTCTTTATAAACTGACAAATCTTATAAGGCTTTGAAACTCGAATTTATTGATAACTTTCTTTATTACTAGTCATTAGTTTATTGATGCTTGCCAACTATTGGATCAGTTTGATGATCACTTTTTTTTTCTCTTTTATTTAATGAAATGAAAACTTATATGAGATGCAGCCTCATTTATCATAAATAAAATTTATTTTCATAAATTTATATGTGAATTGTGAAGTGAGTTGATAAGTTGATCTATCTCATGAAATTAGATTCGTAAAACATCTTATATGAGTTTAACTCTAATAAGATAATTTATAAAGTTAGTAGATACAATGAGAAAAAGAGGTTTAAATATTATGTGGTTTTTCAAAAACTAAATGAATGTGTTAAATCAAAGTACAAATTTTGCTATAGTAGTAAGAATTAGGGTTGATCAAAAAAATTCAAAAACCGCCCCAGCCGCCCATACCGTACCACACCACATCGTACATTTCAATTTATTAGAAAACCACACTTTAAAATTGTAAAAGAAAATTACACCGTTAATAAAAACCACAATGTGGTGTTTATTTCAACTCATATATAACCGAGCCACCACCGCATCATATATATTCTTACTATATATACAATATATAATATATTAATAATTTTAATTATATTTCAGTCTTTAAATATCAACCAAAATATAGGATATTCAATATGTTGAACCAATAATTTGTTAAAAAAACTCAATCATTAAACATATTCACTCATATATGGATTCATATTTCCTCTTTCAACCAACTCTATATATGTTCTTATACTCTACCAAGTAAATAAAAACCCAAACAATTCAAGGGTTTCAAACCTTTCTTTTTTCTTATCTATTTTCAATTCTTCAATTTTCTACCAATTTTCATTTATCTCCCATGACAACAAATATAATGAAAATGAAATAAGGTACATAATCATGACAATAAAAAAAATTCTCTTTTTCAAATCTTCATTGATTCACTTACAATTTTATATATTTATTGGGTATAATTTTTTAAATTGATTGTAGTGGATTTATTCAATTAGTCAATACAATTTCTTGTAATTAGTTTATTTTTAATTTTTTTCTTTAAATTTTGTTGTTGCAGATGTTCAAGAATAAAATTATAGGATTCTAAGTCTTTGCACCTTGTGAGAAAATAGATACGTAAACTACTGGTTTGATTATGATGTAAAATTGGAAACTCAGGAACACCTTTATTTTCTAATGTTATTTTATTAGGGGAAAAAAACTAACTACATTTATATAATATGATATAATTGAGGAGCATTGATTTGAGAACCCTATATAAAATTGGTTGCAACTATATATATATATATATATAATTTTTTAATTAAAAATATAAAAATTGTAATTCTGCATTGTAACCGCACCAAACTGCTTCAAACCGTACTTATGGTTTTGTTTAATCAAACCACAATTAGAATTTTTTTAAGAAAAATCCGCTTATAACAATTTTGTTTATAAACTTTAAATATAACCGCAAAACCACACCACGATCACCCCTAAAGAATAGAATTAGAAACAAAGTGGATATTGTTATAGATTCCTTATCCATAGAGCAAGCAATATGAGTAGGAATGAAGATATATAGAATAACAACTTTTAAAAATTATAATAAAAATGACCTTATAAATAAAATTAGTGTCTAGTCACTACAAATAGGATTAGACTAATATAATTTACTGAATTATATTTAGGGAAGATTTAGAAACATTAATCCAAACAATTCCTCAATAAAGAAAAAAAAAATTGTTACAATTATAGATATAGAGTAATGAGAAATACAATAACTTCATCAAGGATATATTTTTTGCTTTGGAAATAATTAAGGTAAAATCGTTTTCGGATTTTCAATTTCTTATTATAGGTAATACCTTTTAATAACATTAAAATAATGTGAGAAAGCTTAATTAAATTTTGAAAATAATCAAATGTATATAAACTTTGGTATAGTACAAATGACTGAAACTGTAATTTATCTGGACTTCTAAAAATAATATAAAATATCTTACAAGCTATAAAACATGCTAAATTTGCTTAAAGACCTTATCGTTATATCATAAGATGATAAAAACATATTATAAGATTTTTTAAAAATAAATTAAGCGAACACCTTTTAAATCCTTTAATATTACAATAAATGCGCTTACAAATTACACTAGCTTGTAGTATATAGGTAACCATTAATGTAGAGAAAATAAATACATTTTTCATCTAACAAACTACCATTTTTTCACTTCAAAATGAGAGATTTTCATTGGTAAAACACTCAGAATTAAATTATCATAAATGATGTATGAACATTGTCACAAATAAATTTGCTTTCATCAGAAATTATGTGCTTTAACCACCATAGCAAAGCTCTGGAACATTCATAGTAAAGCACTCTACATTTCCACCTGAAAGTAGTAGTCAAAAAACCAATGTTGCTACTCGTTTCCTTGTTCATTAGGGCGTCGATATGGCATGTATCTTTGGTCCTTTGCAGCATTCTTCCTCCTCTTTTTCTCTATAAATGCCTCTAATTTCCCAGATTCCTGATAATTAATTAGGACAGCAAATTATCAGTATTATTGTTATTATTATATACTACTGAATATAGCTTATAGTAACCGATCCTCAAGCATAAACAAGAACATGTCAATAATTACTAGTTCAGTTTACATACCTTGAGTTCCTTGTATTTCTCAACAAGCTTTTGCTTCTTAAGTTCCGCTGCAAGCAAACAAAGATATAGATTAATTTCTCTATTACGTCATAACCTCCGCTCTTCATCTTATCGCATTCTGTATTTTGTTTGCATATCAAACAAATTCATGTACAAATATATTTCAAACTTTAATCTGATACAGTTACAACAGTGTCCTAGTACCAGTGATGGGCATTTTAGGAATTCTAAACCTAGAAAGGTATTATATGATTTAACTTGTTTCTGAATCCAACCAGGATGGGTGGAAGAAATGAAGCACAAATTCCTTTTTTATATTCTTTTCCTAAATTCTTGATTCTTCATTTTCCTCCTTTAACATCTGCCTACTAATAATAAATGAACCAGTATTAGGTTCTCCCTGTTTCTTACCATCATAAATCGAGAGCAAAAGTAAATGTGATGTGCAAAGGCATTTCTCGTTAATGTGTATATTAACAAAACTAACAAAACCATATGATTTTTCAAGTTGTTAAACCAAAAAGTTTAACACACGTGTATAAAGAAAGAGAGACATTACAATTTTTGAGATAGTAAGGTTGTTTTCCTTTCTTTGCAGCTTCCCTCTCTTTCTTCTTATGCTCAGCCAAAATATCCTTCTCTGTACGCTTTGTCACTGCAGACTTCAATTCTTTATTCTGATAAGGGCAAAATAGTAAAGGGACCTCTAACATCAGCAACAATTTGCAGGTCACAAACATATAGGCTATAAATGAACTATAGAGCATAAACATGACTAAGCGCTTACAATCTGTGATAGTCGGTCCTTAAGTTCATTTATGGCTTCTGGATCCTTCGTTTTCTTCATCTGTTTCTTCAGTTCCTACAGATCCCAAAACCACAAATAATGCAAGCAGAAGATTGCATGGAATCCTATTGTTAAAAAAAACATTGAAATATTGAGCAGTACCTCTTTTTCAGTAGGAAGTGTATTCTCATATATAAAATTAAATCTCTTCTTGAACCTACAGTTCCAGAGTATAATGTTAGATATCATAAAAGTATCATGAGAAACAACTCCATAGACATCATGAGACTTTATTCTCTACTGAACTAAAGAAGACATAACACTTGATAATATGGATACTGTAAAATCACCAGTGTCTATAACCAACTCATATCTTCTAGACCATGCATGAATCATGCTTCTCAATGACAATCATGCACGCTGCAGTATGACACACACAAAGGGAAGTAAAAATGAAGCTAGCTGGAAGAAAAATAAAAAAAGGTTTTACCCTTCAACATCGAGCGTGCCACATAGTGATTCAAAACGAGGATCCCGAACCACCTGAAGATTGAAGCATAGAAAAATTTTAACCACAATATACTGAAAAGCAAGTGCCAGGCTTGATTTTTTTTTTTTTTGAAAAGATAAAAGCAAATAAGCAGGAAAAGACAGCATACAGCCACCACTTGCTCAAGCAAAAGTGATGTAATTTACAGTTGGAGCAAAAGATTCAGTAAAAAGGAAACTTAGGCATCACATAAGATTAAATTACAAGTTAGGATCTCTTTATCCCAATTCAATAAGAAATAAAAATGCGGCAAGAGGTTTTAATAGGAAATAAAAATGTTGAGCTATGCCAATTCAATATCTAAGTGGCAGATAGAAGACTTTGAATGAGTTTCAAATGATTTAAGAGATTTCCAAATGGGGAAAAGTAGGCTTCACAAGATATTGTGAAGCCCCCGAAAATATGGCCAACCTAAGACACAATCCTCTATATTCAAATTGACCCTGTTTGATCCCTGATCAAATTCTTCGGATAAACATGAGGAGTCAATCATGACCTCCCAATGTGAATAAGAAACTCATAGACAACTGAGCCAAATTAACTCATACATAACAACTTTACAAGATTATATTAAGCAGCTGAATAACAATGGAAAACGAGGTAACGATTCTCCCAATTGTTAACATAAGTAATACATGAGGCACATACATACACCCACCTTTTTAGGAGCTTGAATAACTTCTCTGAATCTGGCAACAGGCTTCTTGCTACTCATCTCCATTGGCCTAACCAAAATCCCAAAATGAACAACTAAATAGCAAATCCACAGAAGCATATTATCCAAAAACACTGAAACAATCGAAAACCTGTTCTTATTTGCTCGACCGCCTTTCTTCTCCGGATTGGGCTTCCGGTAAAGCATGTCTGAACCATCAGACATTGCTCTCTGCCGCTCCTCAAATGTCACATCAGCAAGTTCACGCTCTATTTCATCCTTCTCTATGTCTATTTCATCCTCCTGTATACAAAAATTAAAGATTCTAAGCTAGCACATATGAATAATACTAAAACCCACATAATTTCACCTGATTTTTAAACTTATATTAATAAGAAAATAAACACTGTTATTAACCATAAGAGATCATGACAATAAACACTGAGTTTCACTCCAATTGACATATTTTTGTTGATAAAATAGACAGATTAACTCGCCAACAATCAAAGTTAACAAAATTACTATCCAACAGCAGAATTAGAGAGGGATTCAAAAGGAAAAACAAGTTTAGGGCAGATTCCTTACCTCTTCAGAGGAAGATTCAACGACGTCGTCACTGTCTTCGAATTTAATTTTACTAGAAGTAGCTACTGTGGTCTCAGGTTTCTTCATCTCAATTCGATAGCACAAAATTTATCGAACTGATTCTGAGGGGTGGAGTTGGTGTAGACGGTCAGAGATAGGAGGGGCGGGCCGCAGTGACGGCTGCCGGAGACGGTGAGAGAGACGGAGGGACGGTGGGCTCGGTGGAGGTGGTCGGCGGATGCCTATTGTGGAAGGGGTTTGAAGGTTGAACTGTGTACAAGTAAGAAAATTAGAAAATAATTTCGTCAATCCAGCACAATTAGGCCATAATTGATTGGGCCCAATTAATTGGGCCTTTTGAGTATGAGATAGACAATACCAGTTTAAATAAATAAATAAATTAGCTATGGCCAATTTCAAAAAATTGTATTTCAAGGTTTAAATTTTGAGTGTACACAATCTTGGTAAGAGATCACATATTTTATTGATATTACAAAAAATATAAGACCATATACGTTATTCATATTTTGAATATTTTCGATTGCTCATATTTGGAATATTTTCAAATACTATTTTTGTCACGTCCCGTTTTCTTTTCATAAAATTTTTGTTTTGGGCGTGAAGAAGAAATAGTAAGAGACAACAGAAGAAGGAGATTAGAGACGACAGAAGAAAGAGGTAAGGGATGATGTTCACAAATCATCAAACGGCCTCAGCCGATATTCACAAATCATCAAACGGCCTCAGCCGATATCAATCGGTCTCAATACCGATAACTCAATAAAATACAGCAACGAAATAAACCATCAGGATCTCACTTCCATCACATGTATCAAATATTATTACAAAACGTGATTTAAGTAAAACATTGTTTAGAAATGTATGTGTGACATCAGCTTAACTATAAAAGTCCAGAGATGGCACCACCTCTCTCCACCTAGGGTTCAACATGCTCACCAGCTCTTGTAGTGTGAGTACAGATTAAAGGGGTGAGTGCGTTGAATACACTCGTGGGAGTAAAATCCGCATCTTATGACACACGATAGATAACCGAACGAAAATAAAAGCATCTACCAGCACGTTGCCACAACACGTAAAATGCATAGCAGATATTAGAAATGGTAGAGAAGGATAGGTGTGGGATCAGCCCGTCTTACCCTATAAAATGATCTCAATACCGCTAGTGCATTTCAAGAGGCTCACTACACCTCCATCAGAGTAGTAGAAGAAAGACAGGGACAAATGCATGATCAGAGTGGACCTCAGTCCGTTCACAGTGTAAGTATGGCACAATAATTAAATTCACAGCATGTAGTATTCCGTAGTTCATGCTTTTACTAGGAAAACAGTAAACAGATAAAGATTTAGAAGTTACCCCCACTTTGTTCGGTGGTTACCACGTGAGTAGCAAGGACCAAAGATCGGACAACTCAGAGCTCGAGTAGCAAGTACCAAAAGTCCGATAACTCAACACCCAATCCCACAAGTAGCCTACATAAGTTATAACATTTCTTAGATCCTTGATAATGTATAATTAAAGCTATAAATATTTTCGGCGGAAAAACGATCGTTAAACACGCGACGGATCAAGAGATCTAAAGATTGGAGTTGAAGAATCGAGGATGGATAATCAGTCCACATAGCTGAGATGATAGAGAATGAAATTTGGGTCACGACGGAAGAAGAATGAGCTCAATCGGAGTTAAAACGAGCTCAAACAGAGCATTTTAAGTTCAGAGGTATTTTGGTCAAAGGGTTAACTTTGACCGGGCCCACGGCCCTCGATCAACGACATCTCATCGGTGACAACTCGATGTTGACGTACGGTGAGAAAACTAGGTTCGGATTGAAAATACAGCGTTGCGGGCGACGTGGCACGCACGTACCCGGCACCGAGTGGAAAAACTCGGCGGCCTAGGCAAGTGGCCGAGAAAACTCGGTAGCTTCGGGTCAGCTCTCGATAGCTGGCCGAGAACACTCAGCAGTGGGGCACGGTTCTCGGCAGGTGGCTGAGAAAACTCGGCAGCCCCCTCCCGGAGCACGCAGCCACGCGCCCAGGGCTCCCGGCGCTGGCCTGCTCGACTGCCCCTCTTCCGGCACCTCCAGCCGCGGCGACGCCGCCCTCCGCCGCTGGCACCACGTCCGATGGAAACCTCTCACCGCCGGCTACCACCTCCGCCACCCCTCACCGGATTCCGGCAGTGAATAGTACCTAGAATCCCGCCGCAAAATCCTTCGTTACCACATTCGCAACACCAAGGCTAGGGTTTAGGGTTTTGGAGACGGTTTCTTGCCATTTCCCGGCGAACGAGAAATCGGAATTGAATTCCGAGACCTATCCTAGATTCATCTCGTCGAGACGAACGTCGTGTGCAAAAACCGGCCGAAACCGACAACTTTCAATTTTTCCAGCGCCGGCGGTGACACGTCAGAAATAGAAAAACGGGAAGAAAAAGAGAGGAGAGAGAGACTTACTCGTTTTCGTCGCTTTCAGCTCATTCGGAAAAAAAACGATAAAAAATGAATCACATGAGCCCATATTTATAGATTTTCAAAGTTACTATTTACCAAGTAAATTTTAATTACCATTCATTAAAATATTATTTTTCCATTTTACCGTTCATCCGAATTTTACCCTCTCATTTTACCTAACCTTCGTATTTGGCTCTTTTCTTCGCCATTTGAGCTACGAGTCTCCGATTGACCCCTACTTCATTTCTATCTTCTCATTTTTCTGTTACGCATCTCATAGTATCAAAATATTCTATGTTCCCAGTCTAAGAAAATTATCGATCTAAATCGTGCCTACATCTGAAACGCATGTAATCTATTAAATAGTCAAAATATACGCAAATAATTATTAAATTATAGGTTTAATATTTAATTAATCTATTATGCTTCGTTTTTGATCCGGGGCACTACATCTCTTACCCCTTAAAATAATTTCATCCTTGAAATTGAACGCGTACTAAGAGCGGTGTAACTAGGTACTTCGTCAAAACTTTCGTCCTCCTATTTCCTTGTTACTTCTTTCTTTCCATTTCTCGTCAAGGAACTTGCAAACCTCGATTACTTGGCTAAGCTCTATGTTCATTACTTTTGCCATTCCTGAGTTTCTCCAATTCTTTCTCGATCATTTCTATTAGGATCACACCTCTGTTTCTCATTCCTCCTCCTTCTTCAACTCATGGTACAAATCGTTATATTTGTCATCCCATATATTTCTTGTCTTCACCATTTACTTGCAGAGTAGGTTGCGGAATAAGTGGTGCTAGAAAGTCATATTCCTCCGTCTAAGATATTAAGTATGTGCTCGATAAATATGTTTTCGATAAAGATAAAGAAAAGAGGGAGCAAGAACGAGAATGGGAAAGAGAGAGAGAGAGAGAGAAAGTTGAAGAAACGGGGAAAAGGTTGTCGAATAGCACTCTGATACTCTGGTTGGATGCGATAACTCCTTTCGTTGAATTTCCAATGCATTCTTGAGATAGGATTCGCGATGCGTTCTATTGTACGAATTGATGAGAATATCATTGACGAACATGATGACGAAACGATCGAGATACGGATGGAGAATGTGATTCATCAAATCCATAAAGACAGTTGCAGCATTACTTAGTCCAAATGGCATTACTTACAAACTCGTAGTAGCCATTTCTTATCCTGAATACTGTCTTAAATGAATCCGCAACTTTGACTTTCCTCTGGTGAGATCCAGACCTTCAGTCAATCTTCGAGAACACACTGGTACCTCTTATTTGATCAAAAGATCTTCCATTCGAGGTAATGGATACTCGTTCTCTAGGGTCCGCTTGTTCCATTCTCGGTAATCCTTACACATTCGGACGCTTTCATCCTTCTTCTTCATAAGAAGCACTAGAACTCCTCAGGCGACATACTCGATCTAATGAAGCTTTTGTTCAAAGGTTCGTATAACCGGCCTTCAGTTCTTGCAATTCTTTCGGTGTCATCCGATAAGGAGCTCTTGTCATCGGTGTTGACCTTCAGACGAGGTCAATCTCAAATGTTACTTATCGATCCAGCGGAGGACCAAGTAATTCCTTTGGAAACAGGTCCATGCACTTCTTAATCACCGGCTTCTTCTCGATAGTAGTCAGTTCTCTTTCGGGGTTCACCATGTTGACCAACCAAGCTTCGCAAATCCTTTGCTAAGTATCTCGGTTGCTTCCATGGCCGAGATAATCCTTTTGTCGGCTTTAACTCGTGTTGCATGGAATGTGAACTCCAGTTCGCCCGGTGTTCGAAAGATGATCTTCCCTGCACGACACTTGATTACCGCGTGGTTGGACTCTAACCAGTCCATTCCCAGGATTATGTTAAAATCCTTCATCTCCAAAACATGGAGATCAACTAGAAGGATCTTATCCTTAAAAGCAATCCTAAGAAGGATCTTATCCTTAAAAACAATCCTAAGGTGACGGGACAGGTGTTTTGTTCGTACCGTCTTTCCAGATGGGATACTAACTTCTAGAGTTTCTTAGCGATTGTCTAGTTGTTCATGTGTTTCAACGGATCCGATACCACTGTAAAACCATAGATGAAGGAATATAACACAAAACGCGAAGGAAAAAGTTAAGTGGATTCCATCGAGTAGGAAAAATACAATCTGGTTTAGAATATATGTATATATATAGGCAAAAGATGGCCAGCTCGTACATTATTCAAAAGGATTACATACACTACTACAAGGTATGGATTACTACATATCTATCTACATATATAATACTAACATTTAATCATCCGCAATCTATCCCTCAGTAGTTTTCGAGTGAGCGAGGGAAAACACTCAGGCATCGCTTGTTCCTGGCTTCGGCCTTCGTGTTGCAGCTATTAGATTTTTAATTTTCCAACAGTTAACTGCAATATGTCCCGGTTTCCCACACTCATAACAATTTCAGTTTCCTTGCGCCAGCGTTGCAGCCATCGAGTTTCTGTACTTCTGACAGTTACTCACTACGTGTCCCGCTTCTCCACACCGGTAACATTTTCGGATTCCATGGATACAAGGTCCCGCATGGGACCTTCCACACCTGACACATGAGTCCTCTGGCCTCGGTGTTAGGATGGAACCTCCTGGATTTCGGGGATTCTGGCAGCTGTACGCCAGGTGGCCCGCCTTACTGCAATTAAAGCAGTTTCGAGTTCCTTGAAGGCATAGCCCCACATGTATCTTCCCACACTTGGGACAGACATTCCCCGGCCTGGAAGTAGGGAGGATTGGGATATTGTTGATCCGTGAAAGCTCATGTTGGTCAAAGTCTTGACTAAGACTGGTCAGTTTCCTCTTTCCTGTTGCTACCTCCACCCTCTTGGATGGTTTCCCGTCTAAGCAGAGACGAGAGGCAATCCCTTGAGCTCTCTCAACGATCGCGACATAAGACATTTCCCTATGTCCTTCCAAAACGGAGCCGATCTCCCTACGAAGACCCTTTTCAAAGTGTCGGGCTTTCTTGACATTCGTGTCCACCAGATGGGGTGTGTACCTACTTAATAGGTTGAATCTCTTTGCGTACTCTTCTACGGAGGTGGTTCCTTGACGAATATGTACAAAATCTGCTTCCTTTAGGTTACGGTGCGACTGAGGCAGGAATTCCTGTCTAACCACCTCTTTGAAGACTCCCCATGACATAGCATTTCTAAATTTTGGTGACATAATCCTTTCTTGTGACTCCCACCAGTAACTGGCCCTTTTGGTGAGTTGTAATACAGCACAGAAGATCTTATGCCCTTCTGTGCATGTTAAATGTTCAAAGAGTCGATCCAGCGACCTTAGCCATTCTTCAGCTTCGATAGGTTCTCCTTCTCCATTGTAGGTCGATGGACCGAATCGTCGGAACTGTTCAATGATTTGCTTGGCATCATTTTGAAATAATGGTGGCGGCATAGCTTGTGCAGTCTCCTCACATTTCGGCTAATTGACCAGCTGCAGTTGCTCCTTTCGAGGTCTTCCTCTCGGCATAACTCTATTATGATATATATATGTATAAGTCGTCGAGGTTACATAATGTTACTATAGGTATAGGAAAAATGCGGTACACGTGAAGGGACGTAACATATATTCCTTAAGATAGGCGAGTAATATACGTATACATATAATACATATATCAAAGTTTTTAAGGTCATCTATACTACAGCTGCGGGAAGTGGGGGAGGCCCCGGTAATCCTAGTGTCCCGTCCCTAGGGTCACCCATTTCCGGATCATCCTCCTCTAGATCCTACCAAGGATCATCCCCCGACTCGGGGCTACTGCTGGATAGATCATAGGCTCCTGGTTTAGGAACAGTCGAAAGGTCGTGTCGACCCCACAACTCTAGCATCGTCCTCGCTACATTCCCAACGTCAACGAAGGGTACAAAATCTATTGATGAATGTACAAGCTCACCCCCATATACTAAACACGCCCTAGTCTCCCACTCACTTGGTAAGGTATGGATCATATGTAGAGTCGCCTGAACCCCGCTGATACTACCTCTAACACCCCCTAACTCTCTCCAGCAGTGTAGAAGTCTGGCAACGCACTCTCCTACCGATCTATCATCCGTCACTCTACTCTCATAAAAACAACGTCGAAGTCTCTCCTCACGAGTCTCCACAACCGGTACTCATCTCCTAGCGGTAATATAAACCCTATTCATCTGTCATGTAGAAGTTACACGAGTTTTTATCATCAGTCTATCCGTAATCGCTCCCCTCGCAGTATTTACGTCGTCATCAGATGAATTCTCCATTGATAGCTTATCCCTTTGTGGTCATTCTCGTGACAAATCATTCTATAGACGACATACGAAACTAACCCTTGTAATATATCCCATGTAACCCAACAATCTATAACAACAGATAAACTAATAACAAATATCATGGTATCAAGAAACGCTACTTCATGAATCATATAATAACCTCAATAGATTTTTCTATTATTCATTTATTATGTATGATAGCGGATACATAACTCGCATAAACCAACCAGAAAAATGAATCATACGCAAAACATTATAAATCACATTACTAACATCCTTAAAGAGTTTTTATATCCATCAATTATCAAAACCGACCTTACGCATTACAACCACGGACTGGGAATACACTCGTTCGTTGCGTTGAATACACCCGTGGGAGTAAAATCCGTATTTTATGACACACGATAGATAGCCGAACGAAAATAAAAGCATCTACCAGCACGTTGCCACAACACGTAAAATGCATAGCAGATATTAGAAATGGTAGAGAAGGATAGGTGCGGGATCAGCCCGTCTTACCCTATAAAATGGTCTCAATACCGTTAGTGCATTTCAAGAGGCTCACTACACCTCCACCAGAGTAGTAGAAGAAAGACAGGGACGAATGCATGATCAGAGTGGACCTCAGTCCGTTCACAGTGTAAGTATGACACAACAATTAAATTCACAACATGTAGTATTCCGTAGTTCATGCTTTTACTAGGAAAATAGTAAACAGATAAAGATTTAGAAGTTACCCCCACTTTGTTCGGTGGTTACCACGTGAGTAGCAAGGACCAAAGATCGGACAACTCAGAGCTCGAGTAGCAAGTACCAAAAGTCCGATAACTCAACGCCCAATCCCACAAGTAGCCTACATAAGTTATAACATTTCTTAGATCCTTAATAATGTATAATTAAAGCTATAAATATTTCCGGCGGAAAAACGATCGTTAAATACACGACGGATCGAGAGATCTAAAGATTGAAGTTGAAGAATCGAGGATGGATAATCAGTCCACATAGCTGAGATGATAAAGAATGAAATTTGGGTCACGACGGAAGAAGAATGAGCTCAATCGGAGTTAAAACGAGCTCAAACGGAGCATTTTAAGTTCAGGGGTATTTTGGTAATTTTGGTCAAAGGGTTGACTTTGAACGGACCCACGACCCTCGGTCAATGACATCTTGTCGATGATGACTCGATGTTGACGTACGGCGGAGAAAAGGGGGTTCGGATTGAAAACACGGCGTTGCGGGCGACGTGGCATGCGCGTACCCGGTGCCGGATGGAAAAACCCGATGGCCTAGGCAAGTGGCTGAGAAAACTCAGTAGCTCCGGGTCAGCTCTTGGCAGCTGGCCGAGAAAACTCGGCAATGGGGCACGGTTCTTGGTAGGTGGCTGAGAAAACTCGGCAGCCCCTCCCGACGCGCGCAGCCTTCCGCCCAGGGCTTCCGGCGTCGGCCTGCTCGACTGCCCCTCTTCCCGGCGCCTCCAGCCGCGGCGACGCCGCCCTCCGCCACCGGCACCACATCCGATGGAAACCTCTCACTGCCGGCTACCACCTCCGGCCACCCCTCACCGGATTCCGGCGGTGAATAGTACCTAGAATTCCACCGCAAAATCCTTCGTTATCACATTCGCAACACTAAGGCTAGGGTTTAGGGTTTTGGAGACGGTTTCTCGCCTTTTCCCGGCGAACGAAAAATCAAAATTGAATTCCGAGGCCTATCCTAGATTCATCTCGTCAAGACGAACGTCGTGTGTAAAAATCGACCGGAACCGACAACTTTCAATTTTTCCGGCCACCACCGGCGGCGGCGCTCCGGCGACTTTTCCGGTGACGTCGGCGGTGCCAGCGCCGCGTGCCGAAAACAGAAAAACGGGAAGAAAAAGAGAGGAAAGAGAGACTTACTCGTTTTCGTCACTTTCGGCTCGTTCGGAAAAAAACGATGAAAAATGAATCACATGAGCCCCTATTTATAGATTTTCAAAGTTACTATTTACCAAGTAAATTTTAATTACCATTCATTAAAATATTATTTTTCCATTTTACTATTCATCCGGATTTTACCCTCTCGTTTTACCTAACCTTCGTATTTGGCTCTTTTCTTCGCCATTTGAACTATGGGTCTCCGATTGATCCCTAGTTCGTTTCTATCTTTTCATTTTTCTGTTACGCATCTCATAGTATCAAAATATTCTATGTTCCCAGTCTAAGAAAATTATCGATCTAAATCGTGCCTACATCTGAAACGCATGTAATCAATTAAACAGTCAAAGTATACGCAAATAATTATTAAATTATAGGTTTAATATTTAATTAATCTATTATGCTTCGTTTTTAATCCGGGGCACTACAATTTTTTACAATATTAGTAGATAAAATTAGTAAATTTTGCACTATTTAAAAATACTCATTAACTTTTCCATTTTTCAAAAAAGTTTTATCACTTTAAAAAATTAGGTGAAAAAATGTTTAAAATATGAAAATAACAATAAATTCTTAAAATAAGGAATTTTCAAAAAAGTTTTATCACTTTAAAAAATTAGGTGAAAAAATGTTTAACATATGAAAATAACAATAAATTCTTAAAATAAAGAATATTAAGATCACAAAGATTAAATTTAAAATTAAAAAATTAAATTTTAAAATGAGTTTAAATGTGTATAAAAATGTTATTGTTTGTGAAAAGAATATAAACATGAACAAATCAAATCTATAAATATTTAATAATAATAATAATAATAATAATAATAATAATAATAATAATAATAATAATAATAATAATAATAATAATAATGCGTCAGTTTTTTGTAAACAAAATAATTGATAAAATTAGAATGATATCATTCATCATTAAAAAAGAATTAAAAGCTAAATATTATTTTAGAATTTGAAATTTATCTCAAAAATATGAAAAAAAAATTAAACTATAAAATTTTAAATATAAATAAACTATGAAATAATATTAAATATATATTTAAAGAGAATGCAGGAAAATTATTTTAAAATATCTAAAATTAATTTTAGAAAATTGAAAAATAACAAACATGTAAAAAAATTAATAACTATAGTAACTATTTATTAATTTATAAATATTTTATAATATGTACAACTATTACTTCTAGGATGTAAGGATTTCGAATGCAACAAGAAGTCGGTTATAGTTCAAAAATGGTGATTTTCATAGCTGGTTGTTTTGAGGCACATTTGATTGCAAGGAGTTGTGTTACCTTTTGATGTTTAATTTGTTAAAATTTGGTATTTATGTTAGTGGTGCTCATCTAGTTTGAAAATTGAAATCAAATCGAGATTAACGATTTGAAAAACTGGTGACGATTTCAGACCGAAACCGAAACTGTGAACCGCGGTTCACTGGTTCGGTTTCGGTTTGAGCATAATTCGAACTGTCAAACTGACGGTTTGACTTATAAATATATAAATATATATATATATATATATATATATATATATATATATATATATTTTATTGCTGAGCATGCCACGTGTACGACGGAGATGAAGTAGTCGTTGGTAATCAACGGTTGAGAAAATATAGTCATTATGCAAACCGGCGGTTTGAATCGCCGGTTCAACTAGTGGTTTAGATAATGGACAATTGAGATTGACTGAACCGTCAGTTCAACCGAATCGGAACCGGTAGTTCGAACCGATTGAGATTTTTATTGTAGCGTCCAGGACAAAAACAAAGCATAATTAATTAAATAAATAATTAAACCCTTAATCGATTTATTTAATTATGTGTGTTAACCCTTGATTGTTTAATTTAATTATATGTGTTTCAGAAATATGATAAATGCATGTTTTAAGTGGAAGTATAATTTAATAGTGAAACATAGATTATAATTTTACCATAAGATGCGTAATTGAAAAACGAGAAGATAGAAATGAGTTTGAGGTCAATCGGAGACTTGTAGCTCAAATGATGAAGAAAACGGTGAATACAACGTAAACGAAGGAACGGAAAACGAAAGATATTTCGATGAATAGTATTCCGAGATATTTCGGTGAATAGTAACCAAGATATTTCGATGAATAGTAACTCCAAGATATTTCAGTGAATAGTAAATTCGAGATATTTCGATGAATAGTAAGAATTTTCGAAAGTCTATAAATAACACGAAAACGAGTCGTATTGGATTCACCTTTCACACTCGTTTCTTTATCTTCGATCTTTAGATCTTCCGTTCCGTCTCATTTCTACCTATCGTCTCTTCTCCGAGAACATCTATATCTTTATTTATACGTATTTAATCTAGTAAGGATCTAAAAAACGTCGTTACTTGTGTAGGTTATCAATCGGATCGTACTCTTTAGTCTTGTTACTTGACAACTCACGTGGTTACCACCGAACAAGGTGGGGGTAATTTCTAAATCTTTATATTTTTACGGTTTTCCCTATTTGATGTATGATTTGTGATATACTAAATGTTGTGAATATATGATGCGAATACTGTATTGATACTATCATACTGTGAAAGGACTAAGGTCTACATTCATGTCTCTTACCTTCTTTCTTCTATAACAACTGTCTCTTACCTCATTTCTTCTATAAACTATCTCTTACCTCATTTCTTCTATAAACTCTCTCTTACTTCATTTCTTCTATAACAACTGTCTCTTACCCTCTTTCTTCATGCATGTAGGGTAAGACGGGTTACAACCGCACCTATTGGTAATTATGTGCTATGTATTTTACGTGTTGTGTCTATTTATTGAACTTATGTATGTTTGAATTGTTATAATTACTTAATAACTGTTAAAGACATAGAAAGTATCCCCACGAGTGTATTCCATGCACTCATCCCTATTCTGTAATTCACGTTACAGGAGATAATGAGCATGTTGAGCTATAGAGAGGTGGTGCCATATCTGGATATTTTTATTTTATCTTTTGTTACATAACAATGAAACAATGTTTTTAGTTACTTCTTGTTTTGTAAAAATAATTTCGTACTTTCTATGGATGATGGATCCTAATGTTTTTCCGCTGCAATGTTTTATTTCGGCTAGACGCCGAGGATTTGTATATGTAAAAAATCATATGTTATCTTTTCCAAAGATTTCTATTTTATTTCATGCACGTCTTTTCCCCTTCTTTCTTCACGCCCAAAAAGAAAACTCTGATATTTTTTAAAGTAAGAAAATGGGGCATGACATTTATTTTTATTTTCTTTGTATTTATGTTGAAATCTATAAATACCCCCATTCCTTTTGTTATTTGCACACCAATTCTTTGCCAATTTCATCATTTCTTGAATCAATCTCATTTTCTCTCTCAACTCTCAAGCTCACTTTAAATCTTTGATCAAATTTTCAATTCATCGTCACTTAATTCTATAATCTATTTCCTAAGTTGTTATCATCATTCACTATATTCATACATTATACTTATATAATTATATTTTTTATTCTTCTTTAATTGTATTTCATTTCTCTTAAAAAATGTCTATAAGAGATACTTTTTCTTCTGCCGGTTCATCTCGTGGAAAAGGAAAGAGTCTTATGTCAATGTCACCACCACAATCTTGCATGATGATGATGATATTATTGATTCTTATTCTCAACAGAGTCAAAAAATAGGTGTTGGTCATGGTGGTGATGATTTGGAGGTCACTTTAGACCCTAATATTGTCGTCGTCTTTGCTGAAGAAGAAGAAGATGAGGTGCCTAAGAGAGTAACACAAGAGAGTGGAAATACGAGAAGTGAATGCACCACTAATCCTAGAGCACCTTCTTCATTTTGAAGTGATATTTTCTCCATTCATTTTAAGAAGGAGAAAGTATCAAATAAGAATGTTGATTGTAATGTCACGTGCAACCATTGTGGAAAAAATTACAAATTTAAGCATGGAG
The DNA here is from genome assembly GCA_954870855.1 of Scutellaria minor. NCBI lineage: Eukaryota > Viridiplantae > Streptophyta > Magnoliopsida > Lamiales > Lamiaceae > Scutellaria > Scutellaria minor. The sequence continues at coordinate 11,541,577 of OX940733.1, forward strand.
GGGGACTATAGGATGTTCAACAATCATGTATTGAAAAAACATCCCGACAAGGTGGACAATGGCCGATCTCAAACACAAATTCAGGGATATACCGATTCTTCTCAAGGATGTATGGGTTCTCTTCTTTTAAAATTTAGTCAATTGAACCATAGGAAAGACATAGCCGAATTTATTGCCCAAAAAAATATTCCATTTCAATTTCCTATGATACTTTTGAAGAATATACTCGCACTTATTTACAACCTAGTAGTAGAATAATATCTAGAATGTGATATAGAAAAAATAGTAGGAGAGTATAAATTTAAATAAATTGAAGATTTTAAAATTTTAAAATAAAAAATTTCTATATGTAGTGATATTTGAAAGAATCTTTATAAAATTAATGATTATATGGGTATTACTAGTCATTGGATAGATGATACATGGAACATGCAAAAACATTTAATTGCATGTGTTGAATTTGATATTAACATTCGGCTATACAAATTGCACAAAAAATAATTCATGTTTTAAATGATTATGGTATACTACAAAAAGTATTTTCCATTAGATTTGACAATTCTATTGCTAATATGGCTAGTATGCCTATGCTTATTGAATTTTGTAAACCTTCAATTAATGTTAAAAATTTTCATGTTCGTTGTATGTGTCATTCACTATAAAAAATAGGCAATATACCGATGGATGGATTCCATAGGTAATTACCGACGGAACAACAACGAAATATCGTCAGCAAAAGTAGAATATATCTTTTTAAGAAATCGATGGTTTATTGATGGAACACCGATGGGTGAGCATCGGAAATTCCCGACGATGAATTATCTATCGGAAAACAAACTTTTCCGATGAAATTCCTGACGGATATCCATCATTAATCTACCGATGAGATAATCTATCGATACATAGAGGTGAAATGTTGTCGTTTTGTAGCCACTAATTTTTAGGTAGAAACGACATCGGTTTTGGTAAGATTACCGACGGATTTTCCCTTAGTAAAGTTGATAAAGAAAAACGACATCATTTTTTCAAATTTAGCAATGGAATTTCCATTGGTAATTTGAAAATTAATAATCCATTGCTATTCCGTCGTAAGACCCTAAATTTAGGATATTTTTTTTCAAAACAAACATTTTTGTGATGATTTATCTCCAATAATTTTAATTTAATTATTGTTTCTAATATATTAATAATCATAATATACCACACATTTTAATGTTGTATTATTTTAATTATACGTACATGATGTATGAACTAATTACATACTTATCCTGGTCGCTAGCCAACTTTATCTTAATCTAATTAAGGTATATAATTATCAATTACATTGTTATCCATCAACTGTAATCTTGTTATTGTAGTAATAACACAACTATATACTTTAATTATTTATGACATTCAAATGATCGATTTTACATATTTGAGAATATTTGATCGAACATGTACATATATCAGCAATCGATTAATCAAGTTCATTATGTTTGATTGAATTGAACTCATTTATAAAATTGAATTATTCATATAATATTGTAAATAGAACTAAAACTATGTTTTTCGAACAAAAGTTGGGGAAAAAAGTCACAAAACCGTGTCGAGAGTGGAACGAGACACTTACCGATGGAATTCTGTTGGTATTTTCATCGCCAGAAAACTAAAACGACACTGTTTTGAGAAACTACCAATGGAATTTCCGTCGGCAATTATTTATTTAAATATTTATTAAAAAATATTCAAATATTTGCCGGCGGAATAATTTCCATCGGTAAATTTGATACAACGTCATTTTTTTTCTCTCCAAAATTTTTGAGTAAGTTAAAACGACATCATTTTGATTTGACAGAAATAAAACACCATCGTTTTCACCAAAATTACGGATAGATTGTCAGTAAATTCATCGGTAATTTTTTAATTAGGTCGCAGGACCTTCTTCCCCACCTCATTTCTCTCTCTCTCCTCTCCCTCCCCACCATCACCTATCGCCTGTCACCGCCAACGCCCACCGCCGCCACTGCTATCTCTCTCTCTCCCTCCTTCCCTCTGCCGCCAACCCCCTCTCCACAACTCCCTCAGCCCCCTGCCTCACCCCACACTGTCCCCACCCCATTCCTTCTTTGTCAAAATTTTTTTTCCGCGCCACCTCACTATCGGATAAGGGTTAGTGTTTATTTATTTTTATTTGTTTAATTATATTATTAATTAGTTTAATTCGTAAATTAATTAGTTTAATTTTGTATGTTCAAATGTTAATTTATTTAGTTGTTAATTTTATATTATAATTTAGTTGTATTGTTAATTAAACTTAGGTTATAATGTTAGTTTAGTTAGTTTAGAATTATAATTTTAATTTTAGTATGTTTTAATTTGCTATAATTTTTAGTTTAGTTGAATTAGATTAGTTTGATTTAGTTAATTTAGGTTATTAATTTAGTTCACTTAATTTTACTTTAGTTTCATAAAATTAGTTCATTTATTTAATTTCGGCAAATGGTTGAATTAATTATTTTAGTTGTTATTAAATCTAATTTCTGGTAGTTTAGTTTAGTTAATGGTGAATTAGTTAGGAATTGTGGATTTGTTGGGAATTGCATGTTGTTTTTATTATAGAGACGAAGAGTCGATAACTTGGTAAATTTGTGAATACATGGAAATGGTGCCAAATTTTCATTAGAATTTAGGGTTAGTTAATTATATACTCGTTCATAATTAATAATTTACTACAATGTTAGGTTAGTTATAATTTTTGTCAAATAAAAGTTAGTTTTTAGTTTAGTTAATAATGATAGTTTTGTAAATTCCCATTAATTTTTAGTTTAGTTAAATTAGGTGAATTAATTTAGTTAGTTTCTTGTTTAGTTCATAAGTTTCATTTTATAAAATTTGTGATTTTTTTTAATTTTACTAAATTGTTAATGGTGAATTTGTTAGGATTTGTCAAATTGTTGGGTATTGCATGTTGTTTTCTTATAGAGATGAAGAGTCGATAACTTGGTAGATTATTATATGTGTTGAAATGCTGCCGAAATTTTGTTAAAATTTAGGCAGCATTAATTATTAGAATTTAGGGTTAATTAATTATTAAAATTTAGATTGGCTTAAATTACGTTTAGTTAGTTTGCAAATAGGAAATTTAGATTTGTTTACTCTTTCATATTTAGATGGCTGGTAGAGGCCGAGGTCCCCGTGGACGAGGAGTTTCTCAGGGCGGTCGAGATGGTGGTCGTCGCCTACAGGTTGCAGAGCCGGACCACACTACTCCAGAGCATACTCCACCACTGACCAACCCTCTTGGTGGTTCAACTGGTGGAGTCCGTTCCATGTACAAGGTAGGGGCCACGTCCACTGGCACATGGGTCCCTGCATCTGACCTGCTCTCATCATAGCAGACCGTGTCACAGGCGCCTATTGGTTCCTCTCACTAGACAGTCATGTGGATCGAGTCTGGAGCGTGAGTACACTTTAATTTATAAATTTTTTATATTATTTAATAAAAAATTTTATGGCTAATTAAATTGAATTGTGCAGCATAATATCGTCGCATCAGTACTCATCCCTTTTGAAAGGTGTGTTCGAGAGCTATCTCGATGAGAAGGGCTTTAGCTAGAAGCTGATCTCGCCCGACACCAAGATGGTGTATTGGGAGGAGTTCTCGGTAAGTTTATGCTTTAATTTTTTTTATAATTTTATAACTATTACCGTGAATTTGTTAATATGATTTAAATGTTGTATTGTTTTTTTATAGAAACAATGTACTTGGGACCCGGTGTTGGACGATGAAATCCGACTCTTGTACCCACAGAAGGTTGTGACCCGCTACCGCAATCTGATCAACAACTGAAAGTGGAAGTGGATTTCATCAGGGAAGCAACCATTTTGTGTGTTGGACGCCACTTAGAAGGGGTTTCTAGACTATTGGTCTGACCTTGCTGTGAAGGTGAAGTCCCAGCAGGTTTCAAAGAACCGTCTGAGCAAGCCACTTGGATCGGCTACAGGAGTCGCCAAGCATAAAGGATGCTCGAGGTCGGTTGTGGAGCATTTGAAAGACCTCGTAAGTCTATTATTTCGACATTTCTTCAGTTTAAGTTAATTTTTTATTAATTATTATTTGATAAATAAAATTTTGTGAGATTGCATGGGCCCGACGAAGATGGGACGTATACCGACGGTAGGGTCAAGACAATTGTTGTAAGTATTTTCTTTTATTTTTCCAATTTTAACTATGTAAAATAGTTTATATTTTGTTATTAGATTTTTTTAACTTGGATCCCCATTTCAGGAGGCTTTCGAGGAGAGGTTGTCACAGCTGAGTCAGTCGGAGGACTCATCGGAGTTCCGTCCTATTGATTTGGACCGATTGTACATCAAGACAACCAGTGTGAATAAGGGACGGGTGTACGGGCTGGGATTGACCGGCAATAGATGATCCCTGACAAGTTGTGCCACCTCTCATGCCATGTCTCCCAATCTGATGGACCTCGATCGGATCGTGCGAGAAATCAAGGATCAAGCAAATCGTCGATACGAGGAGAGGATGGCAACATATAAGCGCCAGCAGGTGGAGATGAGGGAGCTTCTACAGTCCTAGCAGACCCTCCTATAACAACTTACTCATCCAATGTCCCATACCGCCGATGCCCTTGCCCTAGCTGAGGTGGATTCTCGAGGTTGGGATGATGATGATGAGGACCTTGCTGATTTATAAACATTTTAAACAATTTCTATATTAAATAATTTTATTTTAATTTGTAATTAAATTTCTTGAATGTTTTAAATTTTAATTTAATTTCATTTCATTTATTTCGTTTCTTCCATTTTATTTATTATTATTAAGAAAATAGAAAAAAAATACATTAAATAAAATTATCGACAAAATAATTCTGTCGGTAAATAATAATAAAAAAATGATGGAAAAATTCCATCAGTGAATAGAAATATTACGATGAAAGAATTTCATCGAATATATTTTAAGTTTCGTCGGTAAAACTGTGGAAAAATTTCATGGTTTTCCCACATTTTCTTTATTACGTCGGTAAAATAGTTACCAACAGATAATGTCGTCGGAAATTTACTGACGCAATTCTTTGACCGTCAGTAAAATGTTATCGACGAGGATAATAACAACAGTTTTCACCAATGGATATTTGTCACCGATGGAATATTCATCGGTAAATTGTTTACCGACAAAATCTAATTATTTACCGATGGAATATTCCGTCGGTAATCCGCATGATTTTTGTAGTGATTGTTTAAACTTATGTGTTCAAGATGGCTTAGAAACATTAACCTTTCATATTAAACCTATTAAAGATGCAATTAATGAAATTGCTAAATTTATAGCATATCATAAAAAATGGGCTAGATTTTGTAAGAAAAACAGAATGGAAGTAAAAAAAAAATTAATGGATGTGCAACATCGTTGAGATTCCTCATCCCAACCTCACCGGTGTACAGACACGCATCGACTCATGCATTTCTCCGTCGCAGTTGGGTTCTTCTGATTTATGGAAGCTCAAATGTTAATCTGAGTATTTAGATAGGGTGGAAGCATCCATCTCCATTGTCTCCTTCATTGTTAACCCATGGGTGCAAGCTTCAATTACATGAATTCTCTTAGTGTTAAAATTAGGGTTCTAATTTCTAATTCAATTTTGAGATTTTTCTTTTCCTTTATTAGTTCTTGAAGAAGACGAGGTGCAGGGGAAATCTTTTTTTTTTTCCTTCATTTTTTTATTCTTATTCAAAATTTTAAGTAAAAGGCGAGAATGTACTTCATATTATAGTGTGTGAGTCACATGATTACAATTTGACTGAAAAATTAGTTGGAATTTGCATTTTGATAAAATTTCGAAAGATCAATTTATTATTGGATAAAAATAAAATTTTAAATTTTAAGATGAAAAAAGTCAATACTTGAGATTGTTTTTCGCATTTAATCTTATATAAAAAAAGACCTTCTATAAAAATAACTAATTTTCCTTCCTAAATTTACATGTTATAAATGGAAAGAAATTAGTTGAAAGATTTGTAAAAAATAACAAAGAGAAAAAAAAACAATACTTTGTGCAGCAAAAGCTGCTTTTGTAGGGGTGGGGATGGGGTCCCACTGGGTTGGCCTGGGGAGGGGAGTTTGGGGTTTTATAGGTTTTGCCTTTTCTTTTAATTTTAATTTAAATTATAGTTTTAAATAATTTCTTGAATTAAAAATTTATTTTAATCTATAATGTATTAAATATTTCATTTTTATTGTAAATTTAATTGTTATTTTTACTTTATATTTATAATTTTGATAGGGAGTGAGGTTGGAATGTAAGGATATTTCTTAAGTAAAATATTATAATGTGCATCAAATATCCTTACCTTAAGTATTATTTAATTTACAATCATGGTTTGTTAAATGTTATGTTTATTTCCTATTATTTTTGTTGTAAATATATATTGTTTAATGGACATTACTCCATAAACTTTTCATTTTCTCTGTCTATTGGAATTCTTAATCCTTGTATATTTTGGAACTCTTATGAAATGAATAAGGATGATTGATATGGTTATCTCTTATATCTTTTTTGTTTTATACTTGCATTGTTGTCTCTTTTATAATATATATTTATTGATTTACGTAAGAAGAATGTTTGTGATAAGTTATTTTACAACACGTTATCAGCACGATCCTCTACCTAAACTGAGTAATGCTCTAGAAAAGAAATGTGTCTTTCTTACAAGGTATTTTTCTTTGAATCAATCTAAATATCTAATTTATCGTTATGATTACAATCTGATGCAATAGTCTTAAAATTCTGAATTTATCTTGTAAATTAGTTAATCTTCTATGTTAGACTTAATGAAATATATTAAATGACACCTTGAAACATAAATTATATGACTAATGCATGCTCTGCAGTTTATCGAAAAACTTCAGCCAATCTAGCAATGATATTCACAGAGAAAAAGAAAAAGAAACTGCACCTGTTTTCATTTAAGGTTGATAACACATGAAAGAGATATGTGACTAATTTATGTAGAAATGATCTTCAGTCTGTAGAACTAATAATTTGAATATAAATCAATTCCTAAGATATAGCATATAATAATTGATGGTAGTGATACGTCAGATTGCTGAGAAGATGTGATCTTATGCCCATTTTCATTTCATTAATGCTTCTCGCCTAATTATCTATTATTTTGTTATGCATAAAGAGTTAATAATGATTGATAACATTTAATGATTTTTAATTGTTGTACCCCTAAACTGAGCAAAACAAAATCGGACACGTGGAAGACAAAAGTGGCCGACCAGAAACCGAACCGACTACAACTCCGACATAGGGTCGAACCCAGACGAGACCGAACCCAGATAGGATCAAGCCCAGATGAGGCCGAGCCTAGATGGCCGACCCGAGCCTAGGCTGATCCGGGCCAAGGTGTCTGACACAAATCGAGGTCCGACCCGAGCTCAAGGTGAGCCGAGGGTGGAAGACCTTAGATGAGCTGAAGTGAATTAAGGTTGGAAGACCTTAGATGAATCGAGGTGAACCAAGGTTGGAAGAGCTCGGATGAGCCGAGGTCAGAAGAGCCTAGGTGAGCTCAACTTAGGTGAGGACGAAGAGCACAAGTCCAATACTTGAGCTGGTCAGAGATAAGTGGGTCGAGATGAGATCACAAGCCTACTAGAGATTCGTTGGCCTTAGTAGGTCGACCAGAGATAGAATCAATACTGACCCGAGCTCAGTTCGACCGGACTCCTAGCCAGCCAAAAAGGTCGACCAAAAAAGACCGACTAGAGATGACCAAGCTTACCAGAGATTCATTGGCCAGTCCTAGTAGGCCGACCAAGATAGAGCTAAAGACATGGAAAACTCAGATGCCTAGAGTACTCAAGATCAATTTCATCCGGGAAGAGCTCAACTACCTTAGAAGAGTTCAACAACCAGAGATCAATTAAGTCATCGTTCTAGAAGAGCTCAAAAGACTTATGACATGATTGGTATGATGGAATGGGGTGGGAATAAAATCATCATTTTTACCTTCATTCATATTTCTTTGATTGGTATGTTTTATAGGTGGGAATAGTGATTTCTGCATGAATTGGTATTACCATGGATGAGTGAATGACCATTCCTTCCTACCCTCATGGTATTACGTATTCTTGTCGTGAAGAAAACGAATATTTTTTTTATTAATTTTGACAATTATCATATTTATTTTATGTTTTCACAAATTAACTTGCTAAAGTTGAATTATTATATAAAATTTCGTAAATAATATTAAATTATTTATAAAAAATTATAAAATAATAACTAATAATTTAAAATAAAAATATAAAAAATAGCAAAAAAAAATTAAATACATAAATAGTATAAAAATAATTAATAAATATAAAATCTTAAAAACATAATAAAATAATATGAATATAATTTTAATAATACAAATAATTTTAGTTCTGATATTGATTTATCTATATATATGTAAGATAAATGAATATTAGTATATATAATAAATTATTAAAAAAATATAAATAAATTGTAACTAAAATATTTTTTTAGAAATATAAAATAAGATAGTAAGATTTTAATAATATAAAATCATATAGAATAATTAATAAAAAATATGAAAAATATATTATTATTTAACTACTTTGAGAATATGTAAATATTACAAAAATAGTAAACTAAAAAATGATTAATTTTTTAATAAAAAATAAAATATATAAATATAATATATCTTAATATTAGTACAATGATTAATTTTCTGTAAAAATAATTATACAATGATTAATTTTCTGTAAAAATAATTATTTTTAAATTTAAATATGCCAAATATTTTAAATTTGAGTGATATATTGAATATGAATATTAAATAAAATTATAGTGGAAGGTAATTTGGTCAAATAAAGATTGATTTAATATTATACATTTTATTTATAGTTATCAATCATAAAATATAATTATAATAATTATTTCATTCATTTCCTATTCCTTTGTGATATCAATCAAAAGAATCAGTATTTTTATACCATTCATTTCCCATCACCATTCCATTCTTGAGTTCATTCAATTCTCATCTAATTTCATTCCATCATACCAATCATGTCGTTAGAGTTTTGAAGAAGAGTTCAACAACCAGAGATCAATTAGGTCATCGTCCTAGAAGAGCTCAAAAGACTTAAGAGTTTATTTCAAAGAGGGATCTTCAAGGAAGGAAACAAATCAAGATCAAATCATATCCGATTTAGATATGATCAAATCTATATTTTCTTTATCTAAATCCCAAAATCAAGGGATTTATTTCTTATTTTCAAAATAATGTATCTTAGGCCAAGTCTATAAATAGGGCCTCAATTATCATTCAAAGGGATCGAATTCTAGATCTGAAAATCATTGTATTCAAACAATATAAAGATTTTTACTCTAAATTATATAAAAAATGAATTCTAGATGTGAAAATCATTGTATTCAAACAATATAGAGATTTTTACTCTCTAAATTACATAAAAAACGTCCTGGTTGGCCAAAACTGACCGAAAACTAACCGACCAGAATAAGCCTAACTAATTTTCCTGAGTAGGCACCGGACACCGTTTTTTCTTCAATTTATTCGATTTTTCCTGAGTAGGCACTGGACACTGTTTTTTCTTCAATTTATTCAATTTTACTACTATTTGTTCGATTTAATTTACTTAAGTCAGATCGAGTTTTTGAGTGTTTGACTAGGATTATGTACTCTAGAAAATCTGATGTCAACATTAATTAGTGTCAAGTTCCTACATTCTATTAAATTGTTGGCTCTTTACCAGTTTATGTATTTCTTATTATGAAGTTTGTTGCTCGATTCGATTTTATGCGTTCCCTTCAAATTAGATGATGACATTTTCGTTTAATGATTACAATTATGTGAATCCCAAAACTAAGCCTATTATAATTGGATATCATATTTTGTGAGAAATTCTTTTCATAATGTTTGTTGTATTGATGCTTATAGTTTGTTTCAAGTGATTTGCTATTTTTGGAGTGAATATGCATGAAGGATTGTATACGTATAGAATCTTACTGATTAGAATTGTTGGAAATTTTGTTTTAAATCTTCTAAATTTTTCAGAAAGATCAATAAGAGATGAATATGCATATTTTGACTGAGTTAGTAAACGGTTATGGTTTTCCAAATGATGTGACTAAAGACAGAATGAAGTGCCTTGGAAGTAGGATAACTATACTATGCTCCTTTACACAAATGCCCTTTTGATACATTGCTTGATGACTTATTTAAAGAGACCAATTCACATAAATAATTATTTAAAGAGATCTAATTTACAAATCTTTAAGTAAATAGCCTTTGACTTGAGATGGGATAAATTTTGTAAATAAAAAAAAGTTTTGGGAGTTTTTAATAAATAAGAAGAAGTTTTATTAGCCCAAAAGAAACCCCATCAACAAAAACACGTCTGATATGAGGGGGAAGAATTTTTTTGATCATTCTTGCATTTCCTTTCACTTTTGAAAACTGATCAATCTCATTGATGTTGATTCTTGAGTTTGACACTCATTTTCTTTAACTTTCTGAAAATTTATGGCATTGATGATCTCAATCTCAAAAAAAGGAGGCACATTGTAAGGGTTTCATTGAAAAACTTCTCTTTGGAAAAAAAGGTATGATTTATGACTATACAAACATGGGTATGCTTTTGTGATTATAAAATCCTACAATGCAATTATAGAACACAAATTTTTGATGAAATCATTATTTTTTAGTTTGGATACCGTCATAACGAATTTTCAGTCGTTATAGTTAATTCGTAACGACACTGTGTCGTTATCGTGTTTCTGAATTTTATGAAAAACAATCATATTATATTTCTATCTTATTCAAGGATTTGTGTCAGTTTTTGGTTTTAAGACTCTCTTCCTATTCTAAATTTTTCATAACGACATGTAACTTTGTCATAATGGCTCTGAGGATGTTATATGTTATGAATAACGATACGTCATTCTTGTTATGATTCTGCTATTTTATGCACCTATAATATTGTTTAGTTCACATTATAATTATTGTGGTTATTTCATTATTTTTTTGTTTGGATACTGTCATAACGAATTTTCAATTGTTATATTTAATTCGTAACGACACTGTGTTGTTATCGCATTTCTGAATTTAATGAAAAACAATCATATTATATTTCTATCTTATTCGAGGATTTATGTCACTTTTTGGTTTTAAGACTCTCTTCCTATTCTAATTTTTTCATAACGACGTGTAACTTTGTCATAACAACTCTGAGGATGTTATATGTTATGAATAACGATACGTCATTCTTGTTATGATTCTGCTATTATATGCACATATAATAATTGTTTAGTTTGCTTTATAATTATTGTGGTTATTTCTGTAAAGTTTGATATATTTAAATAATTTATAGATTAATGTGGTTTTTTTAATGTAATATGCAGTCATGGATATTAATGTTACAGTGTGGATTACAGTATGTCATGATGTAGTTTTTGAGGAGGAGGCTGATGTTGGATGGAGTTGGAAGTACAAGGGGAACATTGAAAAGAATTTGACACCGCTCTTGGTTTCGAAGTTCATTTCGTATGCAGAATTATATAAGAAAGTAGAAGAAGCATTGGACATAGATATTAGACTTCAAAACATGGAGGTTCCAGCACTTGTTCCCGGGATGTCTAATCTTCCTATCCCACCAATGAAGATTGACAGTGACAATAATGTGTTGTGGTATATATCTGTTTGTAAAGAAGTCCCACTTTGTGTTACTATCTTAACAAAAGATATCTTGGAATTTAATGAAAGCTTGAGTGATCAGGATGCAAATACTTTAGCATATGGAGTTCAATTAGATCATGATGTGGTTTAGAATCATAAAATTGATTCCCCTGGAAGTAGAGACAAACAATCTTAATTGTGCCGATTTGAATATAGTTACTGAAATGCAAAATCCTGAAGGAGAGAAATTTGGGGAACTATTTGTCGGTGACGTCGTTCAAGATGATAATGATTTTCTTGTTGAGCAGGTTGTTGAAACATCAGATGTTCGGGTTGATAATAATGTTGGTGTGAGCAATTGTGAAGAATTGTATATATCCATGGATGCTCCAAATTTGACTGTTGATTTAGCACCCATTCAACCTGTATCATCAACAAGAATTCCTGAGAAAGAAGATGTACAAGTTAAGCAAATTTTCTCATCCAAGAAGGCTTTGATATCAAAGATGCAACTTCTGTCTTTGAGAGGCCACTTTGAGTTTAAGGTGAAGAGATCAACCAAGACTCTTTATTCTATCACTTGTCTTGATGAAAAATGCAATTGGATGTTGAGAGCCACGAAGATGAAAGGGTCTGATATGTTTGAAATTCGGAAGTATGTTGTCTTTCACACATGTTCCATGAGTGTCCGACATAGAGATCACAGACATGCTACTTATTCAATGATTGGGTCTCACATCAGTGCCAAGCTCGAAGATCCTACCTTAATATACAATCCAAGAAACATTATCAATGACATTCGTCGTGAGTTTGATATAACAATAAGTTATACCAAGGCTTTCATGGCTAAAGATTATGCAGTATCTCGAGTACGGGGGACTTCAAATGAAAGTTATACTGCCTTGGAGTCTTATTGTCATGTTTTGAAGGAAAGAAATCCGGGTACATTAACATTCATTGAAACATGGGATGACAGACGCTTCAAGTATTTTTTCATGGCCTTAGGTTCGAGCATATATGGATTTCAAACTTCATTTAGACGGGTAATTTCGGTTGATGGTACATTTCTAACAAACAAATATAAAGGTACTCTGCTTGTTGCCACGTGTCAAGATGCGAATTTGCAAATTTATCCTCTTGCATGGGCTGTAGTTGACTCTGAAAATGAAGCTTCATGGACTTGGTTCTTTCGTATGTTGAATGATCACATAACTGGAGATTCGGATGAGGTTGTAATTATATCTGATCGTGGTAAAAGTATTCCTACTGCTTTTAGGAAAATGTATGGTTTAGCCCATCATGTACATTGCATATGGCACTTACAAAATAATTTGAAGAAAAATTTTCCAAGAACAGATTTTGAAACATTATTTTGGAGAACAGCAGAAGCTTACAATGTGATGGATTTTGAGAAAAATATGACTGCTCTTTGTGGGTTGCATGAAAGAATTAGAAATTATCTTGAAATGGAGGTTGGAGGTGTTAGTGTTTGGAGTAGAGCTCATAGTAAAGGCATACGCTATAATATTATGATGACCAACAATGCAGAATCCTTGAACTCAGCTTTGAAAAATGCTCGTGATTTTCCTATCCTGGGTTTGATTGAACAAATTAGAGCGATGTTGCAGAGATGGTATCATGAGAGACATTTTTGTGCAGAAAATTGTAGTAGTTATCTCACACCACAAGTGGAGAAGAAAATGTGCAAGGTGTACAACGAGTCTCACGATATGAAGGTTGTTCCAATTTCTCCCAAAGAATTTGAAGTAAAGAATGAGTTCGATGCACATATTGTTAATTTCGAAGCTTTGACATGCACATGTAGACAGTTTGATTTGGAAAGATTTCCTTGTGCACATGCTATTGCTGTTTGTAAATACGATGGATGTGATGCATATAAGTTGTGCTCCGCCTTTTATACAACATCTTATTGGAGGAACTCTTATTCTAAATTTGTGTACCCATTACCTGCTCAAGATGACTAGCAAATTCAAAAAAATATTAGTTCTAAAGTTGTGTTGTGTCCATCAACGAAGCGACCAAGTGGACGACCACCAAAGCAAAGGAAGAAGTCTTCCAGAGAGTTACACAAGTGCAACAAAAAAAACAAGTCCATCAAAGTAAGAAAGTGTAGCAGATGCTCCGGTATAGGCCACTAGCACAGTACATGGACAAATCCCTTGCCTTAGATCAGAAGTTGAACAAGATATATTGATGACTCTTTGTATATATACTTTGAATATGTCACGCCCCAGAATATTTTGGTAAAAAAATCAGAGTTTTTCATTTTTGGGCGTGAAGAGAGAAAGGGGAAGAAGACGAACATGAAAATAAATAGAAAGAAAAATGGGAGGATAAGAAGAGATACGCTTAAAACATCAGATACAACCGATAAACTAGAGTTTTGAAACCTTACGCAGCGGAAAAACATCAGGATCTATCACAAGGAAGGAGAAATACAGTTTACATTTTACAAAACGTGGAACATCGTTTTACAAACGAATCAACATAGGTTAAAAGACAAAACCGGAATCATGGACACAGCTGATAGGGCACCTCTCTCTCTACGCATCAAGATTATCTTCGTCTCTTGTAGTGTGAGTATAGAATAGGGGTGAGTGCGTTGAATACACTCGTGAGGATACTTTCCATATTTTTAAAAGGTTATTAGACAAGAATAACGAATCAAACATATATAATAACTCAGCAATTAAACTCATCACATAATATAAACAACACATAATTCGGTCCATAACGGACACACAACCCAAGACTCACAAATGGACACGCAGCCCAATGGACACTGAGCCTAATTGGACACTCAACCCATAACTCACCAATGGACACGCAGTCCAATAGACACTCAGCCCAATTGGACACTCAGCCCATGACTCACTATCGTAAGATAAACACAATATATTATCACAGCACATAGAGTTCAACAGTTTATCGTTCACGCAGACAATTATCGGTCACAAAGACAATTATCGGTCACGTAGATAATTATCGGTCACGCAGACAATTATCGAACACGCAGATGATTATCGGTCACAAAGACAATTATCGGTCATGCAGACAAATATCATAGCAAAATCATCAAGTTCACTCATATACGTTTATAACTGATAACAATCAATAGAATATCAATTTCATAGCGATCGAATATGGAAAACAGTAAACATATAAAGTTTAGAAGTTACCCCCATCTCGTTTGGTGGTTACCACGTGAGTAGCGAGTTCCAAAGTCTCGTGTCTCAAAACCTCGTGCCTCAAAGTTCAATCCAACTGATAGCCTACATACGTTACAGTATTCTTAGATCCTTAATAACGTATAAATAAAGCTATAAACGTTGCCGATGGAAAAATGATCATTAATGATGCGGTGGATCGAGAGATCTAAAGATTGGGATTGAGAAGATGAGGGGTGAAAGATCAGTTTAATAAGCTAAGATGAAAGAGGGTTCGATTAGGGTCGCAACAGAAAAAGAATGAGCTCAATCGGAGTTGAAACGAGCTCGAACGGAGCGTTTTAAGATCGATGGGTATTTCCCTGCGTCTGCCCTACCGTGCATGGTCATTCCCTCCCGGGCATGACCGTGCCCACTGCGCACGACCGTACGCAATCGTCCAGTAGCTCTTCCCGGCGCGTGCACGACCGTGCACCTGAAAATGGATGTTGGGATATTTCAGTTGTTATCTTGATAAGACAAAACACTAACTCAAGAAGAAAAGAACAGTTTGCTTAAGGTATTGATGTTTAGTTTCCACATCACATGATCAAGGAAAGATCATGTATTGGTTTTCCAAGATACAGGGAAAACCAACCTTAGAAGAAGTAAGAACACTTCTAAAGGCTAGCATGCTGAAGGAACAACAAGCTAGTAGAAGTATCCTGAGCTGAAGAAGAGTCAGGATACTGGAAGAAGCTTGCAGCAGGTTGAGAAGAAACCGGAGTCAGGAAGCTGCAGACAGTAAACTAGGTTGCTACTATGGTGTAAGCTGGCCTAGGTTATAGGAGCAGGTTGCTGAGCAGGAAGCTGTTCTGAAAGGAGAATTCAGAAAGCTAGCTGCTGATGCAAGAACTCGACAAGAACTACAAGAACGCGTGCTTACGGCAGAAGGTTGTCGAGGATACAGGACTGGCCGAGGAGACGGAGTCCTTGCTGAAGACCTCAGGAGAGGATGTTGTTCTGACAACACTTTCTGAGGATAAGAAGACCTCTGAAGGGGTGAACTGTTGAGACAGTACCCTTTGAGGATGATCGAGGAGAAGCTGAGGTAACTGCTGATCAGCTAGAGTACCTCATATGGAGGTTGATGCTGCTGCTGCAAGCTCACAAGAACCTATCCAGGTTACAGCAGCAGAAGTTACTGAGGAAGCTAAAGTCTGCAAGAAGCTGCTGCAAGTATTCATATACATCAAGACTGCAAGAAAGCAGTTACATCATCGCAGCAAAGAAAGAAGGAACGGCATGCAGCTTCGCTGCAAGAAAAGATATAGGAGTACTGCAAGAAAGGTTACAGCAGTACTGTATGAAGACACTGCAAGAAGGTCTATGTTACAGCAGCACTGTAATGCATTAACAGCTGCAAGCAGACCTAGGATACAGCGCCCTTGACAAGCAACCAACTGAAGAAGTATCCTGCGATCTGAGGAAGGATAAATGCAGTACGAAGGAAAGAGCCGTTCGAGAGAAGATTGAAGTTGAAGACACGGAGCTAATGCGAAGACGCCACATGGACTGACGCGCTGCAGAAAGCTGCGAGCCGCAATCACCACGATAAAAGCTCCAGAAGAGTTAAGTCACATTAAATGCAAACCATGCCGTTGGTAAAATAGCCCAGATGCATTTAATGTGACCTCAGAGAAGATCTTGGAGATCAAAGCTTGATTTTGAAGAAGCAAGAAGTATCTCTCTTCAACGGATACTTCTCAACGGATAGAAATTCTAAGATCTGTAAATAGAAGGTGTGGCTGACTGAAGAAGGGTTGTCGTTGGACAAGTCGAGTGGAAATTCAGAAATCATCCAAAGCTTTTAGCTACCACTTGTCCAAGCCACTCAACCTTCTAGGAGCAGTCAACAACAACAGATGAGCTTTCAGCGAACAAGACTGCTCCGCACCAGTTGAAGATTTTCTTTTTCTTTTTAACCTTAAAGCTGTGTGCGTAGGTTGTTTAGGTGTCAAACAGTTGATAGAAGAGATCCTTGCTGTTTGTATAGTTGTCTAGGTGTTAGACAGCTTCCCTGTGTGGGAGTGTGGAACCCTGTGTGGGTTAGCCTTTAGAATTTGCAGTGCTGTGTGATCTCTGGATTCTAGTTGGCGGGCCTTTAGAGTTTGCAGTGCTGTGTGATCTCTGGACTCTAGTTGGCGTTTACTTTGTAAAGTTGATAGGTTGTGAGGAAGAGTCCTGTAATTCAATCTTGCTTAACAAAGTTCCTGCTCGAGGAAGCAGTAGAGTGGATGTAGAGGGCTTACACCATCTTCGAACCACTATAAAGGATAAGATGTTTTATTGCTTTCTCTCTTACGTTTTATCTTGCATATCTCTATCTATCATACACATAAAACATCTTGGAAACGATCATGTTTAAACCAGCCAGCCTTGTGCTTTAAAAGAGTTTATCTTTCCGCTGCGCTTAAAACTCTAAGTTACAGCAAGCAGCACTGCTTTCTACTGCTGTAAGCAGTAACTGACTGGTGCTGCAAGTTCTCGTAGCTTGCAGAACAGTTTGTTCTGAAAAGGTTTTTCAAAATAGACCGAGGTTCATTCACCCCCCCTCTGAACCTCGGACACCGCTTGGGATCCAACAAGTGGTATCAGAGCAGGTTGGGTTACATGCCATAGGTTGGGTTACAGATCCAACAATGGAGCTTTTTGCCGGCGACCTCCCATCGCCGGCCACCACCTCCACGTCTCACCGGCAACCCCGTTCCAACCTCCTCCATCTCCGGTTACCCCCAACGAACTCCGGTATGAGAACAAACCCTTCCCAACCTCAAAACTCGCACAAACATACATATATATACAACACACACACCCTAAAACACTTGGCCGGCGACCTCCAGTCGCCGGCAACCCACCATTAAGACTCGCCGGTGCATCACCAACGCCAACTATCACTTTTCCCATGGCGGCAACACCTATGCCGCCCCCAACAGAGATCACACACGCACGCATACAAACGCACACATATATAAATATAACCACTAGTCACCCGATATAGCTCCGACGCCACCACCTATGGCGGCGCCGTTCCTCCAACAACTCACCCTCACCTCTGGGAAGACTTCCGACAACATCTCCAGTGAAAAGAACGGAGGAAAAGAGAGAAAACTGAGGAGAGAGAGGTTGGTGCAAAGTTAGGGTTTAGGGTTTGGAGACGGTTTTTTACCGTTTTTCGGCGAATGAGAAATAGGAATTGAAATCCGAGACTTGTTCTAGACTCGTCTGGTCAAGACCTACATCGTGTGTGAAAATCGGCTGAAATCGACAACTTTGAAATTTTCCGGCAATCGGTGCTGGCGGCGGCACCGGTGGTGCCACGCCGGAGGCCGAAACAGGAACGAGAGAGAGAAGAGAGACTTACGTGTTTTTCGTCGCTTTTGGCTCGTTCAAAGAAAGGGTGCAAAATGAATTGGAGAAGCTCCTATTTATAGAAATCCAAAAAGTTACTATTCATCCAAAATATCCCGTTTCACTATTCATCGGTTGAAAAAGTCTCTGTTACTATTCACGTAAATATCTTCATTTTACTATTCACCGAAAATATCTTCTGATATTTTCGAAACCTCGTGGTTTGCCCTTTTTATCGTCGTTTGAGCTACGGGTCTCCGATTGACCCCTAGTTCATTTCTATCTTTTCGTTTTCTAGATACGCATCCAATGGTATAGGAATATTCTATATACCATGTCCAATAAAATTATCCATCTAAAACGTGTATAAAACACGTATCTAAAACGCACGTAATAAATTAAACAGTCAAAATAAACGCACATACTTATTAAGTCATGTGTTAAATATTTAATTAATCAATTATGATCGTTTTGATCTGGGGCGCTACATCCCTTACCCCATAAAATAATTTCATCCTCGAAATTGGATGTGTACTTAAAAAACGACAATACTGGCTACTTTGCCAGAATCTCATCCTCTCATTCCCATGTCGCGTCATTCTTTCCATTTCTCGTCAAGAAAATAACTCAGGCTTACAAGTTCCTTGATTATTTGGGTCAAGCTCGATGTTCAGAAATTTTGTCAGTCCTGAGCTTCTTCAATTCTTTATCGAACCTTCCTATCTGGATCACACTTCTGTTTCTCATTCATCTCCTTCTTCAACTTATAGTATTGATCGTTGTATTAATCTTCAAGTCCAAGACAGTTGGAGCATTACTCAGTCCGAATGACATTACTACAAACTCGTAGTGGCAATTTCTTGTCCTGAATGCTGTCTTAGATGAGTCCGCCACTTTGATTTTCATTTGGTGAGATCCAGACGTTAAGTCAATCTTCGAGAACACACTGGTACCTCTTAATTGATCAAAAGATCTTCAATTCGAGACAGTGAATGTTTGTTCTCTAAAGTCCGCTTGTTCCACTCTCGGTAATCCATACACATCCGAAGACTTCCATCATTCTTCTTCCCAAGGAGCACTGGAAATCCTCAGGGCATGATGCTAGATCTAATGAAGCCTTTGTCCAAAAAGTTTTTGTAACTGAATCTTCCATTCTCGCAATTCCTTCGATATCATCCGATAAAAAACGAGCTCTTGACATAAGTGTTGATCCTAAAACGAGATCGATCTCAAAGGTTACTTGTTGATCTGGTGGAGGTCCAGATAATTTTTCAGGGAACACGTTCATGAATTTTTTATCACTGGCACCTTTTCGATAAAAGTCGATCCTTGCTCGGGGTTCACCGTGTTGACCATCCAAGCTTCACATTTTCTTTTGCTAAGCATCTGGGTTGCCTTCATAACTCAGAAAATCCTTGGGTCAACTTTACTCAGATCCCATGAAAGATGAACTCCGATTTTCCAGGTACTTGAAAAGTAATTTCCCTCGTACAGCACCAGATTACCGTGTGATTATTCCTTAAGCCAACCCATTCTTAGGATTATATCGTAATCCTTCATCTCCAGCGCATACAGATCAGCTCACATAATTCTACTTCCAAGCGCGATCCTTAAACCTAAACCAAGGTGTTTTGTTCGTATCATTCCGTCCGATGGAGTACTAACTTTCGGAGTTTTTAACGACTACCTAGTTGTTATGTGTTTCAACAAATCCGGTGCCACCACATACTATAGATGAAGAAATAAAACACAAAACGTGAAGGAAGAAGTTATCGTGGATTCCATCGAATAGAAAACTACGATCTGATTTAGAATATATATATAGGCAAAAGATAGCCAGCTCGTACATCATATCCAAAGTTTTACGTACACCACTACAAAGTTTGAGCCACTACATATCTTTTTACATATATAATACTAATTGTTCATCATCCGTAATCTATCTCTCGGCTGCCTCTGAGTTTCCAAACTTCTGACAGTTTACAGCGATATGTCCCGGTTCTCCACATCTGTAGCATCTCTGAATTCCCTCTCGCCTCAGCCTCGGTGTTGCAGCTACTAAATTTCCAATCTTCTGATAGTTTAACGCAATATGTCCTGATTCTCCACATCTGTAGCATTTTCGAATTTCTTACAGACATGGTCCCCCCATGATTACCTCCACTTCAAGCACATGGATTTCCTGGTCTTGGAGTGGGGAGAAGTGGGGTATCGTTAGTCCTTGGAAGTTTGTTTTGATCGAAGCTTTGACTTGGCTCGATCCACTTCCTCTTTCCAAGTATCTCATCAACCTTTTCGGGCGGCAACACGTCCAAGTACAGACGAGAGGAGATCTCTTGGGCTCTCTCCACGACGTTGGCATAGGTCCTGTCTCCTTGACCTGCCAAAATTGAACTGATCTCTGAGCGAAGACCCTTTTCAAAATGTCGGGCCCTCTTGGCATCCGTGTCCACCAAGTGAGTGGCGTATCTGCTCAGATGGTTAAACCTCCGCTCGTACTCTCCTACCGTCGAGCTCTCTTGATGGAGATGTAGAAACTCTATTTTCTTTTTATCTTTGTAGGATTGAGGTATGAAGTGTTGAGTCACCACCTCCTTAAAATCCTCCTATGTCAGCTCCTCTCTTTGAGCTGGCACTAGGGTCCGCTCATACGAGTCCCACCAATGACTTACTTCTTCGGTGAGCTGGAAGATTGCACAGGAGACCTTCTGCTCCTGGGTACATGTCAAGTGTCCAAATAACCGGTCGAGTGACCTTAGCCACTCTTCGGCGTCAGCTGATTCACCTTTTCCGTTAAATGTTAGCGGATTGTAACGCCGAAATTGTTCGTATATCAAATTCAGATCGGACCTTGTTGGTGGGGGTATGGTTCGAGTCACCTCGAAGTGTTGTGTCAGTCCCCTAAGGACGGACATCAAATCCATCATTGTAACATCCACATTTTATTCTGGTGGATTTACATTTTGCTCTGGTGGATCTACAGTTAGCGGATCTGCAATTGGTGGCTGGCCTTTCGTGGTCGACCTCGAGGCATAATTCTATTGACAATATGCAAAAACTAACCCTTATAATTTACCCCATGTAACCCATCATTCTTTAACATCAGATAAACCAATAACTGGTACTATAGTACCGATACACGTTACTCCATAAATCATATAATCATCTTAATAGATTCTCTGTCATTCGTTTATCGTCTTAGCTCATTTATCATCATAGCATAACATGATCTAATCTCAATAGATACTTTGTCATTCATTCATCATCGTAGCATAACATGATCATGTTGGATAGCGCATACCCAACTTGCATAAATTAACCAGAAAACACAACATAAACATAGCATCATGAACCTCATCACCGACCTCTACATATGGTTTCCTATAGACCTCAAGTTTCAAAACCAACCTTACGTATCACAACCACGAACCGGAAAACACACCAACTAGCTCACCCTGTTGTGAACAAAGGCCAATGGTAATCTCAACTATCGATCACACAACATCTACTAATGCAAACGACCATTTACGCACACAAGCTCACGTTGCTGCAGTCAGCGGCCCTTGTGGTTACCCACATAAGCTCCCGCAGTTGCAGTCAGTGGCCTTGTGGCGGCGGACAAAAGCAGTGCGTCAATTGTAGTGACGTCAAGATGGTTTTTAAATGATCTTTTTATCATGGTTGTAGTGACGTCAAGAAGGTTTTGAAAGATCTTTTTCATCATGAAACTATATCCGTAACACCTTCTCAAATGTTAAACAATCTATATCAGATAAGCAAGATAACACGTAGCAGATAAACACTCATGATTCGGGGGAGACGTGTATAGAGAGAGGATGATGCATATCCATTTCTTTTTGAAAAGATTTTCTCATTTTAAAACATGTTTTCTCATTTTCTTTTCCTAAAACAGGATTGAGCAAGTTTGAAAATGATAGAACATTGCTCTGATACCATCTGTCACGCCCCAGAATCTTTTGGTAAAAAAATCAGAGTTTTTCATTTTTGGGCATGAAGAGAGAAAGAGGAAGAAGACGAACATGAAAATAAATAGAAAGAAAAAGGGGAGGATAAGAAGAGATACACTTAAAACATCGGATACAACCGATAAACTAGAGTTTTGAAACCTTACACAGCGGAAAAACATCAGGATCTATCACAAGAAAGGAGAAATACAGTTTACATTTTATAAAACGTGGAACATCGTTTTACAAACGAATCAACATAGGTTAAAAGACAAAACCGAAATCATGGACACAGCTGATAGGGCACCTCTCTCTCTACGCATCAAGATTATCTTCGTCTCCTGTAGTATGAGTACATAATAGGGGTGAGTGCGTTGAATACACTCGTGGGGATACTTTCCATATTTTTAACAGGTTATTAGATAAGAATAACGAATCAAATATATATAATAACTCAACAATTAAACACATCACATAATATAAGCAACACATAATTCGGTCCATAACGGACACACAACCCAAGACTCACAAATGGACACGCAGCCCAATGGACACTAAGCCCAATTGGACACTCAACCCATAACTCACCAATGGACACGCAGTCCAATGAACACTCAACCCAATTGGACACTCAACCTATGACTCACTATCGTAAGATAAACACAGTATATTATCACAACATGTACAGTTCAACAGTTTATCGTTCACGCAGAAAATTATTCGTGACAAAGACAATTATCGGTCACGCAAATAATTATCGGTCATGCAGACGATTATCGGTCACAAAGATAATTATCGGTCACGCAGACAAATATCATAGCAAAATCATCAAGTTCACTCATATACGTTTATAACTGATAACAATCAATAAAATATCAATTTCATAGCGATCGAATATGAAAAACAGTAAACATATAAAGTGTAGAAGTTACCCCCACCTCGTTCGGTGGTTACCACGTGAGTAGCGAGTTCCAAAGTCTCGTGTCTCAAACCTCATGCCTCAAAGTTCAATCCAACTGATAGCCTACATATGTTACAGTATTCTTAGATCCTTAATAACGTATAAATAAAGCTATAAACGTTGCCGACGGAAAAACGATCGTTAACGACGAGGCGGATCGAGAGATCTAAAGATTGGGATTGAGGAGATGAGGGGTGAAAGTTCAGTTTAATAGGCTGAGATGAAAGAGGGTTTGATTAGGATCGCAACTTAAAAAGAATGAGCTCAATCGGAGTTGAAACGAGCTCAAACGGAGCGTTTTAAGATCGATGGGTATTTCCCGGCGTCTGCCCTACCGCGCACGATCATTCCCTCCCGGGCACGATCGTGCCCACCGCGCATGACCGTGTGCGATCGTCCAGTAGCTCCTCCCGGCGCGCACACGACCGTGCACCTGAAAATGGAGCTTTTTGCCGGCGACCTCCCATCGCCGGCCACCACCTCCACGTCTCACCGGTAACCCCGTTTCAACCTCCTCCATCTCCGGTTACCCCCAACGAACTCCGGTGTGAGAACAAACCCTTCCCAACCTCAAAACTCACACAAACGTGCATATATACACAACACACACACCCTAAAACACTTGGCCGGCGACCTCCAGTCGCCGGCAACCCACCATCAAGACTCGCCGGTGCATCACCAACGCAAACTATCACTTTTCCCATGGCGGCACCACCTGTGCCGCCCCCAACAAAGATCACAAACGCACACATATATAAATATAACAACTAGTCACCCGATATAGCTCCGATGCCACCACTCACGGTGGCGCCGTTCCTCCAACAACTCACCCTCATCTCTGGGAGGACTTCTGACAACATCTCCGGTGAAAAGAACGGAGGAAAAGAGAGAAAACTGAGAAGAGAAAGGTTGGTACAAAGTTAGGGTTTAGGGTTTGGAGACGGTTTTTCACTGTTTTCCGGCTAATGAGAAATCAGAATTGAAATCCGAGACCTATTCTAGACTCGTCTCGTCGAGACCTACATCGTGTGTGAAAATCGGCTGAAACCGACAACTTTGAAATTTTCTAGTGATCGCCGGTGGTGGCGCGCCGGAGGCCGAAACAGAAATGAGAGAGAGAAGAGAGACTTACGTGTTTTTCGTCGCTTTTGGCTCGTTCGAAGAAAAGGTGAAAAATGAATCGGAGGAGCTCCTATTTATAGAAATCTGGAAAGTTACTATTCATCCAAAATATCCCGTTTCACTATTCATCGGTTGAAAAAGTCTCCGTTTCTATTCACATAAATATCTTCATTTTACTATTCACCGAAAATATCTTTTGATATTTCCGAAACCTCGTGGTTTGCCCTTTTGATCGCAGTTCGAGCTACGAGTCTCCGATTGACCCCTAGTTTGTTTCTATCTTCTCGTTTTCTAGATACGCATCCAATGGTATAGAAATATTCTATATACCATGTCCAATAAAATTATCCATCTAAAACTGTATAAAACACGTATCTGAAACGCACGTAATAAATTAAACAGTCAAAATAAATGCACATACTTATTAAGTCATGTGTTAAATATTTAATTAATCAATTATGCTCGTTTTGATCCGGGCGCTACAGAATATCTTATGCATATTTGAATAGGATTTCTAGATAGTTTTTCATATTTTGTCTGATTTGAGCCCTTTCAGGTTTTGAAGGTTTTGTCTAACTTTATGTGGTTTTGTAATGATGGGATGCAGTGGAATTTGATCTTTCATTGTTCTGAATATTGATAGTAGCATGGAGTGGTATTCTTATTCATTATAACTTTTTCCGCCCAATTATTAAATATAAGCATTGTTTTGGTTGGTCATTTGTTACATTATTGAAAGTATTAATGATATGCTGATGGTAGTTTATATGTGTATCTTTTTGGATATAACGTTATGTGTTTCGTTATAACGCTACTCGTATCGTTATTGAGTTCTCGAGTGAATGTTGAGCTGACATTTACCATTAATTCCTTGAATACATATCTAAGATGGTTTTGAGATTGTTCCATAAGACGGATGTTGATTTCGAGTTTTTTTATCGATATAACGCTACTCGTATCGTTATTGAGTTCTCGAGTGAATTTGGGGCTGAAATTTACCATTAATTCCTTGAGTACATATCTAAGATGGTTTTGAGATTGTTCCACAAAATGTATGTTGATTACAAGTTTTTTATCCATATAACGCTATGTGTTTCGTTATAATGCTACTCGTATCGTTATTAAGTTCTCGAGTGAATTTTGGGCTGAAAATTACCATTAATTCCTTGAGTACATATCTAAGATGGTTTTGAGATTGTTCCACAAGACGGATGTTGATTTCGAGTTTTTTGTCGATATAACGCTATGTGTTTCGTTATAACGCTGCGTGTATCGTTATTGAGTTCTCGAGTGAATTTGAAATTTGTAATTAATTCCTCGAGTACAAATTTGAATTGATTTATGTTAAGTATAGATGAATTTTAAATGTAAAATTATTATTCTTGATAGATCTCAACAATTTATATCAAATGTGAGTAAGTAGAACAATTGACTATAAGAGAATGAAAACATATTAAACAAGATCACTTACTTTTGAATTTCTTTTCATATAAGACCTAATAAAATAAACGTATATCGAACTCCAAGATGTTTTCAAGGTTATCCCGCAAGATGGATGTTGATTTCGAGTTTTTTATCGATATAACGCTATGTGTGTCGTTATAACGCTACTTGTATTGTTATCGAGTTCTCGAGTGAATTTTGGACTAAAATTTATCATTAATTCCTTGAATACATATATAAGATGGTTTTGAAATTGTTCCACAAGACGGATGTTGATTTTGAGTTTTTTATCGATATAACGCTATGTGTTTCGTTATAACGCTACTCGTATCGTTATTGAGTTCTCAAGTGAATCTTGAGTTGAAATTTACCATTAATTCCTTCAGTACATATCTAAGATGGTTTTGAGATTGTTCCACAAGACGGATGTTGATTTCGAGTTTTTTATCGATATAACGCTGTGTTTCGTTATAACGCTACTTGTATCGTTATCGAGTTCTCGAGTGAATTTTGGGCTGAAATTTGTCATATAAAAGAACATGACGTATTTTATATACATAATCATGTCATTTTTCATTTGCATTTCATCATAATGCTAATCGTACCAAATTTACAATACTTATCACCTAATCAGTTCAATCTAGAGATACAAAAAATGGATTTGAAATATCAAAAGAAGGATCAACTTGGATATATATTTCTTCTGGACGACCCCATGAATATTTAAGCTGCACAAAATCATGACATTTGTTAGTTTTTTAATTCCAAACATATTCATTGAATTAAATTCTCATAACATATTAAATAATTTAAAAGGCCCCTTAAAAGAATTACCTAAAGATCAAAATGATGTGCAAAGATTTCAGTCGCAAGTTTTCTTCTCCACTCTTTTATGTGATCAGAGCGAATGTGACCAACAACTTTTCCAGCCATTAAAAATTCAATATACTTTAAGGTGAATATGCCACAATCATTTCTACAATAAAAGAGGTGTTAGTTTAATAATATAAGCATACGATTTAATAACAAATAAAATGCTTTTCAAAATGCTTACCCATTTTCCTGTTTCGGACATGCCACATTGATTATATCAAAATTTTTGATCTCATAACACCTGTCTAATCTCGTATGTATCAACCAAGGGATAATTATTGCCAATGGATCGATCACTGCACGCCTAACAAAGATGGATATGCTATCATATACTTCAATTTTTCGTTTTTTTACATCCACCCTCACAGCAATCCAGTGATGTGATATGGAACACGGAATATACAAGAATCTACATCCCTTCCAAGGTTTACCTAAAGCTGGTGAAGACTCATCGACATATCTAACGAAATATTTCACACATTTCTCTTTCTCATTAGTGAACAAACATCGTATGTGATCCTCCCTTAGTTGTGTTTTTTTCCTTTAGGAACCTTAGCAATTAGGTCATTAACCTCCATCACAAGTACATAAAATTGAATATCCAGGATGCATGATTGTTGGCAAAAAAGATTGGGGTGATGCACAACTCGTTCTCTTATATGGTACAACACAAGATCAATATGTTGTAGAGTGAATCAATATTAAAATCAATGTTCTAATTATGCATATAAGTATTTCATACAGGAAACTTACATCGTCCATAAGCCATTGATCATCTACAAGATCATGAAAAAACTTTCTTCCAACATTGTAAAGTGTTGTAGACACTTCATCACTGCATTCATAAATTTACATCACATATATTTAAATAAAAGATCATCTTAATATATACTTATATCATTTGAGATAGTTAAACATAAAATTTTTGAATTACCTTTCACTAGCTTGTTCCATCACTCTATCAAAATCAACACCTTTTGTTTCATCCAACATTCTGTAAGGATCAAATTGTTTCTCCGTGTCTAATTTTTGACGTTTTGAAGGATCTGTCAAAGGTGTGAACGACGACTTCAATGAGAGCCCAGGTTTATGTTTTCGTTTGTCACGCCCTAAAGGTGACTGCTCATGAATTTCATCTAATTATGGCAATCAATTCCCAAAACAGTAAAAGTTATTAACATTAACTTAAATATACTAATACTATAACGAATATGTCAATAATCTCTTACCAATGTCATCTAAAATTAGACTTGTTGGAACCGACGGATCGCCGGCCTTATGCAATCGGAATCGGGATCCAAAAGAATATACGCAGCGGAAAGAAAACATACCCTTGAAGACAAACAGATCGAAGATATAGACCTCTCGATCTTCTGTTGTATTCCCAGCCCTTTCCTCGGACGTCGTGTGGACGATGATCTTCCAAGGAGTCAGCGATCTCGTCTCTTTTCTCTCCTCACCAATCTGTATCTTAACGTTTGCGTGAGATTGAGAGTATATCTTACGTAAGGGAGACGCTGAAATAAAGGTATATATAGGCTACAATAGGGACCTAGAGGAGGAATTAGGGTTGGGCCTCCTGATGGGCTTAAGCGTCCTGTGTTCGATCCGAACACCCATCTTAAGTCCATCAATTATAACTCGATCCACTAAGGAGTTATAATTGAACTACCGCCCCAATCCCATATTACAATATGGGCTTCTTGTCACGCCCCGAAATCTTTTAGTATTTTATCAGAGTTTTACCGTTGGGCGTGAAGAGAGAAATAACAAGAGACGCATACTCAACAGAAGGAATAAGTAAGAGACGACAGAAGAAAGAGGTAAGGGACGAAGTGAATCTTTCACTTAACAACAATCGGCCTCTGCCGATAGCAATCAGTCTCACTACTGATAATATACATCATACGCAGCGGAAATATCATCGGGATCTCTCGTCTTTACATGTATCAAAATATTACAAAACGCGATTTAAATAAGACATTGTTTTAGAAATGTTTAAGAAACGACAACTTTAAAATACAGATCCAAAGATAGCACCTCCTCTCTCCTTCTAAGTTTCAACATGCTCATTGGTTCCTGTAGTGTGAATACAGAATAAAGGGGTGAGTGTGTGGAATACACTCGTGGGGATGCAATCTGTCTCTTATAACAGTTCACAAATATAAAATACCGAAAATATAACACTTAGCCACGTTGCCACATCATAACATGATCACATAATTTAGTATTTCTCATTCATGCTTTAATATAGGGAAAACTGTAAACAGTTACAGAGCTAGAAATTACCCCCACCTTGTTCGGTGGTTACCACGTGAATAACGAGTACCGACGGATCAGACTTCACAAGCGAGTACCAAAGGATCCGATATCACAAGGCTCAACTCAACAAGTAGCCTACACAAGTTATGATGTTCCTTAGATCCTTAATAAATTAAAAATAAAGCTGTAAAAGGTTCCGTTGGAAAAACGTCCGTTAACGATGTGACGGACCGAACGATCTAAAGATTGGAGTTCAAGAAACGAGAGGGTCAAATCTGTATGAGTGGCTGAATAGATAGGAAATAAAATAAGGATTGCAACGCAAAAAGAATGAGCTCAATCGGAGTTAAAATGAGCTCGAACGAAGCATTTTAGGTTTAGGGGTAAAATGGTAATTTTGGTCAAAGGGTTGACTTTGACCGGGCTCACGGACCCCGATCAACGACGTCTCGTCATCGACGACTCAATACGGATGAACGATGGAAAGAAAACGAGGCTCGGATCGGAAACACGGCGTCGGGTGCGCGTCGGCACCCGACGGGTGTGCACGGTGCGCGCTGGCTACCCGACACCCGACGGCTGCCGAGTTTTCTCGGCAGCGGGGCGTGGCTCAACCCGGCTGGTCGAGTTTTCTCGGCCAGCCCTTCCCAGCTCTTCCCGACGGTGGCCTGCTCGAGCAGGCCACTTCCCGGCGTCGCCCGGCGCGGCGGCGCTGCCTCCAGCCACTACCACCTACCTCTCCGGATACCTCGAACCGCCGGCTACCACCTCCGGCCATCCATCGCCGGATTCCGGCATGAATAATGCCCGGAAACTACGCCGCAAAACCCTTCGATACCCAGTTTTTTCGAAAAACCAACACCTATCCAAAAACTCCGGCTGGCGACACCAGTCGCCGGCGACCATCCCCCTGACCTCCGGTCACCCGCCGGCGACCTCCTTGTCGCCGGCAACCTCTCCGGCCACCCCCAACACCTACATACAGTCTATATATATATATATATACACATATACACACACACGGTTTCCACACCTACACATCACCATCCTTGGCCGGCGGCCACCTGCCGCCGGCGACCACCACCACCACCGTGATCCTGGCCGGCGACTCCCAGTCGCCGGCCATCACCAGCCGCCGCGCACTCACACACACAGGTGCACACACACACACGCATGGTTACGCACACACATACACACCATCGGATTTCCTTGGCCGGCGGACACCAGCCGCCGGCCACCCACCAGACCACCTCGCCGGCGACCTCCCGTCGCCGGCCCACCGATCACACACGGCGGCGCCACCATGCGCCGCCCCAACAGCATGCAAACACACTCACACACTAACACACCTACATACACACACACATGCACGAATACATACATATAAGCCACTACCCATCTCCGGCGCCGCCACCCATGGCGGCACCGGCCCTCCGGCATGTCACCCTCGTCACCGGGAGTCCTCCGGCAGCAGCTCCGGTGAGTTGGCGGCAGAAAACAGTAAGAGAGAGGAAAGGTGGCCAAAGCTAGGGTTTAGGTTTTGGAGATGGATTTTCGCCGTTTTCCGGCGAACGAGAAATCGGATTTGAAATCCGAGACCTATCCTAGATTCATCTCGTCGAGAGGAACGTCGTGTACGAAAATCGTCCGATTCCGACAACGTTGAATTTTCCAGCCACCGGCCGGCGCCGCCGCCGCCGCGCCGGCGGTGGCCCGCCGGAGACAGAATCCCGGAAAAAGAAAGAGAGGAGAGAGGGACTTACTCGTTTTCGTCGCTTTCGGCTCGTTCGGAGAAACGGTGAAAAACGAATCGGGAGAGCCTCTATTTATAGAATTTGGAAAATTACTATTCATCAAAAATATCTCCGTCACTATTCATCCAAAATATCCCGTCACTATTCATCAGTTGATTTTTTCAAAGTTACTATTCACGTAAATATCTTCCGGTTTACCGGATCTTCCGATTTTACCTTTTCCGTCGTCGTTCGAGCTACGGGTCTCCGATTGACCCCTAGTTCGTTTCTATCTTCTCGTCTTTCTAAGACGCATCTTATGGTATGAAAATATTCTATATACCATGTCCAAGAAAATTATCCGTCTAAGTCCCGTGTTAAACACGTATCTGAAACGCACGTAATAAATTAAACAGTCAAAGTAAACGCGCATACCTATTAAGTCATACGTTAAATATTTAATTTAATCAATTATGCTCATTTTGATCCGGGGCGCTACACTTCTTCTTATTATGTGTACGTTTATTTCCCCGTGTTTAAGATATCGAATGTCCGTAAATTAAATAAGTTACTGACAACTTAATTAATTTACATCTAACTCCAAGAGTAGTACCACTCAACTTTATTATCATGTCGGATTAAATCCACCTGCAGGGTTTATATGATAATCCTTATGAGCTCCTCAAGAGGACATCATCATCCTAAATAATTAGGACACAGATTCCTTCTATAATCAACAACACACCATATAAGCAACGCTATTTCCCAATTCACCGAGCCTATTGATTTATGAATAAATCTCACCCATTGGCAAATTAAAGAAACAAACACTGAGTATACGTGCTCGTTATTATATAGGGATTAAGAAGACGCACATCCATAATAACAGAGGTCTTGTTCTTTTATATAGTCAGTACAAATCGAACAACCTCAAATGGTCCTGCTCAATACATACAAAATGTACTAGTGTAACTTTATAGTCAAGATAGACTAATACCAAATTACACTACAACCGTTTCAATGATTTGTCCAAATCCATCTTGGTTGTGAGCTATTATTTATAATCTATAAGGAACTGATAACATGATCTTCTGTGTGGCACCACACACCATGTTATCTACAATATAGATTAATTTGGACAATTGCATTAACATATATAGCAAATATAAAATGCAAGCATTTGACCAAAATGATTCTCATATCAAAAAGATGTTCATACAAAAGCTAGGCTTATAGTATACATCCTAACAAGACCAACCCCTTGAGGATCATCTTTATGATCATCAACACACGTTTGTACTTTATTCTCTTGTTGTGGGTTGTCTTGAATTTCAGATCTTTGCACACTTGTTTTATCCTCTTTTTCTACATCATGAGCTAAATATAACAATAAATTATGAGTGCTTGCAAAAATTATCATTAAGTACGGTTCACACATACTTAGTGATGTACTCACCAACATACTCAACTATGGCCCACAAATATTTGTCATCCTGATTCTCCATTGGTTTATGCATTTGCATTTCTTTCCCACTAACAACCGATACATTCACTTCATCTACACATTAAAACCATAAGTTCACTAAAAGAATAGAAATTTAACTTTGAACTTAAAATCATAACATTCAAATAAGACTTGCACAATTAGCTTTTGATTTCTGCCCCATATCTTTAGCCACTTCTTCACAAACGTCGTCTCCCCCAAATTTATTACACTCATCTCCTAAAAAAAATTAAATTAATATAACAAAAATTGCAAAAAGAAGTTGTAATATTTTATTACCTGTGTAATCTTGATTATGATGATGCTTCACATTCTCATTATTATCATTTTCGTCATCTTCATCTTCCTCGTACTCTTGTCTGGAGTTTTTTCCTTTTACTGACTTGGTTGTCAAATCAGTCAATATATCAACCTTTTTATGTAGAGCTTCTAGCTTAGGTTCTATCTCAGCAACCTTTTTATGTAGAGCTTCTAGCTTAGGTTCTATCTCAGCAAGGATTGAGGATTTGAATTCCTTTAATTTTTTTCTATTATCTCTTGAATTTCTGAATTAGATTCAGTCTTTGTTGAGCCATTTTCAGAAGTTGTCTGGACACCATTCTCAGAAGTTGACTGAACCTCATTATCGTTATCATTGTGGAGATCAACTCGTAAATCTTCAATATCCTCCAAAAGAGTTAATTGTTGCCAGAACAATTCAGATTTTTCATGCTCTGTAGGCTCTAATTTACTTTTCACCTCATACTGCACAATATGAATGAGTTTAGATTTTATTACTTTAATTACTAATGATTTTTACCAAAGTCGGTCTTAACAATTAAATATCTTTCTTGATTCCAAAAAGCTATGAACTTCAATTGACTTTAGCTGGTCAGTAACTCTCCAGTTAAGCATTCGTGGCACTCTTTCTCCAGATGACTCAGCAAACTTCTATCCAAGTGCTGGAATTGCCTCTAATCCCCATATCTAAAAAAATATCAAGATTAAATGTAAAACATGTACAATATGCTTAATAAGGAAAAAGAAAATTCATATAAAAATACATTACTATGAAAGCAAAAGAAAATCCATGAAGACTATATCCCATCTTCTTCTTCTTATCCCATTTCCGCTTGAAATTTTTTGTTGTGTAGATAAATGATTTTTTTCCCTAAGGATAACTATTGAATTTCTCTAGGTCTTCAACAATATAAAATAGTCACTCATCCAATAAAGTTCTTTCTTCCTGTCCCAAAAGAACCCATACCAAACATACTAAAAGACCTAATTTCAACTTGTCTTCTTCATTCTTGCACTTATGGAACTCTTTCAACAAATCTTTTCTATTAATTTTGTTGTTATATTTCTTAAAGTACCTTTCCAACAACCGAGATTTTTCTCCTTCAGCAATATTCTCTTCTCCAAGCTCACCAACATTTAGGCCCGTCACTATAGTAAATTCCCTCAAACCAAATCTTGCCAACTTACCCTTAAAATCGAACCATAATTCATTGATTTTATTTGTTTTTACTTGTCTTAGCATCAATTGATGAAAAAGTTGGTAGGAAACAACAGTTTGTTTCAATTCTAACAACTTTCCAAAACACGAATTTGCAAAAACATTTTTATAATGACTATTGAGACATTTATATACATGGTCAACCATATTCAAACAACTTCGACTTCATATTTTTGCATGCATTATGTCGTTTTTATTGTAAATGAACTTCATGTACCTGTAGTAAACATAGAAAATGTTACAAATAATGAGGTCATTTTGAGTAGATAATTTTCCAATCTTGAATTCATTTAGTATCCTTTCATCCATTTGCATGTGATAATATAAATGACATATCTATAGATAAATATTGGCTTCAACTAATATAATGCTCTTGCTAAGTTTATTTGAAGTGCATGAGAGATGGAGGTTGCTAAAGTAAATATGGTACTGCAAACAGAAAATGCAAATATAGAAAATAATAGAAGACATGCAAAGGTAAATCTATGAAGAGAATTATAATAATAAAAACCCATAGAAAAGCATCATGTGAGCAAAGGCCAGATTTCATAGAACTTGCAAGACAGTACCTATATATATACTAATTCATGGCAAACAAAGTACACAAAAATGCAATTAATGAACATCCTCAAAAGAAACTATTGTTAATTGTGAGTGTGAGATAAAAGATGGATTATAGTGGTCTGGTTATTCTCATGTTTGAAACTTCTTTGTCAATATGTTCTCAAGTTCATCTGCCTGCTTAACCTATAACAAAAATGGAATCCATCACAAAGAGCAGTCATATTTTTCTCAACCTATAATACTAAAACATAAAGTCTTACGAGATATAGTACACTCAAGAGAGTGAATCCATGCAAGCCTCAACATATGCAGGAAAATGAAAACAATTTAGACAACTAAATTCCACCATAATCGTATCTAAAACCAACAAATGTTCCACTCAAATGTCTTAGCATAATGATACAACAATATTAATGTAATAAATCCACCACCATCTCACACAATCTGTTCTAAGCAAGAAAGAGGGTAAGAACTTAAAGTCACTTACAATCTGTAAAATCAAAACCCATTGTCTCTCAAATGCCCAACCATTCAACTCAAGACAAGCTAATGACAGAGGCACATTCAATATGTTTTCAGAAACAAGAGAAATAATGTGAATATCTGTTACCCTAATATAGAATTAAATTAAATTAATTTTTTCAAACCACACAAAAGATCATCCCCATCACGTAAAACATAAAAAATGAAAAGTATTATATAAACAAAATGACATTATAGAATAATGCAATTAATCACACATAAAAACAACTTCACAGAAAAATCCGATACTTTAGGAGTTATGGATGTCTGCCCTCTATGCGTATCTGCGACTGGTATATAATCCGGAAAAACTAGGCAAAATGCAAAACACTGTGACTGGTATATAATCAGGGGAAACTAGGCAAAATGCAAAACACACACACTCTCGAGATGCATTTGAAGAAAAACAATAGAAACTAGCAAATTTTTATGTGAATTGGTCTCTTTAAATAAACCCCTCATTCTTAAATTATTTGAAATTGAATGCTAAAATATGAAGAAAGCACACCTGCAATTGACCAGAAGGAGATTTGCGAGGATCTTTCTCCCAAGGGCAAGTCTTCAGACCTTCCAAATACAAGGCCGATTTCTGACACTTCCACTGAAGATCGAGCCACAAATGAGCAATCAGCTAGTAAACAACCCAGAATTGGTCTCTTTAAATAAATCCCCAAGGTACAATGAGGTGGTAGTATGCACAGATAAAGCCTTTGATGTCTTCCTGCAAGAGGTCGAAAATCAAGTTGTTTCTGATGATTTCAAAGATGCGGATTGAAATTTTGATAAATTCAATTGTTGGGTGTTTGAAGAAGATGGAGATTGAAGATGAGAATCGATATGAAGAAGAATTTGTTTGAAGAATAATAGGGTTCCTTTTGGGGAGGAAGTACTCATTTGTAATTAATAAAAAATATGGGGGTCTAACTTAAATGTTATGTATTGAATTTCTTTTTTTATTTAATTTTTTTTTTTGGGAAATTGAGTCAAAGGGCCATTCCCATAATTTTTTATGTTGAAGATGTTATCTCGGCTAATTTCCCTAGACTTTACTCAGTGATGCATTGATATGTTGAAAGAAAATTATCTATCAATTTGGGTGAATATATGGCATCAAAATTATGTATTAGCTAGCTGCTTATATGTGGAGTCCAAAAATCTTATAATTGACTTATGCGGACATGAATTGTTCACTTGATGTCTTGTAATAGTTTATGAATACCATAATTTTGTGTAAAATTACTATAAATTAGAGCACAAGCAATTAAAAGTGGATTTTGCTAGAATAATAGGCTATGATGGGGGATTTATCCGAACTCTCTCTTGATGAAAAAATACTTGATATGAGCCTTTGACGTTGAAATTCTCTAATTTAAGTGAAACAATTATATATGGTTCTCATTTCATTTACACCCTAAAGGCAAAAGACTCGATTTTCTCCGAATCTCATTATGCTAATTTGCCTGAAGCAAACATGATCTTGGATATTGCAAATGGTAATCTTTTGAGTAGGCTCCAGTAGAGTTTCGCTAATTCTCCCTATGAGTATTGAATTAATTATTAATGATGTGTTGTTACATCCATATGTTGGTCCTAAGTGGTCAGAGGTTCAGAGAGGTGTGAATGAACCTCTACCAAATTTTTACTTTTAAGAACTTTTTGTAATGCAGTTATTGAATTCTACAACAAAATACAGCAACTTGGCCAAATCAGTAAGCTGGCAAAATGCTTTTTCAGCTAAGTGTTTTAGAGTTTACAGTATGCAACGAAAATACTTAGAGTTTCTTTTGTAAAAACATTTTTCTTTTTAAAGTATGCTTTTCTCAAAGTTGTTTATGCAGTATGAGCAGGATAGATATAAAATGTAGCAAATAAGAATAAAACAATAAACACACAAGGATTTATAGAGTTTCGAAGGTAGTGTAATCCTTCTACGTCCTCTCTTCTTCTTCACTAAGGAGGAACTTCAATCAGGAATGTTTATTTTACAAGTCTCAACTTTACAAACCAACTCCTAACAAGTTATCACCTACTAGAATTAGTAAGATTCTTAGGCTAATCCCACAGAGGGTCAACAAACTCACACAGAGTTAAAAGCCTTAAAAATATTTAAGACTACCACTCAGTGGGGATCTAAATCCTTCCCACTGAGGACACCAATAAACAACCTAGCACGCAACACAAATGGTTAAAAATATATTGTTCTTCAACTGGTGCTTCGAAGACAGCCTTAAGATCTTTGAGGTTCTAGAAATCTTCGGTTTGGATTCTTCAATAAGGTTGAATGACTGAAACTTGAGAGAAAAATTATTTTTGCTTAAGAGAGATTGAGAGATAGTAGTTTCAGTAGTTTTCTCGAGTCAACTCTACCTTCTTATATACTTGTAGGTAAATGTGTCCGTTGAAGAGAAACACTACATCTTGAATTTAAAATACTTGATCTAATTTGATATTCGTATTAAATGCTTCTGGAAAACTGGGGAAAAAGGTACATCCTACTCTCAGGGCATTAAGGCGCCACTCCTCGGCAACAGGTCTTTTGCAGTTTCTCGATCCAGATGTCAGCACATCATTAGCTGGTTGCTAACTTTCATCTACCGGCTACTTTGATAAGGATCAATTCTCGTATGCATTGGTTTTTCTTGTACTGCAACATTTAAGAGTATTATCTTTCTGCTCCTTCATCAAGATGCAGTAACTACTTCCTATTCTGTGCCACCTTTCTGTTCTGAATTTGCTTACTGTTCTATACAGCTTATTGTTCTGAATCTGCTTACTGATTCTGAATCTACTTACTGATTCTGAATCAGTAGAAAGCCTCACAGTCCTCATCACTACTTACTGTATGCTGCTTGCTGAGTTACTGCTTACTGATCAGCAGTATCCGATAGCGCTCATTTGCAGAATCCTGCTGCTATCAGAAACTTCCATCTTTCTGACTTCCACAAATCTTCTTACTTCATCAAAACAGAAACTTAACTAAAAACTAAGTTTCCAAATAAACATCATGGAAAAATGGGGTACTCCAAATCCCGATACAAAACTAATTTATCTCATCAAAATCTATACAGAAATATCCCAACACCATAATCTAGCATACCCTTCTTAATTTTATGAACATCATGTCGAATAGTTTTCACATTGAAACCACCAATGAGTTGTAGACTATCTCTTAATGACTCAATCCATAAAATGTTAAGTCCATGTCGAAAAACTTCATTCTTTCTTCACAGGATTGTATTATACATACATCCGACCTTCTAATCTCCATTTTTCGATGGAGTGAAAAAAAAATTCATGATTCAAATTTGTTCAAATTATGACATGAGCGATTGAGTCATCCTGACGTAATATAATATGATGTGTCAGATTTTGTCTAATTCTATTCGACATTGTATGTAAAACAATTGTATATCTTCTCTAAATGAAGTAATTGACAAGTCTTGCAAAAGAAAAACTTGTAGTCATCCTTCTACTACTAAAATTGAATTCGAACCTTATATTTTTCTTGAAAGAATATGTGGACCAATTCAGCATTAGGAGCATTCAATATATTTCATGGTCTTAATTGATGTTTTTATGAGGTAGACTCAAATGTGTCTATTATCCACCTAAAATAATATATCTGCCAAATTTATTACTAAAAGTATTGAAATTTGGGTCCAATTTAATCCAATTAAATCCATTGGAATGAATAATGTTGGCGAATTCACTTCGAAAATATTTGATGACTAGTGTATGACATTAGAAATTAAAGTGGAACATTCAATTCCTTTCATCCACATTCAAAATAGTATAGCTGAATCAGATAAGAATATTTATATGAAAATCCCTAGCGGATATTATATTCCCCTAATGAGAAAAATGAGAATCGTAATAAATATAATATATTAAATTACAAAGGTCACTTTTATGGCCTAAAATAGTCGTGTAGAATGTGGTACAATCGAATAAGTGAATTCCTCTTGAAGAATGAATATATATGAATAATGATACATTTCCTTGTGTGTTTATAAAAAAATCTTAAGATGAATTTTGTATCATCTTTGTGTGTGTTGATGATAGAAATTTTATTGGAAGACATAAGAAATTTGAGGAAGTTCGTTCAATCTTAAAGACAAAATTGGAAATGTAAATCTTGAGTAAAACCAAGTATTGTCTCGGCCTATAGATTGAGCATCTCTTCAAATGAATTTTCAATACACCAATCAACCTACTTGAAGAAGTTTTTGAAAAGATTCTACATGGATAAGTCTCATCACTAAGTACATCAATGGTTGTCTGATCCCTTGAAGTGGACAAGGACCCATTTAAAACTAAAGAAGATACAGAGTATATAATCAGGACCTGAAGTTCCTTGCTTAAAGTTCAATTGTCGAATTACTTTATCTAGCAAATTGCACTAGACCTGATATTACTTTTGGAGTATATCTACTAGCAGTGTTTAGTGTTTCTCCTACAAGAAGAAATTGGAATGAAATTAAACATATTTTTCGATATCTTCAAGGTTCTCAAAATCTTGATTTACTTTACACTAGAAATTAAAGTAAGTCATTAGTAGGTTACTCGGATGCTGGTTATATGTCTGATCCCTATAATCCCAGTCCCGTACTGGTTATGTTTTCTCTATGATGGTACTATAATCTTATGTAAGTCTGTCAAACAAACTATGGTTAACACTTCCTCAAACCACTCAAACATTATTGTTTATATGAAACTCTCACAAGGATGTGTATGGTTAAAAAATTTTATAAAATACATTTGTGAATCATGTGGTATTAGTAAATATGATATCCCCCACTATCCTTTTTGATTAGGACAATGCAGTTTGTGTTGTACAAAAGAGTAATTAGTATGTTAAATGAAACTTATTGAAACACGTAATTCCTAAATTCTTTTATCCACATAAACTCCAGAACATCGGTGATTTTTTTATACAAAAGTATGCTATAGTGACAATATCGTAGATTTGTTCACTAAATCCCCTCTTACATTTACTTTTGATGTTCATGGTATTGGAATATGTAGGCTCGGAAGACTATTGTCTCAGGGGGAGTGATAACTTTAAAACAACCTTGAAGGTTGGGTCCTGAAGACCAGTGAATGTATTCTTTTAATCTTGAAGGTTAGGTCTTGAAGACCGGTGGCTGTACTTTTTTTTCCTTTACTAAGTTTTTTCCCACAACGTTTTCTTAGCTAAAGGTTTTTAATAAGGCAGCTAGTACAACATATAAGAACATGTATGTCATATACACTTTTCTTGTCTAGTTTTTTCCCATTGTGTTTTTCTAGCGAGTTTTTTTATGAGGCATGTACATTAATCGTAATGTCCAAGAGGGAGTGTCGTAAATATATTGTTTAATGGATATTACTCCATAAACTTTTCATTTTCTATGTCTATTGGAATTCTTAATCTATATAAAGCTAAAAATAAAAGAAAAAGATACATTAATTTCTCAAATCTATATAAAACTAAGAAATGGAGAAAATATAATGATTTCTCGACAAAAGAAAGATGCACAGTGAATGAAGAAAAAATAAGATATGAACAAGAAAAAGCAGTAAATATAATGATTTCTCAAATTTATATAAAACTAAAAAAAATTGAAAGAATACAGGAATTGCTAAACATTCAAAGGTAGAAAAATTCTTCAAGATCTTATCGTCTCATATCTTCATCTTTAAAAAGATCCCATCAAATTGTCTTTTGTAGATTAAACACAAATTGACCAATTAATTATTTTGTGAGAGAGAAATGAAAAAATGAAGAAAGAAAACTATATATGATGATTGAAGTATAAGAGTGGAGTATATAAATAAAAAATATAAAAGAAAATATTAATTTTGATTGAAGGAATTATTATTATATATAATAATATTAATTTGAAAAAAAAAATATAAAATCAACAAATAAAATTAAAATGTTTAAAAATAAAATTAACAATAATGGGTATTGCTTTTTTTTTTTTTTAATCAAATTAGCCCAAGTAAAAGGAAAGGTTTATTAAAATTATTAAAGTTATAACGCACATGAGAGGTATGAAAATCTGTTAGTTTATGCAACTTTAATATATTATTATAAATTGTAAATATTAACATAATAAATAATAAATCGCGCATCGTGCAGATGGACTGCTAGTTATACTAAAAGTAATAAACTAATAGATTTTACGTGAACTAATAGATCTTACGTGACAAATCGTGTATCGCATAGGTACACTGCTATTAACCTGTAAAACAATAACAGAAAATGAAGATAAACCTTCCTAAAAATAACTCATGATTAGTTAAAAAAAATAAAACTTATTTTAAAAGAATAACCTCATTTCATCCCTTGAAAA
The DNA here is from genome assembly GCA_954870855.1 of Scutellaria minor. Taxonomy (NCBI): domain Eukaryota; kingdom Viridiplantae; phylum Streptophyta; class Magnoliopsida; order Lamiales; family Lamiaceae; genus Scutellaria; species Scutellaria minor. The sequence goes on from OX940733.1 coordinate 11,582,646, forward strand.
TGACTTATGACTAATCGATTGAATACAAACAAATATGACCGAAATAAGAACATAAGGATAGGAAATATTAAGATTATGTTAGACAAATTTAATCAATAATAATCCCCATCCAAAACAGAGTTCAAATGCTCAAATTTCTTTCCAAATGACTATCTTATTATCTGTTTCAAATCATTCATTCTTACTACCCTATCCAACCACACAAATACATCAAAGAAATTGATTCACACAAACTGTTCTCACTTTTCTCAAACAGTACTAAATATATATAATAAATACAGAACGTTCACTTGATTAATAAGCAACAATATGTATGTAGTAATTCGCAAATGTTGTATATTTAATCAACACAATTCATATCTTGAAGTATTTCTACTTAAATTAACTTTAGTGCTTGATTACTCATGAAATAAAATAAAATGCATACATGACAAAATAAATAAATAAATAAATAAATGAAGCATCCTATAGAAAATATCAATACCTGTCTAAGAATGTGCAATAGATCGAATATGCAGATGAGGAATGTGCTCAATCTTATGCCAATCCTCACCTCTATCTTTCTCACATCGCCATTGAAGTTGTGGACATCCCCATATTTCAAGATACTTGAGATTCTTCATTCCTCGAATGCTTGATGGAAGTGACTGAAACTCCGAGCATTCTGTAATTTGCAACCGCGTGAGAGACGTAAGATCACCAAACCAATCTGGCAGTGAAGTGAGTTGATGAAGTCCAGATAGTGTTAGAGATTGAAGTGAGGAGACATGTTTCAAGCCTTGTGGTAGGGACACAATCTCATCAATATAACTAAGTGTGAGGTACTTAAGGTTTATGAGATATTTAATCTCATCTCCCATCTTTACCAATTCTTTGCATTCAAATATACTTAGCTCTTGTAAAGAAGAAAGGTGCCTCAACCACCCCTCTCCAAAGCAACTATCTGTATTGCTAGAAAAAATCTCCAACTTTGCTACGGACTTTAGGCCTTGAAACCATTTCTCTGGAAAACGATGTCTTTGTGCGTTATCAAAGCTCACTTCTTTTAGACTACTAAGGCCTTCCAATGCGTCTTCTGGAAGAATGCATGTTTCGCTGTAACTAATATCTTCAAATTCCAATGCAAGAGACGAAAGATTGTGAAGGTTAGAGAATGATGTCAGAGTCAAGAGGCTGCAGTTCTTTGCAATCAACTTTTCGAGGGTTGAGAGTGGTGGCAATCTCAACAACTCACACTTGTTAATATACAGACTTTGAACATTTGGGAATAATATTCGATCATTTGCCACCTCCTTTAACAACCCCTTCAGATTGGGTAAGGAAAATAGTTTGAGAAACTTGAGTGATGGCAATATTGGACTTGAATTCAGACATCCAGTTTCATCCTCTTCATTGAAGATGTACTCCAAGGAAGCAAGATTTCTTAAGTTCAAGGACTTGAGACGAGGAAGATGTCCCAATGGAAGATGCGAGCAATTCGGGCAATTTTCTATCAATATCCGAGTTAAGTTTTTCATCTTTGTCATCCAAAGAGGAAACCGGCTACCTTTGTACCCACGTATCTCCAAATTTTCAAGATTTGGTTGAGGTTCAAGAGCTTCTAGAACCTTGTTATCATCCATCATCTTTGCCAATGTACTATCACCTTCCCAACATAGGACCAAATCAAGAAGGTTTGGTTTCTTGCTCAAATTTGCTTTCTTAGCATTCATATGGTTTTGGATTCTCTCCAAGTGCTTGATTTCAAGTCTGCCTCCAAGATTCAAGTGTTCCAATTCATCGAGTTGAGTGCCTATGTTATCACCTACTATGAACAAGCTCAATGTCTTTAGACTAGTTAAGTCTCCAATCCTACGTGGCATATGACTCAACTTCGAACACCCTTCTAAAGCAATATGACGGAGATTAGTTAGATACCTAATGTGGTTTGGCAAATTCTTGAGATGACAACAATAGTTCAAAATCAAAATTTGCAAATTCAAGAGACCACAAATTGTACGAGAAAGAGTATGAACAGAGGAATCCGACATGTCTAAGTAGCGTAAATGTTTCAACTTGCCTATTGCGCTAGGTAACTTTTCAATCCTTGCCCCGTTTAATTTTAGAATTCTCAAACGACTGTAGTTCATAATAGTGGCTAATGTGGACACTTGCATCAAATTACTTATAGAAATAGGCTTACCATGTTCCCTCCAATGGACCTCGCGAATTTTGCTATTTGATAAGCCAGAAATTTTGTTCTCCATGATGGACTTCGCGAGATCATGAACAAGATCATGCATCTTGAAAGTAGTTAGAGATCCTCTTGTTTTGATTTCTTGAAAAAAGGATCTCAAAACCAACTCATTCCACATTTCATCACCAACATCCTCCAATTCTTGTGTTTGGTTTGTTGAAATGCATCCATGAGCCATCCAACGAAAGATCAAATCTTCCTTATCAATCACTGAATCCTTTGGAAAGACTGCACAATAAACAAAGCATCGCTTCAATGCAAAAGGGAGATGACGATAACTCAATCTCAAGACTGGCAATATTGAATTCTCTACTTCTCGAAGATTCCATATTTCACTTTCTTTAACATGAACCCATTCCTTTTCTTTTCTCTTGAACCTTAATAGACCTCCAAGAGCCTTAGCTGCCAAAGGAACACCACCACATTTCTTCACAATTTGTCTCCCTATAGCTTCTAGCTTAGGATGTTCCTCCTCATTAATCTCTTGTCCAAACGCTCTAAGCCTAAACAACAACCAACAATGCTCTTCCAATAACTCTTTCAAGAAATAAGTTGGAAGTGTTCTCATGATATCTGCTACTTTCTGCAAACGTGTGGTGACCACAATTGAAGAGCCCTTTGATCCACAATCCAATATACTTTTTAAGTTAACCCAATCTTCTTCATTCTCATTCCACACATCATCCAACACCAACAAGTATCTTTTCTCACTCAACACATCATGTAGACGACACTGCAGAGCATCCAACTGGACCAAATTCGAAGCACTCCTGGTTGCAGATACAATCAGAGCCTCAAGCAAAATCTTCAAGTCGAAATGATCAGAAACACAAACCCATAATTTGGTCTGAAAATGTTGACTTACCCTCTCATCATTATACACCAATTGAGCAAGTGTTGTCTTTCCAAGGCCACCAACACCAACTATAGGCAACACAGAGAGTTGTTGCCTTTCTCTAACCAACATATCTACAATCTTGTCGTGATCTTCGTCTCTTCCATAGACATGATCAGGCTCGTTGAGAATGGACCCCGTCTCACGCCTCACATCAACCTTGCTAGACTCTGCTACAACTATCTCATGCAAATGAAACCTGTGGCGCTCTGCTGCCACGTCATCCAGCTTTCCAGCTACTTCTCTCATCCTTCGTGCGATTCTATAGTTATGCAAGATTTTCTTCAAGTTGAATATGCCACCTTTGTGGTTCAGTCTTGAGACCTCAGTGACACACTCATCCACTATGTCTTCAATCTCATAGGCTATGTTGTTAAGCCTGCTTAGCCACTTCTGAATGGCTTTGCTTTGGAATTGTTTGTCTTCAGCATCTTCCAACACTGTTTGGATAGTGGTGAGAGTGTTGGCCAGCTTCTTCATTTCCTTATCCACACCAATGATCGTCCCAATTTTTTCTTGAATTAAGCTGGTTAAATTATCTATGAGAATATGAAGAAGTACCTCTGCCATGATATGGTAAGTACTGATTAATGAATAATATGATTTGGTGAAGAAAGTATGAGGCTATTTGATTCTGATGTAATATGGTGTGTTTTGCTTTTAATAATAATTGGTGCAACTGCCTTGATTTTCTTTTCATTTTATTTTGAAAATGGTGTTGTCCATAGATTAATTAGTGAAGGGAAATTCGACAACACATTGGTATCCCATTTTTCTCCATTTCACACTTCACATCAACCATTGTAGTTAGATTTTCTTCTACGAAAATGGGGAGGATGCTTCTCAATTATACCAACGTTATCTGCGAGAGAGAGAGAGAGAGAGAGGTGTCAAATAATAATTGAAGAAAAATACATATCATAATTGACCTGCTATGCATTTTGGATCTACCATGTGTCATTGAGAATTTGAGATTGGAGGAAATATATTGGGGTAATTTTGTGATTTCTTGGATTGGGTTGTTTAGCTAGTAACTATAGGTCTCACACTAAATACGTTTTCTGTCCCCATAAAAGAAATCTTGTTTGCAAAATATTTTGTTTATAAAAGAAAAAGTCATGTTTTGAAGTTAAAGTTGGTCATTATTTGGAATTTGTACAATACCCTTATAACAATCTTTTTTTTTTTTTTTTTTTGTTCAATAACAATTTTAGGATGATGGATATGATGAATTAAAGGAAATATATAAATGGAAATTGATAACTTATAAAATGTTGTACTTTTATTTAATTTATAAAAATTAAAAGTTATAATTTGGAGAAGTGAGACTTATTAATTTTTTTTTTCTTTTTGAATTAAGGGACTATTGGTTGTGAAATCTTCGAAAGAATGTTTCATTGTTTGTATAACTAAAAAAAAAAAAAAACTTTATCTACAACTAAATATATATATGCATACCAAAACAACACATTAACAATATAATTTACGAATATAAAATTTAAGATGTGAAATTCTAGTTATTAATATACACATAACTTGTATCTTGTATCTATCTACCTATTGCTTGAAATAAGAAATAAAAAAAGGGTGTAAACAGTAACACTTGAAGTGGGTGTGTTTAGTAAAATAGTGGGGTGCGGATAGCCGCACCCATAAAAAAATGTATAATGAAAATATGATGTGTATATATATATATATATATATACATACATACATAGACTGTAGAACTCCATGAGCTCCACATTTCCATTTAAATAATGTAATTTTGAGTTGCTTTGAAATCAAAATATTTCCCATAATGGTTTTACTTCCCATGTTTCCTCTGTTGGTTCTGCTTCTCTAGTGTCACCTTTCCCTTGCCACAATTTCTTATCTTCAGCATATCTAGACTTTCAATGAATTTTTGTACCCTCTTCACCTTAAATTCAAGAAAATTATTTATTTTAATTTAAGATGTAAAAAATTAAATACATAGTATATACTTAATGTAATTAGTAGCTACCTCCATTCTTCTCTGCAATTTGACATCTCCATCAGCTTCAATACCATCCAACTTTATCAGTTGTGTCATCAACAATTCTATCAAGTTGGATAAAATTGTCTCCACAACTTTGTTGCCTTCACTGATTTCAAACTCAATAGATTCCACCTAACAAATATATGCCAAATTTTCATCAGGATATAAATAGTCATTCTAAGTATTAAGATGTACCTAGATATTAGAGGTGACAACCAGGAATGGATCTAGGATTTTGTTTTAAAGGGGACGAAGTTTTTCCAGATCAAAACATAAAGCAAATTGGAGGCTAAAATGTATACTATGTTATCTTACTAAGTTTAAAATGGGTCATATGTTCAAAATTTGATCGTTATACATTTTAATTATAATTTTCACAAACCTCGAGGTCGATTAGGTAAGTTGACCAAATTTTAACGATAATAGATGAAATTCATCCTAAAATTTATAGATTTTGTATTTGGCAGCTCAACTAAACAATAGATAGAAATGAACCTGTTTGGCAAGCTTGTCCACTTCAAATCTAACAGCTGAAATGTCTTTTAAGGCCATGTCCATTTTTTCATTCTTCAAAGGCTCAATATACCTTCTCTCTCTACTCAATTCATCTTCAATCACTATCATCTTTGATCCATTCTTCACTCCAGCTGTCTCTAGAATAACTTCTGAATCCATCTCTTTTTCCTTGAATGTGAGCTTCTGATCCTGTGGATGCAATCCAGTGGGCCCACCTAACAATTTCTTCAAATCCCCTGCACTTATAAATCCAATTAATAAACAAATGCAATAAAAAGAAGGAAAAAAGAAGTGGGAATTAAGGCACAAAATGTACCAAAACTTGATTTAGAAGAAAGGATGATTTGATGATAAGATGAGCCATATTTCACTCTGACTTTGATGTTGGAAACAGAGTTTAAATTCTTGTCTAAATCTGAGTATCTCTTCTGAACCAGCATTCCTCCGGGCCTCGTCTCCGGCCACCAGGCGGCGGCGGTATAACTGCCACCTCCTCTGACCGATGGAACTCCTCTGATCTTAGGCTTCATTTTCATCATGTTGTCTTTATATATATATATATATATATATATATATATATATATATATATATATAGTATAAGTTGATGGAGAAAATTTTACGTGCTTGTCTTGTAAAGCTTAAAACAGTTGTATGAAAAACAATATGGCCTCTTCGTGCGTGCAAATCTGCATGAATGGTGAAAAACAAGTATATGTTGCTAAATGAATGTATTAAGACACTTTGGGAGAGGCTTTCACTAAAGAATATGATGAGATGATAATGATGATGATACAATTTATATAGAGAGAAAAGAATGGGAAGATATTAAAGCCAGGAGTCTTGGTTGGTTTTTGACACCGATAGATGTGTGAGATTTGGAAATCTAGAAAAATTCAAGAACTAAATGTTTTGTATTTTTTATTTTGTTTTTAAAGTAGGGCATGTCACACATCATTAATATTAACACACAGTCTGATGACATTGATGGACCTTTTTCACACAATTGAGAATTCCACCAAGGACCTTCCAGATTAAGGGGCTCACCCTATTATACACAAATACTCATATGCAATTCAGGTCGATTCGATTCGGAATCACTTTTTATGTGTCAATGTTCACACATTCTCATGTATGTTCCGGTTATGACAAATATATCATTTAGCTATATTACCTTTAGTTATGATAGTAATACTTTTATATTATGTTAATTGTATCTTACATTATATTACACAACCATATAAGATCTTTTAATTATGTTAGTGAAATCTTTTAGACCAAAGATTCCGGTTTTTTTCCCCTTTTTTTGGAGAATATGGAGTTTGAATTGATAATCTGAATTCTGATGCAAGTTCTTCCCTTCTGATTTTGATAGATTTATATTTTAGTTTAATAAGTTATTGGGTTAATTTAAAAAATCAATCTAAAGTTATATGATTTTTTTTTTCTCAATTTACAATCTAAATTTTTTTATTTCTATGATTGAACCCCAAAGTTTATGACTTTTTTCGAATCGCAACTTAATGCCGTTTCAAGAAATTTTCTCGATCAAAATCAAAATTTTTGTTCAGTATTTACTCAAATTGAGCTTGAATCGAATTGAAATCAGAAATTTGATTTAGGGTTTTCGTTTGATTTGAAGTAGAGTGTTTTGGCGCAAGATTCATATATTTTGGTTAAAAAATCGAGACAACATATTTGATTTTAACCGAAAAAATGATAAGATCAAAATCACTCTAGATTGCAAATTGAATAAATCGTGAAACTTTGGGTGGAAAAAAAAAAGATCAAAGAAAAAGTTTTACGAACAACTCAAAAAATTGAAGGTTTAATATTCCTTAATTTATAACATAAAATTTTATAAAATTATTTAAATGAGATTGGAGGAAATATATTTTTTGTTATAATTTTTTTTCCGTTAGAGTCTATAAACATCTAATGAAGAAAGTTTGTGAAAGAAAAATAAAAAATTCTCTTGAATATTTTCTAAAACATGGTTTCTTATGTGACATTAATGATATAAATTTATTTATAAAATCAAAGTCTCAGAACAAATCTTGGGCATTAAATACAAACACGAAACACCAATTAAAGTATAAATTCCAACAAAAAAAAATCTAAATTATTTTCCTAATGCATGAAATACTTCTAGGATTTTTTGTTAAGTACACCTAAAGTAGCATCTTTGGAAAGAAACTTGTAAAGTTAAAATAATAGATATGATTCGGTTATATATCACTTGTCAGAATAAAACTTGAATGAATTGATTATTTTCTCGATTGAAAAGGTTTGTTGGTCGAAACTTGAATATAAAAAATAAAAAAAAATTGATGATTTAGTATCTCGGAAAATAATAATGAAATTTTTTTAATAAAAATTATTTCTGTGATTTTTTTAAAAATTATTTTGAATATAAAATTGTTTATTTGAAATAATTTTGCCTTAGGTCCCTCATGACTCATGAGTAAGCCGCCCCCATATAGAGAGAGAGGTGTGTGATAATATAAAATCCAACTTTGGATTTTTGTGAAGTCAAATTGTCGATGTAATAGCTTGAAGGCAATATCCTTATCCCATGCATTAAAATTTTAATTGTTTTTTATTTTATAATCATGGTACTTTTCACATCACTAATTTGATTTCATATTAAATCTTGGTGTACGTTTGGTATATAAATAAATTTGAATATGTTCACGGTTCAAACATTTATCGACACCATAAGAAAACAGTTAATTACCAATAGATTCATATCATTCGTAACCAAATGAAAATTTGTTGGTAAATGAATCTATCAACAGATTAATGACCACCATTCTTTAATTTGTTGGTAAAGTGCTCGTTGGCAAATTTTACCAACATAATAATTAAGTCTATTGGTAAATTATAAATGGAATCGCAACCGAAAAGAACATGTCGTTGTTAAGTTACCAACCAATTTAATTTGTTAGTACTACTACATGCTTTACGATTGCATTCTGTCTATAAATTATTAATAATATTCTATATTTCACAAATATATGATATGTGTGTAATAATGACAATATTAATAATATGACATAAATTTAAATAAAAATACAAATAATCTTTTTCAATCAAAAGTCTAATAGTCATAAAATACTATAGCACTACGGGTATACAGAACATACCTAATATTTGATTGTTTTCGTGATTGCATAAAACTAGGTTGAATCATACAAATTGTAATCTTTTGAAATACAATGTATCAAAATAATACTGATTATAACATTCTTCAATATTGTTCATCCGTCCTTCAAATATCTATTGTCTTCTTTAGAGATTGTTTTCACATTGAATGACAATCTGTACTTCTTTAGAGATTGTTTTCACGTTGAATTAATGACAGTTTGTTTTCACATTGAATGACAATTCAATTTGATTAATATCATTGTACGTAGAATTGATGCAACAACCCAAAATACTACTCTATATAATCATCTAAAATTTTCTACAATAATTGATTCTATTTAATGATTAGTTATTTATGAATTGGGAAAAACATTATTTAAGTCTCCTATTTTAGAACTTGTCCAAAAAATATCTCGTAAGTTTGATATGTCCAATTTTGGCCATGTATGTATAATAAAATGTCCAATTTAAGGACTCTGGCCATCATTAAAAATTTAAGTTTCCGGATTTTGGCACGCGAGAGCATGCGACCAATTTAATTAGTTAAAAATTATATTTTTTTTTGTTGCTTTTCTTCCAATTAAACCCTCAGACATTTGCAGAAATTTTGAATCCCCTAAAACTATGATTCTTCATTAAATTTTAGGGTTGCAGATGGTCGGAAATCAGTTACTTGGCCGAAATCCCCAATTAAATTGGTAATGAAGTTTAGGGTTCTTCATTAAAAATTGTCACATCAGTTACTTGACCGGAAATCCCTAATTAAATTGATCGCATGCTCTAACATGTCAGATGTAATACCTAGGATAAAACGATGCATTGGCTAATTAAATAATTAAATCCCTAATTGTTTGATTTAATTACGTGCATTTCAGAAAAAAATGATATAATACATAATTAATTAATCAGATGTATAATTAAATCGAGAAGCATAAGTTATAATTTAATAACGATATCGTAAAACGAAGCCCAAAGGTATCGTAGTCGAAAATCCAAAGTTAAAACGTTAAAGGACGACTCGTTAAGGGTTCGTGGACAAAAACACGAAGAATACAAAAAATCAAAAAATATCTATATATAGTACTAAACAAATCGTAAAAGAGATATTTTCGATCAAAAAGTGAAAAAGGTAGATATTTCTCTCTCTTTCTCTCTTCTCTCTCGTTTCTCTCCTCTGCTCTCCGGCTGGCGGCCGTCGCGCTGCCGCCGCCGGCACCTCTACTCCCTCCTTCATTTTGTTCGATTTTTCGTCGAAACGTAGCCCTTGCTGAGCCCATCCTGATCCAGGCTCGGATCGTCGAGCCACCGCCGCCTCCGTCGGAAATAGGCCGACAAAGGTGCGGTCAACTCTTTCTCTCTCCTCTCTCTTCCTTTCTCTCTCTTTTGTTACTCTCTCTGTCTCTCTCGCTCTCTCTACCTCTGCTCTCTCTCTCTACCCTCGCTGCTCGGAGTCATGTGTGTGAAGGTGGTGGGGGCGCCGCCGTGAGTTTGATGTCGGTGAGTGTGTGTTTAGTGTGTGTGTTTAGATGTGTGCGTGTTGAGCGTGAGATGGCGCCGCCGTGTGGGACGGCGCCGTGTCGGGTTGCGCCAGGGGGAGGTTACGCTGGTGTTGGGGTGTCGCCAGCTATTGGAGGTCACCGGCGGGGGCTGTGTAGGTAGTGGTAGAGGGGTAGCGACGGGGAAAGGGGTGGGAGGGAGGAAGAGGGCCTGTTTGCAATTTTTGAATAGTTCAGGGACTTTGTTGCAAATCTAGATTTTTAAGGTTATTTACGTTTTGGTCCTTGAGCTTTCTAAAATTATGTTTTAACCCCCAAAGGTTTTCAATATATCAAAAATACCCAAAAACTTTTCTGATTTTACAAAAATACCCTTGGTCAAAGTCAACTCTTTACCAGAATTTATGAAAACGCCCATGCACCTTTAAACGTTCCGTTTAAGCTCGTTTCTTCTCCGTTTAAGCCTATTTTTCTTTCGTTCAAACTCTAATCGTTTTCCTTTCACCCTATGATCACATGTGTAACATTCCACACTCGTTTTTTCATTCTTGATCTCTAAAGGTTTTGTTTTATTTCATTTATCCTATCATTTCTTCTTCTAGAGAGAGTTTATATAATTGATTATGCATAATTATCGTAATAACGAAGCTAAAAAACCTCTTTACATGTGTAGGCTCTCAAACGGAACAAATAATTTAGAACTGGATAGTTTTTTTTACACGCGGATTACCACAGAATAAGGTGGGGGTAACTTCTAATCTCTATATGTTTATGTTTTCCGTATTTGATATATGAATTGTTGAACCCTATGTGCCGTGACTATATATTGTGAATATTGTGTTCATATTATTATATTATGAAGGGACTTAGTTCACATTCATGCTACGGAAGGACTGGTGATCAGTAAAAATCACCAACGATATAAAAATCGTTATGTATGCTACGGAGGGACTGGTGGTCAGTAAAAATCACCAACGGTATAAAAATCGTTATGTATGCTACAGAGGGTCTGGTGGTCCGTAAAAATCACCAACGGTATAAAAACTGTTATGTATGCTACGGAGGGACTGGTGGTCCGTAAAAAGCACCAACGGTATAAAAATCGTTATGTAGGTTAAGACGGGTTACTCCCGTACCTATTTGTAATTATGTACTATGCATTCTATGTGATGTGTCTAATTGTCGAACTTATATATGTTTGATTTGTTTAACTACTTAATAACTGTTAAAATATGGAAATTATCCCCACGAGTGTATTCAACGCACTCACCCCTATCTGTATTCACACTACAGGAAATGACGAGAATCAAGATACGTAGAGAGGGTGGTGCCATATTAAGTTGTCTCTTTTTGCTTTTCAAAACTTGATGTTGAAACGATGTTTTTAATATTTCACATTTGTAAAGCTATATCGTATTTTCTTTTGATGAATCCTATATGAGATTTTCCGCTGCTCAAGGTTTTAAACGTTTTGTTTCGGCTAGTGCCAATGTTTTGTATTTGAAAATCTTTCTATTGTCTTCTATCTTCTTCTTTCTATTTAAAATGTATGCTCTTGTTCTTTTTCTCTGCAAGCCCGTTATGCAACTCTGATAAAAATATGTTTCAGAAATGGGATGTGACAAAATCTGATGGCTTAAGTGGTCGACAATGTCCGGAGTCCTTAAATTGGATATTTTATTATACATACATGACCAAAATTGGATATATCAAATTTACGGGATATTTTCTGGACAAGACCTAAGTTACGAGACTTAAAAAAATATTTTTTCCTTTATGAATTGGTAAAACAAATATATGTTTTATTTATAGAATCATATTAATATGTTGTATATATACATAGAAATTAAATACTAATATATATATAAATGTAATAACTTACATATCATACAGTGAAGGTATGAATTAGAATTTGTTGTAGCATAAACCAAATAGAAGTTGAAGTTTTTCTTTGAATCTTTCACCAATTTCACTCAATAGAAATATTTTTATTAAATATTAATCAATAGTTTGGATAAGTTAGCTAGAATGATCTACATTTGAAATATACATAAACATCAAAAGAAACTAAAAAAACTTTTAGTATATCAACTTGACATGAAAACAAAAGTATTAGACAACCGAGTTTAAGATCACCATGTCTTCAAAGAATCAAACAAATTACCTAATGTTATAGTTTAATGAGTAGGTTTTACGTGAGACCTTATGTAAGATCTTATGTAAGATAAAGTTCATATGAATCAATAAGACTGAGTCAACTCATTCAATATGGTCAATCTTGATCTTGTGTAAGCTATATAAAGCTCCATCTTACATAAGATCTTACGTAAGATGGTCTCACGTAAGTTTTTACGTAGCTTAATTTATGACATTTTGCATTTATAAGTGTATATTGTCATAGAAATTTATAATGCTCAATAGATTTATTTTGAAAGAATCATTCCATATTTAATATTAAGAAAATATATAGATATACACACATAACATATTTGTTTTGAAGTATATATAGAGGGATATCATCATATATTAAAATATTTAGGATTTAAAAAAATGTAAAAAAATCATGTGAAATCATCTCACATAAGGTCTTATGTGAGACAAAGCCTTATTTGGTCTTATGTGAGATTCATATTTTCCGTGTCGAATGGATTGACCCGTTTTTATTGATTCATATGAACTCCATTTAACATAAGGTCTCACATGAAACCGTGTCATATAAGATCTACTCTTGAAAAAATTTACATGAGAGATTTGTATAGTAGTTGTTGGAATTTGTATTATCCAGCCATATTTATGATAAAAAAAAAATCTTTCAATTTAAAAGATGAGTAGGTCTTATGTAAAAAGGTTTCACGTGAAACCTTATGTAAAACAAAGTTCATATGGATCAATAAGGCGGGTCAACTCATTTAATAAGGTCAAATTAGTCTCACATAAGACTATAAAAAACTATTTCAAGGTCTTACGTAAGACGGTCTCACGTAACGTAAGACCTTACGTGAGATGATCTCATGTGAGTTTTTGTGTCAAAATTTTGTTATCTTACCTATTGTGGGCAATGGGTCCACCTCCACCATCGTATGAAGATGAGCTCATTGATCGATGGTGTGACGAGCTTGATCCAAATGTCGATTTGGGGGAACAAATCGCTCAAGTCTTAGCCGATGAAGATGAAGACGAAGAAGAAGTGTCGTTGACGCAAGAGAGTTTGAATGCCACTCAAACCACCTCAAGTAGAGCACCTTCTTCACTTCGAAGTGATATTTTCTCCATTCACTTCAAGAAGGAAGCCGTGCCTAATAGTAACGTCGACTACATAGTGACGTGCAACCATTGTGAGAAGCAATACAAGTTCAAGTATGGAGGGGGATATGGAACGCTCACTAACCACATCACAAAGAAGCATCCCGACAAGATTGGATTGGAGCGCTCTCAAACACAACTACGAGGATTCACCGGGTCTTTACAAGGTGTCACGCCCCGTTTTCATTCTTAAAAAATTATCAGAGTTTTCATTGTGGGCATGAAAAAAGAAGGGGAAGAGACGTGCATGATATAAAATAGAAGGAGGTAAGAGACGACCATAAGAAGAATGAGGTAAGAGACAACCAGAAATTTTACATATCAACCTTCGGATACAACCGATTTCGTTAAAACATTAGCAGCGGAAGTAAACTTACAGGATCCATCATCCATAGTACAAACGAGGTTATACTTACAAAACGTGAGTTGTAAAAACATTGTTTAATTGTTGTGGAATAAAAGACTTAAAGTTAGAAAGTCCAGATAGGGCACCATCACTCCCTCACTACGGTTCAACATGCTCGTCATCTCCTATAATATGAATTACAGAATAGGGGGTAAGTGCGTTGAATACACTCGTGGGGATACTTTCCATATTTTTAACAATTATTAGGTAAGTATAACAAATCAAACATATACAAGTTTGGCAAATAGACACAGCATATAGAATGCATAGCATATAAATCGGATCCTTTATGGACACGTTGTCCTATAGAGCTATCTGCAGCGAGGGCGGGTACTCCCCATTGACCCCAGGTGCGGGCACTCCCTGACTTATTTTACGGGTCTCTAGTTCCCCTGTAATATGAAGATAGACCTTCGTCCATTCAATCATGAATGTGGACCTTTGTCTCTTCATATAAATATGGACTTTCGTCCTTTCACAACATCTTCATAAACCATGCATGAACACATTAATCAAAGCATATAATCACAGCACAAGGTTCAACAATTCATTTAGTATCAAGTTCATAAGCATGCGTTCATTTATCATCATAGTATGTTAAATACAGTAGCGTATAATTATTAGAGTTTAGAAGTTACCCACACCTTGTTCGGTGGTTACCACATGAGTAGCAAGTATCAAATATCAAGTATCACAAAGCTCAATCCAACTAATAGCCTACACAAGTTACAAGGTTTCTTAGATCCTTAAAATGTATAATTAAAGATATAAATGATTTCGGAGAAGATACGATCGTTAAAGACGAGACAGATCGGAAGATCTAAAGATTGAGGTTGAAGAAACGAGAGTGAAAATTCAGTTCAATAGGCTGATAAGAAAGAGGGAAAGATTTGGGTCGCAATGGAAAAAGAATGAACTCAATCGAAGTTGAAACGAGCTCAAACGGAGCGTTTTAAGATTGAGGGGTATTTTGGTAATTTTGGTTAAAGGGTTGACTTTGACCGGGACCCACGACTCCCGGTCGACGACATCTCGTTGGTGACGACTCAATGATAACGTACGATGGAAAAAACAGGATTCGTATCAAAAACACCGCGTCGCGCGCACACCCGTCACACGACATTACACGCGCTCGTGCCTCCCGTCTCCCGGCGCCGCGTGCGCCCGGTACCCGTCGCTCGCGCCTAGCGCACGCCTGTGCCCACCCGGCACGGCCGGGCGCCATCGTCCAGAAACTCAGCCCGGCGTGCGCACGCTCGTGCATGCCGTGCACGACCTCACGCCCAGCTCCCGGCGCCGTGTGCCCAGCGCGCCCAGCGCCTCCCAGCGCCGTGTGCCCAGACCAGCCCCTCAACCGTTTTCTCTCCCCCTAAATTCCGGCCATGGCCGGCAACCTCCCATCGCCGACGACACCACCTGACACGGCGGCGCAACGAGACACCGTCCCAACACTCAACTCCGGTCGGCGACCTCCCATCGCCGGCAACCAACAGCCCAAAAACACACACACTATCACGGAAAAACACACACACACCATCCTACACACACACAACCACTTCCGGCCCCGGTGCTGCCGCCCACGGCGGCGCCACCACCCCCAACTGATAGCCCGACATCCTGGAAAGGTCAGCCACCACTCCGGTGAAGGAGGAGAGAGAGAGAGAGAACCGAGAAGAGAGAAAGGGTAGAAAAACAAGGGTTAGGGTTTTCCGGCGATGTTTTTGCCGTTTCCCGGCGAACGAGACATCGGAATTGAAATCCGAAACCTATCCTAGACTCATCTCGATGAGACCTACGTTTTATGTGAAAATCGGCCGAAACTAAGAAAAATGATTTTCCGGCATCGGCGGCGGTGGAGGCCTGGCAGCGGCGACGCTGATGACCAAAAAACAGAAAATCGAGAGAGAGACTTACATGTTTTCGTCGATTTAGCCTCGTTCGAAAAAACGGTGATTTTTGAATCGAAAACACCCCTATATATAGATTTTCAAAAAAACACTATTTAGCGAAAATATCTTAGGTTACTATTCACCAAAAATATCTCGGATTACTATTCATCAAAATATCTTTTGTTTTTCCGAATCTTCGTATTTTGCCCTTTTCTTCGCCATTTGAGTTATGGGTCTTCGATTGACCTCTAATTCGTTTCTATCTTCTCGTTTTTCCATTACGTATCTAATGGTAAAATAATAATCTATGTTCCACGACTAATTTTTATTTCCATCTAAAACATGCATTAATCACGTATCTGAAACGCATATAATTTAAATTAAATAGCCAAGATTAACACACATAATAATTCAATTAAGGGTTTAATATTTAATTAATCAATTATGCTTCATTTTTGGTCTGGGGCGCTACATCTCTTACCCCTTAAAAGAATTTCATTCTCGAAATTAGATGTGTACTAAGAACGGCGAAACTGGATACCTTGCCAAAAATCTCATCCTCTTATTTCCGTGTTGCTTCTTTTCTTCTATTTCTCGTCAAGGAACTTGTAGGCCTCGATTATTTAGCTAAGCTCAATGTTCAGAACTTTTATCAGTCCTGAGCTTCTCCAATTCTTTCTCGAACCTTTCCAATCGATTCACACTTCTGTTTCTCATTCTTCTCCTTCTTCAACTCATAGTACTGATTATTGTAATAATCATCCTATATACTTCTTGTTTTCACCATTTTACTTGCGGAGTAGGGTGAGAAGTAGTTGGCGCTAGAGAGTCGTATTCCTCAGTTAAAGAAAATAAGTACGTTTTTGACAAAGATAAAGAAGAGAGAGAGAGAGAAAAAGAGAGTTGAAGAGACGGGGAAAAAGTTGTCGCATCCAATAGGAGGAATTAGCTGCATATGTAACTCCTTTCGCAGAATTTCCAATGCGTTCCTAAGATGTTATTCGTGATGCGTTCTATCGCTTGAATAGATGAGGATATCGTTATTGAACACGATGACAAAAAGATCGAGATACGGATGGAAGACGCGATTCATCAAGTCCTTAAAGACAGTTAGAGCATTGCTAAGTCCAAATGACATTACTACAAACTCGTAATGGCCATATTTCATCCTGAATGCTGTCTTAGATATATCCGTATCTTTGACTTTCATCTGATGATATCCAGACCTTAAGTCAATCTTCGAGAACACACTGGCACCTCTTAATTGATAAAAAAGATCTTCAATTCGAGACAGTGGATACTTGTTCTTTATGGTCCGCTTGTTCAACTCTCGGTAATCAATGCACATCTGAAAGCTCTCATCTTTCTTTTTCACAAAAAGCACTGGAGCTCCCCAAGGCGACACGTTCGGTCTAATGAAGCATTTGTCCAAAAGTTCTGGTAATTGAACCTTCAGTTCTTGCAATTCCTTCAATGCCATCCAATATGGAGCTTTCGACACCGGTACTGATCCTAGGATGAGATCAATCTCGAAGGTCACCTGTCGATCTAGAGGAGGACCAGGTAAATCCTCTGAAAAGACGTCCATGTATTCCTTTATCACCGGTACATTCTCGATAGAAATCGATCTTTGCTCGGGGTTCACCCTATTGACCAACCAAGCTTCGCAATTCCTTTTGCTAAGCATTTGGGTTGCCTGCATGATCGAGATAATCCTTGAGTCAGCTTTAACTCATGTCCTATGAAAGGTGAACTCCGGTTCTCCAGGTGCTTGAAAGATAATCTCTCTTGCATGACACTTGTTCACTGCGTGATTTTACCTTAAGCCAATCCATTTCCATAATCACCTCAAAGTCCTTCATCTCTAACACATACAGATTGGCTAAAAGAATTCTACTCCCAAGTGTGATCTTTAGGCCTAGACAAAGGTGTTTCGTTCGTATCGTTCTTTCCGATGGAATACTAACTTCCAAAGTTTTAGCGACTACCAAAACGTTCTCATGCTTTAACAGATTCGATGCCACCACATTACTAAAGATGAAGAAATAAAACACGAAATGCGAAGAGAAAAGTAAACGTGGATTCCATCGAATAGCAAAAGACGATCTGGTATAGAACATATATATAAGCAACAGATGGGCAGCTCGTACATTATACAAAAGGATTACGTACACTACTACAAGGTATGAGCCACTACATATCTATCTATATACATATAATATTAAAAGTTCATCATCTACAAACTATCTTTCGATAGCCTCTGAATGAGTGAGGACGAATGCTCGTGCCTGGCCTTGGCCTTCGTGTTGCCGCTGCTGGGTTCCCGAACCTCCAACAGTGAAACACGATATGTCCAGGTTCTCCACACCTATAACAGTTCCGAGTCTTGCTTTTTTGTAACCTCGGCTTCTTCACCGTTGTTGTGTTTCTGAATCTCTGACAGTTGGCTACAATGTGTCCCGGTTCTTTACACGTAAAGCAAACCTTGGTCCCTAGAAGACATGATCCTGTATGGGCCTTTCCACACTTGGCACACATGTTTCTCGGCTTAGGGGTTGGGAGAAGAGAAGCATTATTGGTCCTTGGGTATTTATTCTGATTAAAGTTCTGACCCGGACCAGTCCATTTCTTTTTTCTGGACATTCCTACGATCTTCTCACACGGTGCGACAATAGAGTGTAGATGAAAAACAACTTCCTGGGCTCTTTCAACGACTTCAGCATATGTCATGGTCCTCTGACCAGCCAAGATGGAACTGATCTCTAGGCGAAGGCCTTTTTCAAAACATTTGGCCTTTTTAGTATCGGTGTCCACCAGATGAGGCGCATACCTGCTCAACTGATTGAATTTCCTCTCATACTCTTCTACGGAGGCAGTTCCTTGACGAATATGTAGGAAATCTGCTTCTTTTCGGTCAAGGTACAACTGAGATAGGAATTTCTTTCTAACCACCTCTTTGAAGGTTCCCCAAGACATAACTCTCTTTTCTTCCGGTGACATAGTCCTTTAGTATGACTCCCACTAATAGCTGGCCTCTTCGGTGAGTTGAAACACGGCACATGAGATCTTCTGCTCTCTTATGCATGTTAGATGTCCAAAAATTTGATCCAACGATCTTAGCCATTCTTCAACCTCGGCCGCTTTTTCTTTTTCGTTGAAGATCAGTGGATTGAAACATCGGAACTGCTCAATGATTCGGTTTGCATCGTTCCTTGACGATGGTGGCAGCACAGCTTGTGCGGTCTCGTAATGTCGAGCCAAGCCCCTCAATATGGACACCAAGTCTCCACTCGCAGCATCCACATTGTATTCAGGCAGATTCTCCATTGACGGTTAGTCTCTACGTGATTGACCTCGTGATATATCATTCTAAAGGTGATAAATGAAAACTAACCCTTGTAATTTACCCCACATAACCCAACAATATAAATAACAACAATGGATAAACTAATAATAGATAACATGGTACAGATAAACATTCTTTTTACTAAGTTCCCTGATCCGGGAAAGTAGCGCATAAGAAGAGGTATTTATCCATCTTTGGGATAATATCTATATCCCACTTGCATATACAACCAGAAAAGTACATCAATGAACATATCATAAACTTCCACACATGATTGTCATAGATCTCAAGCATCAAATACAACCTTACGTGTCACAGACATCCTCACATGGTCTTCATAGACCTCAAGTATTAACAGCGACTTTACGTATCATATCCACGGATTAATAAAAACACTTGTTAGCACACCCTGTTGTAAACAAGGGTCCATGGTAGTCTCAACTCTCTGTAACACAACATCAACTTCTACGAACGACCATACTCATACACTAGCTCACGCTGCTGCAGTCAGCGGCTTTGTGGCGGTGACTCAGAATAGTGTGTCGATTGTAGTGACACTAAGAGGTTTTTTTTTAAAGATCTTTTTTATCATGAAACAATATCCTTAACAACCCGTCAAACCTAAACAGTTTATATCAAATAAACAAGAAAACACAAAACAGATAATCACTCTTTTATTAAGTTATTATGATCAGGGAGAGACACCTATAGAGAGAGGATGGTGCTTATCCATTTTTTTTCGAAAAGATTTTCTAGTTCCTATTTATTTTACGGGTCTCTAGTTTCCCCGTAATATGAAGATAGACCTTCGTCCATTCAATCATGAATGTGGACATTTGTCTCTTCATATAAATATGGACTTTCGTCCTTTCACAACATCTTCATAAACCATGCATGAACACATTAATCATAACATATAACCACAACACATAAGGTTCAACAATTCATTTAGTATCAAGTTCATAAACATGCGTTCATTTATCATCATAGTATGTTAAATATAGTAGCGTATAATTATTAGAGTTTAGAAGTTACCCCCACCTTATTCGGTGGTTACCACGTGAGTAGCGAGTATCAAATATCAAGTATCACAAATCTCAATCCAACTGATAGCCTACACAAGTTACAAGGTTTCTTAGATCCTTAAAATGTATAATTAAAGATATAAATGATTTCGGAGAAGATACGATCGTTAAAGACGAGACAGATCGGAAGATCTAAAGATTGAGGTTGAAGAAATGAGAGTGAAAATTCAGTTCAATAGGCTGATAAGAAAGAGGGAAAGATTTGGATCGCAACGGAAAAAGAATGAGCTCAATCGGAGTTGAAATGAGCTCAAACGGAACGTTTTAAGATTGAGGGGTATTTTGGTAATTTTGGTCAAAGGGTTAACTTTGATCGGGACCCACGACTCCCGGTCGACGACATCTCGTTGTCGATGATATCTCGTTGTGATGACTCGATGATAACATATGATGTAAAAAACGGGATTTGTATCGAAAATATGGCGTCGCGCGCACGCGTGCCTCCCGTCTCCTGGCGCCGCGTGCGCCCGGTACCCGTCGCTCGCTCCCGACGCACGCGCCCATGCCCACCCGGCACGGCCGGGTGCCATCGTCAAGAAACTCGGCCCGGCGTGCGCACGCCCGTGTATGCCGTGCACGTCCGCGTGCCCAGCTCCCGGGGTCTCCTGACACCGTGTGCCCGGTGCGCCCAGCACCTCCCGGCGCCATGTGCCCAGACCAGCTCCTCAACCATTTTCTCCCCCCCTAAATTCCGGCCATGGCCGGCGACCTCCCGTCGCCGGCGACACCACTTGACACGACGGCGCAACGAGGCGCCGCCCCAACACTCAACTCTGGCTGGTGACCTATCACCGGCAACCAACAGCCCAAAAACACACACATTATCACGGAAAAACACACACATCAACCTACACGCACAACCACTTTCCACCACCACTTCCGGCCTCGGCACCACCACCCATTGCGGCGCCACTACCCCCAACTGATAGCCCGACATCCCGAGAAGGTTAGCCACCACTCCGGTGAAAGAGGAGAGAGAGAGAGAACCGATGAGAGAGAAAGGGTAGAAAAATAAGGGTTAGGGTGTTCCGGTGACATTTTTGCCGTTTCCTGGCGAACGAGACATCGGAATTGAAATCCGAAACCTATCCTAGACTCGTCTCGATGAGACCTACATTCTGTGTGAAAATCGGTCAAAACCGAGAAAAATAATTTTCCGGCACTGGCACCGGCGGCGGCGTGGCGGTGCCAGTGACTAGAAAATAGAAAATCGAGAGAGAGAAGGGATGAGAGAGACTTACGTGTTTTCATCGATTTAGCCTCATTCGGAAAAACGGTGATTTTTGAATAAAAAACGCCCCTATGTATAGATTTTCAAAAAAACACTATTCATCGAAAATATCTTGGGTTACTATTCGCCAAAAATATCTCGGATTACTATTCATCGAAATATCTTTCGTTTTTCCGAATCTTCGTATTTTGCCCTTTTCTTTGCCATTTGAGCTATGGGTCTCCGATTGACCTCTAATTCATTTCTATCTTCTCGTTTTTCCATTACGCATCTAATGGTAAAATAATAATCTATGTTCCACGACTAATTTTTATTTCCATCTAAAACATGCATTAATCACGTATCTGAAACGCATATAATTTAAATTAAACAGCCAAGATTAACACACATAATAATTCAATTAAAGGTTTAATTTTTAATTAATCAATTATGCTTCGTTTTTTGTCCAAGGCGCTACACAAGGTATGGATTCTTTAACCTTTAAATTTAGTCAACTAGAACATAGGAAAGGCACCACCGATTTTATTACTTCAAAACATCTACCTTTTTCATGGACTTTGGATGACCTTTATGAAGATTATTTGAGTACATATTTACAACCACCCGCTAAAATGATAATTAGGAATACGGCCACTAGGGATATTGATAAAAGAGTACGTGAAAGAAAATATATATTACTACAAGATTTAGCTAACCTTAAAAAAAAGTTGCGATTTGTTGTGATTGTTGGAAAGATCCTTACCAAAAAAATGATTATATGGGCATTACTTGCCATTGGATTGATGATGCATGGGATGTTCAAAAACATTTAATTACTTTTGTTGATTTTAATAAAAAACATACCGGTTTACATATTTCACAAAAAGTAATACATGTGTTAAATGATTATGGTATATTAACAAAAGTATTTGTTATAGCTTTAGATAATGCAACTAATAATAAAGCTAGCTTGCCTACACTAATTGAATTTTGTAAACCTTCATTAAATTGTGATCTTTTTCATACTAGATGCATGTGTCATGTTTTTAACTTATGTGTTCAAGATGGAATAAAAACTTTAGAACAAAAAATAGAAAAAATTAGAGATGCAATTAATTTAATTTGTCATACCATACAAATGCGAAAAAAATGGACCATGTTTTGTAAAATGAATGGATTAGAAGTAAAAAAAATTGTGAAAGATGTGCCACATAGGTGGAATTCTACTTTTTACATGCTTCAAGATTCGTATAATTATAGAGAACTTTTATGTGCTTTTTTTATGGAATTTGGTGATAATCGTGATGGTAATGTTATGTTATTTGCCCATTCTTGGGATTCTTGTATAAACATGATGAGTATGTTAAATTTTTTTGAAGAAGCCACTAGGGAAGTAAGTGGATGTTATTATCCTACATCTCCTCTACCTTTAGATCAATGTGTTAAAATTGCTTTGGTAATTAACTCTTATAAAGATGATCGTATTTTATGTGATGCAATTATTATATTGAAAGCAAAATGGTTAAAATATTATCATGAGATACCCCCCTATATTTATGTGCTAAATTATTAGATCCTAGGATTAGAGAAGATGGATTAGAAGAACTATTAATTATGTACTATAATGCATTGTTCCCACTTGGATTGATTAGTGAATATGATCTAGTAGAATATATCCCTAATCCTAGGGAAGTAGTTGCTAGGGCTAAAGGTTATTTGTATGATTTATTTAAACAATATAAAATAATTCATGGTGATTCAAGTAGTAGTGATGATGTAGGAGATCAAAATGTAGGACATAGTAGTTATTCTTCTTCTTCATCTAGTTTTGGTGATACCCTTAATCAATATTACAACTTTTATGACATTAGAACGCAAAAAAGAGTACGAACTCATCACAAGAATTAGATTCTTATTTAAGTGTTACTTTTGAATCGGTTGCTTTCGAGAACCATTTGGATCTATTAAAGTGGTGGGCATGCTACCACATATCCTATACTAACAATTATTGCGAAGGAGATGTTTGCATGTCCCGCCTCAACGGTCTCGGTTGAACATGCCTTTAGTGTATCGGGCCACACTTTGAGTGCGAGACGAGCAAACCTGGCCGCTGAGAATGTCCAAAACCTTATGCTCCTTGAGGATTGGGTCAAAGCAACCAAACGTCAACAAAACCTCGATTGCATACGCTTTGAGGAAAGTGAAGCGGATTTGTATGGCTACGACTCAAACACAACATCCTCCGACAGTAGTGGCATCAACCTAGATGATTGAAGAAGGTAAGTTGAGGTAAGAGAACTACGTGAGTTTTGATTCCTTAATTCGATTTCAATTAAGGATACATAGGCAATTTCATTCTAAGTTTGGAATTTCAATTCCAAACTTAGAATGAAACTCAAGCTCTTTCAATTTATTTTTTCCCCCTCCCTTTGGCTAATGTTGTTTAAATAGTTACTTAGTTAGATACTTAGATCTTGGACTTGTATTATATAATTCAAGATAGATAGATAGATAGATAATTGTAATTGTAATTCAAGATAGACTTTTATTTCTTGTAGATAGACATGGACTTTTGTAATTGTAATATATAGGAACTTTTGTAATAGATTAGATCATAGATTAGATAGAATTCTAACTTGTAATAATTTTCCAAGTTATAATGAAAAAGTTTGTTCACTTCAATATTTTATATTCCAAATTTCAATTTCTCATGGTATGGTATACTTCAAAACAAACATTGTTGAGTAACTTGAGTGTGTAAAATACACTCAATACAAATGGTCGTGAACACGATTATTGTGTTATCTTGGTCAAAAAATGAATCATAACTACAAAATATTGGTTGATATAGGTACAAGAGGAGAAAACGGCGTGACGGAGACAAAACGTGCGAAAAAAGGAAGAAAATGGACGAAAAAGGGTGGGTACCACAATATCCATATCCAGTACCGCGGTACCCGAAGTGGAGAACCAAAATGCTGGGTTCTGCATTTCAGTACCGTGGTACCCATATCTCAATACCGTGGTACCCAACTCCAAATTAAAAAAAAAACCGCCAAACCGCCGGTTCGAACCGGCCGAACCGTCCGGTTTCGGTTGAACAGACGATTTGGAACTGAAATCGGAACCGCCTCCCATACGGTTCGGTTTCGGTTCCACCAATCCGGAACCGCCGAACCGACGGTTAGAACCGAAATCGGAACCGGCGAACCGTTTGGGCATCACTACCGCTAATATGTCAAAAATCTAATACAATCATTGACTCAACTTACAATATTTAAATAGATGGGTAGGGAAACATACATATATATATATATGTTTGATATTGATTTATGTAAATAAAAGTATATACATGAATTCTCAAATAAATTAATAAATTTGATTTTTAAAATATATCTTTTTTTAGTTTAAAATTTCTCAATTGTAATATCAATATTTGTAATTATAAAGATAAACCTGTCATCCAATAAATTTTAAAAACCAAAAGATATATTCTAAAAGTTAAAATTTTATTTATGTAAAACATCAAGTTTATCTTCAACAAGAGATTAAGTTTATCGTATAAATAAAATAAATATTTGGAATTGACATTATCTCATCGTCATAAATATTATAAAAGATATTGATAGCTATATCTTAATTAAAAAGTATAAATGTAAACAAATATTGGAAAATCACGATAACTTGTCATCCAATAAATTTTAAAAACCAAAATATATAAAAGTTAACATTTTATTTATGTAAACATCAAGTTTATCTTGAACAGAGATTAAGTTTTGAGGGAGACTCCTGTGCAACTTGTGCACAGATCCATTGATCCATGCACAACAATATGGATCATTTTCTGTCTCACTCACACCCATCACGCGCTGTAAATGACGGGTGCGTGTAATGCGCCCTCAATAAAAAAAAATAAAAAATTTAAAATTTTTTACGCATCACTATAGCAGTTTGGGGAGAAAGTAATACTGATATGTTATTTAAGTAATACTGTTATGTTACTTAAAGTAATACTGTTATGTTACTTTCATGTTATACAAGCTTTCTTGTTAAATGTAATACTGTTATGTTACTTAAGTAATACTGTTATGTTACTTAAATTAATATTGTTATGTTACTTTCATGTTATACAGGTTTTCTTGTTAAATGTACTAGTACTGTTATACTTCATTAGATAATACTGTTATATTATGTGAACTAATACTTTTATGTTATTTAGATGTTGATGTAATATTTAATAACTAATACTGTTATACTTCATTATACTAATACTGTTATACATTATTAGGTAATATTGTTATATTATATAAAGTAATACTGTTATATTATTTTCATGTTAAAGTAATATTTAATAACTAATACAGTTTAGTTATATAGGTTTTCTTGATAAAATGTTGTACTAATACTATTATACTTCATTAGGTAAAATGTTGTACTAATACTATTATACTTTTATATAGGCTTTATTGATAAGTGTTATACTAATACTGTTATACATAATTAGGTAATACTATTATACATAATTAGGTAATACTATTATATTATATATAGTAGTACTGTTATAAAAATATGCAGAAGAGTTTGCTCAGTGGTGGCTTAAGATAAAGGTTCGATTCTGCCAGCAATTTTCCACAACTAATTTAAGAAGAGAGAGCTTGTAATCCTCATCGCAAACAAACTAATTTAATCAATTTAAGGACTGAAAAAATCACATCAAAAAATAATTCATTCAACCCAATCTCGAGATTCGTTCACAAACGGGCATGGATTCGTTCAGAAGAAGGCTACGAGTGAAGAAGAAGAACAGCGGTCATGAAGAAGAAGACGAGAAGGCTAAGAGTGAAGAAGAAGAACAGCGGTCATGAAGAAAAAGAACAGTAGCTGTAACCCACGTCAGCAGAGGAGAATATATATTGTAGGGTTGGGCAGGTTAATGGGCTGGAGAATATATATTGTGGGTTGAGTTGCTCACTCACCAAATTGTGGTGCACGGATCTAGGATCCGTGCACCTTGTGCACAAAAGTTTTTGCCTTAAGTTTTTCGTCTAAATAATATAAACATTTGGAATTGACATTATCTCATTATCATAAATATTATAAAAGATATTGATAGTTATATCTTAATTAAAAAGTATAAATGTAAACAAATATTGGAAAATCAATAAAATATCGATATTATATTTTTTGTATTGATATTTTTGGAAAATATAGTTATATATTCATAATCACAAATATTACATATGGACAAATTTTAAACATATATTATAAAAGGTCAAAAATCTTTATACAATGCCCTTATAATCTCATGTTTTCTAAATATTTATTGCAATTGTTAATTCAGACTATAATGATGCAGTAAGTGTCCAAATGATGGCGGTATCCATGTTGAAGATACAAGTGTCCCAAGATTATATTATCCGTTGACGTAATCGAATAACTGATAGCGGATGTAGTGAAATTCAAATGCATCGGCTTCCAATTGACTTCTAAAGGATGTAGTGAAATTCAATTGTATCGGCTTCCGATCGACTTCTTGGGGATACTTCTACTCACCAGTTGATGTAATCGAATAACTGACTGACAGGGGATGTAGTGAAATTTTTGCATCGGCTTCCAATCGACTTCTACACGCCAGAGCAGGATTTTTTTTTTTAACTGAGATTATGAAGGAATTCTTCCAATCTATTATCAATGTTGAAAATGCAATGGGTGATGATACATTGATAAAAGAATTGCAATGGGTGATGATACCTTGATAACAATTCTTTCATGACAATTCTTTTATCATTTCCTTAAATTGATGTTACTTGATTACAATTCTTTTGTGACGCCTAGAATAAAACGATGCATAACTGGATGATTAAATAATTTAACCCCTAATTGTGTGATTTAAATTACATGCGTCCCAGAAAAAAAAAATCCAAAATAATGCATGTTTTAAATTAATCGAATGTTTGTTTAAAATTATCGAAAACATAATTGAATTAGGAGCATACGTTACATGTTAATCAAAGTTTACATAATCGAAAAGTCGAGAAGACGATCGTTTAAAGAACGGCCACTTAGGGCCCAATTAGGGCCCATGGCCCAAGTCTCAAGTGAAGGGAGGATTAAAGTTAAAACACAAGGTAAGGACCTTTTTTCACCACTTTGATAAAAAAATCAACCAAGGTAAAAATATACTCTCCCTCTCTCTCTCTAATTTTTTTCCGCGTTGCCGCCGGCACCGCCCATTCCTCCCCCATTTTTCACTCGATTTTACATTAAAACGAAGCCCTCACCGAGCCCATCACGGATCTGGGCTCGGTTCATTGGACCGCCGCCTCCTCTGCCGAAAATCGGCCGGAGAAGGGGCGGCAAACCCTCTCTCTCTCCCCATTTTCTCTCTCATCTCCTTCTCCGTTTTTGATCGATTTATACATCACATTGAAGCTCTCACCGAGCTCGTCACGAATCTGGGCTCAGATTTCCGATCGGCCTCCTCCTCCTCTGATAATGGCCGGTCAAAGCTCCGACGAAAATTCTTCTCTCTCTCCTCTCTTTCCTCTCTCTCTCCCAGATTCTCTTTCTCTATCTCGTCGTCTTCCTCGCTGCCATCACCTCCGAGTCGTGGTGTGTGTGTTGGTTGGGGCGGCACCTCGTTGCACCGCCGTGGGTCATCGGATTCGCCACGGCCGGCTGTGTGCTGCCGCGGCAGTGGCTGTGTGTGTTGCTATGCGCGTGTGTGTGTGAGTGTGGGCGGCGCTAGAGACGCCGCCGTGCGTCGGGGTGTGCATGCTGGCCGACGTGCGTGTGTGTGTTTTCCGACGATGGCAGTGGTAGGGAAGAGGCGGGGGTCATTCTGCAAGTTCTGAAAGTCCAGGGACCTGGGTGCAAACCCTAGGTCTTTGGTGTATTTACGTTTTGGTCCATAAACTTCTTCAAAATTTTGTTTTAGTCCTCGAACTTTCAAAAATTATGGTTTGACCCCCCAAAAGTTTTCAAACTTTAGACTTTGACCCCCAAAACTTTCAAAAATTACATTTCTACCCCAAAGATTTTGAAAATATCAAAAAGGCCCCAAAAGTTCTTTGTTATTACAAAAACGCCCTTGTTCAAAGTCAACCCTCCTGCAGAATTTACGAAAATGCCCCTGCATCTTTAAAAGCTCCGTTTTAGCTCATTTTTTCGCCTATCGAACCCTCTTCGACCTCATGACCTCTAAAGCTTCTTTCGATTCCTTTTCTCTGATACTTCTTTTTTGAGAGAGTTCTTTAAATAAAATACGTAATTATCATAACAAGGAACTAATAGATTACGTTTGCATGTGTAGGATTTCGCATATAGGAGTGATCGTAGTTTTAGAGTTCAAGTCACGAGGAAAACACCACCTAACTAGGTGGGGGTAACTTCTAAACTTTAATTGCCTTATTGTTTCTGTAATTATTTTTTGATGATAGCTATATGCGTGCATGCAAATTATTGTTATTGAATTGCTAACGATCGTATGAGTTGTTGAACTTTATGTGCCTTGGGTTATGTGTTGTGTTATATATGTTCATGCATACGATATATATATATATATATGTGTGTGTGTGTGTGTGTTAAACGAGGACGGAGGTCCACGATCATCACGGAGGGACTAATGGTCCGTAAAAAACATCACGGAGGGACTGGAGATCCGTAAAAGGCACCAACGGTACTGAAACCGTTCATAGGGTAAGACGGGAAATACCCGCACCTATATGATGTTATATGCAATGCATATTACGTGTTGTGATTACTTGATGTGCTAATATACGATTA
The DNA here is from genome assembly GCA_954870855.1 of Scutellaria minor. Classification (NCBI taxonomy): domain Eukaryota; kingdom Viridiplantae; phylum Streptophyta; class Magnoliopsida; order Lamiales; family Lamiaceae; genus Scutellaria; species Scutellaria minor. The sequence goes on from OX940733.1 coordinate 11,611,975, forward strand.
ATTAGTTTAACTGTTTATAATACACTAATAATGGAAATTGTTCCCACGAGTGTATTCAAACGCACTTACCCCATATTTGTATTCACACTACAAGAAATGATGAGAATTAAGACGCGCAGAGAGGGAGGTGCCCTATCATGTTTCTCTTTTGCTTTTCAAATGTTTGTTGTTGAAACCATACTTTAACGTTTCACGTTTGTAAAGTTAAAATGTTTTCTTTTGATGGATCCTGTATAGTTCCGCTGCTAGGATTTAAGAGTTTTTCTTCGGCTATATGCCGATGATTTTGGTTATGTAAAAATCGTAACTTTATCTGTTTAACGAATCTCCTGATTTTATACCATGTTTTAGATCTCGACTCTTTTATCATATCTGTTGTTGTCTTAAAACTGTTTTCCGCTGTTTCTGATCTGTTTGTCGTTTATAGTCTTACTCGGTTATCTTATTTGTAACTTTCAAAAGGTATGTTTCTTTTCCTTCTTTTCTTGCACACCCACAAGTAAACTCTGATATTTTTAAGTATGAAAACGGGGCATGACATCTTTTACCATTTTCGTTTGTTTGAATTTGTTGATATTTTCTCTAAATTTTCAATATATCTGATATTTAAAAAATTTCATACTATATCTTTCCTTTATTTTCCCGACCAGATATATTTTTGAATTAAGGATATACATTGATAATGATATCTTTGATCTTTTTTCAATATTTAAGAAAAATATGTTATCTTTATTACAATTATAATCATTGAAATTTGAAATATTGAGGAAGTATTTAAATATTTTAAACATTGGTAAATATTTTTTAAAATTATAAATATTCTTAATTTTTCATTTTCCTCATTTCTTAGAATTTTTCCAATATCAACATTCGACATTCCCTTAAATTCAAAATATTTAAAAAAAATTTGAGATTGGTACTTTAAATTTGTTTTTAAAATGGACTTGAATATCCAAAAGTATTATTTTAATTCAAAAGTTTTCTCACTCAATTCTTATCTTAATATTTCCATTTTAACTATTGTTATTATTAATATTAATTATCTCCAAAATATATATTCAATATTCTAATTATATGTATGATTCAAATTAATCAATTATTATAAATTATATGATTTTATTTAAACTTATAGTTTTCTTTTGTTTTGGTGATATCTTCGATAGGATCACAATTATTTAAATTACTTCAAATATATTTCATGAAAAAATTGATAATAAAATTGATGATAGGTAGAATTCATAATAAAATTATAAAATTTTAAATATTATTTATATTGAAAAAATTATATTATGCGTGCACTATGCTAGTATGAATTAAATACAATAAAATACAAAATGAAACACCAAATATAATAGAAGATTCAAGTTGATTCAAATTATACCTATATATTTATTATTTATCTTTTAATTGGATTAATTTTTCAAAATTGTTGGTTTGCACAAAGTTGTTCAACTTGTTCTAAAAAAAATTGCAGAGGAATAATATTTTTGGCAAAGTCTTGGGTGAGACCGTCTCACGAATCTTATTTTTTGAGATGGGTTGGATCGAACATAAGAAATTATGTAATATTTTTGTGCGTATTAAGTAATACTTTCAATTATTTAAGAAATACTTTGTATTATATGATGCGTTTTGAGTTGAGTCAAACTATAAGAAAATATGTAATACTTTTATGTTTCTTAGATAATACTTTTATGTGTATCATGTAATAATTTTGTATTATTGGATACATGACCCGAATTGGGTCCGGTTGGGTTTTCTCAAAAACGCGTGGATCCTAATGCATCTTCTCTCTCGCATGCACATTTTCTCTTTCCCACGTAACATGTAATGTTTTTATGTATATTAGGTAGAGTACTATTCCTGTGAACTAGGTGCATGGATTTAGACCCATGCAACTGGACAGGCAGGTTAGGATCCGCGCCCAGATTAATTTTTTTTTTTTAATTTACACGGTAAACTCTACGTTATACGAGTATAACATTTATGTTATATTAGTATAACATTATGTACATATATCATAATCTTTAAGTGATAATACTTAGACTTTTTTCAATATAAAAATTTATGTAGTGTAGTTGAACCATTACGTTATAATAATTTAACATTTATATTATATTAGTATAACTTTTATATACACATATCATAACATTTATGTACTTAAAGGATAACATAAAGGTGTACATAAAGGTTATATTATTATTAACATAAATGTTAAATTATCATAACATAAAGATTTAAAAGGTATTATAAGTTTGTAATAATCTATAAAAGGTTAAACTAGCATAAAACATAAAAGTTATATGGACATTTATGTGAACATAATTAAAAGGTTAGGCATGCAAGATTAGGGTTTAGTGTAAATTTGGAGCGTGTGGGCATGTGAAGAGCACGTGGGGCATGTGAAAAGCACTATTGGGTCAAGTCGACTAGTTGCATGGTTCTCGATCTATGCATTTGGTGCACATAAATAATTGTAAATTATGTAATATTTTTCTATATATCAGGTAATAATTTTGTATTATGTACACATATTCTACATAATATAATACAAAATTATTACCTAACATATAAAAACATATTGCCTAATACACACAAAAATATTATATAATTTATTATGTTCGATCCGACCCGAACCGTCTCACGAAATGAGATTCGTGAGATGATCTTACACAAAACTCACTCAATATTTTTAGTTTTGTTGAATATTATTAAAGGCATGATGAAAGAATATTTAATTTAATTCAACATGCAATTATTGCGTGAATAAATTACACCCCATGATGGATGCCTCACAAGTAGGGGTAGGAATAGGCTAGGTCGAGTTGGGATTCTTATTGGTCAGCTTCTACCTTAAATATAAATATTAGGCCTAAGTTTGGCCTGTTTGATGTGAAAGATTTTATTATTAGTCCAAGCCTGACCTATTTTGTGGATAAGTCTGTCTTAAAGCCTATTAAGGGCCTACAAAATTATTTAGTATGAAATTTGATTTTTTTCAAAAACCATTTACACTTATAGAATTACACTGAAAAATGAAAACAATATAAAATATAAAAAATATATATAGACCATAAATTAGATTACATTTATATACAACTATTAAAGATATCAAATATATCATATATTTTTTTATATAAATATTATAAATAAGTCGGCCTATTAGGCCTATTAGACATTTTTAAGGCTTAAACTTAGACTATATTCATAAATAGGTTTGATAAAAAGTCTTAGGCTAGCTCGTTTACTAAAGAAGTTGGGTCGAGCTAGTCCGATGATAGGCTGGGCCATAGGCCCCTATCGAGTAGCATGAACTATTCTCACCCCTACTCAGAAACACTTGATATTTGAGTTGGACTCATGTGCACTTGATGCACACATGTACACGGATTGGATTTGAGTCGATCTGAATCCGTTTCCGTTTTTTTTTTCTTTTCTCTTTTTTTTTTTTTGTCTTTACATTTATATTATGTTTGTCATACATATATGTTATATTAGTCATACATTTATGTACAAATATCATATCATTTTATGTAATACTTTAACTTAAAAAAAAACGTTGACCTTTATACTATATTAGTCATACATTTATGTACACATATCATACATTTATCTAAAATGTTAAGGTACAACAAACATTACTAAAAGTATGACTAACATAACTAAAATGTATGACTAGCACTACTAAAAGGTATGACTAACATAACGTAAAGGTATGACACCTGAAAGCATATTTGGACAAATTTGTATCGACCTGGTGGCATGTGCGGACGCATGACGGCGCATGGCTGCATGTGGTGGATCTGATTAACCCAAGTGTATGGACCCTAGATCCGTACACTAAATATACAGTAGTTTTTTTGTTGATATTTTATATGATGTGTAACCTGTGATTAATAAGTGTTCCCATTTACCTTTGTCCCCCATATCATTATTCTTTTTTGCATATAATATATAATTTACTAGTCGATTGTTTTTAAATTAATGACGGATATTTAATAATTTCTATTATATATTTTTTTTATCGATTTGGGGCTATAAATTAAATTAAATATTTTTATAAAATAATAAGATAATATTTTTCGATCTACTGAAAATTCCATAAGTACATAGATTTTGTTGATAAATAAATTAATAATCTGATAAAATTATAAATTAAATTAATATCCTTGACTGTTAATAACATATGCAATAAAGGGAATACAATGATAAAATATGATTGTTTTTCAATTTATAATATAAGTTTTTTTTTCCGCTTACACACTAAATTTCATGATTTTTTTAAAATAGTAACTTAATTTAATATTTCCATTTTTCTGGAAAAAGTCAAACCAAACGCATAAATAAAATAAATGAAACTCATAAATATTCTACATTTCAAACTAAATGAATGTCACAAATTAATTTTTTGATTTCTATTTCTTTCAAGTTCAATTTAAGCAAAACATGAACAAAATTTTCGACTTTGAAAAACATTTTTTTAAGTTATGAGAATGTGTGGGGGCAGGCTATTGATTTCAATAAATTAGGTATGTTCTTAAGTTGGAATGTTAGTGCATAAGGGGAAGATAGCTGAAGATTATTACTCAAGTTTTGATACATTTTTTTATCAAAACATTAGTTACAAAATTCGAAAATGTAATTCACATCTAAATATAAATCAAATTTATTAGTCATATGTTAAAATGACCATCTTTCAAAGCCAAATTATAATACCAATAAAATTTATGATTCCTAGCCTATTCTATTCGATCCCGATCGAACAAAAATCACTGTAGAATTTTGAACGATTTGTAATTGATTCCAATTTGAATCGAATGAGAATTATGAAATTGACTTAGGGTTAATTTAGCTTTGCCTGAGTTTTTCAATGGCTGTTTTTTTTTTACCCAAAACTTGTGAAAAATGGAGTTCAGTGTGCAACCGAAAAAAATTATAAATTATGGCTAGTGATCGCAAAACATTTTAGGTTTAAGCACCCAATGGAAAATATCACTAGCCTTGTAGCTCAAGTGGTATCCCACCTTTATAATTGTTTAAAGGATTGATGCTTAGTAGTAATAAGCTGATTATACCTTTGATGGGATCGTATGATTACCTAATTGAATTAATGGAACTAACCTAACTATAGGCTTAGTAATTACATTTAGCTCAATTATTCGGTTCTAGGTATCCAGTTTAGGTTTAACTGTTTTCACATTCTATTTTCTTCTTCTGCTTACTGACTTTCCTAGCTGAAAATCAGTCTTTGAAACTTCTTCATCTCCAGAATCCTACTAACATCAGTATTCTTTTATCTTTCTGATATATACATCTTTACAAAATAAAACTTAGAAAGATAAACTTATCAAGCTAAAATCCACTTAAACAATATGAAAAATGGGGTACTCTAACTTCCTATCTAAAGTTACATTGTCTCATCAAAATCTAATACAAATATCCCAACATATGTACCAGTCATGCCATCATATTTCACCTCATACTATCATATTACATTTTCATATTATTATTATTGTAGCTTGTACACCACATACCATAATTAATATAGTTTGTACCACCATATTACACCTTCGTACTATTATTAATGTAGCTCATACCATCATGATACACCCTCATACCATCATTAATGTAGCTTGTACAATAATATCACACCAAAAATATAAGAAGGTATAGTTAGACAAAAATCATTTCTCTTAGCTAAAAAAGAACAATAAATAACTTAGATAAAAAAAATTTACAAATAAAGATGATTAAGAACATGAGTTACCTTTTTTTTTATCCACACACATCCTTGGTGAAGTTTGGTTATGATTTTATGACTGAATTGCTTGATGAATAACCATTATAGATTTTTATCCTCATGATCAATAAGAATTACTAAATTTGACTTATACCAATCCATCATATAATCCATTTATTTTTCATCGCCAATTGTAGCCTTCGAAAAAGGACAAAAACCTAGCAATACTTAACAATTGGATTCGTAGATCCCATATGTGAATCAATTGTTGTAGACACTAAAATGCTCGAATGGAGTTAGAGGGTGTTTGACTAAACGTATTTTCAGAGCTTATATAAATTCTTACATCGTATAAAATGTTTTTAGTGTTGGAAAAATTCAATATTGGGTTTCCACATGTCAAATTAAATGTGTATAGTTGTTTTAAGGAGGTCCAATTAAAGTAATCCACTAAAGTTTAAATTATAGGCTTACATTGGTATCATAATATTCATGGGTTTTTTATATGTAGATATCATTAAGTGATTTTCAATTTGTTGATGGACCAAATTGAAAATAAAGAAAACTTATTAATATAAGTAAGGGTTATGATCCCCAAACATCAGATTCTCATCTCACGCTCTGTTTTCTCTCTACGGGTAGTGAAGAATGGTGAACTCATTGTTTGGTAAACCATACCGATTATAAGTACGAATTACTTTATGGATTCAAGTACACTTCCGTTTTATTATCATCATATTTTCTCTATTTCAGTTAATCATCGTAGATCTTAGGTTTGGGGCTTACGTGATGATGCATGTTTATGTGTCATTAATACATGTTAATTACGTGGTTTGTTTCTAACAAATGGTATCAGAGCCACTCTTCTAAAATTTGGGGAAGAATTTTATAATTCTAGATCTATGAAATTATATTTTGGTTTTACATTTTAATCTTATGAATTAAGATTCATGATATTAAGAATTGTGGGTTTTGTCATGAGGGAATGTTTTCGTTGATGGAATTCGATGATTTTTGTTCTTTTTTTAGAATTAATGTTGGATAAGATGTATGGTGTACTTGAAAATGACTCTAATGATAAACGAGAAAGTCGAGGCAAGAGTTATACTCTTTCTCTGCTAGATGAAATTACCCTGTATTCAGTGCTTTACGGTCTATGACAAACGTCTCCAAGATACAACGACTTACTAACTTAAGGATTGCAGCACAATAATCAAAAAGTTCTTTGGCGAACGAAAATGATATTCGGAATTTTTTAAGACAAGAAGATGAGAGGACTACAATTTGCTAGAATGCTAATAATGCAAGTTGTATTGAAGTTCATGAAATGATTGAATGTGGGGTCTATTTATAGAAGTTGAAGAGGTGTAGTGTCTTTCCATAAGAGACACCTTTTAATTTGAAATGATGTTTTTTCATAATTAGACATCTTTTGGTTTGAATTGAAGTCTTTCCATAATTAGACACCTTTTGGAATGAAACAGTGTGTCTTACAATATTTAGGATTAGACGCATCCATTTAATTTGAATTGCATCAATTCAATTCAAATTCACGCATTTTCACAATTTCACACCTCTTCAAACATTCACATCTTTTCAATTTAAGTTGCAAACTTTAATCATTAATTTCTCATTCATCCGAAATTGGATTTGAGAAAATACATATTCTAAATTTATCTACTCGAAACGTAGATTTCAAATTTACAACTTGCTTTCATTTTTAACAAATGAAACACCATGAAAAAATTGGTCAAAGATTGGTCAATGCCAACTTTTCCAAACCAATTTCCTACAATTAATTCGTTGATTTCATGGTCTGCGCCTTCAACAAATTTCAGCTTCAGAATTCTACCATTTACAAAATTGATTCCTTACCTTCATGGAAGGTATTTTCTCAAAATAGTGGGTTATTAGAATATTGCAAGAATGATCGTTCACATCCATAACTGAATGCTTAAGTTGCTGAACGTGGACATGATTATACATGGTTTGGTATTTTAATTTTATTCACCAATTTTTTGGATTTAGGGTGCCTTATTTATTAAAGTGCATTGTACAGTGATTTTATAATTGAGAAAGCTTGTTTGCCATGGATTATTAACTTAATTTGGCATAGTTTTGCTCTTTGTTTATATGAATTTTGATTATGGTTTTGGAGGATTCAGAGTTAAAACGCAATTTTGTCATAATTATTAATTTAGCATGCTCCCCTATTTTCGATATTTTTTGGATGAAGACATTTACATGTGTAATATTTATAAAAGTATGATTCAAATTTGTTGGACATCTTATCTTCGTTTTAATTTTACTTTGAGATGTGTTATTTGAAATATGAAGTCGCTAAATTGATCTCTCTTGTGTAGATTTTTGCATTGAGAATGTTGGAATGGTTGTGTGAGTGTATATGCATGCGAGTATTAATTGTCCCAAATGAAGATTAATTCTTGGCCCGAAGTACACAAACACCTGTAGCGATAAATACGTGATAATTATAAAGTTTTCTTTTTCGTGTGAGTAATAAGTTGGTGCAAAGGAAGACGATTGCTTGACATGATTTTTTTGTTAGTATTTGACCATTACACAGAGGTGACCACTTACGAGTTAATATTACTGTCCAAAAACTTGATATTAATGTTGTACTCGGTGCCTCGAGATGTTGTCATCATATTTGAATTAATTGATTGTTTATTTGGTTTTATGTGAGCATGACAGTTATTTTGGTTTGTTATTCTCTGTTCAGCTAGGTCTCCTACTTCTATGTATGCTAACATTAACAACATACTCATGTTTAATGGGTTTAACTTTAAGGATTTGAAGGATAACATTCTAATCACTTTAGGTTGCATGGATCTTGACTACGCACTAAGGGTAGAACAACCTACTACTCTTACGGCTGAAAGTTCTCTTGATGAAAGAATTAATTTTGAGAAGTGGGAACACTTAAATAGTATTAGTCTAATGATTATTAAGCACAACATTCTGGAAGCCTTTTGAGGCACTGCATTTGAGGAAATCACTTTGGCCAATGAGTACCTATGTAAAAAAATGATAAGATCAAGACAAGTATGCTTTTGGTGAACTTGATCTCAATGAAGTATAAGGGTAAGGGAAACATAAGAGAGTACATCATACAAATGTCTCATTATGCTTCAAAATTAAGAATGCTGAAGCTCAAGGTATCCGAGGACTTACTCGTGCATTTGGTGTTTATATTTCTTCCTACACAATTCAGTCATTTTAAGGTCAGTTACAACTATCAGAAGGAGAAGTGGACTCTTAATGAGCTCATTTCAGACTGTGTACAAGAGGAAGAAAGGTTGAAGTAAGAAAGAACTGAGGTTGTTCAACTCACCACTAGTTCCAAAGATAAGGGAAAGAGCATGAAAAGAAAGTCTGTTAAGAAAGTTGTTATGGATCAAGGTCCAACATAGAAGAAACAACAAAACAACACTCAAGATAAAAATTGTTACTTCTGTGATTAACCTGGACAAAAAAAGAAGGAATGTACCAAATTTCACGATTGGCGTACGAAGAAAGGTACTAATCTTACTTTAGTCTGTTCTGAAGTTAATTTAGCTTCAGTACCTAGAGACACTTGGTGGTTAGATTCTAGTGCTACCACTCATATAAGTGTTTCAATGCAGGATTGTCTGAGCTACCGAAAGCCAAGTGATGGTGAAAGATACATCTATATGGGAGATGACAAATCAGTAGAAGTGGAGACAATAAGGCATTCTAGATTGTTATTACAGATTGGATATTTTTTAGATTTGAAAGATATTTTTATTGTAACGTTTTTTTGATGGAATTTGGTTTCTATTTCCATGTTGGACAAATTTGGTTCATTAAGTGCATTTGACAATCTATATTTGTTTGATATTATTCTTTTATATATTGAATACTTGCATGTTGACTCTAGAGTACTAAGTGAAAATTAAATAAGAAAATTCGGTTAACCTATAAAACAAGCACTTAGGTCATATATCGAGAACCAGAATTAAGAGACTTGTATCAGATGATATTTTGGATACACATGATTTTTCTGATCTTACAATATGTGTTGAATGTATTAAAGAAAAATAGACCAAATAAAAGAAATGAGGTGTCTAAAGAACTAAGGATGTCTTAAAATTGATATATACGGATATTTGTGGGTCATTTCCTACGGCCTCTTGGAATGGTCAATAATATTTTGTATAATTCATAGATGATTATTCACCATATGGATATTCTGATCCATGAAAAATCAGAGGTACTGGACATGTTCAAAATATTTAAGGTTGGGTTTGAAAATCAACTCAGCAAAAGGATTAAGTGTGTCAGATCTGACTGTAGTGGTGAATACTTTGGTAGACATGACGGTTCAGGTGAATAATGTCTAGGACCTTTTGCTATCTTCCTAAAGGAATGTGAATAGTCCCACAATACATCATGTCGGGGATGCCTAGCATGAATGGTGTAGTTGAGAGAAGAAACAGAATTTTAAAGGATATGGTGAGGAGTATGATTAGTCATTTCTCTTTACCAGAATCACTTTGGGAAGAAGCACCAAAGACTACAGCTTACATTCTCAATAGGGTGCCAACTAAAGAAGCTACAAAAATCTCTGTTGGGATATTTCAGTAGTTATATCGATGAGACAAAAATAGTTTGCTTAAAGACAAAATAGGTTGCCTAAGTTGTCAGCAACTAAGTTTCCATACTAACTAATATTATCTTAAGATAAAAGATTATGTTAGAAGTTTTCCATGTAGTAAGGAAAACTTAATCTTAGAAGACAAAGGACATCTTCTAAGAGTCAGCAAGCTGTAAGGAAATAACATGCTAAAGGAAGAATATGCATAAAGAGCAGAAAGGAAGCTGAAGGCAGAAGACTGCATGAAGAAAAAAAGGAAGCTACACAGAAGAAAGAAGAAAGCTGGAAGCAGGAAGCTGCTAGCAGTGAACAGCAAGCAAAGTGCAGCAAGCTATGAAGGCCATGAAGCAGCAAAGCCAACTGACGAGTAACCGTTGCATGGACTTCACCTCTGGACCCATACCGACTTGACAACTCAGCAGGAATGTTAGAAAAGTTCAGAAGCAAATGTTGGGCGCATTAAATGCATGTGTCAGGATCAATTCAGAAGCATTTAATGCGGCCACAGAGAAAGATCTTGAGATCTTTGCTTGAATTCAAAATGGTGAAGCATCTACCTTCAACGGATACTTCATTTAACGGATACATTCTCAAGATCTATAAATAGAAGGTGTGGCTGACTGAAGAAGACATTGGACATGCTACACAAAGTCAAGAGAATATTCAGAGAAACCATGTTCAGCCACTCAACCTTCTAGGATCAGTCTATCTCAGCAATGGAGCTTTCATGTTCAAAGACGGATCCATGTTCGCAACAATTGAAGAAAAACTTTTTATCTTTTTAACCATTTGTGATGTGTGCGCTAGGTTGTTTTAATTGTACTTAGTTAAGAGGATAGTATCCTTGCTAAGTTAGGTAGTCTAGAAATAGGTTATTTACCCTTTGTGGGATTGTACCCTATGTAGGTTGTGGCCTTCGACTAGAGTCTAGGATTCTAGTAGGCGTAGTTTGTTAGGAAGAGGTTTGTAAAGCGAGGCTTGTAATTCGAACTGACCTAATGAAGTTCTTCCTTTGGAAGGAGTAGAGTGGACGTAGAAGGCTTACACCACCTTCAAACCACTATAAATCATAAGTGTTTATTGCTTTCATTTGCTTACTGCATTGTGCTTATCTTGCTATATCTTACTGACTATATACCATAAGCATCCTGCATAAAAGAAGTTTATAAAAGAGCATACTTATAAAAGAAAGCTGTTTTTCCAAAGAGAAACCCTATCATGTTTTATCTGCTGCGTACTAAGAAAGTTGATTAGAAACCTGAATCAGCATACTACCAGGTTTCTGATCAAGTTAGGTTGCTGCTTCTTCTAAGAATCAGGAACCTACATCTAAGATTGTTTTTAAAGTCGAAAAATCGACAGAGGTTCATTCACCCCCCTCTGAACCTCTGTCCACTTGGGACGTTTGGACCAACAATCTCTTTCGAACAATAGACTGGACGGAAGTCTAGTTTAAATCACCCTCATGTTTGGAGATGTCCAGTTGAGGCTAGGCCTTACAAGCCAAATGAAAAGAAATTGGACTTCAAAACAGTTAGCAGTTATTTTAATGGTTATTTAGAAAAATTCGGGGGTTTTCAGTTTTATGATCCTACTAGAAGGTCAATTTTTAAGACGGGAAATGCAATGTTCTTTGAAGATGTTGAGTTTGGGAGAGAAATAAGGTTAGAAACATTACTTTTGAGGAGTCAATTTTGACACCTACTACTGCTTATGACAATGTTCAGATACTCATTCCTATCATTGGAGAAGAATATTTGGAACCTCAACAGGATATTGTCGAAGATCTTCCTAATTAGGTTGACGAAATAATTTAAGAACAACCTCAAAAATCTCAAGAACTTATAAAATTAAAGAAATCCATTTGTGGACTCAAGAAAGCTTCTTTTTAGTGGTACTAAAAATTTTATAAAGTAGTTGTCTCGTTTGGTTTTGAGACTAATATTGTTGATGATTGTGTGTATCACAAGTTCAGTTGGAGTAAGTTTATTTTCTTAGTGTTGTATGTCGATGATATACTACTTGCTACCAATGATTTAAGTTTATTGCACGATATCAAGACCTTTCTATCAACAAAATTTGAAATGAAATATCTTGGGGGAGGCCTCTTTTGTATTAGGGATCTAGATACATCGAGATCGCTCTCAAGGTATTCTTGGATTATCACAAAATGGATATGTAGAAAAAGTATTGCAAAGATATGGCATGCAAAACTGCAAGTCAGGTAACACCTCTATGGCTAAGGGAGACAAGTGTAGTCTTAGTCAATGCCCTAAAACTGATCTTGAGGTTCAAGAGATGCATAAGGTTCTCTAAGTTTCTGTTGTTGGGAGTTCAATGTATACTTAGGTCTGCACAGGACCTGATTTAAGTTTTATTGTTGGTATGTTGAGCAGATAATTAAGTAACCCTATTTAGATCATTGGAAAGCAACCAAATGGGGTTATAAGGTATATATAGAGAACTAAGGATTATATGCTCATATATAAAAGATCGAATCAGTTAGAGATCATTAGGTATTATGATTCTGATTATGTTGGATGTCAAGATAATAAAAGATCCACTGTAGGCTACATTTTTCTGCTAATTGGGGGAGTTGTTTCATGGAGAAGCACTAAGTAGGCACTTGTAGCGTCTTCAACCATGACAATAGAATTTGTAGCGTGTTATGAAGCATCAAATCATGGAATATTGTTGCCAAACTTTGTCACTAGGCTGCATATTATGGGGAATATAGAAAAACCACTTAAGTTATATTATGATAATAATTCGGCAGTGTTATATTTCAATAACAACAGAAACTCCACCAAGTCAAAACATATTGACATTAAGTTTCTGATTATGAAGGAAATGGTCCAGAGTGGTCAGATTTTTATAGATCATGTTAGGATAGACTCGATGATTGTGGATCCACTAACTAAAGGTTTACCACCTAAGGTTTTTCATGAGCATACGACTCATATGGGTATTATGTTATTTCAGCATACTTCGGTTTAGTGGGAGTCTGTATTGGTCTTATTGTTTTATATTTTGATTTGGACACATTATTGTGTATTTGGGATATACTGCTTAGAAATAAAATTTTGATTCATATATTACACTCTGTTGTTTATGTTGATCTCACTAGTGAATAAAGAAAGGACAATTGGAAATAGGCATGTTAGATCACATTATATGTAATTTCCATACTATACACCATAAATGATTTGTTGATTGATTGTAATGATATATGTGATTCCTGATGGGTCTAGTTACGCTTAAAGTGACAAAAGACTCTTCAATTCTATGTCAGTGTAGTTAATAATGAGATTGTTTAAGGGATACTCATACATATGATAGCAAGGTTTGAGCTTATTTAGGTAATACACATTTGTTTGGTGTCACGTGTTACCTAAGTGGGAGATTGTTGGAAAAATACAATATTGGACTTCCACATGTCAAATTAAATGTGTGTGGTTATCTTAAAGAGATCCAATTAAAGTGGTCCACTAAAATTTAAGTTATGGTTTACGTGGGTATCATAATATTCATGGGTTTTTTATGTGTAGATGTCATTAAGTGGTTTTCAATTTGTTGAGAGACCAAATTGAAAAGTAAAGGTTATGGTCCCCAAACATCAGATTCTCATCCCACGCTCCATTTTCTCTCTACAGGTAGTGAAGAAGGGTGAACTGATTGTTTGGTAAACTATACCGGTTATAAGTACGAATTGCTTTATGGATTCAAGTACGCTTCCGCCTTATGATTATCGTATTTTCTCTATTTCAGTTAATCATCGTAAATCTTAGGTTTGGGGCTTACGTGTTGATGCATGTTTATGTACAATAAATACATGTTTTATTTCTAACATTTAGAGCGTATAAGATGTATAATTTTAATTTAAAAATAAGTTGTTGAAGTGATTAGATAAATAAAATGTTAGTAATAACAATTGTGTAATTTAAATGATCAAATTAGAATGTGTTTGTGAGAAATAAGATCTTATTTTAGAAATAAGTTGGGATTCCCTACTTTTCAAAAAAGAACACATAAACAATTAAAACTTATTTTAGGATGAATAAGACCTTATTTTTTAAACACAAAAACTCATGTGAGACGGTCTCACGGATAGTTTCCGTGAGACGGAGCCCCATCACTCACAAACAACATATGAATTGTAGGGTTTGGGTGGTGGGTAATTGGGTTGTGGGTTGTCCCGTCTCACGCAATGCATTAAAATTTCGTGAGACGGTCTCACAAGAGACTTACTTTTTTTTAAATTCTTACCACAAACACTTTTGAGAAACTTATAAACTATTAATCATCTTATAACATATTTTAAGAAATTTATAAACTCACTCCTGTATGAATGTCATGTGTGTTTCACTCTTCATTTGTAATAGATCCAATCATTTGAAACGTCCTCATTTCCCAAGTGTCACTATGCAATGCAAGGTTACCGAGAGGAATTTTTTTTTTTTTCTTTCCTTTTTTGAACCCTTGTTTAGAAAAGTACTAAATTATTTCTCCTATCTAATTTTGATTGGAACTTGAGCATTCACAGCTTCTCACGCATCCATTGTATATAAGGCAACTTCTCTTACTAGATTCGACAATCTTATTCAAGATGACCCTCCTTAGTTATTGTCATCTTTAATTAAACCTTTTTCATGTCAAATAAACAATAAATGAGTGAGTCTTACGTGAGACCGTCTCACAAATAATTTTACATGAGATGTGTCAACCCACAACTCACACTTCACAATTCATATATATAAATTTGTGAAAATGGATTTGATTTGTGGGTAAAAAAAATTAAATTCATCTCACGGAAACTATCCGTGAGACCATCTCATGCAAATTTTTGTGAAAATTTAAACCATTCTAAAGGCCAATTATAGAGTAAGGTTAAATGATGTTGATAACTTGGATATGGTAAATATATATATATATATATATATATATATATATATATATATATGAGGTTATCTCACGAATACATATGAATCATAGGGTCAGTCAAAGCAGTCAACATTGGTCAACAAATCAATTCACAGATCAACACAATAATAAAAGCATATATTAATAATACACGTATAAGAATTAATTTTATGGCTAAAAATATTTGTTACTAATATTTTTGGTCATAAATTATTACTAATACTTGTATGAAGTTGTAAATAAATATAATCTCAATATTCTAGCAACTTAATTGTAATTATTTATTTGTAAGTTTATAAAATACATGTATAAGTATTAGTTTTATGACTAAAAATATTACTGTAACAGGCATTGACATGTGTTGATCGGGCTTTGAGTGACCCATATGAGACTCCGTCTCACATAAAAAAATCCATGAGATCGATTGATGATCTCACATTAGATTTACTCATATAATCAACTCATATAATCATTGTATGTATATGCACTCACAACATGATTCACTAACATATATCCTTCCCTGATCAACGGTATATATAATATACATGATATGGAATTGGCCTATGTAACATCACATGTAAATATATAATTTTTTCAATCATATGAATCATCAATTGTCATAATCACACAGATGCAAAACAGCCAAAGGGGGGGCCTTTATTGTTGAGTAATGTTTGGTGAATCACACCCCACAAATACATCCCTTCAATCATTGGGGATTATTTAATTGGAAAAGAAGGCATTTGTCATTTTCTTTTCTTTTTCTACGCCAACAAATAATGATACTCCCAAAATATTTCATGCATGAGAACCTGGCCTCAATATAAGGAAAATGTCATTTTTCTTTGCAAGTATTCCTTGAGAATATTACACCTTTATATATATGTGAAATAATTTCCACAATTTGAGATAATATATAATTGCTATTTTTACCAACCTATCCACGTGGATAATAAATATAGCTATTCAAAGTATGAAACACACATACATCTACGTGTTCTACATTTGGGCCAATTAATTGAGTTTGATTCAAATATATATATATATATATATATATATATTTTTTTTTTTTTTTTTTTTCTTTTTACAGATCTCTTTAACAGCATTGATATCTCTTTAAAATCAAAGCACCTATATTTTCATGTAGGGTTTGAGAAGACTTCAAAGCTCTACTGTTAAAAAAAATTAAAAAGAGAATTGAAAAGGAAAAGGCATTTGCTGGTGATTTAAATCTTAATTAAGAGATGAACCTCAACTTAATCACAAGACATTTAAATTTCTTTTCTAAATCAACCATTCAAGTTGGATTTTTTCAGTTATATGTTACTTAAATATGGTGTTTCATTTACTGTACGCATGATGTACACTAAAAGAAAAAAAATTAGATACAAGATTGAACACATATCCAACCAATCCCTTTCCACCCACACTAAATTAAAACATGGTCAACTACGTACGAAGATCAGCAATCACTTTGAACAACTCTAAAATTCTCAGCCAAAAATGCCAACTCATAAAGATTAATGATGCTATAAAACAAGAGGCATAAAATTTAAGCATGTTTGGTAGTACAAGTATGCCTTGTTTGGAAAACAAAACAAAAAATAACGAATTATCAAATAACTACAAGAATAGATATCTTCTCTTGGAATGTTATATCTCCACACATTATTTTCCTCTTTGAATCTCTTACTCTCATACATCACGTACATAATTAGATGAAGTGACGACAAAGAACAATTTTTGGTAGGATTTTTTAAACAAATGATGGTTCATAATTATATGCTATCAAATAATTGGGTATAACTTAATTTTACTTATAAAATGACATAATTTTTGTCACGCCCCGTTTTCTTTCATAAAATATCAGAGTTTTTCTCACGGGCGTGAAGAAAGAAAAAACAAGAGACACATCTCATAAACAAAAAAGAATGAGTAAGAGACGCCAGAAGAAAGAGGTAAGGGATGAAATGGATCATTCACATATCAATAGTCGGTCTCACTACCGACAAAACAACATAAAATAGCAGCGGAATCAAACATCAGGATCTCACATCCACAGAATACTCAGAAATATATACAAAACGCGAATAAGCTTAAAATTTCATTTTGAAAATATTTGTGTGACATTAGTCTAAAAACACAAGCCCAGACATAGCACTGCCTCTCTCCAACTAGGGTTCATCAGACCCGTCATCTCCTGTAACGTGAATTACAGAATAGGGGGTGAGTGCGTGGAATACACTCGTGGGGATGAAATCCGCCTCTTATAATAATCAACAGATATAAAATACTAGATATGTAACATTCAATCACGTTGTCACAGCACATAAAATGCATAGCATGTATATCACAACCCAATTCAGGTGCAGGTATCTCCTGTCTTACCCTTACAAAGCTCAGGTACGGGTATCACCCGACCCTACAAAATCTCAGGTACGGATATCCTCCGACACTACAACATCTCAGGTACGAGTATCACTCGACCCTACATAGTCTCAGGTACGGGCATCACCCGACCCTACAGAATCTCAGGTACGAGTATCACTCGACCCTACAAAATCTCAGGTACGGATATCCTCCGATCCTACAGCATCTCAGGTACGAGTATCACTCGATCCTACATAGAATGTATGTGGACCCATGTCCTTTCACAGTATAACATGACACGTAAACATAGTGTATAATCACAACATTTAGTATTCCGTCAATCATGCATTAAATAGGGAAAACTGTAGACAGATAAAGGGATAGAAATTACCCCGACCTTGTTCGGTGGTTACCACGTGAGTAGCAAGGTCTAAATGTCTGATAACCGAAGTGCTCAATCCAACAGATAGCCTACACAAGTTACAGTATTTCTTAAGTCCTTAATAAGTTTTATTAAAGCGATAATTGATTCCGGCGGAAAAACGATCATTAAATACACGACGGATCGAGAGATCTAAAGATTGGAGTCCAAGAAATGAGAGGGACACATCTGTCCAAGTGGCTGAAAAGATAGGAAATGAAATTTGGGTCACGACAGAAAAAGAATGAGCTCAATCGGAGTTGAAACAAGCTCAAACGGAGCATTTTAGGTTTAGGGGTAAAATGGTAATTTTGGTCAAAGGGTTGACTTTGATCGGGCCCACGGACCCCGGTCAACGATGTCTCATCGGCGACGACTCGAAAAAGACAAGCGACAGAAAAAACGAGGTTCGGATCGAAAACACGGCATCGCGAGCGACGGGGCACGCGCGTACCCGGCACTGGGTAGGAAAACCCGGCGGCTCCCGACGGTTCCTCGGCTGCTGCAGAGTTTTCTCGGCAGCTCGGGTGCGTGGCTCGGTAGCTTCTCAGCATGGGCTGAGATTTCTCGGCAGGCTTCGACCCGGTGCACGCGAGGGTCAAGTCTTCTCGGCAGGACACCCGGCGCTCGGCCAGCTGCCGAGTTTTCTCGGCAGCTCCTTACCCGGTGCTCCCAATGTCGGGCCTGCTCGATGCACCACCTTTCCGGTGCCACCCGGCGCAGTGGTGCCACCCTCCGCCGCCGCCACCAAGTTCGCCGGATACCTCACACCGCCGGCTACCACCTCCGACCATCCCTCGCTAGATTCCGACCGTGAATAGTGTTTGAAACTTTGCCGCAAAACCCTTCAAAGTCACATTTTTCCAAAACCCAACCCCAACCCCAAACTCCGGCCGGTGACTTTCGGTCGCCGGTGACCACCCCCCCGACCTCCGGACACTGGCCGGTGTCTTCCCAGTTGCCGGCAACCCCCCAACTCCGGCCACCAACACACATACACATATATATATACATACACGCACACTTTCATACACACACACTCTTCACTGACTTGGCCAGCGGCCACCTGCTGCCGGCCACCACCCTCCACCCACCGGAACCCTGGCCGGCGACCCCCAGTCGCCGGCCCCCACCAGCCGCCGCACGCACACACACACAGGAGCAACACACACACGCATGGTATAGTGCACACACACACACCATCGGGTTTCACTTAGTCGACGACTTCCAGTCACCGGCCACCCTCCCTATGACCTCGCCGGCGACCTCCCGTCGCCGGCCACCAGTTCATACACAGTGGCGCCACCATGCGCCGCCCCAACAGCGAGCACAACCCACACATACTAACACACCCTCAAACTCACACACATGCACGTTATATATATATATACACACCCACTGTCCATCTCCGGCGCCGCCACCCACGGCGGCACCGGCCCTCCAGCGTCTCACCCTACCTCCGGCGGCCTCCAGTCAGCAGCTCCGGTGCGATGGAGAGAGAAAAACAGAAGAGAGAGAAAGGTTGGTGCAAGGGTTAGGATTAGGGTTTTGCTACTGTTTTTCACCGTTTTTCGACGAACGAGAAGTCGGAATTGAATTCCGAGACCTATCCTAGATTCGTCTCGTCGAGACGAACGTCATGTGCGAAAATTGGCCGAAACAGACTACTTTGAATTTTCCGGCCACTAGCCGCCGCCGCCGCCGCCGCGCCCCGCCAAAGACAGAAAATCGGAAAGAGAGAGAGAGAACTTACGAGTTTTCGGCGCGTTCGGCTCGTTTGGAAAAACGGTGAAAAATGAATCGGGAAAGACCCTATTTATAGAATTTTGAAAGTTATTATTCATTCAAAAATATCTTCGTTACTGTTCACGGGTTGAATTTTCCACACTACTATTCACCGGAAATATCTTCCGATTTTCCGACCGAAACTTCGGGTTATGTCATTTTCGTCGTCATTCGAGCTACAGGTCTCCGATTGACCTCTAGTTCGTTTCTATCTTCTCGTTTTCTCGATACGCATCTAATGATATAAAAATATTCTATGTTCCACGTCTAGGAAAATTATCGATTTAAATCGTGCATTAAACACGTATCTGAAACGTACGTAATTAATTAAACAGTCAAAACATACGCACATAGTTATTAAGTCATGCGTTAAAATATTTAATTAATAAATTATGTTTTGTTTTGGTCCGGGGCGCTACAATTTTAAAATATTTTTATGATTATTTTTTTATATATGTCATATTTATTATGGAGTGGATATATAGTCGATTAGTGTGGATAAGAATAGCGAAACCAACCCGATTGGTCTGTAAGCAACCAAGAGAGAAGAATTACACAATAATGGTGGGGGTTTAGGCATTGCATGAGTTTTGTGTACAAATTGAAAGTGGTAGTGCCTATATAAAATAAGTGAAAAAAAAATATATTTTTCTAACAAAAAAGTGAAAAAACATAATGTCACGCCCCGTTTTCATAGTTAAAATATCAGAGTTTTCTTGTGAGTGTTCAAGAAAATTAAGGGGAAAAAGACATACATTTTAAAACAGAAGAAGATAGAAGACGATAGAAAGATTTACATATACAAAACATCGACACCAATCGAAATAAAATATTTTAAACTTTGAGCAGTGGAAAAATACTTACAAGATCCATCAAAAGGATAACAGTAACTTACAAACGTGAATTATTAAAAATGTTGTTTCAACATAAGTTTTGGAAAGCAAAAAAAAAATTCTTGATACGGCACCATCGTCTCTATACATCTTGATTCTCGTCATCTTTTGTAATGCGATTACAGATGGGGGTGAGTGGGTTGAATACACTCGTGGAGATAAACTCCGTGTCTTATCATTTGTTAAGTAGTTACACAAATCAAACATAAAAGAGTTCGGCAATTAGACACAGCATATAGAATGCATAGCACATAAATACAAATAGGTGCGGTGCAACTCATCTTACCCTATAAAATGGTTTTTATACCGTTGGTGCATTTTTCGGACGACCAATCCCTCCGTGATGTTTTTTACGGACCATTAGTCCCTCCGTGACATGAATGTGGACCTTAGTCCTTTCACAGTATAATAGCATGAACATAGTAATCACAACATATAATCACAACATGTAGAGTTCAATAATTCATATATCAAATATGGAAACAATGAACATATAGAGATTAGAAGTTACCCCCCACCTTGTTCGGTGGTAATCGCGTGTAAGTCAAAGTATCAAATTTTAAGGCGTTTATTCCGATTGTGAGCCTACACATGTAAAGAGGTTTCTTAGATCCATATTACATTAATTACGTATATATTAATTATATAAACTCTCTCGAAGAATGAGCGATAGAGAAAAACAAGACGAAACGAAATGAAATGAAAGCTTTAGAGATCCAGGATGAAGAAACGAGAGTGGAAGGTTAAACATGTGATCATAGGTTGAATGGGGTAAGAATAGAGTTTGAACGAAAGAAAAAAGGGTTAAAACGGAGGAAAAATGGGCTAAAATGGAGCATTTAAAGGTATATGGGCATTTTCGTAAAAAAATCAGAAAAGGTTGACTTTGACTGAGACCCCCCGACTCCCGGCCGACGACTTCACATCACCGGCAACACCACGCACACACACGATACGAACTGACGCACACACACGTACGCCGACACGGACACGGCGCGCCCGTTGCTACCCGACACGCACACAGCGCACCCCAACATTACCCGGCATGCACATAGTGCGCCTCTCCCGGTGCGCGCACAGTGTGCACCCAACTACCCGTCGTCACCTACACAGCAGCTGCCACACACACACACCTACAAAAACACAGCTATGGTCGGCGACCACCCATCGCCGGCCACCCCCGACCCTAACAATGCCGATGCGACACCACGCGTCGGCCACCATCAAACACGGCGGCGCTGCATAGCGCCGCCCACACAACACATACCAACACAACACACGCACAACCCACACACACATGCACACAGCCTGGCACCACTACGCACGGCGACGCCACCCCCTCCCAACACGACACATACCCTTACCGGTGACAGAAGGGACAGAATTCGGCGAGGTAGAGAGAGAGAAAAAGAGAGAGAGAAGAGGAGAGAGAAAAAAAGGGTTTGACGGAGTTTGACCGGCCGTTTTCCGGCGAAGGAGATGTCGGAATGCAAAATCGAGTCCGGATCTGGAACGGGCTCGGCGAAAACTATAAGCTATGTGAAAATCGGCCGAAGCCGAGAAAAAGATTCCAGCGGCAGCGGTGCCAGCAGTGGCGCAACGGCCGCTAGAAAAACGAAAGAGAGAAGAAAAAAAAATCTTACTTTTCGACTTTTCGTTCGAATTATTACTTTTTACGATTCGTTTCGTATTATATATACACATTTTCAAAATATCTTTACTTTTTCAAAATATCTTATTTTTTATAAAATATCTCAATTTTTTACATAATATCTTGATTTTTACTTTTTGATCAAAAATATCTCTTTTTCGATTCTTCGTATTCTTCGTGTTTTGAGCTACAGGTCTCCGATTGGCCTCATTTTCGTTTCTATCTTTTCGATTTTCGATTACAAACATTTTGATAAAATATAACCTATGCTTCTTGATTTAATTATACAACCAATTAATTAATCATGCATTTTATCATTTTTCTGAAACGCACATAATTAAATCAAACAATTAAGGGTTTAATTATTTAATTAACCAATTATGCGTCGTTTTGTCCTAGGCGCTACACATAAAATAGAGATATTGGTGGAACACAAAGTGACAAAAAAAATGTAAAATGCAGTGGAAATAAAACTGATAAGAGTTTTAAAATTTTCACCGGATATATAAGATATAACTTGTGAGATGTCTTTAGGGCAAAAGGAATCTACTATAAAGTAAGAGTGAATTATAAAAATGGTTCCTATAAAACTATGAAGAATGACCAATTAGGAACCTAATCGGTGGAGTGATGAACAAAGACAAGTTGAGCAAAAGATGGGACTAAAACAACAATTTTAAAACCATCCTCAATACTAAAACTATCACTTTAATTGAGAAAAGATTGATATTACAAAGTTGATATTACTTCTTCATACTGATTTCCAACGTGAATTGACCTGCAAGGAAATCTAAAGAAGTAAATACTATGTGAATAAGACAAAGTAAATGAAATTATTTAATGTTTATTAAAAATTCAGCATTAACACAACTACACAAACAAATTACAATATTTTGTGGTACTAACCCAAAAAGTTTATTTTCTCTATTTCAAAAGAGTGTTTTATGATATATATATATATATATTTTTTTTTTTTTTTTTTTTCAATTACAAGATTATATTGATGTGTAAAAAACTTTTTATTATTACTACTACTTACCCTAAAGTTTGATGGCAATTCAATAATTAAAATAAAAAAAATAAAGAAGCTTGTGGTTATTTAAGGTTCACATGAAGGAAAATTTTAAAATCTGAAATAGAAACTATTCTAGAATCTAGCATCCGTTTAGTTTCATTTGAAATTTTTATTCTTATATTTTTTGGTGAGACCCGAGCCCCTCGTGACGCATTGACTAATATAGTTCATGCATCCATGCATTTTATGAATTGTGTGTTGTTTATTATGTGACGTTTGAGTTTACATTGATAACATAGAGTGTGTTTGTTCTATTTATTTATTTATTTAAACTTGTTAAATCTCGTATTTGTTTGTTATTATCAGTAATTGCTAGCCCCTAACTTATGTGCTAAACAATATATTAGGAATGAGAAATTGGGTTTTAACATTTTATATTTAATACTAATTGCTAAATAAAACTTTGAAGTAGGAAATTATATATCATGGAATTTTTAATGTAAGCTCTAATATATATATATATATATATATATAATTATATAAAGCATATTATATATATATATAAAAGTTAGTAATAAGACAACACAACAAAAAAGGGTGATGAATCTTAATATATAGAATGAAGAGGAGATTGACGTGTGTAAAGAAGGGTGACTTGGAGTGAGATCTTCTATTACACTTGGTGTTACATCTTCTATTCCAAATCAATCACCACACGCTACGTGTATTCAATGACATCACTAATTAATACGTGACATGTATTAAATGTTATGTAACACAAGATGTAATACCAAATGTAATAGAAGATCCAGACACAGGGTGACTCATATAATTTTTATCATTTATATTAGTAAAGACCAAAGCAAATGAAATTAGAAGATTACAAAGATAAAAAAAAAAAAAAAAAAGAGGAGGAAGTTAAAGAACAGAGAAATGGAAAGGGGAGGTATGTAAGTTATGATTCAAGTTGAGAATTCAACTCTATGCCAACATGCAAAGTATTTTATTGACCACTACTAGTGCACCGAGACATATAATCATGCTTACGATATACTCCCTCCGTCCCGCTCAGATTTGCACACTTTCCGTTTTCGTCCGTCCCAATCAGATTTGCACACTTCCAAAAATGGCAAATAAAATTTACAAAATTGCCCTTTACTATTCAACATTAACACTACAAAAACAGTTTTTTCTTAACCTCCGTGCCCCAAAAACAGTTTTTTCTTAACCTCCGTGCCCGTCCCTACGTGCAAATCTGAGCGGGACGGAGGGAGTATTATATAGGTAGCTGGTGGCATGTGAGACATGGATATAACTTGATTTGTTCAGTCGGTGGCATGTAAGATATGGATATAGCTACCAATACTATATGCTTAGCCGGTGGCATGTGAAACATGGATATGGCTTAATTCATTCAGCCGGTGACATGTGAGAGATTGATATGACTATGATGAATGATGTTATGTTGAGCTCCATCTGGTGCCTAGTAGATGGTGGTCAAGGGCCCAATGAAGGAAAATAATTTTGAAATAAATGTTTTCATTCATTAGCATGCATCATTCACATCATTTCATATTATTCATGTTATGTGCATAAAGTATTTGGACTTTTTCTATTTGATCCTCTGATGTATATAAATATTTAAAATATAGAAGTAGGTGTGGTTTGACTTTATGGTACACGTTACGAAACGTGTTATAATCTTATCAGGTTTTCATATGCAAGAAAAGTTATTTATGTTATTATATATTAAAAAAAAAAAAAAAAGTCACACACTCACCTACATGTGTTTTAACATGAATATCTATTACATGTCTAGTTATATTAGAAATATGGGCGTGTCATTTTTCGTTAAAAAAAAAAGTGTTTGTTTTATGTTTTTACAAATATTATTTTGGTTCTCCAAAATATCACTTATTTAGAATTCCACCGACTCCAACAAGACAAATTGACCTTACTTATTTACTTAGTCTATATATAGTTTGAATTTTTTTACTTGCAGATATATATAGTCTTCAAAGAATATATCCAAATTAATTTTCCTTTCCAACATGTTTTATATTTACTACCAAAATACAATCTTAATATGTTTGGAAGCAAAACCAAATACATTGTAGTTTTGCTTTATATGGACGAATATTTTCTAATACCAAGACCGTTCAATTAAAAAATTTAATTCACACACTATCACCCTAGCTTTTCTTTCTTTCTAAAATATTGATAGCAGATAATTATTCATCTTAAAAAAAAAAAAAAAGATGCAATCGTAACTAACTTGCTAATTGATCCCTGTACACACGAAATTCAAGAAGGAAAATCATGAGCACTATACTTGAGTATGGGCTCAAAATATTGTAACAAACAACAAAATCAAAAACAAAACGGATTAATATTTAAAAAAAAAAAACTCTAAATCAAACAGAAATCTCTAGTGAATGATGTCCTAGATAATTATGACTCAGGTGAACTTGAGAACTAAAAACTGAGCAAATCAATTAAATGTTGATGAAACAATTTCTAGAAATATATCCAGTTGTAACAACATACAACCTCACTAAGAACCAATGATATTGACTATTACTAAACTACACCATTGAGAACCAAAGGATTATTCAAAAAAATCAAGGATGAATCAATTATTTTCTCATTATTATCCACCAATAATGAACTATCTAACAGTTGAATGATTATCCAATCAATATCAAGATCAAACCTAGAAGGCTTTAGACATTCAGTTTGTTTTATGAAGCAATCGTAGCAATTTATAATTAGCATTAATAGGAGGATTAACTAGTTACCACAAAAGTAATGTGTTTTCACTACTATATATAAGTTATAACACATTCTTTTTTTCTTTTTCCTTTTTTCATTTTTTTTTTTTTTTGGCACTTTAATCAGGCATGGAGAACTCGGCCATACGGATACAAATAACAGACACGGATATCTTCTTCTGCTCCTAGCAGTGTAATTTAATCGAGTAGAGCCAAATTTTGATAGTGGTTTTCATTTATTGTCAACAAACAACCTCGAACTTAATTTATTTTACCATATTTATGAATCTCGAGTCTAAACAAGCTTACTAGATATAAATTATAACTAAATTGTTCGACGTTTTCTTATACAAAGATTTTGTTTTTTTTTTATCTCCCCCCTCTTCTTCCTCTTGTACATTTCTTTTCCTTCATTCTTCTTCTTCTTCAAGAATCTCCAATTCCTGACTTCTTCGAAACAAGAAATGAAGACTATCTCATTAGCTGTTAGCGCGCGTGCTCTCTCTCTCCGAGTTTCTTGAATTTGTCAGATTTTGAGTTGTTGTTTGTGTTTGGGGTTTTTTGTTGCTAATGTTTAAAATGGCATTTTTGTTGTTGTTGTGATTTTGAGTTTCTTGACGTGGGATTTCTTGAATTGTTGTTGATTTTATTTGATTTGCAGAGGGATTAGCAATACAACTAGAGACA
Organism: Scutellaria minor; assembly: GCA_954870855.1. NCBI lineage: Eukaryota > Viridiplantae > Streptophyta > Magnoliopsida > Lamiales > Lamiaceae > Scutellaria > Scutellaria minor. The sequence goes on from OX940733.1 coordinate 11,638,864, forward strand.
AAATCATTTTTTTTTTTTTCCTAATTTTTGGTTTATTTTACTTTATTTGACCAAGATCCCAGAGGCGGCGAGATCAAGAGAGCACTCTCCCAGCTCCTCAGCGGCAGCTTTGCCATATCGGTGGTCTTCATCGACGGCAAGCTCGTCGGAACTATGGACATAATTTTGGCCTCACATATTAGTAGCACTTTAAATACAACAAAAAGGGTGTTTAGTTACACTTTTTTTTTTACTTGGCGACGCCAATTAGCGTCATGAAGTAAATTATCCACACTTGTAAAAATGTCGCGAGTTGCGTTGTTAAATTTGCCGTCACGAATGTTTTCCTAGCGCAAAAGTCATGCATGGGTAAACTTCATTTAGTGACGCTTTTGATAAATATATCATTAACATTAAAAATGGTGACACTATTTTGTGTCACTATTTTCAAAAAAATATATTGTTTTTTTGTATTAATATGCCAACACTAATCATTTGTGTCACCAAAAATAGTCATGCATTTTATAATATGCGTTGTTAAATTTGCAACAATGCAGAAAATAAATGTAGTAGAATTAACAATGTTTAGATCAAATAACATCATTAATTTTGTAACACACTTAAAAGTTGAAGTCATAAAATTAACGACACTTCCTACAAAAAGCATTCTTAAATCCGCAACTACCTACCATCAATGTCCTTGGAATTGGTGAATTACGTATTAAAATTGCCAACACAATCTACAATTTGTGTCATTATTAACGTCCTAAAATCAACAACATTTTGAAATTTATCTCAAAATTGATGATCTTGTAAATAACAAATGTCTTCAAATTACTAACAAATCTTTTAGATATTTAGTTGATGGATTGATGACATTTTTCTAAAGGTAGTATCTCAAATTAAATACATTTTTATTAAGTGGCCCAACATTTGCATTACAAAAAACAAACAATATTTAATCATAATATGAAAAATAGTAAATCAACAATACATTTTAATAATATGAAAATAGTAAATCAACAATACAAATGGGCTACAAATGGAGAACACAAGTGCATTACAAATTATAAATGAACACTTGGTCTAAAGTTGAGTATTCAATCTCACATCTTCTTTCACATTGGACATTCTCATCAGTATCAACATTGCCTTTGATTCCACTCCTTAAGGAAGTTGGAGCACTTTGGCTTTGAAATTAAATTAAATTAAAGTTTATTATCATGTTTTTTGGTTGTTTGTATTAATTAGTGTTTTAATAATCAGTGGTTTATAGGATTAGTCTTTCTTGTATTAGCAGTACAAAGGAAGGAGCTGATGTTTTTGGATGGATTAATGTCTTGATTATCCTTGGGCACAATTGGTACTTAATCATGCACAATTATTTATTTTTTAGTGCAAGTCATGTCGGTGTATATTTCACAAACTCGTGTCTGGTCTTTTCTCATCAAGGAAGCAAGCAAAGATTGATGTGTTGTTATTTTTCTCAATTGTAATTATAATTATTTATTCTCAAATTTCGAATGCATTTTTGTTAGGCAAAAACTTTTATACCCAATACCTTATAATGTAAGTATATAATATAAATCAAGGTAAATATGTGATACATTAGGTATTAAAATGTAATACCTTCAAAGTATGTATAAAAAACTTTAAATGTATTTATGTAATACTTTAAAGATAAATATGTAATATCTTAAACTATAAGCATTAATACCTTAAAGTTAAATATGTAATACCTTATATTATAAGCATTAACACATTAAAGGTAAATATGTTATACGTTATACTATATATAATCATTAATACCTTAAAGTTAATATCTAATACTTTAAAGGTGCATATGTAATACCATATACTATAAGCGTTAATATTTTAAATGTAATTATGTAATACCTTAAATGAGCGCATATATAATATCTTATATCATAAGCATTAATACATTATAAGTAAATATGTAATACCTTAAAAGTACATATGTAATACCTCATACTATAAGCATTAATACCTTAAAGATAAATATTTAATACCTTATATGTGGGCATATATAATATCTTATACTATAAGTAGGGGTGAGCATTATTCGGTTAAAACCGCAAAACTGAACCAAACCAAACTAAAAAAAGAATTTCAGTTTGGTTTTAAAAAATTAGTTTTGGTTTCGGTTATGAATTTCATCAATTTTGATTATTTCGGTTCAGTTCGATTTTGAGGGAAAAAAAATCGAAATAACCTAACCGACCGAATTAAAACATAGTCCATATCCTCAAAGCATATCGCTGCAATTTTTTCAACTTTTCAAAAAATTCAACTCCCCCTCTCTCTACTTTTTTGCAATCATTACTTTGTCTCTCTGGTATTTCTCTCAAGCCTCCATTTTCACCTAGTCAACAGCTCCATCTACCTTCTTGATAATTCTTTCGATTCTTTGTTTGTTAATAAGTCATAAACCCCAAATGAAACCCAAAAAGCCACCAATAAGCCTCTATACAACCTCTATAGTACCCTGGCTTTGCAACGCACAGCCTCAATCAAGAGTATCTACAGCTCTCTGTTAGACCCCGATCCTGTCGTCCTCCTCAAATCTGTGAAATTGTGAGTCAATATTTTAAAATAAATAATAGACAAAAAAATTCGGTTAATTCGATTCGGTTGAAGTTTGGTTTTATTCCTCTATTCGGTTCGATTCGATTTTTAAAAAAATGTATTTCAGTTTTCGATTATTTCGGTTCGGGTACCGAATCGACCGATGCACAGCCCTAACTATAAGCATTAATACTTTAAAAGTAAATATATAATATCTTAAAATTACATATGTAATATCTTATATTATAAACATTAATACATTAAAGGTAAATATGTGATACCTTAAAGATGCATATGTAATACCTTATACTATAAGCATTAATACTTTAAAAGTAAATATGTAATACCTTATAGGTACATATGTAATACCTTATACTATAAACATTAATACCTTAAAACTAAATATATAAGACCTTATAGGTGCATATTTAATACCTTATACTATAAGCCTTGAAATTAAATATGTAATACATTAAAGGTCCAATATTGTTATAAACAAGACATAAATTCAATATAAATATAATGATAAGGAGATATGAAGTACAAACAAATTAGATCTGGTAACTAGTTTAGAAAGCTCTCAAACAAATTTTTTTAATACAAAACAATGTGTACCCTGAAAAATATATAATGCAGCAACATTTATTATTATTAAAACCCATTTTCTGAAAATTCTAACTTGAAAGATTGAAATTGTAAACATAACTATAAGCAGCTCCTCTCTTCATCATCGTCGTCACTCCACTGAATATCAAGATTTCTGGATCTTTCTTTTCCTTCTCCTGCACCTGAGTACCACACACTATTTTTATCACGCCCTATTTAATTTCCACATCCTCTTCATGCAAATATTTATTTGCTGAATCAACGTCGCCTGTTTAGGGTCTTTATTTATTCATTTTCGGCTTCTGCTTTATGTCAGATTTGTTACTATGTCAGATTCCAACCATGAAGACAAGATCGGTAATTGCGATTTTAGAGCAATAGCTATGGATTGAGGGAGAATTCGAAAAAATCAAGGAGGATTCCTAATAAGAAGAAAAATAAGAGATTGAGAAGAAGAAGAAATCCGTGAATTTTGGAGAGTGAAAAAAAAATGAAGAATAGTTAGAGCAGCAGCGTGAATTTCAAAGTGAGAAAGTGAAAAAAAATATAGATATGGTGACCGGATCAGGTCGGATGTGCGAGTCAGGCTGGGGCACGGCTCTCATGAGTACACAAATTTTTGCCATATGTTAAGGGCCCAGCTATCCACACCCCATCAATTAATAAACACACCCCACAAAATTAAATAGAAAAGAAATGATTTACTTAAAAACATTTATACCCTTATTATTTATTTTATAAACAATTATCAATAAACCATAATTATACTATACACACCCCACTAATTAAAACACACCCCATTTGCAACACACCCATTTACAACACACACATTCTTCTTCTTCCTCACTTCTTTTTTCTTGCAAAACCTCAACACAAAACCCTAATCTTCCAAACCCTCACCTCATACCTTGTTTGTACTCAAAAAACATCATGTCTCAAGAAAGAACACATGAGATGGACAATGTAAGTTGTTTAGATGTTTTTTACCGTTCGTTTTTGTGTATTTTTTAGCTAAAAAAAATCTGTGAATATCCCGATCGGCCATTACAGGCCGAACAGTTTGAAGTGTGTTCGACCTGCAATGGCCGAACATAATGAAATGTGTTCGACTAGTGTTTGAACATAGTCAATTGTGTTCGACTTTCATTGGTTGAATAGTGTGTTATGTGTTCGGCCAATGTTGGTCGAACAGTTAGGTTTTTTTAAGTTGTTTTATTTTTTTTCAATGTATTTACTTGTACATTTCATATATTATAGGAAATCGATTCAAATGAATCTAAAATGAGCATTGTGAACGTAAACGTCATCAATCCGATGTATGAGTAGATTGATTTTTTTGAAGAATTTAGAACGAATGAAGTATTTGATGATCGTGAAGCGTTGGTGAATTGGGCAACTAGGGTTGGAATTCATCTGAACATGGTTGTGTTGGTTAGACGATCGGATAGTAGAGACAGTGGTAGGTGAGCTCGGATATTTTTGGGGTGTGAGCGTGGTGGTAAGTACTGTCCATTGAAGATAAAAGTTACAGTTGGCACTTCTGTCGATGTTGAGAAGAAGTCGTTTAAAATGATGGAATTCTGGCACTAAGAAGTGTGATTGTCCTTTTATGCTGAAAGGAGTATAGTTGAAAGAGACTGGCCAATGGTGTTTATTCGTTATATGCGGATCGCATAATCACTCAATGGGGGTGAACTTGGTCGGACACTCATTTGCAGGTCGACTAACAAGTGTTGAAGATCAACTTGTTCGTGACTTGTCTATGAACAATACCAAGTTGAAGGACATATTGAGTACGGTCAAACTTTCTTTTCCCGAGAATGAGTTGACCTTGAAGACCATTAACAATGCTCGATAAAAGCATAGAGTTGTCGAGCATGGAGGTCGTACTCAAATGCAATTTTTGTTGGGAAAATTAGAGCTGGAAAACTACTACTACTACTTGAACAGGAGATGTGGTCAAACAGATATTGTTACTGATCTATTTTATGTTCATCCGACATTCGTGGAGTTATTACGTGCATTTCCTTGCGTGCTATTGATGGATTGTACCTATAAGACCAATAGGTATAGGATGCCACTGTTGGAAGTAGTTGATATCACGTCTACAAACTTAACTTTCTCAGTTGCGTTTATATATCTGTCCCACGAGCGTGAGGACAACTACAGATGGGCGCTAACTACATTGAAAGGATTAATGAACGATGGATGTTTACCGAAGGTGATTGTAACCGATCGAGAGCTTGCACTCATGAATGCTATCTCGGTTACGTTCCCTAATTCGAAGTCATTGTTATGTCAGTGTCATATCAACAAAAATATTTTGAGCAATTACAAGTCGATTTTCGGTCTAAATGAGAAGTTGGAGGTGTTCAACCATTCTTGGAATATGTTGATATTAGCTGAGGATGAACACAGATTCAATGAGTTGGTTAGGAGACTTGAAACTGACTACAGAGAATATCCGAAGGCTGTTACCTATATCATTAAGAACTGGATCCAGCCGTATAAAGAGAAGCTTGTCTTTTGTTGGACTGACAATATCATGCATTTTAATAATTTATGTGAATTTTTGTATTTTTGTATTCATAGGGCCGAGAGTGCACATGTCAAACTCACAAAATAATTAGGATCCAGTCAAGGCAATTTTGAAACATCGTGGGAAACAATCCATCATCTGTTTATCACATCACATACGAATGTGAAGGTCTCCTTCGAACAAAGTCTTCATATGGCACCACATCGTTATGCTTATCCTTTATTCAAGAACATTCGAGGATTGATGTCGCATCATGCACTTGGTAAGATGTTTGACGAGATGAGTGGTATGGATAGTTGCGGTGTAGATCCTCTCATTTGTGGTTGTGTGTTGAGGAGAACGTGTGGTTTGCCTTGTGCACATGAATTAGGGGAGTTGATACGGGATGGTCAAGTTGTCCAACTTGATATTATTGACTACTTTTGGAGAAAGTTGGATTGTGAACTATCGAAGTGTGCAGGCGAAGTGAACGTTGATGTTGGCAATCATTGGGTAGAAACAGTCGGTGATATTAACGACATGTTTGGAACGGCCTCAGAGTCTCAGAAGTTGTTGTTGCTTAAAAGACTTCACGAGATATCTACACCATTAACAAGTACGCTGCAAGAACCCCAAATGATCACACTTCCCCGTGGTAGGCCTAGCAAAGCAAAGTTGAAGAAAGAGTCATCGACAAAGTGTAATCCTAGTAAGTTTGAATACGTTGAATCATTTCACGACAGTTGTTCGTCACCTATCGATGAAAATACTTACATAGATGAATCCTCTAAGGCAACTCCCTTGTTCTCAACCTTGAAAAGGAAAATGCTTCTAATAAGGCGACGGTCTGTCCGCAAGGCTGGTGATGAAATCTTCATTAGTCAACTTCCTTCTATCATGCAAGGGCACGTCTTGAGTATTAAAAATCCATTGGGAGACGATCATTGTGGTTTCAGGTGCATAGCCCACGGACTAGGATTGGGAGAGAACTCATGGACATAAGTTCGTAGCGATCTAATAGATGAGATAAAAAAATTTGAATGGTTATACAAGAATATCATAGGTATGCACGATCGGATTGAACAGATAACTACGAACTTGACTTGCTACGAGAGGCCTATTTACCAGATCAATTACTGGTGGGCATTCCCCGAAATGGCATACTTGGCGGCCAATGCTTACAACATGGCCATTGTCCATCTCTCCACAAACCTGTTAGTAACGGTTCTACCCATGAGGACACAAATATCATCGAAGCCTCGACTTCTATGCATGACCCTGATTGGCAACAATCATTACGTTCAGGTAATTTGGATATGTTATTTGTTTTGTTATACTTGATGATCAATTATTAATATGTCTCTTATATTGACTGTATTTTAATTGTCTGTAGGTAAAATTGGCTGACGATGCACCATTACCACCTATTATTGATCGGTGGCTTAAAACTCGACTACCATGTGCAAACGGGTGGCCTGAATTTTTTAAACGACGAATCATAGATTATGCTCTTCAAAGTCGTAGTGAAAGCTTGTCGATGGGCATTGTGTCAATTGACATAGATGATGACTAGATTTGTATGAATATTTGTTAGGATGTATGAAATAATATTTTACCTCATTTTTTCTTGTAATGTTGATCGGCTGATGTTTGAACAATTGTTGTTATATAGCTTGTGAACTCAGTTTTTCATCATATCTTGTTATGTTAGTTTAGTGTGCTATATAGGTATGAAAATGAGGAGAATTACCAAAAGTTGAAGGATTTTATTACTCGATTTTCCTCCTGTTCGGCCAACACTGGCCGAACATTGCTCAAGCTGTTCGAATACTGGTCGAACTTCATGACTTTGTTCGAACAATGGTCGAATGAGCCACGCCACATTAAAATCTGAATTTCCTCATGTTCGACCAACATTGGCTGAACACTATTCACTATGTTCGACTAGTGTTCAAACACAATCAATGATGTTCAACCAATGTTGGTCGAACAGTCCATAATGTGTTGATTATACAATCGCATATCTTTTGATCACATGACGACATCGTGCTAATATAATTGAAATCAAATCGACAAAGCAATTTGTTGATTATAATCATTCATTGAATATTAGAACCAATAACAAAGTATTCATAAACAAACAAATTCTGTCAAATAATAAATAACAATAACTGAAATTGTTTTGTCAACTAGTTCACAAACCAACAAGTACGCGATCAATATTTAATCCTCTACGACCCCGACGAGAAGTCCTAGATGAGGCCCATCGTGACGATTCAGGTTGATCCTCATTATTGATCCTGAGTGCACGATAGGCCCCAATGATATCTGGAATATAGACGTTTGCATCGAAAACCTCTCGGTTGTATAGCCACTGCTGATAGAACGGCTCTAAATGTCCGACAGTAGTTCCAATCATCTCCCACGGTTTGTGGCCCCCGACGTTGAGGAGGTAGAACACGATGCTCGGCCACGTTATCTGGATTTTGGATCCTTGGATGCGAGACTGACATGTACCATTCCATGTAGTCCACCGAGCACTCCCAATCCGGGCACGCACGTCTCCCTCGACTCTTCGGGATGAGAACATGGTTCCTCCATACTCGAAAATAGGCTCCGAGGGCATCCCATGTAACTGAGTATTGCTTGTCATTCTTTTCCCGTCAGATGATATTGGGCATGAGTGGAAAATCAGAAGTGCGTTGAACAAATCCAAATTGGCGAAGCACACGATCAGGATGATACGGCTCCACCACGTCGAAGGATCGTATACACCCTTGATAGAAAGTGACTTCATCCAATGGATGGTGATCTCTCAAGTCACTATAGGACATCCAATTAACCTACATATACCAACAAATATTATCAATATTTGGCAATTCGTATGTCAAGGGTAAAAAAAACTTAATTTCAAACTATTAAGTACTCACGTTAGTTGCCGACATTGTGTCCAGAACTTCTCGAATAGCCACCAACCGATCAATGGTTCCATCGGGATAGGCTCGGTTTATCCATTTTCTTGCCAGGGGCTCTCGGTGTTGATAGTTAACGTTATGTGTTGGCGTGAAGACCGAAAAGTATTTGTATATCCAAGCCTGATACAATTAAGAGGAAAAATTGTTAAATACATCAATTGAAAGACAAAATGCAAGAAGCTCGTGAAATATTATACCTCGAGTAGTGTCAAGTAACTACTCATTTGTCGAACCCCACTTCGAGAGGTGAGTCTGAGTTGTCGATACAGATACGCCAAAGCAGCCGCTCCTCACATGTATATATGGACACGGTCCAAACGCTCTAGAAGTTGGAGGATCTTTGTATCGGCTCTGGTTCCAGTCTTATCAGAAAAGATTGTGCATCCCAACATAAACCAGAGATACGCCCAAGCAGAACAAGTCAATTTGTCTACATCGTCTAAGCCAATGTGTCCTTCAAACTTAAACCGGAGTCATTCAAATTTCACACTGCTTCTTTTAAAACCAGCAAGGGTGTCTAAGACGACTCTCTCCTCAACTCCTAACAACCTTTTCATTAAGAGATGGGTGAGTTCAGGTTTGTTCCTAGTCGTAGGTAACATCACCGAGTGTACACTCACCGAGAGGCCAGTGATACAACGAACCTCGTCCAAGGTGATGGTCATCTCACCCCATGTCATGTGAAAGGTGTTGGTCTCCAATTGCCAACGCTCCAAGAATGCACAAATGAGATTCTTGTTGGGCGTCCTATAAGAAAAACACCTCATAGTAGGAATGCTCGTACACCTTTCAAGTAACCTCAAGAATGGAAGGGACATATTGTTAAAGTTCCATGTCTCCATCTTGGTGGTGTGACACCAATACTTCAAAATCGGTCTCTCAATTCCATGCCAAATAGAATAGGCAATATGTGTTTTGAAACTTGGAATGAGGCTCCAATCAACTGGCCCACCAGGACAAGAAGCTGTCAGAAGCTCATCCTCATCCGATGTTTTCCCTCGTGCCTCCTCGACTTCCATTTTATCTCCTGCCTCCTCTTCTGCCTTCTCTTCTGCATCCTCTCCTTCATCATCTCCTGTCTCAGCTTCCGGTTCTAAATACTGAATTATTTCAAAACCGGGTCCATGTGCAATCGGTTCCTCTATTTGTTCATATTTCGATTCCTTATTTCGACGTCTTCTGTTTGAGGGGATATGTCTCCTCCTTCCATAAACTCTATCATGTCCTGCAATATTTATCAAACTTGAGTGAGTGAAAGATATAACATAACAATATAAGACTTGATGTGTAGGGAAATGAACAAGGTCTGTTCGACCAACATTGGTCGAACAATCTAGGTGTCGTTCGACCAACATTCGAACACGGCAATAAGTGTTCGACCATGAGTCAAACAAAACACCAGATGTTCGACCATGAGCCGAACAAAACCTATATGTTCGACTGTCAGTCGAACACTAACCACAGCGTTCGAATACTAGTCGAATGCTCCTCTATCAACTCGGCGAACCAGGGTTGAATCGACCTCGCCCTGAACCAGAAAATTCACAGTCGCGATTTCATTTTTCAGGCCTAAATCTACAACAACTACACATGATTTCAACTACAATACATCATAAACATGATTCATAAACAATGTTCCTCAATTTCAAATATTAAAACAACAAATTTCACCAAAATGGAGGAAAAAACTTTGGAAAAACGAAAATTGCAAACTTACTTGGAACTTCATCTTCGTTGTAAGGATCCATTAACTTTGTTGAATGTGATAACATAAAAACTTGTTCGAACTTAGACCGAACGATTTGATCGAACAAATTCGGGTTGAGAAATAGGGTTCTTGGATTGAAATGGGTTAGGGTTTTGATTTGGGTGTGAATGATTTTTGGGATGTGTTTGGGTAATGTGGGTGTGTTGAGTATATGTGTGTAATTTAGGGTCAAAGGGTATTATTATAATGTGTTGGGGTGTATTTAGAAATTATTTAGTGAAGTTGATTTAAATGTGTGTGTGTTTAGAATTGGGGTGTGTTTAGAAGAACCGGGAGTGCGAATAGCCGGGCCCATATGTTATAGTATATTTAAAAAAGAAGTCCTTGCATTTTCTTTTTTCTTTTTTCCTTTTCACCCCTACATTTTAATATATCTTTTACTTTTTTGCACTTTTTGCTTGTGTTAAGTTTTGGAAAAATTTACAGGGTTTAAAATCAAAAATAAAAATGAATTAGGATGCCAGAAAGTAGATCGAGTCTCTGTGGATTTTCCAATATATAAAGAAAGAGAAATTTGGGACCAAAATTATAGGATTCCAAATCAAGTGCAAAGGGCAAAACCTAACAAAGATAAAAACACATGGGGCAAATAAGCGAAAATTAAGAAGTAAAATTTCATCAAACTTAAAGATTAACTAATTTATCTTAACGAGTCATTAACAAGCATAAAAGCTTTAATCGAATTGAGACTTGAAAAGCTCATGAGAGACTTGCTTCGTTTACACATACAAGCCTACTTCTGCTTCTACATGAATTAATTCCATTAGGATACAAAATTAATTGCCACCCAAGATTAAATTTGAATCTCACTCATCTTTCCGAGCTTTTGATCTAGCTGGTCTAGCCGGCTTGATGACTTTGCCTAGCACGATTAACACAATTGGAAGAATGGTCCCGATGTAGTATACACTTCTATAGGCAGTTAGAGTTTCATGCAAGCTTAGTACCTGTGTAAGTAATGTGTGAAACCATGAGAGTCAGCTATACAATGTTGTTGATATTCTAAAGCAAAATTTATTGGTGAAGAACTGTTACGAACCATGAAACCAACGCTGGAGTAGCTCCAAACAAGAATTGTATATGCGAAGTTGAATGATATGAGCAGCTTCTTAACTAGAGCTGATTGGCTAGCTTGTTGCCATCTGTAAATAACTGCTCATAGACCAAAAGAAGTAAATCAAGAAATGATTAGTCATCTAATCTAAGTGAGGTAATATCGTATATTTTCAATTGTTACCTTTTGAACCAGCAATCACTATAGCAGATTGAACGAAGAAGATAATGTACCCAGGATATAATCCCTGTCAAACAATGAAACGATTTACAACAGATCAATGAATACCTCGACTGATTCTTGAGGGAGATAGTGATGGCGTTGTGTTAGAGACAAGAGAGTAGCACAATCGAAATAACGTAGAAAACCCAACGGAAGAAACCTCCGTCCAGCCAAACGGCTCAAATAAGATGTTCAATAATAATTCTCATCCAAAAACAACCCTACTACTTATTCTACTAAAAAAGAAAGAAAGCCCATGGGACACAGCCCACGATCCAAAATAATCCAAAATAATCCAAAATACACAAGGAAGGATAATAATGAAAAATAAAACAATTGTCAAATCAATCCAGAGAATTTGCCAGCTCCTCAATTGCTCAACTGTGAGCCTCTTCTGCTTTGCCATGCTTCCGACGATACGTAATAATTCCCTCCCTCTCCAAAACCGTCTTGTCCCCAAGGCGAAAGTCTGGAAACTGAGAATGAAAATGCACTTCGTCCACCCAAGTGGCATCGTCATCTGAAAATCCCGCCCAAGACACCAAAAATTGCGTAATACGGTGATCCCCTCGCCAAATCTCTCGAACACGGGACACCCGAGAAGGAACAAATTCCGGCGCATCATCACATAAATCGGCAGGGAGGGAACCCGCAACTGGCTGATCACCCACGACCTTCTTCAGCTGGGACACGTGGAATACGGGATGTAGACGGGTCTCTTCTGGAAGCACCAACCTATAAGCTGTCGCCCCAACCCGGCATGCAACTGCGAACAGCCCAAAAAAACGTGGAGCCAACTTAACATTAAGCCTCTTAAACAGAGAAGCCTGGCGGTAAGGTCGGAATTTAAGGAACACCATATCCCCCACGTCAAACTCCACATCTCACCGATGCTTATTTGCTGCCCTTGCCATCCGATGTTGGGCTCGTTCAAGCTGAAATTTCAAATTACGGAGAATGGAATCACGAGTAACCAGATCATCAAGAACCGTCTTGACTCGAATTTCAGCTGGCAAATATTGAGTAAGAACCGACGATGGACGACCATACACAGCCTCAAAAGGGGTGCACCCGGTGGACGTGTGATAACTAGTGTTGAAGCAGTACTCAGCCCAAGGAAGCCATTGTGCCCACTTTTTCGGGTGTTCAAAAGTGAAGCAACGAAGATATGTTTCCAAACAACGATTCATAACCTCGGATTGCCCATCGGTCTCGGGGTGATACGCGGAACTCATCCGTAACTGGGTTCCCAATGCCTTGAATAATTTCTTCCAAAATGCACTCAAAAACACCGGGTCATGATCCGAAACAATGGACCGAGGGACCCCATGAAGTCGCACCACCTCGCGAGCCACCGCTGCCGCAACATCACGGGCTGAATATGGGTGGGATAGCCCGATAAAGTGCGCAGCTTTGGATAAACGGTCTACCACCACTAAAATCACTTCCCACTGCTGCGAACGAGGGAGACCCGAAATAAAGTCCATGCTGATATCTTCCCAAATACGATCAGGAATTGGCAACGGATGTAATAGTCCCGCCAGAGAACGGGTGTCCGCCTTATTACGCTGGCAAGTAAGGCAGTTTGCCACATAATCAGTCACCATTTTCATCATCCCAGGCCAGTAAATGTTAGCTGTCAATCTGCGATATGTGCGAAAAACCCCTGCATGACCGCCGGACGGTGTTGCGTGGAATTCAGCCAGCATTTTGCTAGCCCACGACGACTCGCGCGGTACCGCCAATCTGTCCCGGAAGAAAAGAACGTCGTTAACCAGCGTGTAAGGCCCATTAACTGGTCTGTCGGCTCGTAAATCCGCAACAATAGGACCAAACAACTTATCACCCTCGACGGCTGCCCTTAACTTTGCCCATTCGACCCATCGCGGTAATGAAACTGTTGCCAAGTCTACCTCCAAATCCCTTCGTAAAAGGGAATCTGCTGCAACGTTACTGTTGCCAGCTTTATACTCAATGTGGAAATCATATCCCAATAATTTTGCAACCCAATATTGCTGGGCTGGAGCCGTGAGAGCCTGCTGCAATAAATGGCGGAGACTCCGATGATCGGTCCGGACCGTGAATCGTCTCCCGAGGAGATATTGCCTCCAATGGGTAATGGCAAGAGCTAACGCCATCAACTCCTTTTCGTAGGTGGATTGGGACACGTTCTTGGAAGACAATGTCTTACTATAGTATGCCACTGGACGGCGCTGCTGCATCAATACCGTCCCTACTCCTCTGCCCGACGCATCACATTCAACAATAAATTCAGCTTCCAGATTGGCATAGCAAGGATTAGGGCAGTGGTAATTGCCCTCTGAAGAGCAACGAAAGCTGATTGGGCTTCAAAATTCCATGTGAATTTCTCATTTCCGTTTTTCCGCAACAAATTTGTCAATGGGCGAGCAATAGTTCCGTAATCACGAATAAACCGCCGGTAGTAGCCCGTTAGACCCAAAAAACCACGAACACCCTTGGTGGACCGCGGAACAGGCCATTGCAATACGGCCTGGATTTTACCCGGATCCATCTGAACACCGTCGGCTGACACAATATGGCCCAAATACTCGATTGATTTTTGGGCCCACGCGCATTTCTTGGGATTAACCACAAAAGAAGCCGATGCGAGGAGGGAAAGGGCTGTACGTAAATGTGTCAAGTGTGATTGTCAGTCTCGACTGTAGATGAGAATATCATCGAAAAAAACCAAAATAAATTTCCGAAGCATAGGCCGAAAAAGATCATTCATCGCGGCTTGGAAAGTGGATGGGGCATTCTGAAGCCCGAAAGGCATCACCAGCCACTCGTAATGCCCGGAATGGGTGCGAAACCCAATCTTGGCGATATCTTCCGGAGCAACTCGGATTTGATGATAACCTGCACGGATATCCAACCGAGAAAACCACACAGCCCCATGCAACTCATCTAATAGTTCTTGTATAATGGGAATAGGATATTTATCCGGGACGGTGCGTTTATTTAATTCATGATAATCGACACAAAAACGCCAACTTCCATCCTTTTTGTGTACCAACAGAACCGAGCTGGACTACGGACCCGTGCTTGGCTGGATCAGGCCCGACTCTATCATATCAGCTACCAACTTCTCAATTTCAGACTTTTGAGTTGCGCTATACCTGTACGATCGAATAGAAACAGGGGTCGCTCCGAGAAGCAACGGGATTCGATGATCATACTCGCGCGAAGGGGCAGCCCAAAAAGAGGCTCCAATACTCTTGAGAATTCCGACAACAAGGCTCGGATATCGGATGGGACTGACTCCGATATTAGCAATTCAGTTTTACTTAACTCCCTCGGACATACCATACAACTCTGATCAACCTCAGTTAATTTGAGTGTAGCTGCAGAAGACACCAACCGTCGTTCCCATTCTCTTCTCCCTCTCAATGTCACTGTATCGCCTTGATGAATGAAGGACATAGATAGTGTCACCCAGTTCGCCCGAACATCACCCAACTTCGCCAACCAATCGATTCCCAGTATAACGTCCACACTTGAGATAGGAAACACATAAACATTAACAATAAATCTGGCGTTGTTAAGAATCAATTCCAGTCCCAAACAAATTCCAGCCGTAGAAGTCTGTTGCCCATTCCCTAGGTGAACGGGCAGTCTAGCTTATGTGTCCACAGCCAAAGACAGCATTTGGACGAGACCCGGAGATACGAAACAGTAGGTTACCCCACTGTCAATCATGATGATAACCGGAATATTAGCCACTGACCCAGAGACTTTCATCATGTGGGGACCATCTAACCCGCACACTGCCGCTGCTGCAAGTCCCACTTCTTGGACCTCGTCCAAGCTTGGTTGTTTCTCATTCGATTCTTGAACTCTCATTTCCGTCAAATCCACTTCTTCCTCATCCTCGATCATCACCATCACTCTTAGAGACCGCTGCGTGCATACGTGAGTCGGAGAGTAAGGCTCGCGACACTTGTAACACAGGCCTCATGCCCTCAAGTCCAAATAATCTGAATGAGACATCTGCTTATACGGTCGAGGTCGAGATGAATTGGATGACCCCACCGAGTTCGTTGGTTGTCGTGACCAAGATTCCGATCGAGGGGGTTTTTGTGCCCCGGGATCGCGAGCCGTAGATTGAAACGAGGATGCCTGCTGTGTTGATGGATGGGTCCTGTTGAAACCGGATTGTGGTGAAGTTCGAGACCCCCTCGTTTGGGAAGGACAGGGCGAGTACGCCCTGAACGTTGTCGTTGAAGTTCTGTTCGAATATGTGGGTTTTAAGGCATCTACCTCTCTTTCTATCTCTCGTGCCAGATGCATGGTGGCACTGATTTCCTCTGCATCCTTAGATCGAATGCGCAAGCGTATGTCCTCTCGTAGCCCATTCAAGAATAACCCCAATACGACTGAATCGGAAAGATTAGTGACCGCAGACAGCCTTGTGATGAATTCATCCACATATTCGTCAACTGTGGTTGTTTGACGTGTTGCCGCCAATGCCTCGTAGGGATTGGTTCGGGGATCGTCCCCGTATCGTTTCAAAAGCTCCTCTGTCAGTTTATCCCACGTCAAATTTGGAAACCTGTTCATCGTCTATTGCAGCCAATGGAGCGCATTCCTGTCCATAGCAATCAACGCTAAATCCACCTTCCTATTCTCCGGAGTATTGTGCACCATGAAGAATTGTTTGACCCGTGATAGCCAAGCGGAAGGATTCTCCCCTGTGAAAACCGGCAGATCTTGTTTTGGAAGTGTCGAGGCGGGTGGCGTTACCACCGGTTGTTGTTCCGCTGGAGTCTAGACGGGTCGCAAGGTTGCACACGCTGGAGACTCTCCTTCTGTCGTCCCTTTTCCCTTTGCGATCACAGATATGGCGGCTTGAATTTCCACCAAGCAAGATCGCATTGCGTGCATATCATTCTGCATTTGATCGACTCTCTCGACAAGGGATGCTTGGCCATCGGCCATTGACGCTACTCCCTTCTCCAACGTCACCACAACAGTTTCCAATACTTCGATACGTGCTTCGCTTCTCGTCGTCATGATCCGGCAGGTCGGACCAATTTGTTAGAGACAAGAGAGTAGCGCAATCGAAATAACGTAGAAAACCCAACGGAAGAAACCTCCATCCAGCCAAACGGCTCAAATAAGATGTTCAATAATAATTCTCATCCAAAAACGGCCCTACTACTTATTCTACTAAAAAAAGAAAGAAAGCCCATGGGACACAGCCCACGATCCAAAATAATCCAAAATACACAAGGAAGGATAATAATGAAAAATTAAACAATTGCCAAATCAATCCAGAGAATTTGCCAGCTCCTCAATTGCTCAACTGCGAGCCTCTTCTGCTTTGTCATGCTTGCCCTGCTTCCGACGATACGTAACACGTTGAATCCATGGTAGTTATATATTCTCTTCTCTAACAGGAAAGTAGAACATTTTACCCTTTTTCAAACTCATTATCAACCCAAATCTTAGATTAGCCAACTCTATAGACATCCCTCATATGTTGTATCCATAATGCATGATAAACACAAAGTAGAATTTTAATCATGTACGTAATTTATGACTGACTTTCAGGGAGTGAAGAATGCCAATAACGAAGCACAACAAAGGTACAACACAACTTTTTTGGAAAGAAAAATGAACTTATACGTACATGCCAGACTGCGCTCACAGTTTGGGTTGCCAGCAACTGGAAGAAGCCTGGTTTCTTTCCTTTCTGAATCAGCCTCTCATAGACATCTTAACAAAATAACAATAATTAGATTGACATAGATTTATCATTTTTATGATTAATTTTCATTCATAGCAACCTTCACTAGAAAGTATTATAACAAATAGAAAAACCTCACGAATAAATTCATACATAGTGAAGGTCATGTGTTCAATGATAATGCAAGCAGCATGAATAACAGCATATAAAAAAATAATTTCTCAAATTTGGAAACCACACTTAGAAGTTTTACCCATGAAACTCATTAAAATGCACCAACCACCATCAACGCATATAAAACTAACTTTATGGACTAGAAGAGTACGTTTTTTAGAGCAAATATGACTTACAGTGCCTAAGCCAGGTGCTGACTTGAATATTCCATATAGTGGTATTTGCACAACACTCTTAGCCAACTCATACCCTAATATATCAACATTTTTTGCGCGGTCCCATCGCGGTTTGGGTGGGTTAGAGTCTGTCCAGCCACTGAATCCAAGGCCAGAAATAATAATAGAAGCTTCTGTACTGGTAGCCTAGTCGTTTCCAGAAGCCATATTCTTGGTACACTGGTTCTGTGAATCGTGAAAGTGGGAAATGTGGTACGAGATACAGATACAAACCCATACACATGGAAGCTTGCAGAAGAGCCCTAAAAGTTGCCCGATAAGGAGATGGAGACAATCCCTTTGTAGGCTACCAGGTCTATCACAGAGAATATCGAAGCTGAATTAATAGCAATCACAGAAATGAATAGTATCTTCAGAAGCATTATATAAGAATATAAAAATAGTACCCCTTTCCTCTCAGTCCATTCTAGATAATCTTTTATTTCATATACCGGACCGGCAAAGTGACTTCCACAACAGAGACAGTAACCAAAGTACTCCAGTAAGGATGGCAGCTTGAGCAATCGGTATTTCTTTTGAGCCTCTCGTAAACCTTCCTCTTTTAGTAATCCATCATTGTAATTAATGACGCATGATATAATTTTTAAGGTTATCACCATCAGAGCTCCTGTAAATTGGGAACACTGAGAATGTAAATGAGGTTTCAGCTAGATTATGAGATTTCATAGCCACAAGAAACATTTCACTTTAGCTGTTTTGTAGAATAAACAAGCTGATATATCACAGGATCTTTTATTTCAGAGGAAGAAGGTTAAATAGTCTACACAATGACTGACAAAGCAAAGTAGATGTGCAAGTTTCACTTTTGAAATCTATTTTGATAGATCTATGGGCATCAGATAGTAAAAAAAGAAAGAAATAATAGAAACGGCATTCACAACATGATCGATCACCACACACAAGTTCTTAGAGAACACAATCTATGAGAAATTAGTTTCAATTATTTAAACAAATTGAAGTAAGTCTTACAGAATTGGGACAATGCGGTATATACAATGGCAGACATCTATAAGTGATGTGCTGTTTATCTAGCGACGGAGCTTATGTTATTTATTTCTTCTTTTAAAAATAGAATTAGATATGAGAAAAAGATACATCAAGAATTCATCAAATGATACTTTGTTTGCAAAGTACACTAAACAACTAAAAACTAGTCTGTGAGAATGACTAATGATCTGAATTTGAAGAAACTGCAAAAGAAAATCAAGTGAAAAAGGTTGTTGAGCAGCCATTACTGAGAATAAAAATATAATAGAGATTATATAAAATGAAAAAGAAAAATGTATACACATCATTTTATATGTAGATATAAGATCTTAGGTAGGGGCATGCTAATCCTAATGCATACTAGAGTTGTTTGGCTCAGTTTAACTTTCTGAAAACAGTCGGCACATAAAGAAAGGGTCAAAGTAGATTGCGTGCAATTTGCTTATGTACATTAATACATACATGTCTATAGCATGTCTCTAACCATGGAATTGGAAACCACTTTTGTGCTTGAGAGAATTTGTCTGTTTGTGGATTAGAGTTCCACAACTGAAGATAAGAATCATCAAGAATATAGCGAAACTCTAGTACATCAAATAAAGTTAAGAATAATATTGAATGAGATGATGCTAACCTGTAGCATCTATACCTCCTTCCTTCCATGCATCACCACTCATATAGTATACATGGCTACACATGTACACCAATAGTAAAAAATAGAACACTTTAGTCATTGTGACGTAATCTCCATGTACACAAACAGTATGGAATATAGTTTTCCAATGGAACAAATAAAAAGATTTTGGGCAAAATACCTACTAGTAAACACAGAATCAAAATCCAATTTTAAGATGTGAAATGAATGACAGTCCCAAATATAAATAACATATTTTCTCAGTTACCACTACCAAATTTGTCACGCCCCAAAATCTTTTCATATTTTATCAGAGTTTCACATGGACATGAAGAGAGAAAAAGCAAGGGACACATATCACAATCAGAAAGAAATAGTAGGAGACGACAGAAGAAAGAGGTAAGGGACGAAGTGAATCTTTCACTTAACAACAATCGGCCTCTATCGATAGCAATCGGTCTCACTACCGATTATTACAACATAACTTAGCAGCGGAAAACATCTTCAGGATCTTATACAAAGAAGAAGAACAGTTAACATTTTACAAAACGTGGAACATCGTTTCACATAGCTTTAGAAAACAAAAATCAGAAAAAGACATAGCTGATAAAGCACCCCTCTCTCTGCGCATCGTGATTTTCTCCATCACCTGTAGTGTGAGTACAGAATAGGGGGTGAGTGCGTGGAATACACTCTTGGGGATAACATCCGCATCTTATAACAATCGACATATATATTATTTCGGAAATAGTAACACTCAGTCACGTTGTCACAGTATTTTTCATGAACACAAAATCATAACATGTGATCGCCACATTTAGTATTCCTCAATCATACTTGGAAATAGGGAAAACTGTAGACAGTTAAAGAGTTATAAATTACTCCCACCTCGTTCGGTGGTTACCACGTGAGTCGCTAGTATCAAACGTCTGATATCACAAGCTCAATCCAACAAATAGCCTACACAAGTTATGGTGTTCTTAGATCCTTAATAATATATAATTAAAGCGGTAAAAGTCTCCGGCGGAGAAACGGTCTTTAAAGACACGACAAATCGAGAGATCTAAAGATTGAGATTGAGGAGACGGGGTGAAAGTTCAGTTTAATAGGTTGAGAAGATAGGAAATGAAATTTAGGTCACGACGGAAAAAGAATGAGCTCGATCGGAGTTCAAATGAGCTCAAATGGAGCATTTTAGGTTCAGGGGTATTTTGGTAATTTTGGTCAAAGGGTTGACTTTGACGGGCCCACGGACCCCGGTCAACAACGTCTCAAAAAAGACGAGCGATGGAAAAAACGGGGTTCGGATCGAAAATAGGGCGTTGCGTGCGCATCGGCACGCGCGAACCCGGCACCGGGTGAAAAACCCGGGTGCTAGGCATCACCCTCGACCAGCTGCCGAGTTTTCTCGGCAGCTCCTCTCCCGGTGCTCCCGGCGCCGGGCCTGACCAACATGCCACCTTCCCGGCGCCACCCGGTGCGGTGGCGCCATCCTCCGCCGCCGCCACCTAGTTCGTCGGATACCTCGCACCGCCGGCTACCACCTCCGGCCATCCCTCGTCGGATTTCGGCGGTGAATAGTATCCAAAATCGCGGCGCAAAACCCTTCGATACCCTGATTTTTTCCAAAATCCAATCCCAACCAAAACTTCCGGCCGGCGACTCTAGTCGCCAGCGACCACTCCCAAACCCTCCGTCGGTGACCCCCCGTCGCCGACAACCTTTCTCGGCCAGTCCAAACCCTAGCAACAACCAAGCTCACCCACGCTCAACACACACACTCATACGCATATACACACACTCACTGACTTGGCCAGCGGCCACCTGCCGCCGGCCACCACCCTCCACCCACCAGACATACTGGTCGGCGACCTCCAGTCGCCGGCCGCCACCTGCTGGCCGCGCACACACACACAGAGGCATACACACACACGCATGATAGAACACACACACACTGTCCTTGCTTGGCCGCCGGCCACCACCCCTGGGCCCTCGCCGGCGACCTCCCGTCGTCGGCCCACCGTTCACACACAACGGCGCCACCATGCGCCGCCCCAACAGCTTGCAACACACACACACACTACAACACCTCAACTCACACACACACATGCACGATCATGCATATACACCACTATCCTTCTCCGGCGCCGGCCCTCCAGCACGGTGCCCTTACCTCCGGCGAGAAGAGAGAGAAAAACAGAGGAGAGAGAGAAGGTGGTGCAAGGGTTAGGATTAGGGTTTCAAGGCTGTTTTTCGCCGTTTTCCGGCGAACGAGAAATTTAAATTAAATTCCGAGACCTATCCTAGATTCGTCGCGTCGAGATGAACGTCATGTGCGAAAATCGGCCGAATCCGACAACGTTGGATTTTCCGGCCACCGGCCGGCGGCGGCTCTGGCGACGGCCCACCGGAGACAGAAAATCGGAAAGAGAGAGAGAGGAGAGAGAGATTTACGTGTTTTCGGCGCGTTCGGTTCGTTCGTCAAAACGGTGAAATATGAATTGGGGAAGACCCTATTTATAGAAATCCGGAAAGTTACTATTCATCCAAAATATCTCAATTCACTGTTCATCGGTTGAAAATTCTCCGTTTACTATTCACCGGAAAAATATCTCGTTTTACTATTCATCGTAAATATCTTCCGATATTCCAAAACTTCGGGTTTTGCCCTTTTCGTTGCCGCTTGAGCTATGGGTCTCCGATTAACCCCTGATTCATTTCTATCTTCTCGTTTTCTTGATACGCATCTAATGGTATGTAAATATTCTATATATCATGCCCAAGAAAATTATCCGCCCAAAACACACATTAAACACGTATCTGAAACGTATGTAATTAATTAAACAGTCCAAAACAATACGCACGTAATTATTAAGTCATGTGTTTAATATTTAATTAATCAATTATGCTCGTTTTTTATCTGGGGCGATACAAAATTAACAAATTTTTAGGAAATGCATAGCTTAGATATCCAATCTTAAGATGTGAAATGAATGTCAGTCCTAAATATAAGTAACATTTTTTCTCAGTTGCCGCTACCAAATTAAGGAATTTTTTGGAAATATATAGATTAAATACCAAGTAACAAATCCAAGTAACAAAACCAGTGCTCAAGTGCAGCTATTTCTTATTTGGTACTGAAATTTAATACATCGGCTCAAAGGACCATATCTCAGCATCGGCTCAAAGGACCATATCTCAGTTTTCAGGACCTAAGTCATAATTTCTGAGTCCATCACTCCAGATGTCTAGACATGGGAATATCATTACTTGTCACTTGAAGTAGGTCTAATACATGACGAGTTGCCAGTTCTACCTAAGACCTAAGACTGCCACCAAATGTAGACAATAGATGAAAGGGGTAATATGAATATTGAATTTCATTCTTGTTTGAGAAATCGTGAAACCATGTAAGATCCGGCGAAACTTTTGAATTTCTGATCACATGCTTCCTTGGATCCCCAAACATGCCAAACTATGTAATCAAGTTCATCTGTTTTTACTCTTGGAATTCCCTTCTTTACTTGTTAATTACTATGCAGAGATATTAACTCATAAAATTCTCTTAATTGCCATAAAACCCATTACTATGTGCTCCTTTTGCAAGGAGAACACGCATATTTCTCCCGTACTGACAGCCTATTATGACTGAAATTTGCAGTTCAAGAGAATTCAATTGCATGTGAAGCAATATTCAAGAATAACTATTAACTTGTTCATTTAAAACTCTCAGGGGGCACCAAAAAAAAAAAAAACAGGGTAGAAGACTGAATAAAGCAACAAATGTAAAACCACATGCATTTGAACATGGAAAAATATATATATTAGTAATCACATCTGTAACAGGGATCATCTTTCCATGACCCCTTAAACTGGAATATAAAAATAAAAATGAATCTGAATTGCCTTAGTCATTGAAAAACAATCAAATCACCAATTATCTACTTCCCACGCTTTAGCAAAAAATCATACTTCACAAAAATAAATAAATAAATAAAACGAAAAGAAAATAATCTCCGCTAAAAAAATTCAAAAAAGAACATCCATAGTGAAACACACAATGCAGGCAAAAGATACGATGCTTGAAGCCAATGCAACTACAGATGAAGATATCGAAATTACTAAAAAAAAAATAATAATAATAATAATAATAAAAGGCAAAGCAAAACGCACAATCCAATGAGGTATCAGAAGGCGAGGGAGAAAGTAATGATCCCACAATACTTCCGGCAAAGAGCCATGGATGCGTATCCTAGAAGCATAGGCACAATGAAATGCAAATTCGACGAGAATCCAAAAGAGAGGTACGAGAGCAGGGCTCCGGTTGCGGCGGCGTAGAAGTGGCGCACCGCCGGGCCCCCTGGAAGAAGGCGGTGAAAGAAGCTGACGGGGATTGTGGCGGCGAAGCAGAGTAGGAAGCGGAGCACGGCACGGATACTCCAATAGCAGAGGCCATGGAATCCATCTCCATGGAAACTGTAGTGGTGAATCTGAGTTCAGGAGCTGCAATGCTTCTATGGTAGACTTGCTTCTCGATCAATGTGTAGAAGACAATGGAATTTGAATATTTAACTAATTCTCTTCCAAATTGGTGGAATCGCGTAACTATGGTCAGTGGGTAGGTTAGGCCAACAACACATTAATACACAATGCAACTTAGTATCTTGCGTGTGATTATCATGCTGATATTATTTTGTGAAATTGGTTGGATCGATCCGATCAAAGTAGAATTATCAAAACGGATTAGAAATGTTGGACAGACTCGTCCCGTTGTAGAAAAACAATTGGATGGATTGAGTAACTAAAAAACCACAAGAGTACAGACCAAACTAATTTGCGGTGGTTTGGGCTTTAGTACTACAGTGGACTAATTGATTGTTCGCCTCTATTTTATTTTCATTTTTTACATTGAAAATATAAATGATAAATAAATAATGATAAAAAAGAAGTATTATATGAGTCATTTATTTATATAAATGAAGAAAATGTAATGAAAGAACTATATTTTTAAGATTGGTGTTGTATATTATATGTAATTATGTGTCTTAGTAATATGAATATATATGTTCAATCCTACTAACTTATCTATGGTGAGCACATATTAATGTGTCACTGTTTATGTTTCACAAATCTAGTTCAACTATTAATTTCACATCACATTTTATATCATATCAATATTTATACATAAGTAGTAGGCATATTAAAATATGCTCACGGTGGATATGTGGGCATTATTTTATATATCTTATGTACAGTGAAACCTCGATAAATGAATGTTCGATAAACGAATAACCTCAACAAATGAATAATTTTCTTCGGTCCCGACTTGGGCCAATGAGGTAAATGAATAACCTCGCTAAATGCATTAATGAAATTTTTTTTTTGAATTCTTAAAGGCCCTATGTAAATATAAATGAATAATCATTAAAATACATAAGATATATATATATATATGTATAAATACCCTAAAAAACATGTGTTTCAATAAACAAATACTAAAGATCATTTCTTAACAAAAAATAAAATATTGAGCAAGATATAGTAGAATGAATGATTTACCAAATCAAAACTTTAGAACTATATTTATAGTGTAGGTTAGATACATTTTGTTAGTCTTTTAGTATTCCATACATAAAATTTTACTAATGGTGCATTTAGTCTATATACATATATGGTGCATGTATTTCTAATGTTGACTCTAAGTATTCCATACATAAAATCTTATTAGTTAATGATACATGTACCTAGTCTATATACGTATATGGTGCATGTATTCCAAATATAGACTCTAAATATTTCATTCATAGAATCTTATAGATACATGGTGCATGTACATGTAAAATAATTGTAATGATAAAAAAATATATATAAAAATACCCTTTAAATGAATAAAAATTCGATAAATGAATAAATTATTCATTTATCGATAAATAAATAATTTCGCTAAATAAATATATTTTTCTAGTTCCAAGGGTATTCATTTATAGAGGTTTCACTGTATATACTTTTTTTTCTTTTAAAAAATAGTAAAAATATAAATAAAAATTTTGATTGGATTAGACGGTCGATTAGTGGGTTGAGTTGGGTTGGAATTCTGGTAACCCACTCCAAATGGTGATGTCGATCAACGATCAGTCAGCAAAGACTTGAAGTCAACTAATATAACAAGTAACAATTTTATGTGTATCAAGTAATAGTTTTGTATGTATCATGTAATACTTTCACAAAGTATTACATGATGACTATTACTTGATATATATATAAAAGTATTTCATAATACACACAAAAATAATACATTATGAGGATAAAAGTATTACTTGTCAAATTAAAGGTTCTCAAGTTAATCATTGATTTAACGTTATGAAACCAAAAGTATTATCGATACACATAAAAATATTATTTATACAAACAAAAGTACTACATAGTATTACTTAGCGAATTATAATTTTTAAAAAATATTACATGATACATACGAAAGTATTACATGAATAAAAGTATTATTTGTGATTTTTTTTCAAATTAATCATAAATTTAGAATATTAGAACCAAAGGTAATATACCAGATATGTATACAAATATTAAGGGTATGTTTGGATTGGGATGTGCCCATCTGGATTTGGGATGGGTAAAATCTCAATCCTTATTTGTTGTGGGATGTGGGTGGATTTGCAAATCCTATCTACATCCTACTTTTTTTACAACTCCCAATAAAAATATATACTTTTTTATAATTCCCAAAAAAAAAAATCTACTTTTTATATGATTTACAATGTGATGATGACATCTTAACTATAATCATACCCTATAAAATCCCAAAACCAACACAAGATTTTCAAAATCTACAT
Source organism: Scutellaria minor (assembly GCA_954870855.1). NCBI lineage: Eukaryota > Viridiplantae > Streptophyta > Magnoliopsida > Lamiales > Lamiaceae > Scutellaria > Scutellaria minor. The sequence continues at coordinate 11,665,158 of OX940733.1, forward strand.
TTTTACAAAATTCACTCAAATCTCAAATCTCGACTTGCAAAATCCACCTTCACCCCAGTCCAAACATACCCTTAATTACTCATAAAAGTATTATTTGATACACACAAAAGTATTACACAATAATATATATGAAATTATAATTTTCAAAGTATTACACGTTATAAAAATATTACCTTACGTGTGTGTTGACTGTATTGACCAAGCGAAATCGATCTATTTTACGAATAATTGATAAAGAAAAATAGTTATCATATTTCTTTTATGAATTACAGTGAAATTATTTATGTGGTGATTAAAATATTATATTTTATATAACAAGGACTTTAATAATTAGTAGATTAGTATAGCATATTAGAATATTAGAATAGATATAGAATTTTAGAATTTAAATTAATTTTAATTAAGATAAAGAAAATAAATGTAATACTTGAGTTTATTAGGAGTCCAACTTTTATCTCCTAAAAGATAGGGAATCCAAACTCTAGATAGATAGGTGTGGTTAAACCTAGATTAATCAAAAAGAAGAAGAAGAGAAAAAAAGGGGAAAAAAAAAAAGGAGAACTTTTCCATAAAACTTGAAGTTTGAGTTGCCGCCCCCTACATTACTCTACTAATTAATTCTTTAGTTGTGTAATGAGGGACCATAACTTTAATTTCTAATAAAATAATTATAGGGTAAAATATTAGGGACAGGGGCGGATCCAAGATTTAATAGTGAGGTGGGTTGAAAAGTAAACACTTCGACACATTAAAAATTATACATAACAAAATATTTCAATATTCACTTAAGTTGTGTCTCACGAGAAATATGCTGAAGGCTTAAACTTAAGTTTGTACAAGACTATAACCATATGAAAATAGAAATTTAATAACTAACTACTAATTCAAAGTAAAGTGTTAAATTCAATTCTAGCTTGCACCTTAAATTAAATAAAGTGGTATGGATAGTCGTATGTTGATTTAATAACTAATTAATTATATGAATTATTTTAATTGAATTCAAATTTTGCTGACCTATTTAAATTCAAAGTTCAAACCAAATCTTAATATAATTGAAAACACTAATTGAATAACTAGCTAAATTATTAATGAATTCGAAAGATATAACAAATTAAAAATATATTATTCATGCATATTTCAAGACACAAATATATGAGAGTCATAGTACATTAACATATTTCATAAAAATATTAAATGAATTACAAAAAAAAAAAAAATTACCTTTATTATTGTGATGGAAGATTTCAAAGAACTCATATCTAAAATTTCAAGAAAGTTGAATTTTGTTGTTGATGAAGATTCCCCATGTCTCCCAATATTTATATTTTATGTTTGAAAAAAAAAAGATCTAAACATAATTTATAAATTTGAGGGTGGGATTTTACTTTATAATAGACTAATGTTATTTTTGGATTGAGTTCACTTAAAATATAACATCAAGAAAAAAAAATTGGGCTTGCACTGAGCTCCAACCTAGTGTTGCCTTAACATAGAACCGCCCATGATTAGGGATAGATTTTAGGTAATTTTTGGCCTTGTAGGTTTATTCTTGTTATATATGACGTCAAGATTTGAATTACAAAAGATCATTACATGTAGCTATGTGTAATTAATTAAGAAATTTTGGGGTCGGCCATAGTGATTTTGTTTTGTAAATTTCAAATTTATTAATTTTATTTGAAGTTTTAAGTGCTAAAACAGTAGCAAGTTAATAACATTTGAACCATAATTATAGTAGTGGTGGATCCAAAAAAATTTAAACGAGGGTAGAATTAATAGATAATAGAAACAATTTGCACTTAAATATTTTTTAAAATTTAAAGACGTACAACCAAAATGAGCATATAATTAAGATATTACATAAAATTCAAGTAAAATTTGAATTCATTATATATTTAAAAAACATGGTTTTTCTCAAAACAATTGTTTCCGTTTTTTTTTTCTCTCTGACAACAATTACTAATTGATAATTTCTTTTTTTTTTGTGCAGTTTTATTTTAGGCGTTTCTCAAAATGTGTTGTTAAAAGTCAACTGCAATATATTTGATTTATATTTTGCCAATATTCAGTTAATAAGTGTAGCATATTTGACTAGATTTCCTCTTTCAAATAGGAATTTTAAGATAATTGATAAACTTTTAAATTACTAAGTCATAAATGATTTATTCTTTTACGGTAGAAATAGTTTTTTGGTACGTTTAAAAAGATAGGTTTGTGTTTTAAAAGAAATTGGATCCCCTGGGGCCAAAAACCCAGCAGCACATGCTGGGCAAATCAGATCTTCTGCACCATATATATCCATGTACCACGCGTGTACCACATCCCACAAACCCAGCAGCTCATGTTGCGCAAATTAGATCATCTGTACCATATATCCATGTACTGTCACACCCCAAAATCTTTTGGTAAAAATATCAGAGTTTTTTCTTTTTGGGCGTGAAGAAAGAAAGGGGAAAAAGGCGTACATGATATAAAATAGAAAGAAAAAGGAGAGGACAAGAAGAGGTACACTCACAACATCGGATACAACCGATAAAATAGAGTTTGAAACCTTACGCAGCGGAAAAACATCAGGATCTTTTACAAAGAAGGATAAATACAGTTTTCTTTTACAAACGAACAACATATCTTTAAAAAGATAAATCTGGAAGACGGACACAACTGATAGGGCACCCCTCTCTCTACGCCTCAAGATTCTCTTCTTCTCCTGTAGTATGAGTACAGAATAGGGGTGAGTGCGTTGAATACACTCGTGGGGATATTTTCCAAAGTTTTAACATTGTCAAGCCGATCACGTATTAAACAGATATAATAATTCAGCACTTAAACACATCACATATTATACAAAATACATAACTCAATTCATAAACGGACACAGAACTCATGACTCACAAATGGACTCGCAGCCCAATGGACACTCCGCTGACTTTCTAATGGACATGCAGCCCAATTGACACTAAGCCCACTGGACACTCAACCCAAACCTATCACACCATCGTAAAATAAACACAATATATAAACACAGCACGTAGGGTTCAACAATTCCAATATCACATAGGGAAAACAGTAAACACATAGAGTTTAGAAGTTACCCCCACCTCGTTCGGTGGTTACCACGTGAGTAGCGAGTTCCAAAGTCTCGTGTCTCAAACCTCGTGCCTCAAAGTTCAATCCAACTGATAGCCTACATACGTTACAGTATTCTTAGATCCTTAATAACGTATAAATAAAGCTATAAACGTTGCCGGCGGAAAAATGATCGTTAACGACGCGGCGGATCGAGAGATCTAAAGATTGGGATTGAGGAGACAAGGGTGAAAGTTTAGTTTAATAGGCTGAGATGAAAGAGGGTGAGATTTGGGTCGCAACAAAAAAAGAATGAGCTCAATCGGAGTTAAAACGAGCTCGAACGGAGCGTTTTAAGATTGAGGGGTATTTCACGGTGTCTGCCCTACCGCGCACGGTCATTCACTCCCGGGCACGACCGTGCGCGATCATCCAGTAGCTCCTCCCAGCGTGCGCACGACCGTGTGCGCCCGTGCGCGCCCGTGCGCGACCGTGCACCTGCAAACACCACTTTTACCGGTGACCTTCCGTCACCGGCCACCACCTCCAGGTCCGCCGGAAACCGTGCACCATCGGCTACCACCTCCGGCCATCCCTCGCCGGATTCCGGCATGAATAGTGCCTGAAAAATACGCCGCAAAATCCTTCGATGTCACGTATACAAAAACCAACACCTACCAACCAAACTTCGGCCGGCGACTTCCAGCCACCGGTGACCACCCTCCTGCCACCTGAAACACCGGTCGGCGACCCCCCATTGCCGGCGACCTTCTCCAGCCATCCCCAACATACATACAACCTATATATATACATATATGACACACACACGGTTACACACCCACATACACTACCAATCTTGGCCGGCGACCACCTGTCGCTGGCAACCATTCCCAGACCCTCACCGACGACCTCCCGTCGCCGACCCACCGTTCCCACACAGCGGCGCCACCATGCGCCGCCCCAACAGTACGCAATAACTCACACACACTAACACACCCTCAAACACACACACATGCACGTTATATATATATATACACTCACTGTCCATCTCCGGCGCCGCCACCCACGGTATCGCTGGCCCTCCAGCTCGGCACCCTTACCTCCGGCAAACCTCCGGTAGCTTCTCCGGCAAGTTAGAGTAAGAAAACAGTAAGAGAGAGAAAAGGTGGCCAAAGCTAGGGTTTAGGTTTTCAAGGCTGTTTTTCGCCGTTTTTCGGCGAATGAGAAATTAGAATTGAAATCCGAGACCTGTTCTAGACTCATCTCGTCGAGACCTACATCGTGTACAAAAATCGGCCGAAACCGACAACGTTGAATTTTTCCGGCCACCGGCGGTGGCGCGCCGGAAACAGAAAACTGGAAAGAAAGAGAGAGGAGAGAGAGACTTACGTGTTTTCATCGCTTTTGGCTCGTTCGGAAAAAAAACGATGATTTTCGAATCGAAACCACTCCTATTTATAGAAATCCGGAAATCACTATTCACCGAAAATATCTTCATTACTATTCACGTAAATATCTTCGTTTTACTATTCACCGAAAATATCTTCCGGTTTCCCGAAACTTCGGGTATTGCCCTTTTCGTCGCTGTTTAAGCTACGGGTCTCCGATTGACCCATAGTTCGTTTCTATCTTCTCATCTTCTCGATACGCATCTAATGGTATAAGAATATTCTATATACCATGTTCAATAAAATTACTCATCTAAAGCGTACATTAAACACGTGTCTGAAACGCACGTAATAAATTAAACAGTCAAAATAAACACACATACTTATTAAGTCATGTGTTAAATATTTAATTAATCAATTATGCTCGTTTTGATCTGGGGCGCTACATGTACCATGCGTGTACCACATCCCAAAACACGTTATATTGATTTTTCAAATTAAAAGCGGTTACAAATCTTTACAAATTAAAAGAAAAAGAAAAACAAAAGAAGTGAAAAAGAAAAAGAAAAAAAAAGAAAAAATAACAAAACAACGGCGTATGTACCACAACATGAAGTGCTGGGTTTTTGCCCCAGCAGGGGATCCATATCCATTTTAAAAAAAACAGGTTTAAAAGTTTTTGATATTTTCTCACATTTCCTCGAATTTCCAAAATTCGTGATTATGGAAATCACTCATATTATTGATATTTTCTCGATTTTCTTGATATTGGCTTGGATTTATACTTTCAATTTAAGGATATATGTTGCTTCTGACACACCCTTTTTTTCTTTCTGCAAAACTTCATCATGATTTTCCAAACATTGGCCATGTTTTCCAGATTTTCCGTTAGGCTCTTGGATTGGGAATAGTTGTTTCAGTAATGGGAGATGATGAAGAGACCTTCCTACCAGGCTCTAAATTGTGGATGATTATTCGATTTTTTAGGTCAGAACATGGTTGGAGTCCATGATTCTTGGATTGGGAGTAATTGTTTCGGTAATGAGAGATGAAGAAACCTTCCTACAGGCTTGTGAAAGGCTGACTACGGTGGTTTTGAAACTTCATAAGATGAAGTTGGTTCCACAAAACGCCAATGTCATGATGATGCTATTTACCAAAAAAAAGAATAATTTTGTATATTAATCCTTCTGACTTCTATGCAGTACATATATATACTTAACATGCTTAGGCCTAAACCCACAAACACACACACGGCCGAACACACACATACGACCCATATATATACAATAATAATCCCAATATCCTCCCTCAAGTTGGAGCATGCAAATCACAAATGCCTAACTTGCGAAGTAACTCAAATTGCCGTTTTCCCAAAGCATTTGTGAAGATATCCGCCAACTGTCCATCCGTAGGTACGTGAGAAGAAGAAATTGTTCCATCAAGAAGCGCATCCCTCAAGAAATGACAATCAACCTCAATATGTTTCGTTCGCTCATGAAAAACAAGATTCTGAGCAAGATATAAAGCAGACTGACTATTGCAATACAACTGCATAGCCTGAGGATGCTACACGCTAAGGCTATCCAACAAGCCTTTAAGCCATTTTAACTCACAGGTCATGGCCGGCATGGACCGGTATTCGGCCTCCGCCGAAGAATGTGAAACCGTCACCTGTTTCTTGGTTTTCCATGAAACCGGAGAATCCCCAAGAAAAACAATCCAATCGGAAATAGAGCGACATGTAAGAGGACAACTAGCCCAATCCGAATCACACCACCCGACAAGTCGTAAGTCACAATCAGAACGTAGAAGAATACCCTAACCAGGGTTACCCTTCAAATACCGTACAACACGCAGAACTGCATCCAAGTGCTCCTGACGCGGGTCATGCAAAAATTGGGATAAAATATGAACTGAATAAGCTAAGAAAAGATATATAAGTCGGCCCACCAAACACCGATATACCTCCCTATCAGCCAATAAGGGACTCGTGGAATGAGCAAACTTGTGGTTCAGCTCTATAGGAAAACCCGCCGGCTTCGCGCCAAGAAACCCCACCTCAGAGATAATATCTAAAGTGTACTTTTGTTGACACAGAAAGATTCCATCCGCACTACGAGCAACCTCAACACTAAGAAAATACTTTAAACCCCCCAAATCTTTCATGTGAAAACAAGTACTCAAATACTTTTTAAACACACTAAGAGTAGTAGAATCGTTCCCAGAAATGATCAAATCATCCACATAAACAAGAACAGTAATCTGAATAACACCCTGACGAAAAGTAAAAAGTGAATAATCAAAATACGACTGTTGAAAACTATATTGTTTCAGCGAAGCCGCCAGTTTGGCAAACCAACACTACGAAGCCTGCTTCAATCCATAAAGTGATTTTCGAAGTCTGCACACCTGATTAGGTCGTGTAGCTTTGAATCCAGGAGGTAATTTCATGTATACTTCATCTATAAGATCTCTGTGCAGAAAAGCATTGTGAACATCCATCTGATGTAATTCTCAATTCTTTGTTGCAGCTACGGCCAGAAAAGCACGAATAGTAACCATTTTTGCCACGGGCGTGAAAGTGTCTGTGTAATCGATCCTTGCAACCTGATGAGTACCAAACACCACCAAACGGGCTTTAAGATGTTCGACACTACCATCAGAATTAAATTTCACCTTATACACCCATCGACTGTCCAAAGTCCGTTTCCCAGGAGGCAAATCCTCCATAGTCCACGTACCATTATCCTCCAATGCTCGAATATCCTGTTGCATCACCTCACGCCAACCGGGGTCCTTCACAACCTCTCGAAATGACTGAGGTTCCACACTTGCTATCATTGCTGCAAGAAAATTTCTATGGTCAATAGAAAAATGGTCACAATTCACAAAATGTGTTAAAGGATAAGATGTACCTGAGGAGTGATTCGGAGTCGATGAACATTGGGAAGGAGGACAAGGACTCAACTTTCGTATTGTATTTGTAACAAAATCACTGCGTGTCACTGATGGAGTCTTATTTCACATACCACGCCCCAAAACCACCTCTTCGACTATATCTTGCAACCCAACATTCCCCTCTCAATCCTCCACCAACTCCCTAGTATCACCATCATCCACCACCGCCACAGCAGAGTCCCCACCAACAGCAATATATGTCGCTACGTCTATCGTCGCCACACCAAACACCACACCCGAATCTAGAAAAACAACATCCTTATAAACAGTAGGTAGAGTCACACGTGTGTCATTACCATTTGTTTCTTCTCGAGAAATATATGGAAAATCAGTCTCATAGAATTTCACATCCCTTGAAATGAAAAAGTCACCAGTTTCAAGATCATAAAGTTTCCAACCTTTCTTGGTATGAGGATACCCCAAAAAAAACACACTTACAACTTTGACTATCAAATTTATCTGTTTTAGCTTTTTGTTTATGAGCAAAACACAAGCTCCAAAAAACACGTAACTCAGCATAGGACGGAGGCGTCCTAAACAACAATTCATATGGAGTTTTAAAATCAAGAAGAGCAGACGGAGTTCTATTGATCAAATACCCAGCACCCAAAATACACTCACCCCAAAAATCAATAGGCAAATTTTCTTGAAAATGTAAAGCTCTCGCCACATTCAAAATATGGCGATGTTTGCGTTCAACCCTACTGTTCTGCTGGGGCATACCAACACAAGAAGTTTGAAACAAAATCCCATTCGTAGTAAAGTAATTCAACATGCAATTAAATTCAGTACCATTATCACTCCTAACCGTCTGAACTTTAGCACTAAATTGTCTCTCAACCATAGAGAAAAACGATAAGAACATGTGAGAAACCTCAGTTTTATCAACTAATAAAAACACCCACACAACGTGGGAAAAATCATTCACAATCATAAAAAAACAAGCACCACAAGAAGAAGGGGTATGATAAGGCCCCCAAATATCATAATGTATTAATTCAAAAATTCTAGATGTTTTATATGTACTAACAGAAAAACTATCTCTAGTCTGCTTAGCCTGATGACACACATCACAGGCCTTTATAACTGGACTAGTCGAACCACTGATAACCGGAAGAGACTGTACTACTCTATTAGAAAGATGCCTAAGTCATTGATGCCATAAATCCACAGAAGCCAACCCATGCACCGCCAAAGCTTGAGTCGTAGGTACAATACGAAAGTAGTAGAGTCCATCTCGTCGTTCACCTGCTCCAATCAGCGTCCTCAAATTTTGGTCCTGTATAATGCACAAATTATCAGTGAATTGTACAACACATTTCATATCATCAATAAGGTGGCTCACATAAATTAAATTGCAGTTTAATTTTGGTATGTATAAAACATTAGAAAGCACAAGTCTAGGTGCAAGATCAACTCGCCCACACCGCGAGACAAGCGCCCGTTCCCCATCCGGCAACCCAACCATACACGCCTCCATGTCCGTCACATTAGAGAGCAAAGTAATATCACCATTTACATGATTTGAGGCGTCGGTGTCAATAATCCAAGAAACGATAGACGACTTACCAACCATACGTTCGTCTGATTTTTTACCGCTTGAGTTACCAAGCATAGCCAAGAGTTGTTGCCATTGTATAGGAGTCATCCCTAGGAGACCCGAGGAGTCATCATCAAACTCACGGGAATGAGGACGGTACGCCACCAACACCCTGAGTCGTTACCGCCCTAACCATAGCAGTGCTGCCAATACCGCGTCCACATCCAGTGGATGGCCCAGCACCACCAACGCCACCCCTGCTACGTCCATTCCCATGACTACCACTACCACGCGATTGGTCATCCTACCATTCTGGAAAACCAATCTTTTTGAAGCAACTTGCCTCTTCATGCCTTGTTCGGTGACAACATCCACAAGTAAGTTCGGATTTATCCCGAATATCAAAATGTGGCGGCCCACAGTTGGTGGTATGAGGTTTGACGCGAGCGCTATCACCTCCTCTCATTCGGATTTCGCTTTGGAGGAAGTACGCAAACGCTCCTCCTGAAGCATAGTCTGATACGCACGTGCGAGAGAAGGAAAGAGATCCTAAGACAATAGATAAGAACACACGTTGCCATAGAACTCCTCATTGATGTCGTACAAAAACTAGTGAAACCACTCCTCGTCTACACGCCGTTGGAGCTATTTTGGGATCTCACAAGTACATCCACCGCACTTGCATAAGGAAATAGGGTCATATAATCTTAACTCATCCCATAGGGTTTACAAACGACCGAAGTAATCAACTACAGACATGGATTTTTTTTTACAACATTCTGCCAATGAAGTTTTCAATTGTTGGATACGCAACACGTTTCCAATGCTGAATCGGTCCTTGAGTGAATCCCACAGGGGTTTCTCCTCCTCAAAATAAGGTATTGTTCGTTTGATCGAGGCATCAATCGTGTGAGAAATCTATTGAATAAGCATCAACTAAACACAGTGCCAGTCTTCCAACTTGTCATCCTCCGTCGGTTTAGTGATAGAACCATCAATAAAACCAAATTTTCGTCGAGCCCGTAGAGAAAGCCAAATAGATCTCGACCATTCCTCGTAGTTCTCCCCACGAAAAACAATATTCGTAATTATATTACCCGGGTTATCATTGGAACTAAGATAATATGGGGAGGTAGAATCAATTTTGGGCACATTCCCGCCGCCACTGGAAGTTTTTTCACCACCACTAGGGATGTTCAGAATTCGGTTAAAACAGATTTAACCGACCGAACCGAACCAATTTAAAATTTTGGTTCAGTATTTTGATTTTCGGTTACGGTTTCGATTATAAATTTTCAGCAATTTCTGTTTTCGATTTCGGTTTTGGTTTTTAAAATTTTCAATTACAGTTAACCGAATTACCGAATTAACTGAACTTCTATATATATATATCCATTCTCCTCATAAATAAAAATATATTAATTATATATTATTATATAATAATAACAATAATAATTGAAAAATTGTAAAAGAAAATAGTAAACTCATACTTAATAAAACATTAAAACTTCAGAAAATGAAATTAGATACTCTCGTAAGTTACAACTCCTCCAGTCCTCGGTCCTATACTCCTATTCGTAAGCTAGAAACCCTAATCCCCCATTCCCAATCCTTTGCCGCGGTCAGCGACCGCAGCCTGAGCCGATGAGCTCCTGTTCGGTATCCCCTCAATCGTCGACCATCTCGCATATCTTCACTGCCCTCAGTCGTCAACAGTCTTGTGACAAGGAAACATTAAAGCAAGTTCTGGTGAGCAAATCCCCTCATCTCTTTTCTTTAGTATTTAATTTTGCAATTAATATGTGATTTCCATGAAATATATTCTGATTTAATGTTTATTTTTGTTGTATTTATAGCTCATTTATATGATTAAATCATTGTCTTTGCTTGTTAAATTTATATGCTTGATGTTTAGTTTAGTTTAGTTTCCATAAAAAATATGCTCTGTTAAATTTATATGCTTGATGTTGTATTTATATTATAACTCTTTATTTACAGCTCTGAAAATTACGCTCTGTTAAATTTTGTTTAGTTCCCAGGCCATCATATCTTCTGATTCTTCTCTACCTTGCAATTCAATTTCCCTAATGTAATTATTAATCTATTTCCTAATGATGCAAACATATGGTTCCCATTCCATGAACCTATCACAATAAATCAATTTAGGGGCTTGTCATTGCTTTGTAGCCTCTATTAAACTTTTCAGCCCATTTAGTGGCTTGCTAAAACTTGAGATGGACTGTGACATGAGATATTAGTTATCCCATTTTGATCAATGTTTTGTATAAAACTTAAATTTAGTACTTATATGGTACAAACTAATATGGATGAGATAATACTTGTTGTTTAGCATTCATTTATTTTTTAATTGATCTTCTCATTCAACCTAATTCATGTCTTCTTTCAATGTGTAGATATCAACTAGCACACAAGAAGAAAGTGTTGCCCAAGACCAACCTACAAGCCAAGGCTCATGTATTGGCGATCGATGAGTTACATATTCCACAAGACCAACCTACAAGCCAACAGCAAGCTGTACCTTCACAATCAAAGACAAAAAGAAAGAAAATGAAAAAAAGATCAGAGGTGTGGAATCACTTTGAGCAATCCAAAGATCAGGATGGGGAAATCATAACAGCTAAGTGCAATTATTGTATGAAAGAACTTGCTGCTAATACGAAAAAAAATGGGACTTCCTCTCTTATTAGTCATTTGAGAACTTGTGATGAAAATCCAAACAAGTTAGATGCCCGGCAAAAACTTTTAAATTTGCAACCTACTAAGGAGGGGGTAAATATGGGGATGGGTAGTCTTACTACTTGGAAATATGATGAGGGTGAAATTAGGGATGCACTTACGCATATGGTGATTGTTGATGAATTACCCTTTAGGTTTGTGGAGGGAAAGGGATTTCATAAATTTTTGAGTAAAGCATGCCCTAGATTTAAATGTCCTTCTAGATCGACAGTTACACGAGATTGCTTTAGGCTATTTACTGAAGAGAAGGTGAAGTTGAAGTCTTTCATAAAAAATAATTGCCAGAGAGTTTGCCTCACAACTGACACGTGGACTTCTATTCAAAGAATTAATTATGTGCTTGACTGCTCATTTCATTGATAATGATTGGAATTTGCATAAAAAAATTCTTAATTTTGTACCGGTTTCTAGCCATCGAGGTGAGGACCTTGGTAAGGCAATAGAAACTTGCATTCTTGAGTGGGGGATAAAGAACATATTCTCTATAACTGTTGATAATGCTAGTAACAATGAAATAACTCTTAATTTTTGGAAAAAAAAAGTTGTGAATTGGGATGGTGGTATTGCAGATTGCAAATTCCTTCATATATAGCACATATAATTAATTTGGTTTTTCAGAAGGCTTGAAAGAAATAAATCCATCAGTAAAACGAGTCAGGGATGAAGTTAGGTTCATTAGGAACTCTCTAGCGAGACTTAGGAAATTCAAAGAGTATGTGGATTTGGAAGGGATAGAATGCAAGAGTTCGTTGTGCTTAGATGTGGCAACTCGATGGAATTCAATGTATTTAATGTTGAATACGACTGCAAATTTTGAGAGGACATTTGAGAGGTATGCAGAGAATGAATCGAGTTTCATGGGTGATTTAGGATGGGAAGGAGTTCCAAGTAGTCAAGATTGGGATTGTGCTCGAAAATTCTCAGATTTGTTGAAGCATTTCTATGACATGACCTTGCGCATATCAGGATCCTCATATGTCACTTCAAATAGTTTTTTTAATGAAATTAGTGATTTATGTTGCATCTTGAATGATTGGATAACCAGTGATGACGATTAAGTGAAAAACTTAGGTGTGTCAATGAATTTGAAGTTTGATAAATATTGGGGGGATCCGGAAAAAATGAACTATCTCTTCTTTTGGGCGAATGTGTTTGATCCACGGGATAAATTGGAGTATATGGAATACTCATTAGGTGTTATGTATGGCACTGAAGTGGGTGGCAGATTTTTTGAAAGTGTGAAAAAAGGGCTTGAGGCTTTGTTTGTTGAATACAAATTGAAATATCAACCTGAAAGTGAAGCACGTGCAAGTGCTACTAGTGGCCTCTCAAACACTAGTTCGGGACCTTTGGGTAGTGTTTGTGATAGCTCTTTGATCAACAAGCCCAATGCTCTCCTAAAATCTAGGTATAAGAAGCAAAAAATGGAGTTGGACGGTAGTGTAAAGAAGAAGACAGAACTTGAAGTTTATTTGAGTGAAGCTATAGTAGAGGATGCGGAGAATTTTGAAATTTTAAAGTGGTGGAAGTTCAATTCGGATAGATTTCCAATTCTTTCTCGTATGGCTCGTGATATATTGTCTCTTCCCATTTCAACTGTTGCATCTAAGTCAGCATTTAGTACCGGTGGGAGAGTATTAGATGCATTTAGGAGCTCTTTAACTCCTAAAATAGTTGAAGCTTTGGTTTGTGCCCAAGATTGGCTACGGGGCGAATTCCCCATATGTATTGAAGTGCAACTGGAAGAGCTTGAGAACATTGAGAAAGGTAATTTTATTTGATTGAATAATTCTTTAATTTATTATGTTAATTTATTTATATTTGTATAGTCTATTGATTAACTATTTTTTCTTTGTTTCTCAGATTTGCCAAATGCCAATGTAGGAATTTGATCTTGAAGGAAAATGAAGTTGGAAATGTATTCAGTAGTCAAGAATGAAGGTTGTCCAAGTCTTTTTTTTCTTTTTAAAATGAAGGTTGTCCAAGTTGGAATGAATCGGTAATTTGTGATGTGGTATTTGTTGAGTTTTGTAAGGACTATAAGTATCATGCTAATTGTTACATTTACTTTGTTTAGTTTGCTACTGCCTAAGTTTAGGGATCGTTTGTCTGCTAGTTTTAAAATTCAATATTTTTTTTGTTGGATTTATTATTATTATTGGATGATTAATTAGTAATTTGATACATTTTAGGTAAAAATCCAGATTTTTTTTCCCATTTCGGTTATCCAAAAACCGAACTAAACTAAACCGAAAATTCGGTTTTGGTTTGGTTTCGGTAACCCATAAAATCAATTTCGGTTCGGTTAAGGTTTTTATCAATAAATTCAGTTCGGTTAATTCGGTTTCGGTTCGGTTCGGTCACCGAACCGATCGATGAACACCCCACCACCGGCCATGAGAAAAAAAATTGTGCCCTAGCCGCTCCGGCTTGATACTATGCAAGAAAGTATAGGAGAGAATAATTTTGTATATTAATCCTTTTGACTTCTGTGCAGTACATATACATCTTAACATGCTTGGGCCTAAACCCACAAACACACACACGACCGAACACACAAACATGCGGCCCATATATATACAATAATAATCCCAATAATATTGGTAAGATTCGAGGTGTAGCCCAGCTTAGAAAGTTAGTGATATGTTTTTGTTAGCTTAATTTAGTGAAAGTTATTGTAAGATTAATATCTTTAAATTCAAAATATTTATATTTTTATTGAGATTAATACATTGAATATGCAATTATTTGAATTGAATATTGAATATATTTAGATATTTGATGGAAATTGATATTCTCTCATTCAAATATTTATATTTGTATTGAGATTAATATTTTGAATTTATACCAACAAAATAAATATTTGTATTGAGATTAATATTTTGAATTTATACCAACAAAAATTGAATATGGAATATGTAATGCATTGAGATTAATATTTTGAATTTATACCAACAAGAATTGAACATGAAATCTGCAATGTTGAAGAAATATTGATGATGATGAAACATTCATGCTATTTACCAAAAACGAGCTGCAAATCGCTGATAAGAAAATGTCATGTTATGGATTCAATGTGGGCTTTCCAGCTTTTAAGTTGGTGAAACTAATAAGGAATATGGACTTTCCAGCCTTTCGAAAGCTTAGAAAGTTTGTGAAACTGATAAGGAATATAGGTTTTCCAGCCTTTCAAAAGGTTAGAAAGTTGGTGAAAGTGAGTGATGCGTTTTTGTTATCTTACTTCATATCAATATTATTTGTTTATCACTCAATGGATTTTTTGACATTGGTTGGTGTGTGGAAACTTTAAGTTTTAGTATATTTGTTTTTATATTGCAATTATGGTTATCAATAAATGGATTTTGATAAAAATTATTGATATATTAATATCAACATTTTTTATATTTATACTAATATAAAGCAAAGAAGTTGGAAATATTTACAAATTTGTCCTTTTCCCTCCAAAAAAAATCACATCAATATTTTTTTATTTTTTTATTTTGCATTTGTAATTGCTTGGTCCATTTGATTTAATAATATAATTATTGTATTAGTTCATTCATATTTTATTGGTCTTAATTAAATTAATTTTTATTGAATATAATTTCTTAAATACCGATAATAAATATTGTCCAAAAAAATAATCTTAATAATAAATATTGATTTATTTAGGGATATTTGAAATCATATTTAATATAAATTAATAAATAATCGTAACACTGTTAAAGATGTATATATATATATATGTTTAATACGTGTGTAGTATGTAATTATATGTCATCCTAAATATTCTTTTGATTAATATATTTGTATTTAAAATATGTAATACCATTCAACATTTTATGAAAACTATTAATATCATTTACCGATATATTTTAATAATGAAATTCTTATTAAGTACACAAGTATAAATATCCAATAATCAAATATAAATTTTGGCGTTTAGTTTACACTTAGGATTTCGTATCTATTTATATGAGAGTGCATGTTTTGAATTTAGATGGCTCGGCTGATAATTTAAGTTATGTGCTTAGTTTCTAATTGTGTTGTTGTCCTCATCATCATCATTACTACTACTACATTTAGATTTTGTGTTGCGCTTGAATTGTACTGATCAACATCAAGTTATAACAATTAATTTATGTGATAGTCATGATGGAGTAATTGACTATCTTCCATCTTCGATGTTAAGCAATATTAAAAATATTTTTTGTTAGGATATTTCTAGTAGATTTTGATGAGACAAAACAGTGATGTAATAGGGATTTGGAGTACCCTATTTTTCCATGATGAGTAGATTTTGATGAGACAAAACAATGATGTAATAGGGATTTGGAGTACCTTATTTTTCCATGATGTCTATGTGGAAATTTAGTTTTTCTTAAGTTTCTATTTTGAGTTGAAGTTAGAAGTATCGTGAAAATCAGCAAGATAGAGATTACTGATAGTAGTAGGATTCTGCAAAGAAGAGCTATTGAATACTACTTTCAGAAAGCAGTAAATCAGCAAGCAACATTACAATAAGTAGTAAGGAGAATTAGGAAGCTTTTTGAAAGATCAGAACAGAAAACACTTGCAGAATAGGAAGCAGTCTGGAACAGAAAGCTAGCGCAGAACAGAAAGTGGATACTCTATTCTGATCAGGGAGCAGGAACTCAACAAACTTTATGATGCAGTACGAGGAAGATCAATGCATATGAGGTTGTGTCTCGTCATTATAGCTGGTAGATGAAAGTGATCGGAGAACCAATGTCTCACTGACATGTGGATCGACAACTTACAAGAAGCTTGATACCGAGGAGCACCGTCATTAATGCTTTGCAGAATAAGACAAGAACACTTCTTCAGTTTTTCCAGGATCATTTAATGCTAGAACATAAGAAGATCAAATGAGATCAGGGATTTCAAATTCAAAATGGAGTGTGTCTCTCTTCGACGGACACATTTTCCTACAAGTATTTAAAAAGAAAGAGTTGACTGGAGAAACTACTGAAACATTATCTCTCATATTCTCTCAAGCAAACACTAAAGTTTCTCTTAAATTTCAGTCACTCAACCTTACTGTGAAGCAGCCAAGCCGACGAGATTTTCAGAACTTCAAACACTTCAAGGTTGTCTTCGAAGCACCAGTTGAAGACCTATATACTTTTTAACCTTTGTGATGTGTGTTAGATTGTTTTATTTAGTGTCCTCAGTGGGAAGGATTTAGATCCTCACTAAGAGTTAGTCTTAAGTGTTTTAAGATTTTTAACTCTGTGTGAGTTTGTTGACCCTGTGTGGGTTGGCCTATGGATCTTCCTGATTCTTGTACGTGATAGCTTGATAGGGATAGATTGTATAGATAAGTCTTGTAAAACAATCTTACCTAACGAACTTCTTCCTTAGGGAAGGAGAAAAGGGGACGTAGAAGGATTATACCATCTTCGAACCTTTATAAGTCGTTTGCGTGCTCTTTTTGCTTTATTATGTTTGTGCTGCATATATATATTTGCTCATTCTGTATATTGAAGTTGAGAAAACCATACTTTGAAAAGAAAACATTTTTCTAAAAGAAACTCTATCTTAATGTTTTTCCGTTGCATACTGTAACTCTGAAATAGTAAGCTGAAACAGCATTCTGCCAGCTTACTGATTCTGCATGTTTGTTGTATTCTGTTATAGAATTCAGCAGTGATCTTATAGAAAGTTTTGAAAAGTAAAAATTTGATAAAAGTTCATTCACCCCCTCTGAACTTCTAAACCACTTTGGACCAACAAGTGGTATCAGAGTGAGTTAGGTTAAAAACCAACTTGTCTAGTCACCTACCCAGATCCACCCGTTTCTCTTAGGAAAAACCAATTTTCTTTTCTGCAGACCAAAACTCATCTTTTTAGCATAAGCATGGATTTTTCTCATTATAAATTGTTAATATTTTCCATAGACAAGTATGATGACTGGAGGATACGAATGGAGGCTCATCTTTCAGCCATGCATGATGAAATGTGGTATGTGATTACTGAAAAAACACCAGTAATCACTAAACCAAATCCAGCATTGAGAAGAGAGCTATGAGAATGAGGAAGAGCCAAGGCTGAAGCCGCAGCAATAAAGACAGCAGTAGTTGTAGTTAGTAAAATAGAAACTGCACTCGAAAGAACTACAAGTGATGATGATGCTGATAGAGTAGAACGGAGACCCTAACCAGCTTAACATGCAGCTAGAGCTGAAGCACCCGACTATAGGAGGGCTTCTCCACCTGCTGAGTACTTGATTAAACCTAGGCATGAGTATACTGCGAAGGACAAAAAGAGAGCGAACTTGGACAATGTGGCCAAGAATGCATTATTCCTTACATTGGATAAATGAACCTTCAATAAATTGAAGACTTACAAGACCGTGAAAGAAATTTGGGATAAGTTGGAACAGATATGTGAAGGAAATGAGCTTGCTAAGGACAATAAGGTATCCACATCAACACAGTTGTTTGAGCTATTCAAATAAAGACCTGGAGAATCTTTGGAAGAGCTAAACTTGAGGTTCACAACCATTGTGAATGAGCTTGAATCCCTTGGAAATTTTTACAGCTAGAAAGAAAAAAATATGAAAGTGTTGAGAGAATTACCTATTGAGTGGGACAACATGACTACTATAATGAGAGTTTCACTCAACCTGAATGCAATGAGCACGTTTGACTTGTTCTCAGACCTTAAGACATTTGAGTTCAATATCAATAGGAGAAAGATGGAGGCTGAGGAGTCGAGTGCCAAAGTAACAGCACTTGCAATAAGGACTAAGGATACAGCTACTGCTAGCAGCAGTAAGTAAAAAGAGTTGTATATTGAAGTTGTTGAAGAAGAAATGACGCTCCTTCTCAAGAAGTTTAAGAAGTTCCTAAAGACCAACAAAAAAGGAAAAAAATTCAGAAAGAAGTCTCCCAGCTCGTAGGTAAGCACCACAGTCCAATGCACCTGGACACTATGCAAGAAATTGCTTATATCCTCAAGTGCATAAGTATTCTGAGGATGAAAGAAAGCAAAAAAGAGAAAGGAGAAATAAGGAGAAACAAAAACTGAGGGCTCTCCTAAGTGAAACTGAAGCTCTGAAGGCAACAAGCACAACTAAGGAAGAAGCCAAAGAACAAAACTCCTCAGAGAGTGAAAGTGACAGCTCTACCTCCGATGAAGAAGCTCTATTGTGCCTAATGGTAAAGGAGTGTGAAGATGAAGATGATGAGGTAACTTGTCAATCTATTGATGATTCTTGTAAGTAAAAATTGAACATGATCCAGTCTTTTAAACAGATCATGAGTGACTTTGAGAAAATTAACTCAGTTAATGAGGAACTGAAAGAGTAAAATTTGATACTCAAGAGTGAGTAGACTGCACTGAAAGAAGAAGTCCCAGACCTTGAGTATTACAGTGCAGAATGCAACAATTTCAGAGTTGAAGTCTCTAAGTTCAAGTTGCTAGTCACTAAGCTAGAAACTGAGAAAGCTAGTCTACAGAATACAATTGATGTATATAGTAGATCGGCTAGGATGGCACAAGAGTGTATCAATGAGACCCAAAAAGTCTTTAATGGAAATGGTATAAGATATTGTACAGAAAGTTCTCAGAAAACAGCAAGCACATCCAATACTGAAAGGTTTGTTCAAGCAAGAGTGCCCTTCACTCAGGAACTCCTTCCACCCAAGGAAATCTTGAACAAATTAAGTACAATGGATAAAGAAAATAAACCCATGCTGCAAACCACAGACAGTAAGTCTGCACAAATTCTCAAGATGTAGTAGAATCAAAATACTACAACCAAGAGAAGAATACAACAATCTCCCAGGTCACAACAAAAGAATTTCTACTCTTCTTATACCAAAACATACATGTTTAAATCCAAAGGAGCTTATACTCCGGAAAGGTATAAGATAAGACATTCTTCAAGAAAGAAAGATAACACATGGAAAGTTCCAGCACACACTGTTTACAAACAGTATCATGCAAAGGATACTTATAGAAAAAGAATCACCAAGGTTAATGATAAATTTATTGTCATTAAGCAAGTGTGGATCCCAAAGAAGACTAACCCCCAGGACCTGTACTTGTATGGGTACCTAAATCTATCTAATATGCATGTAGGAACGGTTGCTAGGAAACATCGATGATATATGGTACATTGATAGCGGCTGCTCAAGACATATGACTGGTAATAAAGAGGCCTTAAGAGACTTTCAACCATATAAAGACACTAAGGTAGTCTTTAAAAATGACTCGAAAAGAGGTACTAAGGGCACAAGAAGCTTAATCAAAGACAATAATATATCAGTGATGTATAATATGTGAAAGGGCTGAAATATAACCTCCTGAGTATCAGCCAGTTCTGCGACAAAGGATGCTCCGTGGAGTTCAACCTCAACAAGTGCTTGATTAGAGATAACAAGTCAAATGAGATGAAACTTACTGGAACCAGGAGATGAAACATCTATCTTGCTGATTGAAGTTCAATAGTGTAGCCAACTTATTTCATTGCTAAGAGTACTCCAGAATTAAGCTCGTTATGGCACAAAAGAATGAACCATTTGAACTTCAAGATGATCAACAAATTAGCAAGAAAGAACTTGGTTAGAGGTTTGTCGGATGTTGCATTCAAGAAGGAGAATATTTGTGAAGCCTGTTAGAAAGGTAAATAAGTAAAGAGCTCATTTAAGGAGAAAGTACAAAGATCCTTTCATAGAATTCTAGATCTTCTACACGTGGATCTCTTTGGTCCAGTTGAGCCTGTTAGTGTCAGTGGGAAGAAGTATTCTCTAGTGATTGTGGATGATTATTCGAGATATACTTGGACCATCTTTCTGGCCAAGAAATCAGAAACTCAAAACAGGCTGCCATAATTCATGAAAAGGATTTAGAATGAGAAAAGTTTGAACATTATAAAGATAAGGTCTGATAGAGGAACATAATTCAGAAACAGATTTGTTGAGAAGTATTATTTAAAAAATAGGATTAGTTGAGTATTCTGTAGCTAGAACTTCTCAGCAGAATGAAGTTGCAGAAAGAAGAAACAGAACCCTGAAGAAAGCAGCAAGAACAATGATTGTTGAAGCTGTTATACCAAAGAGATTTTGGGTTGAAGCTACCAATATAACATGTTATACACAGAATAGATGTCTAATCAACAAGGACCATGACAAGACACCTTATGAAGTTTGGTATAACTTTACACCAAACATTTCATACTTACACATCTTTAGATGCAGGTGTTACATTCTGAACAATAGTAAAGAGCATCTGAAGACCTTCGATGCAAAATCTGATGAATGAGTATTTTTTGGTTACTCATCAGTAAGCAAAGCTTTCAGGATCTTCAATAAAAGGACCTTGGTTGTAGAAGAATCAATACATGTGGTATTTGATGAACCACACTATGACACAGCTAAACTGGACGAGCTAAATGAAGAAATATCTCAGATGAGTATCAAAGATCATCAAGTGAGATATATTGATGGAGTCTCAGTACTTGTTGATATAGTTACTGAAAACAGAACAAAAGTTCCTATACCCAAAAATACAGTAATGCAGGTTACTGCACAGCAAGCTGATGAAATACAACAATCCAACAGTAATCATAGTAATACAGCTGACCAACAGGTTACTATTCATCAACCCTCATACAGCTTTAAGCCAAACAGAACATGGCTAAGAAACCATCCAAGAGAGCTTATCTTTGGAGATATTAACGAAGATGTAAGAACAATGAGATCAAGGCCACATGAAGTAATGTTTGCATGCTTCATATCTCAAGTAGAACCTAAGAGTGTTGAAGAAGCTCTTGAAGACAGTAATTGGATACAAGCCATGCAGGAAGAGCTGAATGGTTTTGAAAGAAATCATGTATGGCAGTTAGTACCAAGGTCTGACCATCAAGGAGTTATTGGAATGAAGTGGGTGTTCAAGAACAAGCTAGATGAATTTGGAACAGTTGTTAGAAACAAAGTAAGGTTGGTGACAAAAGGTTACTGCCAAGAAGAATAAATCGATTTTGATGAGACCTTTGCACTTGTAGCAAGACTTGAGGTAATCAGGATATTCTTAGCCTATATTGCACACAAGAATTTCAGTGTTTATCAAATGGATATTAAGAGTGCATTTCTGAATGGTCTCTTATTTGAAGAAGTATATGTGGAGCAACCACCAGGATTTGAAGACCAAGCAGAAGAGAAAGTTTTCAGATTGGAGAAAGCTTTATATGGTTTGCAGCAAGCACTAAGAGCTTGATATGACACCTTATCCTTATATCTTTTGGAGAATAGATTTTAGAAATGAACAGTGGACAAGACTCTTTTCAGAATACAGGACGGCGACAGTATTCTACTTGTACAGATTTATGTGGATGATATTATTTTTGGTTCAACAAACAAAGATCTTTGTGAAAAATTCTCAAGCCTCGTACAGAAGAAGTTCGAAATGAGCATGATGGGAGAATTAAGTTTCTTTCTTGGATTGCAAGTTCAACAGCTAGATAATGGGATTTTTATCAATCAAGCTAAGTACACCAAGAAGTTTGGAATGGAGAATGGATTATCAGTAAGTATTCTCATGGCTACATCGATTAGTCTTGACAAAGATGAAAGTGGAAATGATGTGGATATTACACGATACAGAAGGCTTATTGGCTCTCTACTATATCTCACAGCAAACAAACCAGATATTGTATTTACAGTAGGAGTATGTGCAAGATTCCAAATAACACCGAAAGAATCATATCTTGCAGTTGTGAAAAGGATTATCAAGTATCTGAAAGGTACTCAAGATGTTGGCCTATGATATCCCAAGAAAGGAGGATTCAGCTTAAAAGGATATTCAGATTCTGATTTTGCAGGATGTAAGATTGATAGAAAAAGTACTAATGGTACTTATCAATTTCTTAGAGAAAAGCTAGTTTCTTGATTCTGCAAGAAACAAACATCTATAGCAACCTCAACTGTAGAAGCAGAGTATGTAGCAGCATGAAGTTCTTGTTCTCAGATTTTATGGATACAACAACTTAAGGATTATGGGATTACAGAAAGAGAAACCCCTATTTTGTGTGATAATACAAGTGTTATTGCTATCAAGCACAATCCTGTCTTTCACTCTAGAACAAAGCATATTAATGTTAGACATAATTCATAAGAGATCATGTAGAGAAGAAAGACATTGTGCATGAAAAAGTGCATACTGATTTGCAGTTGGTAGATATTTTCACAAAGCCCCTATGTGAATCAAGATTTTATATGTTTAGGAATAAACTTGGAATCATCAAGTTATGAAAAATGGAAGGAGATAGGTTTCTCAGTAACGGATGCATGAAGTAAGGGGGAAGTATTCAAGATTCAATTTCTGAGTATTCAACATTTCAGGATACAACTATAATCAGGATACTGCAAGCAACTTACAACATTTATTGATACAACATTTAAGAGATCTCCAATCTCATATCAGAATAGTAACCATTAAGTGCTAATCATTTGAGTGGTAAAATGGTGTCTCACATTTAATGCAAAACCCGTTTTTTCAGAAGATCAACAGACACGTATTTTCGGTCTGACCCCAAAAGTTTATCTTATTGCAAAAAGGCCCCTCCATCTTTTTATCTCAATCGTCAGATTTCGCACTTCTCTCATAAGTCATTTGATCGTGACTATTGATAAAAAACCATTCTTATTTGAATTATAAACTGCTCATCATCCCTCTCATTCTACATTCTACACTTATCTCTCATAAGTAAAAACTGACACTCTTTTCAAGTGTTATCTTTTCTCTCTTTAAGATTTTTCAGATCTATCACACACATTCATCTATGGTAAGTGGAAGAGAAACCATTGTTTTGGAAAGATGTCTGGTTAATCCGGTGGTTCTGCTCGGAGAGGAGAGCATCTATGATAGAGATGATATCTCCAAAGTTTAGAATTTTATTGAGAAGAGCGTCATCTTTTATCTTCTCATCACTCGATACAGCGGGTTATCAATCCCGGTTGTCCAAAGGTTATATGCCTTTGTCGAGTTATCCAATGACTTGAAGACGATCCTTTTAGGATGAGTCCTGATAGAAATGAGTACACTTTAATGGTGAAGAACATCGCTTCAACCTTCGACATTTCTGCCAAGGGTCTACAACCTTCAGAGCTTGAGAAGTTTGGTTCTAAGTTCATGGAGGAGAGTTGGAACCTATTTAAGCAGGATTCCATCTCAGAACCACTGAAGAAGAGTTTGATAAGAAGAAACTGAAGTCTGAGTATGAGTTTCTTCATGACATCTGTGCGTACTCCATTGAAGGCAGGTGTGGAAGCTTTGACAGATGTACCGATCTCCGAATAAGGTTGATGACTATCATTGTGAAAGGAGTAATAGTCAACTGGAGCTGGTTCATCTTGTAGAGGATATGGGAAGAGCCCGTCAAGAAAACCCTGAGAAGAAGCTTCGGAATCACCATCATATCAATTCTCTACAAGTTGGGAATTAAAGTGGAAGAAGCTGCACCAATCATTCCTGGTTGGTACTTAAGTGTGAAGAAGGGCTTCTTCAGGAAGAATGTTGAGGGGAAGACACAACAACCAAAGAGGAAGAAAGTCACTGCAAAAAGCAAGATTGCAGAAAGTGACTTAGAAAGGGAAGCTGCTGTAGAACGCAGTAGTGATGCTGAACCTTCATCCTCAAGCGACAATGATGATAATGACGTCTCTTACAAAGAAGAAGATAGGGTATATCATGTCGAGAAGTAAGATGGTGAATGCAGATCTTGCTAAGATCACCAACTTTGATGAGATGCAATCTGTTGGAGCAAATACAGCTACTGATCAGAAAGCTGATGATGATCAGAAAGTTGAACAGGATACTGATCAGAAAGCAGATGACAGTTTGGCCCTTATCAGGTCAAACACCTCATCCTACCCAGTAGAAAGGAGATGAGGAAGAAGAATAAGTTGATGTTTGCTAAAAAGTAAAGAGAGCTTCAGAGCAGAAAGCAGAGAAAACAAGCTAAGAAATAACAAGCGCTGGTGGTCAGACAGGAAGCTGTTGATCAAGTCGATCAGTTGCAAGCTTGGATTGATGGTGAAAAGATCATCAACGATATCGACTCAGATATGGCGTACACTCTTCTCTCTAAAACAGCTGAGTTGATTAATGATATCTTATTCAGAATGTATGAACTCTGGAGATAGATGCGTCTCTCCAGAGGAAGAGAGCTATTGGCATGGAAAATATAGCGCCCCGGATCAAAATGAGCATAATTTATTAATTAAATATTTTAACGTACGACTTAATAATTACGTGCATATATTTTGACTGTCTAATTAATTATGTGCATTTCAGATACGTGTCTAATGTGTGTTTCAGATCGATATTTTTCTTGGACATGGTATATAGAATATTTTCATACCATAAGATGCGTCTTGGAAAGACGAGAAGATAGAAATGAACTAGGGGTCAATCGGAGACCCGTAGCTCGAATAACGACGGAAAGGGCAAAACCAGAAGTTTCGGAAAATCGGAAGATATTTACGGTGATTGGAAATGAAGATATTTACGTGAATAGTAACATCGGAAAAGTCAACTGATGAATAGTGTTTGGATATTTTGGATGAATAGTGATTTTCCGGATTTCTATAAATAGGGGTGATTTCGGTTCGAAAATCACCGTTTTTCTGAACGAACCGAACAAGCCGAAAGCGACGAAAACCCATAAGTCTCTCTCTCCTCTCTCTCTCTTTCTGAGTTTCTGTCTCCGGCGGGCCACCATCGATGTCACCGCCGGCGCGGCGGCACCACCACCGGCCGGTGGCCGGAAAATTCAACGTTGTCGGATTTGGCCGATTTTCACACACGATGTTCGTCTCGACGAGACGAATCTAGGATAGGTCTCGGAATTAAATTCTGATTTCTCGTTCGCCGGAAAATGGCGAAAAACAGTAGCAAACCCTAAACCCTAGCCTTTGCACCACCCTATCTCTCTTCTTTGATTTCTCTCTCTCTCTCACTCTCTCTCACCGGAGCAACCACCGGAGGACCACCTGGGAATTTGGAGGAGCTGGCGGAGGGCCGGCGCCACCGTGGGTGGCGGTGCCGGAGCTGAACAATGTGTGTATATACATGACGTGCATGTGTGTGTGTGTTAGGGTATGAAGTGTGTGTGTTGCTTGTGCAAACTGTTGGGGCGGCGCATGGTGGCGCCGCCGTGTATGATCGGTGGGCCGGCGACGAGAGGTCGCCGGCGAGGACTCAAGTTGTGGTGGCCGGCGGCTGGTGGCCACCGGCTAAGCTGGAAGTGTGTGTGTGTGTGTATTTTAGCGTGAGTGTGTATATATATATATATAGGTTTTATTGTGTGTGATGCGAGGCTGGTAAGGGGTGGCCGGCGACGGGAAGTCGCCGGCCGGAGTTCCAGGTGGCGGGGGGAAGAGTCGTCGGCGGCAGGTGGCCGCCGGCCAAGGGCTAAGTTGGCAAGGGTTTGATGTGTGTGTGAATACGTTTTGCATGCGTGTGTGTGAATATGGGTGGCTGTTGTGATGGTGGCCGGAATTTGAGGGTTGCCGGCGACTGGAAGTCACCGGCCGGCGATCTGGAGGTGAGGGGGTGGTTGCCGGCGACGGGAGGTCGCCGGCCGGAAGTTTTTGGTTGAAGTTTAGTTTTCGAAAAAATAGGGTATCGAAGGGTTTTGCGGCGTATTTTTAAGGCACTATTCATGCCGGAATCCGGTGAGGGATGGCCGGAGGTGGTAATCGGCGGTGTGAGGTTTCCGACAAACCCAAGGGTGGCGGTAGGAGGCGACGCCACCGCGCCGGGTAGTGCCGGGAAGGTGGCATGTTGGTCAGGCCCGGCGCCGGGAGCGCCGGGAGAGGAGTTGCCGAGAAAACTCGGCAGCTGGTCGAGCGACGGGTAGCCTGGCCGAGAAAACTCGGCAGCCGTCAGGTGCCGGGAGCCGCACGCGCGCAGCGAGTGCCCGTCGGGTGTCGACGTGCACCCGACGCCGTGTTTTCGATCCGAACCTCGTTTTTTTTCCGTCATTCATCCGTATCGAGTCATCGATGACGAGATGTCATTGATCGAGGTCCGTGGGCCTGGTCAAAGTCAACCCTTTGACCAAAATTACCATTTTACCCCTAAATCTAAAATGCTCCGTTTGAGCTCGTTTTAACTCCGATCGAGCTCATTCTTTTTTTGTCGTGACCCAAATTTCATTCCCTATCATCTCAACCCTTTGGACTTGACTTTCAGCCTTGTCTCCTAAATCCCAATCTTTAGATCGCTTGATCCGTCACATATTTAACGACCGTTTTTCGACGGAACCTTTTACAACTTTAATTATATATATTAAGGATTTAAGAAACGTCATAACTTGTGTAGGCTACTTGTTGAGTTGAGCCTTGTGATATCTGATCTTTTGGTACTCGATTGAGGTATCTGATCCTTCGGTACTTGCGACTCACGTGGTAACCACCGAACAAGGTGGGGGTAATTTCTAACCCTGTAACTGTTTACAGTTTTTCCTATATTGAAGTATGAATGAGAAATACTAAATGTTGTGATCATGTTATTCTGTGGCAACGTGGCTAAGTGTTATATTTCCGATATTTTATATCTGTGGATTGTTATATGAGTCAGATTGCATCCCCACGAGTGTATTCCACGCACTCACCCCCTTACTCTATACTCACACTACAGGAGCTGATGAGCATGTTGAACCCTAGAAGGAGAGAGGATGTGCTATCTCTGGATCTGTATATTTAAGTTGTCGTTTCACAAACTTTTTCAAAATAATGTCTTATTTAAATCACGTTTTGTAATATTTTGATACATGTAAAGATGAGAGATCTTGAAGAATTATTCCGCTGCGTATGTTGAATTTTATCGGTAGTGAGGCCGATTGTTGTTAAGTGAAAGATTCACTCCGTCCCTTATCTCTTTCTTTTGTCATCTCCTACTATTTCTTTCTGCTTGTGATATGTGTCCCTTGTTTTTTCTCTCTTCACGCCCATGTGAAACTCTGATAAAATATGAAAAGATTTTGGGGCGTGACAGAAAAACTTCCTAAGTATAGATGATTTAGTCATTGGTTGGGCTGAGCTTTCAGAATCTGATGATATTTTACCTCTATTCTAACCAGAATTTGTTGATTCCTGCAGAGAGGTTAAGCTTAAGGAAATCATAAAGATGCAGGAAAAGCTGAGAAAACACAGGATTGCCAAAGGTAAATGTATCTTTGATGAAGCCAAGGGTGAACAGTCAATGAAAGTTGGGGAGGACAACACATTGATGAACCCCACTGTTGAGACTGTAAGGAACTCGACAGAACTTGAGCTTGCTGAAGCTCAATTAGCTCACCTTGATATTGAGGAAGCTAATCAACAAATATTATAGCTAGGGTTACAAGCAAGGATTGCAGAACCCATCAGACAAACCCCTCGCAAGCTGCAATCTAGAGAAGGAATTAGTGCTGCTGAAGGTCATGATTCTCCCACATTTCGAAAGGTGGTCGCAACACTATCCCCATTGTAAATCTTGATATAATAAAGACTGACGAGCAAGAGTTGGTCGACTATAAAGATTCTCCAGAGTACATGGTGATAGCATCTGAGGTGGAAGCTTCATAGAAAATTCAAGGAGTCCTAGCGACTTGAAGAAGTAACCACAAAGGAGGTCAAACAAGGAGTACAGATCCCATTCTGTGAAGACTTTTAGCTTCGGTGGATTCAGACTCCTGACATTAAAAAGAAGCTTGAAGAAACCTATCAAGAGTTAATCCTCAACTAGTGGAAAAGAATGAGGTATAAGAAAGGAAAGCCACCTGAAGATGACTCGGTGAAGAGAAAGCTCTTTGGAAAGACGCAACCCTAAAGAAGTAGTAGCTTACTGCGGTTTCTGTGAAGATTTATCTGTAAGCACTTCCTGTAACTTGTCCTTTTATTCTTTCGATATTTTTCAAGTTACTCATATTGGAACTTATGAGCTGTGGTATTTTGATGATAGCTCACTTATATCTTTGTATATAAAATCTATATATCTATGTATATCTGTATATGCTGCATTTTGTAAAGGTTTTGTCATCATCAAAAAAGGGAAAATTGTTAGGATATTTTTTAGTAGATTTTGATGAGATAAAACAGTAATGTAATAGGGATTTGGAGTACCCCATTTTTCCATGATGTCTATATGGAAACTTAGTTTTTCCTAAGTTTTTATTTTGAGTTGAAGTTAGAAGTATCGTGAAAATCAGCAAGATGGAGGTTATTGATAACAACAGGATTTTGCAAAGAAGAGCTATTGAATACTGCTTTTAGAAAGCAGTAAATCAGCAAGCAGCATTACAGTAAATAGTAAGGAGAACTGGAAAGTTTTCTGAAGGATCAGAACGAAAAGCACTTGTAGAACAGAAAGTAGTCTGAAACAGAAAGTTGTCACAGAACAGAAAGTGGATACTGCATTCTGATCAAAGAGTAGGAAGTCAACACACTTTATGATGCAGTAAGAGAAAGATCAATGCATACAAGGTTGTGTCTTGTCAATGTAGCCGGTAGATGAAAGTGATCGGAGAACTAATGTCTCGTTGACATGTGAACCGACAACCTGCAAGAAGCCTGATGCTGAGGAGTGCCGCCATTAATGCTTTGCAGAATAAGATAAGAACTTTTTCCTAGTTTTTCCATGATCATTTAATGCTAGAGTAGAAGAAGATTAAATGAGATCAAGGATTTCAAATTCAAAATGGAGTGTGTCTCTCTTCAATGGATATATTTTCCTATAAGTATTTAAGAATGAAGAGTTGACTGGAGAAACTACTGAAATATTTTCTCTCGTATTCTCTCAAGCAAACACTAAAGTTTCTCTCAAGTTTCAGTCACTCAACCTTACTGTGAAACAGCAAAGCCGACGAGATTTTCAAAACTTCAAAGACTTCAAGGCTGTCTTCGAAGCACCAGTTGAAGACCTATATACTTTTTAACCTTTGTGTTGTGTGCTAGGTTGTTTTATTTGGTGTTCTCAGTGGGAAGGATTTAGATCCTCACTAAGAGTTAGCCTTAAGTGTTTTAAGGCTTGTAACTCTTTGTAAGTTTGTTGAACCCTGTGTGGGTTGGCCTAAGGATCTTCCTGATTCTTGTACGTGATAGCTTGGTAGGGACAGATTGTATAGATAAGTCTTGTAAAACAATCTTACCTAACGAAGTTCCTCTTTAGTGAAGAAGAAAAGATGATGTAGAAGGATTACACCACCTTTGAACCTATATAAGCCGTTTGCATGCTCTTTTTGCTTTATTGTGTTTGTGCTGCATATATATTTGCTCATTCTGCATATTGAAGTTTGAGAAAACCATACTTTGAAAAGAAAACGATTTTCTAAAAGAAACTCTATCTTAGTGTTTTTCCGCTGCATACTGTAACTCTGAAATAGTAAGCTGAAACAACATTCTGCCAGCTTACTGATTCTGCACGTTTGTTGTATTCTGTTATAGAATTCAGCAGTGATCTTACAGAAAGTTTTGAAAAGTAAAAATTTGATAGAGGTTCATTCACCCCCTTTAAACCTCTGAACCACTTAGGACCAATATTTTTCTAATTCAATTTATTTTAAATAAAGGTTGAAAGTATATAATTGACATTGCTTGCATCAGGTTCTTACATACAATTTTCAAATTTTTTTTGTATTGTTTTCAATATATATATACATATATATATATAATTTAAGTAATTAGATTTGATTTGTAATTCATAATTGATATATATATATATATATATAGTGTTATTAATCACAGATTGTCAAATGAGTATATATAATAAACAAGATAGTATGAATTAGATAAATATATATTTAATATATAGTTACATAAATTCAAATTTTCTTAGTTGTTAAATATTTTATATCTTTAAAATGTTCATTATTAATTATATTGTATTATAAAATAGTTGATATTTACCACATATTATATAATAAACTGTTGCATGGGGACCTATACTAGTTTTATAGATATTCAAATATATATATATATATATATATATATTATGCTCACTATTATTACCATCATAATCATTTTTATTGAAAATATTGAGGATGTGATACTTTAAACATTAGTAAACATAAAAAATTGTATGTACACAACTTTTAATTTTCATCAATCTTCAAAAATTTTCCAATATCAACATTTCATATTCTCTTAAATTAAAAATATTTATATTTCTATACTCATTGATAGTTTGAATTTGTACTGCAACTTAAATTGAATATTAAAAATATTTTAGTATTGATACAATAAGAATTTTAAATTGAAAAAGAATTAATGATCTATAATGACAATAGTTCTAATATAGTTATAATTCTCTATATTTAATATATGGTATTATTATTATCGTATTCTATCAGTATTAATTATGAACTCCTAATGTTTTATTGTGGTTTTAAGTTGAATTTATTTATTAAAATTTGTTATAGTATTTTGTAAACTTCATATTAATTTTTCAAAATTTTAATACATTTTTATTATTGTATCAAATGTTACTGATATCAACATTCGATATTGATATATATGTAAATTTAAAATATTGATATTTATCGATATTGTTAATTTTGTGCTACCATAATTCAAATTAAGTCTTAAATTTTTAAATATATATTATCTATAATTTAATTAAAAAATATATACAAACTATATTTAATATATATATATGTATAAATAAAAGACATCTTCTTATTACATCAAACGCTGAATAAAGTGATTTAAGATAACTTTTGATTAAAAGAAATAAAAGAATAAAATATTTGAATTTTTTTGGAGGCAATGTATCAAGTTACATAATTAATATTATTTAAGACAACTATATTTTTATTAAAAATACGATAACTTTGTGTTATAAATGCCATACAACATACCTATATCATTTTTCTTTCATATGAAGTCTCTTGATTAATCGTAATTGATTGGAAGATGAATTTACTCAAAATTCAAATACATTTCATAAAACGTGATTGACCGGTGAATTTACTCAATTTTTAAATTCAAATTCATTTTTTGGGCATCCTTAGTCATCTACATAATAACAACATATTACATTTTGTATTCTCATGTAAGACTTTTCTTGAAAAAATCTATTTTTTGTCATGGTCAATTATATGTTATTATTTCTATAGTAATCAATCGTACTGGTTTGAAGATTTTGAAATTTGACAACGTTGCTGAGGAAAGAAACACCACAGTAAATGTTGTATATAAAAAAGTGTTCCAAAATATATGATTTATTATTTAACTTTTGAAATTAATAAGATTTATTTTTATTTTTATTGATATTTTCTTATAATTTTTTAATATTAGTTATTACAGACTATTTCAATCAATTCCAACTTTTATATCAATAATAACAACTAATTAAGTTCTTTTTTTAATAGAATAGAAGAGAGGTTAAATGAAAATATCCTAACAACAAACTCAACAAAACTTCATGCAAATACAAGTGTAATGCAATTATTAATTTTCTTAAAAAGTCTAAAAATTTCTTATATGGTATTAACTTTCATTACCAATACCAATATTTGAATATGAAATAGTACTCTATTTCATTCAATTTCTATATTTTATATTTTTTTAAATATATTATATTTATATATGTAAATTCTATATATTATACTTCTACATAAATGTGAGACCTGAGTTCCTCGTTACTCTTTAACCAATATAATGCAAGCATCCATACATTTTATGAATTATTGCATGTTAATTATATGATACTTGTTTGTTATTATTAGTAATTGAAAGCTCTTAACTTGTGTGCTAGACAGTATATTAGAAATGAGATATTTGGTGTCAACATTTTTATGTTTAATATTAGTTGCTTGGAAAATAATTAAAGTTTGAAGATGAAAAAATACATATGTGATGATGAACATGTAAGCTCTAACATATAAGGGAATGTTTGGTTTAATGGTTTAGATGAGTTAGGCTAATTTATTATGGTTAAACCCATGTTTGCTTTAAGGGTTAAAAGCCCGGTGGTAATTTGAGCTCGGTGCTAATTTGGTCAAAAGAGAGCATAGTGTGGGTTAAATTAACCATCCAAAATTAGATGGTTTATTTAACCCAATTTTTAACCCAACAGTGTAATTTATCAAGAAGACTTTTAAGTCCTTACTATTATCATGTTATCTCATGCTTGCCCTTTGTCTTTTTTTTTTTCTACCATTAAATAAATTCAAAAGATAAATTCACATATTTTCAAATATAGAATCAATCTTAATTTTAGTATAAATTAAATATTTATTTAAATGAATTGTGTCTCAAATGGAAAGTTCACTTGAACGCTCGTATTTGTAAGTAAAATTGTTTCAAAAGTGAAAAAAGTTTAAAACAATTGGATTTGATTTGTTATAATTTATATAAATATTTTTTAAACAATTTTAGAATATATTTTTTTTGAAATAAATCAAATTAGGATTATATTTTAAGTTTTAAAATTATAACGATTACATCTAAATATAATATGAAAAAAGAAAAAAATTATTTAAAAAAATTAGATTGTCCAATATTTTCATACAACATATAAAATCAAATAATTCCATAATTCAAATTATAGAATCAATAATATTTTTTTGTATAAATGCATTTATTTCAAAATGAAATGAGTCTCACAAGGTAAGCATAATGATAATTGTTTTTATTTGTAAATACGAATTATTTTGTTCCAAGTAATTTTGAATTACCCTTATATAAATAAAAATAAGATTATTCCAAATAATTATGAATTTCCTTTTTATATATTTTTTATTATTTTGTAAAAATATTTCAATCAAATTATTATTTTTATTTGGAAATAAATAACATCATTATGTTTGAGGGCATTTTGGTCAAGTTTCTATAAACCCACAACAAACACTTGATCCAAACAAAATTTTAACAAACCAACCAATTCCAAAAAATAGCACAACACTCGAACCAAACACAATATTAAGTCAAACTTAATATTAAACATTCAAACCAAACATATCAAATATTTAACCTCATTTAACATGAACATTGCAAACTCATCACAACCCAACTAACTTAACTAACTCAACCAACAAACCAAACATGCCCTAAGTATAAATATGTGTATAGAAATAGATATGCTTATTTACATAATTGAAATAAAAATAACACAATATATTAATAAAGAAAATGAAATAATATAATAAGCAAGAGGTAATGTGATGACTCTACAAAATTTTTGATAAGAGTAAAGAAGAAGATGTCGCTTGTTTTTTTAGATGACTCATCCTATATAACAATCATAATAGTAGAAGAATGATAAGTAAAAAGTAAGAAAAACAAATCAAAGAGAAATAAGAAAAAAAAAAAATATATATATATATATATATATAAACGGAGAAGGGGAAAATCATATAGAAGCCGAAATAAAGGTATGTGCTTCACATTAATTTTTAAATGGAGTTTCAATTGTTGTTCATGATTTCATTATTTTAATCTCTAAATCAATTAGATACATGTTAATGGATATCACAGAATCATCTTGATGGATTTAATTAAACATTATTTTGTTGATAAAGCCAATTCACATGTATATGTCCACAGAATTGTTTTATAGAAATTAACAAAATTTCAATTTCTTTATAATCATTTTAAGTTTAAATAAAATTTGGGTTTATTGAATTGTATAATTCTCTAAGATTAATTAAGTATATATGTTGATTCTAAACTGAATTGCTGGCTCATTTATATATATACAGACTTGTATAATAATAATATTGTTTATATAAGCTAATTAACAATTATATTATATGAAGTACAACTTAATGTTAAATGAAAATTGTTCTTCATTTTCCTAAAATTAGTTTAGTTAGATTTTTATTATACTAATCTAGTAAAATTTCTTCATACATTATTAGATTAGTTGTAGAGGCACAAAAGAGACAAAAAGTTTCAAAATAATCATTCTAGAAGGCGAGGTAAGTAGAAATTTACTTGCAACTACAATTAAAAATGCCCAAACGGTTCGGAAAACCGGAACCGGGCCGGTTCCAACCGGCGATCAACGGTTCGGGGAACCGTTGACCCGGTTTCGGTTCCAAACCGGAACCGGGAACCGCCGGGAACCGGTTCGGTTTCGGTTCCAAATTTCAGAAACCGGCGAACCGACGGTTCGAACCGCCGGTTTTATCTTTTTTTTTTTTTTATTAATGGAGGATGCCACGTGTACGGCTCTCTTTGAATCGAAAATAGCCGTTGGAAATGAACGGCCACGATTACATAGCCGTTGGAAACCGGCCAAACCGGTTCGGTTTGGAACCGCCGGTTCAAACCGGCGGTTTTGGTCAAATTTTGATCCAACGGCCTAGATCAAGTGGCCGTTGGAGATGGACGACGGAGATGAGTCGAACCGCCGGTTCAAAAGAACCGAAATCGGCGGTTCGAACCGGTTCGGTGCTTTTTTTTTTTTTTTTTGAATTTTTGAGATCTATAAATAGGGGTTCAAAACTTCAAATTGTGTATTTGCTCACCCCAATTCTCTTGCTATCTCTCTCAATTCTTGCATTCTAGCTCACTTCAATATTTCAAGTTCAAAACCTCTCAAATTCTTGTTATATTTCAATTTCTAGTTCTTAATTATATCATCTACTTCTAGTTCTACACTTCTACTTCTACTTCTATTGGAAAATTTTTACATACATCATGTCTAGAAGAGGTTCTTCTACTTCATCCTCCTGTGGGAAGGGAAAGAGTCCCATGCCACCTCCACCATTGTATGAAGATGAGCTCATTGATCAATGGTGTGACGAGCTTGATCCAAATGTCGATTTGGGGGAACAAATCGCTCAAGCTTTAGCCGCCGAAGACGAAGATGAAGAAGAAGTGCCGCCGACGCAAGAGAGTTTGAATGCCACTCAAACCACCTCAAGTAGAGCACCTTCTTCGGTTCGAAGTGATATTTTCTCCATTCACTTCAAGAAGGATGTCGTGCTTAATAGTAACGTCGACTACATAGTGACATGCAACCATTGTGGGAAGCAATACAAGTTCAAGCATAGAGGGGGCTATGGAACGTTCACTAACCACATCACGAAGAAACATCCCGACAAGATTGGATTGGAGCGCTCTCAAACACAACTACGAGGATTCACCGGGTCTTCACAAGGTATTGATTCTTTAACCTTTAGATTTAGTTAACTAGAACTTAGGAAAGACACCGCCGATTTTATTGCTTCAAAACATCTACCTTTTTCATGGGCTTCGGATGACCTTTATGAAGATTATGTGAGCACATATTTACAACCACCCGCTAGAATGATAAGTAGGAATACGGCCACTAGGGATATTGATAAAAGAGTACGTGAAAGAAAATATATATTACTACAAGATTTAGCTAACCTTAAACAAAAAGTTGCGATTTGTTGTGATTGTTGGAAAGATCCTTACCAAAAAAATGATTATATGGGCATTACTTGCCATTGGATTGATGATGCATGGGATGTTCAAAAACGTTTAATTGCTTTTGTTGATTTTAATAAAAAACATACCGGTTTACATATTTCACAAAAAGTACTACATGTGTTAAATGATTATGGTATATTAACAAAAGTATTTCCTATAGCTTTAGATAATGCAACTAATAATAAAGCTAGCTTGCCTACACTAATTGAATTTTGTAAACCTTCATTAAGTGGACATCTTTTTCATACTAGATGCATGTGTCATGTTTTTAACTTATGTGTTCAAGATGGATTAAAACTTTAGAAGAAGAAATATAAAAAATTAGAGATGCAATTACTTTAATTTGTCATACCGTACAAATACGAAAAAAATGGGCCGCGTTTTGTAAAATGAATGGATTAGAAGTAAAAAAATTTGTGAAAGATGTGCCACATAGGTGTAATTCTACTTATTACATGCTTCAAGATTCGTATAATTATAGAGAACTTTTATGTGCTTTTTTTATGGAATTTGGTGATACTCGTGATGGTAATGTTATGTTATTTGCCCATTCTTGGGATTCTTGTATAAACATGATGAGTATGTTAAAATTTTTTGAAGAAGCCACTAGGGAAGTGAGTGGATGTTATTATCCTACATCTCCTTTAGCTTTAGATCAATGTGTTAAAATTGCTTTGGTAATTAACTCTTATAGAGATGATCCTATTTTAAGTGATGCAATTATTATGATGAAGGCAAAATGGTTAAAATATTATCATGAGATACCCCCCCTATATTTATGTGCTAAATTATTAGATCCTAGGATTAGAGAAGATGGATTAGAAGAACTATTAACTATGTACTATAATGCATTGTTCCCACTTGGATTGATTAGTGAATATGATCTAGTAGAATATATCTCTGATCCT
Source organism: Scutellaria minor (assembly GCA_954870855.1). Lineage (NCBI taxonomy): Eukaryota > Viridiplantae > Streptophyta > Magnoliopsida > Lamiales > Lamiaceae > Scutellaria > Scutellaria minor. The sequence continues at coordinate 11,702,194 of OX940733.1, forward strand.
AGAGAAGTAGTTGCTAAAGCTAAAGGTTATTTGTATGATTTATTTAAACAATATAAAACAAATCATGGTGATTCAAGTAGTAGTGATGATGTAGGAGATCAAAATGTAGGACATAGTAGTTATTCATCTTCTTCATCTAGTTTTGGTGATACCCTTAGTCAATTTTACAACTTTTATGATATTAGAACGCAAAAAAGAGCTAGAAGTACGAACTCATCACAAGAATTAGATTCTTATTTAAGTGTTACTTTTGAATCGGTTGCTTTCGAGAACAATTTGGATCTATTAAAGTGGTGGGCACGAAGGGCCACCACATATCCTATACTAACAATAATTGCAAAGGAGATGTTTGCATGTCCCGCCTCAACGGTCTCGGTTGAACATGCCTTTAGCATATCGGGCCACACTTTGAGTGCAAGATGAGCAAACTTGGCCGCCGAGAATGTCCAAAACCTTATGCTCCTTGAGGATTGGGTCAAAGCAACCAAACGTCAACAAAACCTCGATTGCACACGCTTTGAGGAAGGTGAAGCGGATTTGTATGGCTACGACTCAAACACAACATCCTCCGGCGGTAGTGGCATCAACCTAGATGATTGAAGAAGGTAAGTTGAGGTAAAAGAACTACGTGAGCTTTGATTCCTTAATTCGATTTCAATTAAGGATACGTAGGCAATTTCATTTTAAGTTTGGAATTTCAATTCCAAACTTAGAATGAAACTCAAGCTTTTTCAAATTTTCTTTTCCCTCTCCCTTTAGCTAATGTTGTTTAAATAGTTACTTAATTAGATATTTAGATCTTAGACTTGTATTATATAATTCAAGATAGATAGATAGATAGATAAGTGTAATTGTAATTCAAGATAGACTTTTATTTCTTGTAGATAGACATGGACTTTTGTAATTGTAATATATAGGAACTTTTGTAATAGATTAGATCATAAATTAGATAGAATTCTAACTTGTAATAATTTTCCAAGTTATAATGAAAAAGTTTGTTCACTTCAATATTTTATAGTCCAAATTTCAATTTCTCATGGTATGGTATGACGGAGACAAAGCGTGCGAAAAAAGGAAGAAAACGGACGAAAAAAGGTGGGTACCGCGGTACTGGATATGGATACCGCGGTACCCATCAAATTTGAACCAAAACGCTGGTTTCTGACTCTCAGTACCGCGGTACCCATATCTCAGTACCGCGGTACTGGGCACTAGATTAAAAAAAAAAAAACACTGCCAAACCGCCGGTTCGAACCGGCCGAACCATCCGGTTCCGGTTGAACCGGCGGTTTGGAACCGAAACCGGAACCGCCTCCCACACGGTTCGGTTTCGGTTCCACCAATTCGAAACCGCCGAACCGGCGGTTCGAACCGGAACCAGAACCGGCGAACCGTTTGGGCATCTCTAACTACAATGTATAAACATAATATTTCATGTTATAAATTGATTGAGTGATATCATGTGATTTTACATCTCCTTGAGAATTGACGTGTTTGAGTGATGCTATGTGAAAATATATGAGTTACATTAAGAATATTGTTCACAAGCATCAACACATGCATACATAAATATGAAAGTTATTGCATTCTACATGCAAGACATGATTTCAAGAAAAATATTTTATTGACCACTACTAGTGCACCGAGACATGTAAATCATGCTTATTATTATTATTATTATTATTATTATTATTATTATTATTATATGGGTAGCCGGTGGCATGTGAGACATGAATATGGCTACCAATACTATATGTTTAGCCGGTGGCATGTAAGACATGGATATGACTTGATTCGTTCAGTCGGTGGTATGTGAGATATGGATATGGCTATGATGAATGATGTTATGTTGAGCTCAATCCGATGTCTAGTAGATGGTAGTCAAGGGCACAATGAAGGAAAATGATTTTGAAAGAAATGTTTTCATTCATTAACATGCATCATTGACATCATTCTGTATTATTAATGTTATGTGCATAATTTCTGTTTACTGGGCTTTTTAGCTCATATAGTTCATACATTGTAGGTGAACTTGTTGATGTATAAGCTCATGGACTTACTAACCGTGTTGTTGAGTTCCTACGGGTTCGAAGATGGTGTACATGGATGACGACCTCTTGGGCTACGCTATGAGCTTATTTTGCTTTAAACAATATTTTGATGAAGAACATGGATTTCTATTTTATCTTCATTTTCTGTTGGGAATAAATATGTAAATATATAAGTGGGTGTGGTTTGACTTTATGGTAAATGCTATGAAGCATGCTATATATTTCTTAACTAGTCTCGGGGCAAGAAAAATTATTTATGCTACTACGTTTTAAAAGAAAAAAAAATCATACTCACTTACAAGTCTTTTAATATAAAAATTTATTACAAGTCTAAGCTATGTTAGAAAGATGGGTGTGACAATAAATATATTATTTTAAAATGTATGCCCATGCATGGGTCAAATACTAGTTACAAGTTAAAATAAAGTCGGTCAAGTTTCATCATTTTTTTTCTTTTCCATTTACCTTGGTTTTCTTCGACTTAGGAGTACCAATCCTCATTTTCTAATTGAATTAATAGTAAATAATAAGAACACAATCATAAAAAAAAAAAAAAGCTTAAATTATAACAAATCTAGAATTACAAAGAAATCCATAACAACTTAAAAAAATATTAAGAATAAATATACCACAAAATCAACCAAATTTCTCACACACACATAGAAAAACACACACCACAGTTTATCAATAAACAATATCAAATTAACTCGTTAATAAACCAACATAACAATCAAACCAAATAATAAATATTGATAATATTGAAAAAAAATTATGGCACAAATCTACAACATAATAATAATAATAATAATAATAATAATAATAATAATAATAATAATAATAATATTGAATTGTTGCCTCTGTCTCTATTTTCAAATCATAATTATCATTACTAAACATAATATTTTGGGTTTTTTTGTTTATTTTAATTATAATAACAAAAATGTAATTTCCATATTAAAATGGAATTCAAATATTTTTTTATTAGCATATAATAAATATATTTTTTTCAAATATCCACTCCTGAATTATAGTATATGTAACATTATTATTAATAGTTAATTCATCTAGCTAGTTGGTTTTATAATCTAGTTTTTTCTGCAATATATGCAATATATGATGTTAATGAAGGTTAGTAACTATTTTGAAGATTTATCTTGAGACTAAGGAAATTGTTAGTAAAGAACACACAAAAAAAAAAGTGAAGAAGTCGTAGAAGTGCACTGCAGTGAGTCCTAAAAAGTTATTATATAAGTTGATTTGGTGATTTAAACACTCATATATTTAATTCACATATGCTTAAGACTTTCACAAATGTTTCTATATACCAGGTGCACAAATTTTAGATCCGTGCAACTGGGTTGACCCGATCTAGAGATGCATTTCATGCGTCCCATGCGTGCCTCACGCACCCACACGCGCGCACACGTGCCCAAACTCTATAGCCCAAACTGTAGTTTCGTAGTTATATATATTGACCTAACCTTTTAGTTTAGCGAACTTAACGTTTTAGTTTAGCGAATCTAACCTTTTAGTTCTGTTCGCATAACCTTTAATGTTATTTATATTGAAAAAAAGTATAAGTAATATTACTTAAAGGTTATGAAATATGTGCATAAAGGTTATAATATAACATGAAAGTTATATTCATATAACATAAATGCTACATAACTTTTATGTTATTTATACTGAAAAAAGTCTAATTAATTTTACTTAAAGGTTATGATATATGTACATAAAGGTTATACTAAATTAACATAAATGCTATACTTGTATAACATAAAAGTTATATAACTTTTAATTATATTATTTATATTGAAAAAAATCTAAATAATTTTACTTAAAGGTTATGATATTTGTACATAAAGGTTATACTAATATAACATAAAGGTTAAATTATCATAACATAAAGGTTTCAACTATATTACATGATTTTTTATGCTGAAAGTCTAAGTTATTTAGTTAAAGGTTATGTTATCTTTACATAAAAGGTTATATTCAGTTAACATAAATGTTATATTCGGTAAACATAAAGGTTATGACATAAATTTAAAAAAATAAAAAACCTGGGCTCGAATTCGAGTTGGACCCGACCCGCGCACGCCCAATTGCATGGATCATGATCCATACATTTGGTGCACACAAACCCTATAAGGATCATCATTTAATTTGTGGGATATATCTATAAAGGTTTTTATAAATAACTTAAAATTTCAGTCCCTTTAACATAATAGACTTAAAGTTCATCGAGTTTATATTAATAAAACTTAAGAATAGACTTTAATATTAATAGTAGATTGATAAAATCTAATTATATTTTTATTAATAATTCATGTTTTAAATTCATTTTAGAAAACATAGAATATATTTAAGGACCTTGAAATATTATGAGTTTTGAGAACATCGGGTAAGTACATTTCTCACTGCATAGTATGAACAGTTTGGTTTCATTCGTTTATTAATGATGTAAAATTGATGTGAGTTTTTATTTATTATTTTTCACTAATGCGAAATGATAATCTACTAAGTTATGTGCTTCAATAATTATTTTGAGCAAGTACAAGATGTAAATTTATTTTGTTTCATATAAAGTAAGAATTGTATTTTGAAATAGTTTTATTTTATAAAGATACGGTTATCGGGTTCCTAGACCGCTCACTAGAATTTAAGGGCTCCTAGGCCGTCCTATTAGTTATTAGTTGATTCATTTGGATTCGGTGGCTTGCTACTCTGGGTTCATTGAAGTTGTGCGCATTGGTACCATGTTTGCGCATAGTATATTATTTTCAAGTATAAAAATATATATTGGTCTTATTAGTTGATCGAAGTAGATTTCCACACAACATCTCCAAGAGGTACAATGAGAGATTTGTACTTTGCTTCTCATTTTACTATTATGGTTGCTCTCTTCCTAAATCTCATAGTGTATGCCAATAATTGTATTTTTGAAGATAGTTTGTTGATTTTGTTATTGAATTTTCTATTTGTAATAGAGAATATGAGATGGTGTAACTTTTGTTCACATAGTGGATAATTTCCTAAACTAGGTCCCGTAAGTTTTTACCCTTTCCTTGATGAATTTTCCACATAAAATGTCTTGGTGTTATTGTGTATTATTTTTTACAATTTATTTACGTTTTGTAGTTCATTGTCTATCAGATATTTGAGCTTTCTTATCCAAACTCCTAATTTCACTCATCCTCCTCCCAAACTCTTGACTGTTGTTGTTTTGATTGTTCTCCACATTGCTATCTTAAATCGGTGCCCTCTAAACCCATATTTCTTGAAATTCTCATGCATGTGTCTTACACAAAATCTATAGACAACATTTGAAAGTTGATCATGAACAACTTTTATCAAACCTTTTGCTTATCACTAATAATACTTAAAAGCTTCCTAAATATTTAGTTCAACAATCAATAGTTTCAAAAACCACTCCCAATTTTTCCCAGATTCTTTACCAACTACAACATAGACAATAGGAAAACTGTTGTTATTTGGATCTATTCTTACTACAACTAACAAAATCTCACCATGAGGTCCTTTTAAAAAGATATCATCTAACTCAATCACTGGCCTACAATCTTTGATAAACCCCAATTTTAAAGCCCTCAAGCAATTATATAACATGTCAAACACAAGTTGTTCTTCCAACTCCTCAACCTTCATAACTATTGTTGACCCATGATTTGTCATCATAATCTCATCAGCATAACTCCAAAGGAATGAGTATTGTTCATTTGCATTTCCTTCATGTTTCTTAAGTGCTAATTGTTTACACTTATAACCTTGCCAAAAAGTAACATGACATCTTATCTTCCCTAAAACATTCACATTTCTTTTTTTATTAGTTTTAAATTGATATCCATATCTACCAACCAACCATGTTGCCTTCATGTTTTTCATAGAGGCACAAGTGTGATCTCTATAAAAAGTTGTGATTTCCCATGAGATATCATGTTGCATTTTGAGAGCATGGATCCTCCATGGACAATCTTTATCAACACAAACAACCTAAATCCTATGTTTATCACTCTTAGGAAAACTGACACTCCTACCCTCCATTATGGCATGTGACTCAACATCTCTAAAATCTTTTTTGGTGCTGAATAGCATCCCAAGAAGAAAAGTTGGATTGTATTTATAGTTTCTTCTAAACATTGGACCTCTCATTATCACCATCATCATCAGAAGACTTAGCACTATAAAAATCTTCTTCACTAATTAGTATGTCCTTCTCTTCAAACCCTAATTCCTCAACCCCCTCTCCAGACCCTGACCCCTCAACATCTACATCATTGTATTTGGTATACAGTAAGTCATCATCACCCTCCTCCTCAAATAGACAATAGTAATCACTATCATCAAGACATTCATTGTCTTCATCCTCTAAAACTAATTATTTTTTTACCCTTTTTCTATAGTTCTCTCTCTCTCTCTCTTTCCCTTTTCCACCACATCATCTATAAGATATAAGACTAACTCTCTTACTCTAGTAAATACATCATCACAATACTTCTTCAACTCACAATCACTATCAATTTGGAAGAACTCTTTCAGAATCAATTTTTTTAACAAACAAACTAATGGAAGTACTACTACCTTTATAACAAGAAAGGTCTTTCAGTCCTTTTAAAAATAATGTATTCTCATCAACATTATCAAACTTAAACAAATCCCCCTACATATGAATCATGTTTACTACTCAATTGCCCTCAAAATAGAGACATAAGGAATATTATTTACTGTTTAACACTGTAATTAAAAAATTTAACAAGAAAATCAGTTAATATTTATGTCATTCATTGGGTATCTAAAAAGTATCATACCACCAAATAATGGGAAAGTAGCATATAGGTCCCCATAGGCCATTTTAATTTATATTCTTTTTCGCAAATAAATCACAAAAAACCAGTCATACATACACCAACCCAACAAAGAAATATTAAATATTCAATAAATTTTGAACTCCCAACAACCAAATTATAAACAAATCGAATGTATCCACATAAATCGAATATAACCAACATAAAATAGTAAACAAACATTATACCCAAACCCTAAACATAAAACATTAAAATCATATCATTGAACAAAAACAAAAACTCTAAACTATTCTAAATACATACCATATTCAGGAGGGGGATCATTATTCTTGTTATTATCTCTCAATCTCATTGTGAATCTCTGAATCTTTGAGGTATATTTGAGAGAGAATTTGAGTTGAATTTTTTTGAGTTAGAAATAGGGTATTTTTTGATTTAAGGATTTAGAAAACTTAACCTTCTCATTTATGTCTAAGTGTGAGAGGATTGTGTGGCTTGGAACTCATTGTGTTACTCAGATAAAACAAATGAAAAATATATTCCAAGTGTGAATTAATCGACCACGTCAGCGTGTTACTTGCTACAATAGGTGATTGTGTACTTTCGACAAGAAATGCCAATATACAGGATATTCTTAAGAACTCAAAAAATTAAAGGGTAAAATTATAATTAGGGTAGACATATGTGTTATTTTTACCAATTTTTTCATATATTATATATATCTTTAAGGTTTTATTATCGTTTCATCAATCTTATAACCTTTATGTTATATTAGTATAACTTTATGTACAAATATCATAACATTTAAATGATATTACTTATACTTTTCTATCAACATAAAAATTCATGTACTATAGCTATACATTTACTTCAACATTATCATACATTTATGTTATATTAGTATAATCTTTATGTACAAATATCATAACATTTATGTAATACTTTAACTTAAGAATAAAACAAACAATTCTGATACCATTCGATCATACATTTATGTGATATTACGCATATCTTTATGTAATATTACTTATACCCTTATATCAACATAAATGTTATATTATTATAATATGAAAGTTTAAATGGTACTGCATGCATGTTTGTGTAAAATATTATTATAACATAAACGTTTAAAAGGTATTACACCATAAACACTTAAAAGGTCGGGTTGACCTGGTGCATGTATTTATGATTCATGTACCGGATGTATATGAATAATTGTGATGTGAGAAATATCAATGTAAATGAATAGGTCCTTGACATTGTGTTAGAAGTTAACCAACCACCCAAAAATTATGGGTAGGGTTGTGCATCGGTCTCGAAGATGACCGACAAAGATTTGAACCAAAAATCTTCGTTGACCTTTTGATTTTCTTCGAACAAAATTTCTTTTTTGTTTGGTTCTGGAGATTTTTCAATTCTCTAAATCGAGAATTGAACCGAATTGAGATATCAAACCCAATTGAATCGAACCGAAGAACTGATTTGAAAGAGTTATATATATGCCATTTATTTTTCTATATCTTGATATAATTACACAATACATATTTAATTAAGTTAATAATTTATAAATGGTATAAATAATTTATATTTTTTATTTTTTTAATAATTAATAATAATGTACTATATTATAATTACTATTATTAAGAAAACATATATCTTTTTAAATTATGAAACATTCTAACTTTTGAAATGAAGTATTTAGATAGAACTGCTATTCATTTGTTGAATAGATAGATTAGTTGAAAAAATCATGATTATACTTAACAATAAAATACTTGAAAAAGCCCACATACAATGAATGCTTTTTGTTGCTATCGGAAAAAGAAGAAGTCCCACTCCAATTAACATAGGACTAGAAGTGGAACAAAAGGTAAAATCCACACATATTGATATGTCTGTTCCATAAAAAAACTTTTTTTAATTCTTAATTAATATTAACTACTTCTGATTCATTGGACCTTACCTCTTTTGAAAGGAGTCAATAAAAAAATGAAGATACATACTAACTTCAATAAAAAAAATTCATTTTTATTTCTTTTTACTTAGTCTTTCTGAATTTCTGCTAAATACTTCAAATATTCAAATCTCAAAATTAAAATTGGTCAAATCATATGAAAGAAATAGATTAATTACCAATCCACTTCGAATTTGAAAATCAAAGTCAAATTAGACATATTTTTCTAGGTGTTGCAAGTTATTTAAAATATTCTTCTTTGTTCTATTGTTAGTAATATTTTAGATTTTTCCACACCGTTTACCCTTTTCATCTATTGTTTTATATTTTATTGTTACATACTAAATTAGTTTTTTGTTATTTATTTTTATAATTTAATTTGGTGCATTTCAAGTTTATTTATTTTTTAATTTTAATTTCTCTTTAAATCTCCGAATATCCATTCGAACTGATCCAGATCAATAGACCCAAAGCTTAAAATTGAACTAAACCGAAATTTGATTTGGTTTGATTTTGGAGATTTTTATTTTGGTTTGGTTTCAGAGAATCATATTTGAAATTCTTCGAAGTTTGATTCGATTCTAGAGATTTTTAAATCTTTGAACCAATTCGGACCATGCATACTGCTAATTGTGGGTATGTTTGGATTGAAGTGTAGGTGGATTTTGCAAGTTATTTGGGATTTAGGTGAATTTTGAAAAAATATGGATTTTGAACTTTGTTTGTTATGAGAATTTATATTGTAAGATTATAGTTAAGATGTCATTGCTATATTGAAAATTGTAGGAAAAATAGATGATATTGTATTTTATATTTTCAAAATGTAAATGTTTTTAATGAAAATTGTTAGAAAAGTAGATAAAGTAAAAAAACAAAAGATATAATTATAGAATTATGTAAATCCCATAACAAACATGATTGAAGCTTTACTAATCTCGTATTCGAAAGGACACATCTAAATTCAAACACACCCTTATTTTAATGTGTAGGTCTTGCATGAGATTGGTCTCACAAATCTCATTCTGTAAGACAGACATATTTGACTTGGTTAACACGGTTGACCAATTGGTCAACGGCTGATCAACACTGTTGATCCAAAAATATTACATTATGAGAATAAAAATATTATTTATCAAACTACAATTTCTCAAATTAATCATTGATTTGAAGTTGTGGAACAAAAAATATTGTATGTTAAAAGTATTATCTTATGCAAACAAAATATTACATATTAATATTTGTTAAATTATAAATTTTCAAAAGAATCACATGACACACATGAACGTAATATCCACGAAATTACAATTTTCTTAATTAATCATTGAATTAGAATTTTGGAAACAAAAGTATTACATGATACATACAATAGTTTTACATGAAGAAGGGAAGAAGAAGAGAGGGAGAGAGGGAGTGGACGCACGCACAAAAAAAAGAAGAGGTGATCTGGCGTGTGACCTCCACGTGCGAGTTGGCATGGGGTTCGCGCCATTTTAATTTTTTTTTATTGCTTGTGAATTTTACTCTAGCGTCATTATATCATTTCTTTTTTATTGCTGCGAATTTTACTGTAGCGAATTATAGCCTTCTTTCCAATTCTTCAAGTTTTACTAAATTAAATAAATAATTAAAATTAAAAAAATTAATTACATCAATTGAAATATTATGATTTTTTATTTATTATAAAATAAAATAATAAATAGAGATATTAAATTAATAAAGATGTACAAAATATATATAATTAATAAAGATGTATAAAATATATGAGTGATTTGATAGTGAGACCATAAATAATTACTTTTTGAAATAGTTGGTGAGGTATTTATTTAGAAATAAAAATTTTTTTACTTTTGAAATGACAGTCATATAACAATAATGTGTGGCAACAAAATACCTAAATTTTGGATAGCACGGGACAATCTCTTGACAACCCTAAACCCAACCTTATTGGTTTTCCACAATGTACTCCAGCATCTGCCCACAGGAGATCCCGCCTCCTCAAAAGCCAAAAGAAACCAAATCATTCTCTCAAAATTTCTTTTCCTTCATCGAGACAGAGCCTTCATACACGTCGTCGGCTCTGCTTCTCTTCTTTCTCTCTCTAGATGTTTGTCTCAACACCAGAACAATTATCTCCCCTTTGAATTGATCACTTGTCTATTTTTAATTCTAAAGTTGATACAGATTACCTTTTTGAGTTCAATAAGAGAAGGATGGCATCGAGCGGCGGCGGAGCGGCGGCGTGGCGGCCGCAGGAGGATGGACTTCGGGAGATCTGTGGGCTGCTGGAGCAGCAGATGGCTCCCACCTCCGGTGACAAGACGATGATTTGGCAGAGGCTCCAACACTACTCTCAGTTCCCTGATTTCAACAATTATCTCGCCTTTATTTTCGCGCATGCCGAGGTTGTTTATCTATGAAAACTCTGGATATTAACTTTATTTAAGTTTTGGTGGTGATTAAAGTTTGAATTTTTGTTATGATTGCTTGTAGCTGTTCAATGCTATCTTAATCTATGCTCCGTCAAGTTTCGGAAAATGATTAAAAGCTAATTTTGAAGTCTTTGGCAGTAAGGTTTTGGAGATTGATTGGTTTTTGTTGAGTGAGTTTTGCCGTTGCATCCAATTTGATGATGTTTCTGAACTTATATGTGGTTGGTATACTTTATCACTTTTCTGTGTGAATTCAAAATGTGGAAAACAATTCAATATTATAATTTATTACTGCACTATTTTGAGTAACTTGTATTGATATGTTAAACAAACTAGTAGAAACAGTTATGCAAGATGTTATCAAAAAGCTTTTATTTTGATTGGAGTGGTGATATAAGAATTGGAAGGCGAATTGTGTGTCAAAAAAAAATTGAAATACCAATGTAACCTGGGTTTTGAGTTTTTATTTAAATGCCTGTATGCAATGTGGTGTAAATTTTGATTGTACTATTAGATATCAGGGCGGGTATAGTTGCTGCAGTCGGAAACGTTCATATGGGGATCCATAACTAATTGTTGAACTGTTAATCTTGGGTGAATTTGTTTGTTGTGGAAAAGGTGCAATACTAAAACATATTGAGGCCAATGAGCTGTTGGAGGGGAATTTTGTGTTATCTTAGTTAATGGAGTTCTGTGTTGGTGTGTTTGAATTTAATATAACAGGGGATTTCGGTGGAGGTTAGGCAAGCAGCAGGGTTGCTCCTGAAAAACAACCTCAGAAGTGCTTTCAATACCATGCCGCCTGCAAACCAACAATATATAAAGTCAGAGTTGTTACCTTGTATGGGAGCATTAGATAGGCAAATCAGGTCTACATCTGGGACCATTATTAGTACTTTTGTTCAGATTGCGGGAGTGGCAGAATGGCCTGAATTGCTACATGCACTTGTGAAGTGCTTGGATAGTAATGATGTCAATCACATGGAAGGTGCTATGGATGCTTTGTCTAAGGTATACTTTCTTGCTTTTCTGGGCTATGTATGAATGGCAATATCACAGAACTCTTGACTTTGTTTCATTGTGGTTTTTTATTCATTTACCATAAGATGAGTTCTTTCTGCACTAGATACGATTATCTGAACACGAAAAATGTTACTTTTTGTATATCTGTATCCCCAATACGATGAATTATGGTTGAGACTAGATTATAAAAAAAAAAATTCCATTCTAGTTATGATTTGGAATTGTAATGGTGGCAATCAAGAATATCCTTAAAATCATCAATCTGCTTGTAACTTTTCTTACGTATTGAAGGAGGCAAAAAAAAAAAAAAGAGGAGAAGCCATATTTTTTACAGCTCCATGTTATTAATTACTCAAACATCTCATTTTGAAATCAGGGACTTTACCTGTTAGACTGAATTACTCTTTTTGAGAAAGAAATTTAAGGCTAGATTTGTAGTTCGTACTCTTGAACACTCTAATGTATCTTTTGGTGCAGATTTGTGAAGATGTGCCACAAGTTCTTGACAGTGATATTACTGGATTGTCTGAACGGCCCATTAATGCTTTTCTTCCAAGATTTCTCCAGGTTCTCATGATGCCTCTTTCCATCCTCCCCAACTCCCCTCTCGTCAAAAGAAGAGTACTCTTTGGCATATGATTTCAGAAATCTCACATTTTCTCCTTAATTTGCTGAAACAGCTTTTCCAGTCGCCAAATGCTACATTAAGAAAACTTTCACTGGGTTCAGTGAATCAGTATATTATGCTGATGCCTAAGGTGAGTGCAACTCAGTTGGACTTGTAATCATTACTTACCAGTCTCTCATTTGGTCCACTTTCTCATGTGATAGAAGTTCATTGTTATAAAACTTGCAGGTTCTGTCTGCATCTGTGGATAAATATTTGCAAGGTTTGTTTGTTCTTGCCAATGACCCAGCTCCAGAGGTGCGGAAGCTGGTAAGGAATTTATTTGTCTTCTTGAATTGCTCAAAAGTCAATAAACCTGTTGAATAGATATGTGCCAAAGGATTTACTGCTAGTTCCTTTGACGTAGCTTTTTATTTTTCCTCCTGTTATATTTTTATTCAGTTTTTGTCAATCTATGTTTTATCTTGATTGATTTGCCAGCCTGTTGGAATATTTCGTATTCCTTTTCTTATTTTACGTTATACAATGTTCAATCCATTCTCGAGTGTTTTAAGTTCTTGTCACATTCTGACATTGAATTAGTTGATGCGAAAGCTCTAGGTATGCAGTCATTTCTTTCTGTTTCATATAGGTTGCACTTGATGTATTTCATAACTAACAGCTTCTTTGTAGATAATCTATTATTGTGTAACTTTGAGGTTTTTCCCGCCTTTAATTTCACAAATTATATTGCTTAATTGAGTTTTATCTTTTTATTCTTCGAACTTCCTGGTCAACAGGTATGCACTGCATTTGTTCAGCTAATTGAAGTTCGTCCTGCTTTCTTGGAGGTGTGTAATTCATTGCTGCCCTTACATTTTCAAATGCTTGTTAAGTTGTATGATTTAGAACACCACTAGTTCCTCACTTCATTTAGAAGCTTTACCTCTTGATTCGACCTATTATATCTACTGAATTTTAGTATTCTTAAAGCTTTTCTGCTTATGTTCCTGATAATATTTCAATTTGACACTGCAGCCACATATGAGGAACTTAATTGAATATATGTTACTTGTCAACAAAGACCCAGATGAGGAAGTGGCTCTAGAGGCCTGTGAATTTTGGTATGATAAATGCTCTCAAGATATATCTCTATAACTCAAGTTTGTCTTAATTGATGTGAAAGATTGGGGTAAACTATTTCTAAGCTAGGAAATTCTGTCATGATAACTCAGTAGTCACAACCTAATGGCTTATGTGTTAGGTTGAGACTTCAAGATTCAATGCTTCACTCATTTTATGAAGAGGATCCCCCAGAACATTATGCAGCAATAATGAATATGTTGTTGCACAAGTTGATTTTCATATTATGGTGGATTATATTGTTCAGTTTATAGTTTGATAGGCTTTGAGATGGAGTTGTAAATTGTCAATTTCCTTAATTGAAACGAAGAAACTTTACCCACTAATCCTATATTAGAACGAAGATAAATGAGATGATGTTGAGTTGTACTGGGAATTCCAAGAGTGCTATTATTACTGGAAATTTGTATAGTTACTAGTTTTTTTGCAAATAAAATAAAGAACCCGAGTTTATCTGTTTTATTGTCTATGTATTTGATACTTAAGAAATGTTGTTATTCCTGATATTTGTTTGTTGCTTCTATAGTCTTAACTCATGAATTTGAGCTCTATTATTGCATTTAAGTAGGTCACTCTTGCTTGACAGGTCTGCTTATTGTGAAGCTGAATTGCCTCCTGAAAACTTGAGAGAGTTTTTACCACGGCTTATACCAGTATGATTCGTGCTATGTTTTCAGTTTCATCTATCTAATCACTTTTATGCCTGTTCCTTATTCATTAATATGTGTGCACTTCAACAGATTTTGCTGTCAAACATGGTGTATGCTGATGATGATGAATCTCTTGTTGAAGCTGAGGTTTATTTCTGATTTATTTTCTGAACCCTTGTTATTTCATTGATTTTTAAAAATTAACTCTGTTTGTTTATTATGCACTACGTCACTTTTTGCAGGAGGATGGATCTCTGCCAGATCGAGATCAGGTTCTATTGCAATTTTTGGTGTTTGATCTGGATATAGCATACTGTTTTGATAAATGTTTCTCATAGAAATTGATGAATGCAGGATCTGAAGCCTCGTTTTCATTCATCACGTTTTCATGGCTCAGAGGATGTGGAAGATGAGGTACATATTACATTTCATTAATTTTTAGGGGTTAGTTGGACTAGAGTGATGACATCCTGCTTGTACTGTTGCACAATAAAATAGATTCTTTTTTTCATGTTTAGAGTTAGTATCTTTGTCAAGTCTTTTCTATATTTATGTAGTTTGATTTCTGTGATTCAGGATGAAGACATTGTAAATGTTTGGAATTTACGTAAATGCAGTGCAGCTGCTCTAGACTTCCTCTCCAATGTGTTTGGGGACGACATCTTGCCAACCTTGATGCCCATCGTGCAGGTGGTTAAGTTGTATGGTTATTGAAGCTTATTAGTTTTTGATTCTCCCTTCTTAATTCTATATATTTCTTTCCATCCTGATCAGAATCTCCTGGGGTTGAAAATTGATTGATAAAAAATGACGGATCTTTTATTTTTTTATTATAATTTTTAAATTATTATTTAGTTGTTAAATTATTATTATTATTATTTTAATTATTAATTTTTTTTTTTTTTAAGTTTGCTAGAGATAATCATGATTAAGTGTTGTATATATATTGAATTCTGTGGTCAGTGTGGCATCCCCCCAATTTGGTAGAAACCAAGGGTCATTTTAAGTATGTATGAAGAAATATATTTTAACAAATGAAGAATAGGATTATGTGAGGGTAACAATTGTTTTATGGACATGAGAATACTCTGCTCAATTACATTATGAACAGTGATAGTGGCTGTTGCAGTTTAAGGAATTTACTGATAGACTATATTACATTTCAATAGTATAAAGTACCTTAAATTGTGTTTCTTAATGAAGATTCTAGATATAATAGGCACTTATTCTAGTTTTTGAATGGGAAAGGTTCCAAATACAGTAATTACTGATATGTTTTGAACAGTACACATAGGTGGACTCACTCAATGACATTTGTAATTCGGTGAGCCTTTGGAAGCAGTGAATCCTATACTGATCAAAATGGGTAAGAAAGCTTAAGCCTAGTAATTATTGATGAAGGTGATGAAGAACATAATGTAGCATGAAAAACATGAAGAGATAGATGCTTTTGCTTTCCTAATCCAATCGATGTTTGACAACTTCTTGATTTCTTTTAGAAAAGTTTCTCAAGCTTGTAGAATTTGTTCTTGGCTTTCATTGCAGGCTAAGTTGTCTGCTACAGGTGACAAAGCTTGGAAAGATAGGGAAGCTGCAGTTTTAGCGCTTGGTGCCATAGGCGAGGGATGCATTAATGGCCTGCATCCGCATCTGTCTGAGGTAATTTTTAGTTATATAATTTTATACCACATGCTTGATTAACATTAGTAAAATTGAAGATGAAAATGTAGGTTCTAAACAACATGGGTGCATATTTTGTGATTATGTACTAGTTTGCTTTTCTGTCTTCTATTTTCCACGGTTCCTTGAACTTTGTCATTGACACTGTATTCCTTTTGCTTTGACTACTTAGAATTGTTTTGTTTCCATCACTGACACCCAACTGCTTTGGTTGGAGTACCTCATATTCTTGATGTTGCAATATAACGGTTTTGCTTATATTTGGTAGCATCGGCATTGCTTGTGGCCTAAATTTTTGTTGCTATTGCTGGATTGCATTAAAGGTTTTAGATTAACGGCTTTCTATTATTATTTTGTTTAATTTACAATATGGTTTTATAAGTCCTTAATTAATATGCATTTGAGTTCCAAATAATTCAGTTCAATCTGAGAAGATGTTCTGGGGATATGTAGTTATGCCATGGTGTGGGAGAAAAATATTTTGTGCTTAGGTTCTAGGAGCTCACTACAGAACTGATTTAGTGCTGTCAAATTTCTCCATGTTGGCAACTTCACTATCTTCTGCTCTGCTCCTAGTTCGACACAATGAAAGCAAATGTTCTAGTCTTGTTTCTCATGTCCGTTTCCTCTCTGAAGAGCATAAGTATTCACGAATATTCCACCCAACGAGTTTGTAAGTTATATGGCTGCGACATTATGACCTGTTAGGTAAATAGGCACTAACCTTAGTATAATTAATACAATAACCACTAAGGTTATGTTTGTTATGGATTTGAGGTGGTTTTGGTAAGTCTGGATTTGGGATTGGGTAGGATTTAGATAGTCTGGATTTTGAAAATCTTGTGTTTGTATTGAGATTTGGTAGAGTAGGATTATAGTTAATGTCATTTTTATTTGGGAATTATAGGATAGGATTATAGGATTTTTATGTGCCAAAACTCCTCTCTTTCTCCGGATTCTGTTTCAGTGAAATCTCTCTCCGCTGAAAGACCTTCGCGAACCTCTCTTCAATGCTGTCTTCTTTGCGCCCTTCTCCTAATGCTGCGTCCGTATCCTATGAAAGATGAAGAAGCTTTGAGACTTTTTCCTTTTTTATGGGGCCTAAAAAAGTTGCTTTCTCTCCTAAACTCCATGCCAAACATTGTCTGGACCCCCATCCAGAATTCGGATGGGGCAAGTCCAGTCCAAACATCCCCTGAGATACCAAATAGTATGTCTGACTAGCATTCCAGATCCAGGATTGAGATTCCAAATACCAAGTTGTTTGTTGTATTAGGGAACAAGATTTGTCAACTGTAGAATCCACCATAATAATCCTGATACCTCTATAAAATATAATAATAAACTGCCAAACTTTTCAAACATGATTTCCATTAACAACTCATTCACCATTATTTATTTATATTTACTAAATATAAAAATACAATATCACCCACTTTCCAGACTTGATCTGTTATCCAAAATATAAAGTACAAAAACTCAATTTTACAACAAACAAGGATTCTTACTCACCGGCTTTCCAACACCCAAGATTCTAAATTCCAGAATTCAGAATCCCAACGAATAAAAATGTTCCAAACATCCTGAAAAAGTTTCATACTCTTCTTTTTATGGTTTTGAAATTCTAATCAAGATAAAAGTTCTCGGGACGGTTGCATGATAAACATGCTGTTAAGTGCGTCTAATGGTGTCCCAAAATATTCTCATTCATGTTCAACTTTGGGTCAACATGATCTAAATCTTAGGATGTGCTTGTTGAGCTCTGATGGTCTATCATCAAATCCTGGACACACCAAGGTAGCTTTAAATACTTCTTGTCAATCGGTAGTTACCTTATAATAACAGGTCAGTAACTGTTTATAAGTATGATTTTAGTTTCTTCATAGTAACATTACATACTACAGCTTTCCAGTCTGTAATTGTTCAACACAAACATCTTTCTCAGGCACCACCACAGGATTTGGGTGGGTTACATTATTGTTAGCGATGACAGGTTGTATGGGAGAAGGTTTAGCTGCAGGTGTGGGAATATTGGGAATCTAAATTTGGCTGTCATGGTTTTAGTGCCTGCTATTAACAGTAGTCAAGTGAAGAAGTTGATAATGAAAGGTTTTTCTGCTGATGGTAAATTGGTAATGGTGTGGTTGCATAGATGTTCTAGTGTTTGGAGGAAACAAAGAGAAGAAGCAGCATATTGAGCAAAAAAACATCATACAGGCTACATATATAATCCTGTGTGTGGCTGTGTGCAAAATACAGTATTGCTTATGTATGAAATGATAAGATTTTGGCCGAGCATAACATCACAAGGCAGGAAGGCGGAACTCACCTGAATTCGATGAAATTCTACCTAGGCCTTATATTACATAGGGACTAAGTAGACTATTGTCTGATTGGGAATGAAATTTAAAATATATGAATAGTTATTTTCTCTGTTTTCTCACCTGTCTTCTGGGTAATTAACATATATACTAACTATGAACCATGGTTACGTTCCAAGACCCTGTAACCACTACATGGTTTTTTTTAGATCTTTCAGATTTCAAGATTTTTAATGATATGATTAACCAACTAAATCTACAAATTAAATAGGCTGAGTGAATTACCATGCGGTCAATGTTTTTATTTTTACCATCCTTCTGTGTTACAGCTAACTTATGGTATCATGCCATTTCTTGGGTTTGATTGTGATTTTTAAGTTTAAGCGATTTATTTTATGCTAATTCCTTACATCATGTGTATTCCTTGTGATGTGACAAAATTTCCTCTCTAATGTTTTTTTGATAGCTTTATTATTTAGGTTCTATGTAATGCTTACTTTGTTCTAGTTGGAAAATCCCTTCAATGTGGTCTTTGTTCATCATTTTGTTGAACTGAGTTGTCAACCTACTACAGCTAGCGTGGTCTTGTCTTTTTCCTTACTCTTATATATTCTTGGATGGCTTTCTTATACAGATTATTGCATTTCTTATTCCACTATTAGACGACAAGTTTCCTCTGATACGAAGCATCTCTTGTTGGACAGTGTCGCGTTTCAGCAAATATATTGTTCAGGTAATATATAAATTTTCATGTCTTATTTATTCATAAACAATCTTGGCCTTGGTAAGGTGTCATTTCTAGAAATGTTATCATTCTCCTTTAAAGGAAAATGTGTTCAGAATTAATGCTTGGAATACGTTTTCATTGTTCCGAGACCTAAACAATCATGATGGCATTAGTTCTCCTGTAAAGATTCATTCTTTCTTAGTTCACATAATGGTATTAATTCTCCTCTAAAGGTTCATTCTTTCTTAGTTCACATGATGGCAAAGGGTCCCCCCCTTGATTTTTTCTTTCTTTCCTCCCTTAAATTGGAAGTGATAGCATAACGTGAATTAAAAGCACTTTGTATACGTGTTCTAGGGTACTGCTCATCCAGAAGGTCATGAAATATTCGACAAGGTTTTGCTGGGTTTGCTAAGAAGACTATTGGATGATAATAAGAGGGTACAAGAAGCTGCTTGTTCAGCTTTTGCGACGCTTGAAGAAGTCTCTCTCTCTCTCTCTCTCTCTCTTCCTCCTCCTTCCCCCCCTCTTTCAGGAATCTCTTTTGTGTATACTGTAGTTATTTTTGATCTGTATCCTTATTTTGTATATTTTCAGGAAGCTGCGGAAGGATTGGTACCACGATTGGATATCATTCTGAAACACTTAATGTGTGCCTTTGGAAAATATCAGGTTCAATTTTGTTCCCATTTCTGACTGTAATTTATTCTTGTTATGTGGGCTGGAGCATCAGAACCTTGGATTAGGGTTTAAAAGCTTCTTTAACTTTCACAGTGGCTATTTTGTGCTCCTGCTCCCTTTTCCATTTTCTTTCTTCTTTGTTGTAAGTTCATTTCTTTTTCAGAGACGGAACCTCAGAATTGTATATGATGCCATTGGAACATTAGCCGATGCTGTTGGAGGGGAACTCAATCAGGTATGCTGATGTTCATAATGCACGTTATAGTTCTTTTACTTTTATTCTGAACTTGTTATTACTCATTACATTGTAGGAGAAGAGTTCTTAGTATCTTTCTGATCATAGAGATTTGTGCTAATTTGTAAATTTTTTTTTTTATCTGATTAGAATTAATTTGCTTAATGTGTTCTCTTTATTTTATTTAAACACGTCTTCTGTCGTTGAGCATTATAATCACAAGAAAATTGCTTATGACATTATACTGACAATTGCAGCCTACACATCTTGAAATCTTGATGCCCCCATTGATTACAAAGTGGCAGCAGCTTTCTAACACTGATAAAGATCTTTTCCCATTGTTGGAATGCTTTACATCAATAGCACAGGTACTAGTTATCTTTCTGCAAATATTTAATTTTTAATTGAATCTGATGGAAGGTACTTGTTTCTATGCACACAGAGCAACAATATATATCTAAATACATGATCTTTTTCAGGCACTGGGTACCGGATTTTCACAGTTTTCCCAGCCAGTGTATCAGAGGTGCATAAACATCATCCAGACTCAACAACTGGCCAAGGTCATCATTGATATGATAGCTGTTTACTGAGTTATTAGTTCAAGTGTTTGCTTCTTCGGTATTACTTAAATAGCAACTTGGGGTCCAGTAATTGTGATTCAAGTGGCGATTATTATTTAAGCCTTTCTACATCTGTTTGGAATATATAGCTTCAGGCATTAGATTTTGGTTCCTTTTCTTCAAATATCTGTGAATATAGCAATGGGAATATGCCTGATGGAGTTCAATTTGAGAAAAAAATGGATAAATATGGTCCTATAAACACAATCAAAACCTTGTTACATTTGCTCTGACCACACTCATTTGCTACTTATTTAGTCAACTTACAAGACTTATATATTTAATTGTTTTTAATCACATTGCTGAAAAGCTGAACTTTTGCTTTTAGGTTGATCCTGTTTCAGCTAGTGCACAGTATGATAAAGAGTTCATTGTTTGCTGCTTGGATCTTCTCTCTGGACTTGCTGAGGGTCTTGGTCCTGGCATTGAGAGTCTGGTAGTCAATTTTTCATAATGCCTAACATGATGCTATTGCATTATATTCTCATGTTTGCATTGCTTCTTCAAAATTTGAAGTATTAAGAAGATATCCTGATTAGTCACGTGGTGACCTTCAACTTTAGTGTATTCCTGATGAGCTGTGTGTCTAAATTGTATTCTTTTATTAAGTATGGCAGGAGGAAGTCTGAAATTAGAAGCGGAGATGAAAGAAAGAAACTCATGGCTTTTGAAGCCCTTGTTGTCTTCTTATTTTTCTTCTTCATCTTCTTGTTTTGTTTCTCTATTTTCATTCATTTTGTTACATCATGATGTTGAACAGTCTCTAGTTTGAGTAATTCTTTGTTGAAATCTGTGAATGTATTGGGGAACTCTATGGTCTTTGCAGTATGCTTAAATCACAACTTCTTAACAATCAATATAAAAAAACAGCATTAATGTATATTTTTAAGTTCAATCATTTTTTTCCTTTTTACAATTCATAATTATTTTAGACTTTTGTCCTTTCAGGTTTCACAAAGTAATTTACGTGACTTGCTTCTTCAATGTTGTCTGGATGATGCATATGACATCCGGCAAAGTGCTTTTGCGCTGCTGGGAGACCTTGCTAGAGTAAGTTGAGAATGGCTTTATTGGTCCTACTATTATCAAAGCTCACATATCTACTGATCCGTGTTATGCATCTTAGAGCTTTTGATTCCTCCTCCCAGTAGCATTTCTGTGATACTTTAAATAAGGGGTTTCTTTCCTTTTGATCTCAAGTATATGTTCTCAGCTAACTCTTGAAGCATATCTTTGATGATGTGGTTAGGTCTGTCCAGCTCATTTACATTCACGTATAGCTGAATTTCTTGATGTTGCCTCTAAGCAACTGGTAAATAAAACATTAGTTTTGAAATTTTTGGTAATAGTTCTATGACCTAATTTCTTATCATTTAATTGGCATTTACTCTCTTCAGAACACTCCAAAGCTGAAGGAAACTGTATCTGTTGCCAACAATGCATGCTGGGCTATTGGAGAACTAGCTATAAAGGTTTGGTCCCTTTTCCAACCACATTAAACCTGATATCAGTTGCATGGGCATGAGGAACTGGCTTTGTATTGTGAGTCTAATTAATTTGTATGCGGTTGCCGGTCAGATATTGACTATTTCTTTTTTTCATTTTTTGTTCATTTCTTTTTTCCTTCAGAATTGTATTTCGGTCTTGATGATTCCTTATGGATAGTATGATGAAGTCTGTATCGTCTTCTGTTTTCAACACCGAATGTGTGGTGGAAGAACTTTCTCTGCATTTTGTTTGTTAACTGATGTTTTGGACTTCAGGTTCGCAGGGAGATGTCTCCTATAGTTCTGACTGTAATATCATCCTTGATTCCTATTCTTCAGCATCCTGAGGTGACCCATCCTATTTCTTTGTTTTCTTGTATTATTTCTGTGTTTATCCTTTATGGGTGGCATTTCAAGTTCTCAGTCTATTGCCAAGTTCTCTTGAGTGTTTATCTTCCATGAGTAAAATTGAATTGATAGGACCAAAGTTCTGCATCATTTTTTATTTTAGAGTAAATCTGCTGGAAAAGTCGACATACTAATTTTTTTTTTTCTATAAATGTATTGTTGATGGTCAGATTCAAAGATACTTCTTGTTTTTTGAAATTTTATGCTTTTATGTGCAGTCAAATATGTTTCCACCATACCTACTAAGTCAAATTCCCTCCTAATTGTGCTCTTGTTTTGTTGCTCGAGCTTGAAACAAGGTTTTGCTGTAGTGAACATGCTAATAGGAGCATCTCCAAGAGACTCTTTAATTCGAAGATGGTTTTTATTTTGAAGAGTTGTCCACTAAAAATTATATCCAATATCTTTTGTTTTAACTTTTAAATTAGAGAATGGGTTTTCATTCTCCAAATTTGGAGAGCTAAGACAACTCTATAATAATTCATCAACTGATTCATTACTTCCAATACTCCATTTGTTGGATTATATATATATATATATATATATATATATATATATATATATATATATATACTTTTTTTTTTTCAATTCAAATGACCCATTTTTAGAATGGAGGAAAAAAAATGAAAAAGATAGGAGGGAAGTAAGGTGAAATCGAGGGCAAAAATGTATAATATATAAATATTGGTCAAAGAGAAAATAAAGAGTCAAATAAAGTGTCAAAAGTGTAAAAAATATTGTTCTTTAAATTCAAAGATGCTCTTTACATTGAAGAGTCTTTTTGAGACGCTCTTAGTTTCTTCAGTTATTTACAAGAATTGACTTTACATATGGAACATGGCTCTTAATCTATCAAATGGGTTATAAGACTAATCTTATTATGTTTTGTGAAAATTTTAAGTCGACTATAATTTGTTGAGTTGACCATCAAGGCAGAATGAGCTGCACAACTGCTATAGTGATTGAAAAGTAGATGCAACACCACTGAACTATGAGACAGCAAAACACATTTTAATCAGAGAAATTAGAGTAACATAGTGTAATTACTTGGTCAATCCAGTTGGTTGGCATGCGCAAACATGTGACATTGTAGTTGGAAACCATGTCTGGCTGCCCTTCTCATATTTCTGATTTTGATTATTTAGGGATTGAATAAATCACTCATTGAAAATAGCGCTATTACGCTAGGAAGAGTTGCATGGGTTTGCCCAGAGCTTGTCTCACCACACCTGGAGCATTTTATGCAACCATGGTGCATTGCTTTGTCTATGTAAGTATTTGCTTCATTATTACTCATGATAAAATGACGTCTCGTTGTGTGTAGAGCAGCAAATCTTGAAGCCAATTGCATTTAATGCATCATTCGAAGAGTAAAAAGTGAAGTTGGAAATAATTGTTAAAAGATTTCGAAAAAAAAAAATCTGCATTGTTGTCATGGCACCTTTAATTCTACTTGCTTCTCCTTCAATTCAGTATTTCCATTTGTGATCTGCACACTGCTTAAAGTATGGAGGAAAATAATTGGCTCTTCTTAATCCTTTTCACAAAAAAATTGTGATTTTATTCCATCAGCATCAACAGCATGCTCTTTCCTGAATAATGAAAATTCTATTTATTCATCTGTTGAATTGTTTAATGTGAGACAGGATACGTGATGACATAGAGAAGGAAGATGCTTTCAGAGGTTTATGTGCAATGGTGAGAATTCTATGTTCTCATAGTCTGGTATTTTAATACTATTACCACATTTTTACGACATTCATAATGTGTTGTTGATGGCTTGCAGGTTAGAGCAAATCCGTCAGGGGCTTTAAGTTCTCTTGTTTTCCTGTGCAAGGCTATTGCAAGTTGGCATGTAAGTGATGCATCATCAAACTGGTTGGAAATTTTCTTTGTGAAAAAGATGTGGCAGTTAGCTTTTTCTCATGCGGTGTTCACTTCACAGGAAATAAGGAGTGAGGATCTACACAATGAAGTCTGCCAGGTGTTGCATGGTTATAAACAAGTAAGAAGCTCCATTTTGATATTTTAAGTTCCTTTAGATTGTCCTTGCTTTCAGCTAATATTCATTGCTTATAGAAGATTTATAATATGATGTGTTATACCATACCACCCACCTTGTAAACCAAAAAAGGTCAAACACACCAGGTTGGGAAACTATGCTTCCCCAATTGCTTTTAATCAAGAAAGTCTCCTAAGGTATAAGAATTAATATTGCTTAGCATTAAAATTGTGGGTGTCCTGCGTAAAAAAAGAAAAGGGAAAAAAGAAAAGAAAAAAGGAATCTAGCCAGTAATCGATTGGACTTTTGTTCAATAATGTGCTAGTTTGGGCTTAAGACCCATCTAGAATTCGTAGCTAATTGTCTGGGTTAAGGCCTTGCATTTTTGCTTGCCAGGGGGTGGGGGGTTGTTTACATTAATGATTTATATTGTATGTGTACTATTGCAAGAAAGCTTGCACAATATTTGCCTCATTAAACCACTCAAAACATTGCCAGATACTTGCAAATGGAGGATGGGAACAATGCATTTCTTCTTTGGAGCCACCTGTGAAAGACAAGCTGCTGAAGTATCAAGGACAGTGATCCTTGTTCTGAAGATCGTTTGTTCTATGCGTTCTGCACAATTAGTCAGATGTGTGCATTCGGTCATCATATTCGTTTCCGATAGTTGTGGAGCCAGTTTGAGCTGTGGGTGGACCCATTCCGTTGATGATTTCAGTTGAGGCTTGACGTTTTTATCCATGATGGACTTGTTTTGTGAAGTAGCATCTTTTATTGTGAAATTGGATTTGTACAGTGGGGAATATAGAAGAAATGGTTGATCTGAAGTTAGATTCCTATTCTTTGACTTGTTGAGTTATATATGGGGTGAGGTTCTTTTGAAGGGTTTTAGTGTGAAGAATCTAATCCTTAAGTTCCACAAGTTTTGTCAGAATGTGTTAATACATTGTTAGATACTGGCTATTGTAATCCTTAGGCAGATAAATTCATGTTGTTTCCCATAGATGGAACTTGATAGAGTGAGAAAAATAAATTATGCCATGTAGCCTCGAATGTGATGATTTTTAATAGGGAAATTAATTGTATGTTTAAACATTTTAATGATGTATTATTGTGAAGATTCCCCATTTTTTGGTCTTTTTATGCGGTGATCTGAGAATGACTGATTTGTTTACAATGATTTATTATGGTCCTCGATTTTTGTTGATATTGTTGGGAAAACCTCGTGCTTATTGTTTACATTATTTAGTTTTGCAGCATTGACGACCAATGGTTTACAATTAAATTTATTTATTTTGTTTCTTGAAGAGCCATTTAATGTAGAGTACAGAAGGTTCGAAAAACTGAATATTTAGCAGAGGATGCATAACATTTAATAATGATGATGACGACGACTATTATTATTATTATTATTTTTATGATGATGATGATTATTATTATTATTATTATATTTATTTATTATTATTATTATTTATTTATTTATTTATTTTTGTTTATGGCAAGAAATAGACCAAATTTTATTGGGCCAGGCTGAGTATTCCGTGATTCTTTAAATTAATCAAAACCCAATTTAAAGTGGCATATAATTGTTGAACAAAAGATCTTAGGTTGGACTTCAGCAATATTATGAACCACAAATATAACAAAGTTGGAGGATGAAATATAGTTGCCAATTGTGTCTTGAATGCATTTTTAGGAAATGTTGCGCCATTTTCATATTGAAAAATCAATCACATGATTAGGGCACAACTAATTTTACTTGAACAATAGAAAGGAGATGAAAATCGTGACATTTCATATTTAAAATAGTGCCAAGTCTTTTTCTACAACTTTATTTTCATCGTCATATTTTGTGGTAACTAATATAAGTTTCCACTGTATAACGAAAATCTTAATGTTTCAATCCTTTTGAATAGGGATAATTATTCAATCCTAATCCATCCTTATTGTCCTATTTCAGTCTCTATTGGTATGTTACTACTGATAAATTGCTGATGCTATTGTGTTGTAATGAAGGCTCAAGTGGTTGTGGGTTTGTTTTTTTATTTTTTTATTAACATGATTCAGAATAAATTCTGTTCAAGTCATTGTTGTTCCATTTCAATTAAACGAGATGCAATGTGTTCCATGTTGGAACAAGATGCAGTCCTAATTCCTAAATATATATTTGCGTTGTTATGATGTTATTTTGTATCCAAATTAAATTTCCAACAATAGATCAGTTTTATTAAACTATATATGTAAATCATAACACTTTTGTAGCCACAACATAAAAAACTATTTTTATCAACAATCCAACTTTTTAATAAAATATTCATTTCTCTCTCATCTACGTACACAACCTACAACCCAACCCAATTCCAACTTTTTAATACTTTATCAATGACACCAACCCAACCTTTAAGATATTTTTTTTTCTTATTATTTATAATTCTAATCAATTTTTATTGTATTCAAAAGGTGTAAGAAATAGATAAATTTCTTTTTTTGATATTCTAAATTTATAATTATAATATGGAAAAAAATTTACGATACACTTAAAAAAAGCTATTAACACAATAACTAAATTAAAATTACAATAGTTAGAATACGAAATTGAAAATAAATAAATCAAGTTTCAAATAGATGCATGAAATACTAAGTTACAAATGTAAATGATACAAATTATATAATTAATTGTGTTTCAAAATATATCAATATTGGATTCTATTTGTAGAGAAAATAACAATATGAATTTTGATAATTTTTTATTATTTTCTAATAAAAAATAACTTCAATATCAACAATTTAAATTGTATACAAAAAAAAAAAATATATTCCCATCAATCATATGGTGACAAATGTCACAAATTGATTGAAGGTTGGTTTAAAATCAAGGTTGTGACATCGGTTGGCTAGCCAACATGTGTCATAACTTTCCATGAGATTTTGATTTTTTTTCTTTTCTAAATGTTGTTTGTCTTTTCCATGACCCATAACCCAGGTCATGGATTAAGGTAGTAATAGCAAATTAAAATAACCAGCGATTTATCCTCATTGAGATAAATCTCAAATTAAACAAAAAAAAAAATCAATATTTCTTTTAGAGATTATATCTATAAAATATGTTGAATGACCAAAATTTTGTTTATAAAATTTATAATACTACCCCATACTTGGCGGATTTATACTTAGTATTTTAAAGGGTTTACTCATCTAATTAGATCATCCATGACTAAACTTTTATTTAGGATCAATGACATATATCCTAGGAGCTCATTTGACTATCTTTATAGTCTAATTGCATGTGTAGATGAGTGGTATTTAGTTGTTTCTTGTATTTTTCGAGTCATTCAAGCAACGGTGGATCTACATGGTGCATTGAGGTATAGTTGTACCCCCAAATTTCTTAAAATACAATAAATATAATATAGTATTATATAAATAATCATTATTTTGATGTGGCTCAATTGGTTTTAGCCCTATTTCTGAGACTCGGGTTCAAATCACATGTGTGTAATATTTATTTATTTCTTTTAGTTGTGTTATAATTTTTTGCTACCAATTTTTTTATCATTTGTCCATATCATGAGTTGGAAACCATTATTCTTTATCTAGTTGTTTAATTAGTCTTATAATTTAGGGTCCTTCTATAGTACACCGTTGTATTAATACATCAATGTTTTTAGTCATTAGATCTTGAATGATTGCATCCTGACCCTTCATTTACATTTTAACCTTTTTACCTGTCTTTAGAAATTACCACAGTAAAAACTAAGAATTCCCCCCAATAACCAAAAGAATATGGACAATGTAGTCTATATCTACCTTCTTCATTAATTATATATAACAATAATCTGCAACCATAAAACCGTAATCGAATATGTTTGTATTATGCATCTTGTTATTACAAATCATTTGAGACCCATATTCGATATATTTGGATATTTGTTATGAAATCTCGTCATTAAAATTTCAAATAACTTGTTTCTGTAGTGCTGCATCCACACCCCGTGATTGTATCTTGATACATATATTCTTAATTGATTATTTAGTTGAATGTATCTTAATACATATATTCTTAATTGATTATTTAGTTGAATTTTCCAATTAATTTGTATGTGCTGATAATGCGTTACTTTTTCCCTCAGTAGTCATATAAATAATTAAATATACACACTTACTACTCTCCATGAACCATAACAACACTTGTTAATATTTTTTAAACAAATTTTTTTTTTTAAAATATCAATGCTCATATAAAATCAATTAATCGTGGAATCGAATCTCTAATCACTATAATTTATTGGTTGTTAAAAGTTTTAGTTAATTAGTTATTCTTTATTTTTATAAAGTTGCAAAATATATGAGTTCAAAGAGACGAGAATTGTTGATATTTGTTCATTTATTTTATATGGTTCATTATATTCGTTTCTTTAATAATTGAATTAGTTTATGAAAAATCATGAGCAGCTCGCGCACATATTAATTATTCAGTCATAAACAAAATGTTAATATCTAATTTCATATCAAAATTATTCGATTTCAATTAAGAATAATCAATTTCATATCTCGTAATACATGTATTCGATTTGGTATCTCAACGTATGTTTAGATTCAGATTTGATTAGAATGAATTTTCATATCTTGAGAATATATGTATTTGATTAGGATGGATTTTGGTACCTTAAGTTATTTTTAGATTTGGATTGAAAATGCAAATATATATATATATGAATATTCGTATCTCAATAATATACGGTTTAGATTTGGAGG
Source organism: Scutellaria minor (assembly GCA_954870855.1). NCBI lineage: Eukaryota > Viridiplantae > Streptophyta > Magnoliopsida > Lamiales > Lamiaceae > Scutellaria > Scutellaria minor. The sequence goes on from OX940733.1 coordinate 11,731,796, forward strand.
TAACTATGACGACTAGGATTTATCGAAGCATAATTTGATAACTAAATATCTAAACCCCTAATTATTTGATTTATTTTACGTGCGTTTCAGAAAATTTAATTATAAGTATGCTTTAATTTAAGTTTAATGTTTGGGAGATTTATTTCGTAAAAAGACAAAGTCGATAAAAAAATTCGTAAGTGGGACGAGATGAACGAGAACGAAAAATCGAACAAAACGCCAAAAGAATGGATCAAATCGGAGTTTTTTTATATCCCAAATTAATTAATATCATAAGAAAGTTTAGTATAAAGTTTAAAGATTACATTATGACTAATGATTTAATTAACCTAAAGTATAAATGTGAATAATCCTAAGTAAAAACTATACTCTAAGTTTTAACCTAAGGTAAATAATGCTCTTCCTTCTCTCCTCTTTTTCGGCGGCCGGCCGGCCGGAGCGCCGACGTCGCCGCCACCGGCGACCACCGTCGCCGGATTTTTCTTCCGACCGAAACGTATTGAATCCTATACCATCTTGAAGCTCTCGCCGAGCCCGTTCCAACCTCGAGCTCGGAATCGTCATCCGCCGCCGCGTTCGCCGGCAATTTGCCGGAGAAGATTCGGTTTCTCTCTCTAAAAACCCAATTATTTCTCTCTCTTCGTTCTCGGCCATCCGGCCACCGATCGGGGCGATTCTTGAGCCTAAAGTGAAGTTCTCGCCGAGCCCGTCTCGATTCCGGACTCGGATCGTTGATCGGACCGGCCGATTTCTGGCATGCAGCGGTCAAAGTTTCTGCAAAAGTGTTTTCTCTCTCCTCTCCCTTGCTCTCTCTCTCTTCGACCCTCTCTCTCTCGTCTCTCTCTCGATCTCTCTGCTCTCTCTCATCTCTCCCGCCAGAAGGGTAGTCGGGGCGGCGCATGCAGCGCCGCCGTGTGGGTGATCGGCCGGCGCAAGGAGCGCCGGTAGTGGTTGGATTTGGTGGAGTTTGGGTTGTGTTTGGTTGTGTTGAGAGTGGTGATCGGGTGGTGTGGGGGTGGCTTTCCCGGCGCCGCCGTGGTCGGAGGAGGCCGGCGCTCGGTGCGCCGGCGAGGAGGTGGGGTGCTGGAGGTGGAGTTCGCCGGCGGCAGGGGCCGCCGGCGGCGAAAACTGGAGGTGACAGTGGCGACGGGGGTGGCAGTGGGTGGTTTGGGGTTGGGGTGATTTTTGGGAATTTGATTATCTTCAGGGACCAACTTGCAATTTCTTTATTTTGTGCTTATTCTCATTATGGTCCTCCAACTTCTATTCTCTACACTTTGGTCCTCAAAGTTCTGGAAATTATATTTCCACCCCCAAAACTTCTTAAGACTTTAACTTTCCTCCCCAAGACTTTTGTATATTGCATTCTGATCCCCCAGAATTCCAGAAACTTCGTTTCGACCCCAAAACTTATCTATAATTACAGTTTTACCCCTCAAACCCTCCAAACCCTAAAATGCTTCGTTTCTTATCCGTTTTAATCCATTCTTGTCTCTAAAGCTTCCTTTTTGAATCCTCTATATTTCTGGACCTAGTAGGGTCGGGTTATGTTCTGTTTTCAATTCATTGTTTCTTCTGAGCATTTAATTATAAACGCTTAAATAATTATATAACCTAATAATTTACGTTGTGTGTTTGTAGGCCCAAACGCTTCGAACTCATCTCAAAACTAAAAGGAAAAGAACGTGATAATCGCACCGTCTAGGATGAGGTGGGGGTAATTTCTAAATTAACGTTTAACTTTACGTTATCTTGTATAGTCGCATGCTAGGGTTTTCGATATACTATGATATGATAATGAACGTTATATGATATGCGATTTGAGATTATGAGCATGAAATGTGATTGATGATATCAACATGCTATTAATTGTTATACATGTCCGTTTTATGTGCTTTGCCTACGTGCTGTGAATTGAATCTGATGTTGGGTTTAAGATAAGGATATGTGTTCATATGCATGGTCTTTGGGAAGACAGGTTGGGATTAAGTCCTAACAGGAATATGGAGGATTGGTGAAGTCCCCCTAACCAAATAATCACCCGGAGGATAAGGTGGTGGGGTAAGGTGGGATATACCTGCGCTCACGTCATTTATGTGTTGTGCATTGTACTTGCTGTGATTAACTGCTTATCTGATTTAAAGTTTTATGTTAATTTACGAACTTGTCTCCACGGGGTGTATTTCTATGCACTCACCCCGCTTATGTGTTCGATACAGGTAATGATTTTGATGGGAGGAGTTGAAGGGAGAGATGTGCCCTGTCTGATAAAAATCTTTTGTTGTATGATATTTTGTTAATCTGTCGGAACAACATACTTATGTTTTTATATGGTTTAAACATGTGTTTTAAAATCCGCTGCTGTAAATCTTAAACTTATAAAGTTCGATATATATATATATATATCTTCATCGTTTCTCTTTTCTTTCTTTTTCTTCTTTCCTGCACGCCTGTCGGGATACTCTGATTATTTAAAAATATTTTTCCTAAACTTGTTAATCTTTTATAATAATTTATAGTTAAGTTTTGGGGCGTGACAGTAACAATATATCTCAACAAACGAAATGCATGTAATATTACGTATTAATAAATTTAGAATGAACCAAAATTTTTGTGATCATTCATTTACATTTATTTCATTATTTATACATACAACATAATTGATTTACAATGATTAAATGCAAGCAAAATCAAATGCAATCAAAAAGGGCCTATTGCAACCCAGGATATAAAATGAGTATAGGGAGGTCCAACAGTCAAGCCCAGCCCAAAACAGAAAAATTACCTTACAGAGAAATTACCACAGTAAAAAAACACCGATGTATTAGTATAACAGTGTATAGTAGAATTACCCTGTAATTTATTGTGATGAATTTTTTTTTCTCATACTTTTAAAGTGATTAAATAATAATTCTTGTATTATAAAATCTTCAAAAAGAAGCAAAAAAAAAAAATTATAGTTATTTTTTTATTTGTATTGAATTTTTTCCCATATCTTAAAAAAAAAAAACAACTAAAACTAAAAAAAATCATATCTAATTTTTTTATTTATAAACTTTGAGTTGTATAGATTTAAATCTTAAATAACTTTCTATTTATATATACTTATAATTATTTTTCGCAACCCCAATTTTTAAATTCTGCATCCACCAGCTTGTTTTTGTAGATAATTTGTAGAATTTAATGACATGCACAAATGGAGTGGAAGCGTGATGTGAATGTTGTAAAGATTGCACGGGCCAATTAGAAATTTCCTTAATTATCTCGATTCTTTTGTAGTCGAGTTTGGAGAACCTTGCAACTATAAATATTCATCTTACAGTCCTATATTGTAATTTGGTATTTTATATTGGATTCCCTATTTTTAATTCAAGTTACCCATTAATTAATGACATCATCCTTGCACATGTGGTGGTTAATTATTTTAGAAATCTACTTTGACATATAAGAACATCTCCAATGGTTGAATCTAAAAGCAAGTTTATTTATCACATCATTGTCACCTCAAAACTAAAAAAAACCTTTACCTTTAGATAAATATCTCACCAACCATTCTACTTAAAAAATAACTATTCATGGGTGCACCTCTCAAATTACTACTATATTTTTTATTAATTTATCGTCTCTATTTATAATTTTATTCTATAATAAATAAAAATTCATAATATTTTAATTTTTTTAAATAATTTTTAAAATTTAAATATTTATTCAATTTAAATAAAAATAAGTTATTTTATAATATAACTAATTTAACATTTATTGAAAAAAAAAAAAGCAAAATGGCTGGAAACGGCTAGTTGCCAAAATAAAAAAAATTGAAAAAACATTTAAAAAAAAAGAAAAAGAAAAAGTTGTTGGTGGCCCCACCTCTCTCCCATTTTCCTCCTCTTCTACCCAGGTAGAGAAACCTTTGCCAATTTCTTTTCCTTCTACCTAAACTTATCCCTTCCAACAATCATCTATCCACTCTAAAGGTATTTACTCTTTACCATGTCAATAAATACCTCCTCATTGGGGATGCTCTAATAGAATAGCGATGTCAGAAGAACAATCTTCAATATTATTGAAGTTTTTCCTTTCCTCTCATTCATTTTTATTTTCGATATAATGTTGAACAATTTGTCTATGAATTGTCAAGTTTTTATACATATACAGTTAAAATCATCGAGATCCTAAGGATGACAATATATATTAATTCAACTTCTTGACGACATTGGATTTATTAATTTCTAATTTGCAATTTGAAATTCTGTCATGTGTTCATGATTTGATTGATTTTTTTATTAAATTAGTTTCGTTGAGTAATGAATCGGGAGAGTAGATGCAATTATAGATCAATAAGCACTTGAATGGATAATTGCAATTATTTGAAATTTGTGAAGTTTGTGATGAGAATCCAAATATTAAATGTTTGTGAAAGTTAATTATTTCACAAAAGCTCGTGAGAAACGGTCTCATGGTTGGCTATCGTGAGACGGAACCCTATCATCCACAAATAATATGTGGATCGTAGGGTATAAATTGTGGTTTATTGAGCTATGAGTTAACCCATCTCAAACAATGTAATAAAAATCCGTGAGATAGTCTAACAAGAGATTCACTCTAATTATTTATGTTGAGTAGTGTTATTAGAGTAAATAGGTAATCAACAATTCAACATGTCAATTAGTTAACTTGGAAAATGGATTTACTGATATTTGTAATCGTTCGTATGTATATAGAGTACTAAGTATAGGCCCGTGTAATACATGGGTGTAAAAATCTAAATTAAACTTAATAAAATTTAAATAATGTAAATATTATTTATATAATAATATATATAAATAGAGCACATATTAACAAAAAACAATTTAATTTCATTTATAATAACTGAATAATCATTCTTAATCAGCTCATCTTTATTTTAATTTTTAAATTTTTATAGTTTTCCCTAAAAAATTAAATTAAACAATTTTGATATCTATAAATGATTTCTATAATTGAATCTACCATGTGTTGTTTTAAGAAATTTAATTAAAATTCATATATTATTTATTAATGTCTAATATCAAAATAATTAAATCAACATCATTAAATAGCCACAATAATTAACTTTAAAATTCTAGTTATTATAGATTTAATTTGTAAAATTAAAATATTTTTTTTTCTAAAAAAAACACTTAATGAGAGAATTTAATGTGCAAGCAATGTATGAATGTCATGTGACACTTTCTATCTCACTCTAATAACTTTTTTATATATAAAGATAAGTGAATACTCATTCTTAATCAACTCACCTTTTTATTTTTATTTTTAATTTTTTATATTTTTCTCTAAAAAAATTAAATTAAACAATTTAATATTTATAAATGATTTTTATATTTGAATCTATCATGTGTTATTTTAAGAAATTTAATTAAAATTCTTATATTAATTACTAATGTCTATTATCAACATATTTAAATCAATATCATTAAATAACCACATTAATTAACTTTAAAATTATAATTAGTATATATTTAATTGTAAAATTTAAATAAAATTTATTAAAAAAAGGAAAAAAAAACAGTTAATGAGAGAATTAAATGTGCAAGCATTGTATGAATGACATGTGTGACGACTAGGATTTATCGATGCATAATTTGATAATTAAACATCTAAACCCCTAATTACTTGATTTACATTACGTGCGTTTCAGAAAATTTAATTATAAGTATGCTTTAATTTAAGTTTAACGTTGTGAGATTTATTTTGTAAAAAGACAAAGTCGATAAAATAATTCATAAGTGGGACAAGATGAACGAGAACGAAAAATCGAACAAAACGCAAAAAGAATGGATCAAATCGGAGTTCGTTTGATATCCCAAATTAATTAATACCATAAGAAAGTTTAATATAAAGTTTAAGATTATAATATGTTTAATGAAAAATTAACCTAAAGTATAAATCAACCCAAGTAAAAATTCATACCCTAAGTTTTAACCTAAGGTAAGTATGAAATAATGCTCTTCCTTCTCTCCTCCTTCTCTCATCTTCTCCGGCGGCCGGCCGGTCGGAGTGCCGCCGTCGCCGCCGTCGATGCTGCCGGCGACCACCGTCGCCGGAATTTTCTTTCGATCGAAATGTATCGAACCCTACACCATCTTGAAGCTCTCGCCGAGCCCGTTCCAACCCCGGGCTCGGAATCGTCATCCGCCGCTGCGTTCGCCGCCAATTCGCCGGAGAAGATACGACTTTCACTCTCTAGAAACCCACATTTTCTCTCTCTTCATTCTCGGCCATCCGTCCACCGATCGGGGCGATTCTTGAGCCTAAAGTGAAGTTCTCGCCGAGCCCGTCTCGATTCCGGGCTCGGATCGTTGATCGGACCGGCCGATTTCCGGCAGCGGCCGGTCAAAGTTTCTGCAGAATCTCTTTCTCTCTCTAACCTCTCCCTCTCTCTCTCTTCGATCTCTTCTCTCTGTCTCTCTCGCTCGTTGTCACCGGAGAGGGTGGTCGGAGGCGGCGCATGCAGCGCCGCCGCGTGGGTGTATAGCCGGCGCGAGGAGCGCCGGCGATGTGTGATGTGGAGCCGGCGGTAGTGGCCGCCGGAAAAGTGTTTATATGCATGCGTTAGTTACTGTGTTTGGTTGAGTTTTGTGATGGGTGGGGGCGGTGTCTCCGGCGCCGCCGTGAACGGAGGAGGCCGGCGCTTGATGCGCCGGCGAGTGGTGGTGGTTCGGGTAGCGGCCGGCGACACGGAGTCGCCGGCGGTGGCCTACAATGGCGAGGGTGGCGACAGGGAACAGTGGGTTGGGGGTGGGGTGGTTTTTGAGAATTTGATAAACTCCAGGGACCTCTTTGCAATTCTTTAGATTTCTGCTTAATCTCATTTTGGTCCCCTAACTTTTATTCTGTACATTTTGGTCCTAAAGCTTTTGGGAAATTATATTTTCACCCCCAAGAGTTTCTAACTCTTTGTTTTTCGCCCCAAAACTTCTCAAGACTTTAACTTTCCTCCCCAAGACTTTTGTATATTGCATTCTGACCCTCCCAGACTCCTGAAACTTCGTTTTGACCCCAAAACTTATCTGTAATTACAGTTTTACCCCTCAAACCCTCCAAACCCTAAAATGTTTCGTTTAGCTTCGTTTCTTATCCGTTTTAATCCGTTCTCGTCTCTAAAACTTCCTTTTTGAATCCTCTATATTTCTAGACCTAGTAGGGTCGGGTTATGTCTGTTTTCAATTCGTTGTTTCTTCCGAGCATTTAAGTATAAACGCTTAATTAATAAGTGTAACCTAATAATTTACGTTGTGTGTTTGTAGGCCCAAACGCTTCGAACCCATCTCAGAACTAAAAGGAAAAGAACGTGTTAATCGCACCGCCCAGGTTGAGGTGGGGGTAATTTCTGAATTAACGTTTAACTTTACGTTTATCCTGTATAGTCGCATGCTAGGGTGTTTTCGATACGTTATGATATGATGATGAACGTTATATGATATGCGATTTGAGATTATGAGCATGAAATGTGATTGGTGATATCAGCATGCTATTAATTGTTATACATGTCCGTTTTATGTGCTTTGCTTACGTGCTGTGAATTGAATCTGATGTTGGGTTTAAGATAAGGATATGTGTTCATGTGCATGGTCTTTGGGAAGACAGATTGGAATTAAGTCCTAACAGGAAAATAGAGGATTGGTGAAGTCCCCCTAACCAAATAATCACCCGGAGGATAAGGTGGTGGGGTAAGACGGGATATACCTGCGCCCACGTCATTTATGTGCTGTGCATTGTACTTGCTGTGATTAACTGCATATCTGATTTAAAGTTTTATGTTAATTTATGAACTTGCCTCCACGGGATGTATTTCTATGCACTCACCCCGCTTACGTGTTCGTTACAGGTGATGATTTTGTTGGGAGAAGTTGAAGGGAGAGATGTGCCCTGTCTGTTAAAGATTTCTTTTGTTATTACGATATTTTGTTATGATGATTTGTTAAACTGTTTCGGAACAACGTACGCTTACGTTTTCTTTTGGTCTAAACACGTGGTTTAAAATCCGCTGCTGTACTTTTGTTAATTTATATAGTTCGTTATATATATATATATATATATATCTTCTTCGTTTCTCTTTCCTTTCTTTTTCTTCTTTTTTACACGCCTGTCAAGGATACTCTGATAATCTAAAAATTATTTTTCCTAAACTTATTAATCTTTTATAATAATTTATGATTAAGTTTCGGGACGTGACAACATGTGACACTTTTGGTCTTACTTTTATATATATAAAGATAACTTATACAAATTGGATTGGTTACATTGAAATCTTAAGGGAGAATCAAAAAATAAAGCAAACCTTGGAATATATTTTCTCTTTAAGGGAGTTTTTTCTTTTTTTCCTTTTCAATATATTTTTTAAATTCATTGTTTTTTTTTTTTTTTACTTTTCATTTTTTTTTTCATTCTTTTTTTTTTTTCTTTCTAATTCAGAGAACTAATCTCCCTATGGTTTTTGGCAATGTTGTTAATTGATATTTTAGTTTATATTATATTCATTTATTTTGAGATACTTTCTTAAACTAACGTAAACTATTATATTAAATAAGATTTAAAAAGACACACATATATATATATATATATAAGTTATAAAATAATAAAGATCGAAAATTTGATAAAGTAACAATTATTATGAATATTACTAAATATATGACAAATAAAGAAAACATAAATAATAATAATAATAATAATAATAATAATAATAATAATAATAATAATAATAAGAAATATTATGAAATGTTCAATTTTAGTGCAACAAATAGTGCGGACTGTTGAAGATGAATGACATCTTTTACATTATAATAATACAAAATTTACGGTAAACTATCATGCAGTGTTGAAGATGCTCTTAATGCTAGCCACCAATCTCTATTCATCACTTGAAACTACACCATTAACTTGTTGTAACTTTAAATATAATTAGTCGCCAATCTCTATTCATCACTTGAAACTGCACCACTAAATTGTTGTAACTTTAAATATTTGAACAAACAATAGAAAGACATATGAATTGCAGGATATCTTTGAGCATAATGGCATTGAGGTAGAAAAGGTGCCAAAGTGGTCCATATAAGTACTCCAAATAATTTGAGTAGCAATTTCCGACACAACACCAATTTAACACGATTATAATGGGTTAGGGTTGGCTTTCTGCCAACTCAAGTCAGAATCGAGTTGGGCCCCGACACAAAAATAAATGGGTTTGGGTTAGGGTTGACCCGAGGGTCGACCTGCTTTATAACCTGATTATTTTTAATTTCTTAATTTCATATAGTATATTGAAGGTTAGATTTGTACATTAAGCATTTAATAGATTAAATCATTATAATTCTTTGAGGACTATTAGTTTGTGAATTGTGATTTTTTGAACTTGTCGCACCCATTTCATTACTAATTTGGAAAGATAATCTAATTTAAGGTGTTATTACATTTTAAAATTCTAAAAAATAAATTTATATTTTTAATTTCATGTCAAATAAGTCATGTCATATTGATCCTTAAAAATTTCAATTCGCATTTAGATAAGAATTTTTATCACAAAATAAAAATAGTTATTTTAGATTAATATCGAAACTATTACTATCATGTTCCAACCCGACTTAGCCAATATAAGGCGAAGCCAAATATGTAAACCCAAGATGAGGTGAAAAAGAGCATGCCCAAGTTTGAAAAAGTCAAAGCTCACCAAATTAAAAAGGAGAATCTGAAAAAAGCAAATAAACAAAGGGTACTAATAAAAGATTTAGCGCAGCCATACAACGAACCAAAAAGTTCGACAAAATACATTTGAATATATTATGCAATGCTTTTCTACCATCAAAATGATGCCACCAACTTCCTTTTAATTTGTGTTAACCGAAAACCAGAAAAAAGTACTTTATCCACCACATGAAATTGAGCTTTGAAGTTATCTTTTAAATATGCATAATGTTCAATTAATTTTAATTTTTTTTTAACTTTTTTTAACTTTTGATCCTCTAATTTAGTGTAATGTAATGGAATCTTTCGAGAATCATTCTTTACGTAAGAACAAATTAAACAAAATATTTTCAAGTGCATTTTTTTTTAAACCAATATTTCAAGTAATCAAGAAGCATAAATTCCTACTAAGGTATATACACAAACGAAATAACAAATTAGTTAATTAATTATAATTTGCTATTTAAATTATTGATCATTAACCAGTATATTGTGTATATATATATATATATATATATATACACCATGTGGGTTGAAATACCTAAGTTAGAATAAATAACACTCTTAATTATATAACCATGAGCCTTGTAATTAAGTGGTATCCCACGTTTGTAAATGTTCAAATCCCCTGATGATCAGGTTAAAAAAAAAAACTCTTAATCATATAACATTCTTTTATACAAAAGTTGTGACTTGGTTGAAGTTAATAAGTATGTATAATCTGAACGATATATATTGTATTGTATTAGAGATTGTTGATTTATAAAGAATTGGAATAGAAAAATTGCAATGCTTAAATCAGTAAATATTATTAGATTTGAGAGATAACGAGGAAATTAGGAAAAATAAGTGGAAAACATATATAGCCGAAATGGGTATGATGAAACATTTGGAGACTATATTCAATTGACATAAATAAGTTGTAATAATATGGAAAGTGACTTGATGATTAACAACTTAACCAAAATAAATAAATAGTCAAATCTGTGGGATCTGAAAAGGGTCTTTAGATTTCCATGAAAGAAATGAGGCTTGTCGGTTCAGTGTCATCCATTGGATGAAATATCAGCCACACCCTAATCAACATTTAATTCTTTTGCTGTACCAATGAAGCAACTACGAATCTTGGTGTTTATATATATAAAAAATTAAACCAACAAATGTATGTTAATGTATTTGCATTTAGGTATAAATGTTTTATCAATTTACATTAGGTGGAGTGATATATATCTAACCTTAGAATCAAGAATTAGACTCAACTTTTTTTTTGTTAAGGATGATATCTTTTGCTGTTAATTTTATTTTGACCCTTTTATCACTAAGGTATTTGAATTTTCCAACTTCACTATACAAACATCAACTTTTGCGAATGGAATTAACAGGCTGCCAAATGGTGCCGGAGGTGGAATATTTCCTTAAAAATGCTTTTTCATTTATTTTTTCATCATCTCTTTCTCCTCCAACCATCAGCCGTCGTCGGCCACCACTCCACCTCTACTGGATAACCCTCCCACGCTTCATTTTTTTTGTCCAAATTGTTTTGGATCAAATTCAACCGAACATCATTTTCACTTTTGTTTTTCAGGAAAACCGTGGTAAAAAAAATACCAACCACACCAAAGAACTGCTAGAAAACGTCATATGGCGTTTCTCAAACTCAAAATCGGATTTCATCCGAATCAATTTGCACAAAATCTATGCCAAATTAACTCTTTCTGCAAGCCCAACCAAAGCCTAAAGTCAATTTTTTAGTTCTTGCTAATCGAACAAAAATAGAATGAAAACTCAAATCAAACTCTTTTTCTTGAACTCCTTTTCGTACATGCATTTTCATAAATTGTTTCATGGGTTTTATTTTCCATGTTTTAGCATCCTTTTTATGTGAACATTTGTTATTTTAATTTTGTTATCTTTTATCAACTTATCTCATTTGCTTTTGAATCGAAGGGCATGATTTTGAATATTCAGAGGACTTAATAGCAATTTCTATGGATTTTGTAATCATAGTCTCCAACCCATGTTTTTGGAATTTTCATTTTCCATCTCAAGTTTCTGATTCTCTTTTAAAAGACAAAAATATCCTCGAGAATAAGCATTTTATGGGAATATTTCACCACTAATAGTATCTGACGGCTTATTATCACCATTTATAAAAGTTGTCGGTTGTACAGTTAAGTTCCAAAACTCGAATAGCCTAATGCAAGGTAATAATAGTTTAACTCGATCTTTGTAATTTACCAAAAAGTAGTGTTTGTGTGCACCAAGTGCATGGATCATGATCCATGCAACTGGGTGCACGGGTCAGGTCGGGTCCAGCTCGGATCTGTGCGTAGTTTTTTTTTTAAATTTATGACATAACCTTTATGTTTACCAAATATAACATTTATGTTTACCGAGTATAACCTCTATGTACAAATATCATAATCTTTAAGTAAAATTATACTCAGACTATTGAGATATTTTTGTTAGGTTTTGATGAGACAATGTAACTTTGGATAGGAAGTTAGAGTACCCATATTCCACGTTTTATAAGTGGATTCTAGCTTTATAAGTTTATCTTTCTAAGTTGTGTTTTGTAAAGATGTGTATATCGGAAAGATAAAGAATACTGATGTTAGCAGGATTTTGGAGATGAAGATGTTTCAAAGACTGATTTTCAGCAAAGAAAGTCAGTAAGCTGAAGTAGAAAACAGAATCAAGAAGCTGGATCAGTAAACAGAAAACAAAAAGCAGTAAGGGAATCTGGAAGCTGATTGCAGGATTTTGGAACAGGAAGCTGTTCAGAATCAGGAAGCAAACGCATATCAGAAAGCTATCGCAGATCAGGAAGCTGACTGCATGTTTCAAGAACAGGAAGCTGTTCTGAAACAGAAACCTGGTGCAGAACAGAAAGCAGCTACTGCAACCTGAGCAGCAAGCTGTAAGTTCTTCTATCTTATTCATTGCAGTATGAGGTATATGTTGAATGCAGTACGAGGATTCGATCCTGTCTAAGTTACCAGTAGATAGAAGTTAGCGCCCAGCCAGTAAGGTGATGCCACTGGACCGCGGACCTACAAATGCACTGTAGCCGAAGTATGGCGCCATTAATGCAGATCAAAGTAGGACATGCCCTACATCCCAAATTTTCCAGATAATGTGAAGATTGTGAAGATCAATTTGAATTTCTTCAAAGGACAATACCTATCTTCAACGGGTATTTTCCATACACTATATATAAAAGGTGAATGTGACTGTGAAGACGACTGAAACTGAATGATTTACCAATCTCAAGCTATTCTCAAGCTTTCTAAGTTCAGTCACTCAACCTTCAGAAGCAGTCAAGCCAAGCTATCAAGCTTTCAAGTTCTTAAGACTGTCTTCGAGTTGCACCAATTGAAGAAACCATATATACTTTTAACAATTTACTGTGTGCTAGGTTGTTTTAAGTTTGGTGTCCTCAGTTGGAAGGATTAGATCCTCGCTAAGTGTTGAGTTTTATGTAGGCTTATAACTATGTGTGAGTTTTGTACCCTGTATGGGATAGTTCCTAGGAATCTGTCGATTCTAGTAGGTTAGCTCATTGGGAAGATGATTGTAAAGTGTATCTTATAAATCGATCTGACCTAGTTGAGTTCCTCCTTTGTGAAGGAGAAGAGTGGACGTAGAAGGATTACACCACCTTCGAACCACTATAAACCCTTGTGTGTTTACTGCTTTTGATTACTTGCTGCATTGCATTATTTGTATATCTATCTTGTTGCATTTATCATAAGCATACTGCTAAAAGGATTCTGACAAAATCATATTTATGAAAAGAAAATATTTTTCTAAAGAAACTCTATCTTTGAATTTCTGCTGCATACTGTGATAACTGAGACAGTAAGCTGAATCAACATTTTGCAAGCTTACTGAATCGAGAGGTTGCTGCATTCTTTGTAGAATCAGTAACCTGCTTACATAAAAGTTTTAAAATGCAAAAATCGATAGAAGTTTATTCACCCCCCTTCTGAACCTCTGACCACTTCGGACCAACAAGTGGTATCAGAGCAAGTTGGGTTAAAAGCCAACTTATCTGGTAACCTACCTAGATCCACCCGTTTCTGTTGGAAAAATCATTTTTCTTTTTCAAGACCAAAATACATCGTTTTAGCATAAGCATGGATTTCTCACACCATAAACTCCCGATGTTTTTCATAGATGAGTATGATGATTGGAGAATACGCATGGAGGTGCATTTTTCGGCCATGCACGATGAGATGTGGTATGTAATAACTGAAGGGCCACCAGTTATCTACAAACCAAACCCTATTTTTAGGATACAACGTCGCGAGCACATGTGAGCTGAGGAAGCGGATGCAACAGCTGAGGCCGCAGTTGGAGAAATTAAAAGAGTAGCAGACACCGATGAAGACATCGAAGGGGTTCCAGGACCCGCTCCATAGGAAGTTGCATCAGCTTATAGGAGACCAACTCCACCAGCTGAATACATTGTCAAAGTAAGACACGAGTATATAGCTAAAGAAAGAAAAAAATCTAACCTGGATAATGTGGCTAAAAATGCTTTATTTCTCACGCTGGATAAAGATACATTCAACAAAGTGAAGAGCTGCAAGACAACTAAAGAAATCTGGGAAAAACTAGGATTGATATGTGAGAGCAATGAACTTGCCAGAGATAATAGGGTTTCTAAGGCAACACAACTGTATGAGCAGTTCAATATGAAACCTAGAGAAACCCTAGAAGAACTTGATCAGAGATTCACAACTATCATAAGTGAGCTTGAATCTCTTGGAAAGACTTATACCTAGAAGGAAAAAAACACCAAGGTGTTGAGAGCTTTACCCTTGGAATGACAACGCAAAGAGACCGCAATGAGAGTCTTACTGGACCTCAACCTATTCTCAGATCTAAAGGCGTTTGAGTTCGATATTGAATGAGGGAGAAAAGAGGTTGAGGAGTCGAGCTCCAAGGTTACAATACTTGCAGCAAGAACGACTATGGAAGCAACTACTGTAAACAGCAATAAGCTGAAACACAAGCATAAAGAACAATGGGTAAAAACACTTGTCTATGTGTATTTTTCTTGTAGTGAACTATGGAAGCAACTATTGCAAACAACAGTAAGCTGAAACACAAGCAGAAAGAACAACGGGTAAAAACACTTGTCTATGTGCATTTTTCTTGTAGTGAACTATGGAAGCAACTACTGTAAACAACAGTAAGCTGAAACACAAGCAGAAAGAAGAGGTTGTTGCAGATGCTGAGGATGAGATGACGCTCTTACTAAAGAAGTTCAGGAAGTTTTTGAAGATAAACTATAAAGGAAACGACTTCAGGAAGAAGTCTCAGACATCAGATAGAAGTCCCCAAGTAAGACCAACACAGTAGACTAACACAGGTTCTTCTGACTTGTGTTATAATTACAGGAAACCTGGACATTTCACCAGAAACTGCCCCTACCCTTAATACATAAGTATAGGATGAGAGGGTACAGAAAAAAGAAATGAAGAGGGATGACAAGCAAAAGCTCAGGACTCTTCTAAGTGAAGTTGAAGCACTAAAGATAGCAAACAGTTCCAAAGAAGAAGCCAAGGACGATTGCTCATCCGAGAGCAATTCTGATAGCTATACCTCCGATGAGGAAGTATTGTTATACCTCATGGCCAAAGATTGTGAAGAAGAAGAAGATGATGATGAGGTAACTTCACAATCTCTTGATGTTTCAAGTTCTGAAAAGCTGAACATGATCCAGTCCTTTAGACAGATCATGAGTGACTTTGAGCAGATTAATTCAGCTCATGAAGAATTGAAAGAGGAAAACCTTCAGCTCAGGAGTGAGCATACTGTAATGAAGGAACATGTTACTGACCTGGAGTACTACAGTGCAGAATGCAATAAACTCAGAGTTGAGGTCTTTAAGTTCAAGCTGCTAGTCACTAAGCTAGAAGTTGAGAAAGCTGGCTTGCAAAACACAATTGATGTGTATAGCAAATCAGCAAGGAAAACATAGGAATGTATCCTGCAAACCCAAAATGCCTATTTAGGAAATGGTCTAGGATACTGTGCAGGTAGCTCTCAGAAAGCAGCTAGCACATCTAATGCTGGAAAGTTTGAACAATGGTCTAAGGAACTCCTTCCAATCAATGGAAATTTGAACAAAACTATTATACTGGATAAGGAAAAGAAGCCCATGTTGTAGGAAGAAGACAGTAAGTCTGCACAAAAACTCAGAAAACAACATAACCAGTATGCTGCAAGTAGAAGAATAATGCAGCAATCTTCCAGGTTACAGCAAAACCTCTACCCCTACTATACCAAGACATACATGTCTGGATTCCAACGAGTTCTGTTGTGCGAAAACTAACACTACGCAAGTGCACGTATTGTGACAAGTAATATAGTGGACTAAAAAGTCCGGATATCGAACCCACAGGGAAAATAATAATTATCTATCCTACGTACCAGGTTTTTACAACTTATGATCATATCCAGCAAATTCAAATTAAGAGTTGGTTGTTTTAAACTACGAAAGCAATAAAAGAGTGATTGCAATTAAGCAAAGAAGAATTAAACTAAGATTTATCAAAATAAACAAACCTAGGATTTTATCTCCCCTTATGTGTTTTAATCCCCCTTTATTATTTTCTCATGCAAGAGTCAATTTCTGATTCCTAACCTGAGATGCTAATATAATCATACCCCGTTTCCACGTGATGTATGAATCTAATGTTATGAATAATTTACGGTATTTCTACGCAATTAAATTCATAACAAAGCATTAAGCATAAATCCCAAATATGGCTTCCTAAGATGAAATCTATATTCCTACGATTTCACATGCAATTAAACATTATCCTGTTCAATTAACTCGAAAGATCTTCTACCACAATTCTAATTATCAAACTAATCTTCCGATATAACTTTGACAATAATATAAAGATACACAAATCGGCCAAATTCATGCAATTAATCAACAACAAGTAGAAGAAGGAATCGCAAATCAAACTTGCATTAGAATTGAAATAAAGGGTTCATAAGTCACACATAGGGTTCGAATAAAACCCTAGAGAGGAAAGATTCTAGCTATGTATTGTTTGATCAACAAAGAAATTTATAAAGAGGAAAAAAACGAAGGGAAATAAACTCTTGGATTGATGCCGATCGTCGCTTCTTCGTTCGATCGTCTCGCTTCTCTCGTGGGGTAAAAGATATGTCTCTCTAGACCTTGACATGGTTTATATAGACCCCAAAAGGTAAATGACTCCTAAATTTGTTAGAAGCATGAAAATCACGCCTTTCTAACAAACTACGCAGGGGGTACCGCAATATTGAGATGTGAGTACTGCGGTACCGAGACAAAGGCTTGAATTTTCTGGAGGTTCCTGAGTTGTGGAGGTTCCTGAGTTGCCTCTTGTTGTCTCTGATTCCGCTGAAGCTGTTGAGAAAACCAACGTTGCGATCAAGCTTCTCAAGGCGAATGAGGTTCCTGATGATGAGAAACAGGATGTTGCCCCCATAGATCTCTCTGGTGATATTCCACATCTTGAAAATCCTGCTCCTGACTAGAAAACTGTTGAAGGTTAGGAAGTTAAGCCAGTAGCCGACCAGAAAGCTAAGCTAAAGATCGAACAAGTTACTGTTGCATAGGTTGCTGATCAACCTGAGGTAGAGATTGATGAACAGGATGCTACTATCAAACCTGAACTGAGACAACTTGCAGTCTTGAAGGAAATGAAGGAGAAGATAAATGAGATGATGAAGGGCAAAGCTAGTAAGAAGCTATTAGAAAAGCCCAAGGGCCAGACAAGGAGGTTGACATTAGGGCCCAAGGATGCTCTGAAAGAGATAGATACACTCAACAGGGTTGAGAGCTCATTGAAAACATTGATTTAGAGACAACTCAGGATGTACTTATTGAGACTGCTGAGTCTACATGAAGAAGGTTTGCCATCTCCTATGATACTTGGAGATATATGAGGCTATGCTCTGAAAGGGATCTAGTGCAATGGGAGGATTGGCTAGAGGTTGAAGAGATCATTTTCTGTTGGGTGGTCAATTTCATGGAAGACCCCAACACCCTTGTTGATGGATTACTGTCTCACTTCCTCAAAGATTTTCTAGACCAAAATGTTGATATTATGATTGCAAAAATCTTCAAGAGGCAGGAAATGCTCTATGCTTACTGGAAAATAAAGAGTAAAACAGATGAGTTATAGGGTGAGCAGTCGATGAAGCTTGGAGAGGACAACGCATTGATGAACCCCGTTGCCAAGACTGTTGGGACCCCTACTGAGCTGGAGCTAGCTGAAGCTCAATTAGCTACCCTCACCCCTGAGGAAACTAATGAAAGAATGATGCAGATGGGGATGGAAGCATGTCGAGCACAATCCAAACAGTCCCCCAGAATACTACAGAAAGGAGAAGAAAGTTCTACTGCTGCACAACCTCTTTATTCGCCTACTTATACAGATATAATAATCTTTTCTCCTATAACTACTCTGGATGTGATGGATTCTGAAGAACAAGTTGATTACACTAACTCCCCTACTTACCATATACTATCATCTGAAGGGTAACCATCACCAATAATCCATGGAGTATGTCAAGACATTGACAAGGAGTATGCCGATGAAACAGCCATGAAGGAAGCTGCAGAGGCAGAAATCCCTGTATTGACAGAGATTGCAGTACAGAAAGCTGATGAAAGAGAAACAACACAGGTTGTTGTTGTGGATGCTGAAGAGGAGACCTTACTGGCAGCACTGAATGAGGATAGGATTTGTGTATTGATGCAGCAGATGATCGAGCACACTTTCCTTGATGCTCAAAATCTTGAGATGCTAAATGCTGCTGCTACAAGTGTTGCTGAGGCTAGTAAGAATGCTGAGGTTTCTGAGAAAGCTGTTGAGAAAACTTCTCCATCGAAGACCTCCGGCGTGGATGCTGTTGAGACAGCTCCGACGGAGGATGTAGAAGAGAAACCTGTTGAGGATGATATGCCTGCAGGAGGCAAAGAGATTGTTGCTGCTGCTTCTACTCCAAATCCTGATGATGGTGATGATTCATCAAGTAATAGTGATGATGAACTTGAAGATTCTCCTCCATACACAGAACCTTTCAAGACTAAGATAATGAAGGAGGAAAAGAGAAAATATCAGGCAGAGCTAGAAGAAAAGGCCAAACAGCAAGCTGAAGAAGAAACAAGTCAAGCCATGGTCCTCTATACTCATGAGAAAGTAGGACCAGTGGTTAGAGTTGAGACTCTTACTGACTTGCAAGAACAATTACTGCAAGGCATCATAAATGTTATTCAAGGCCTGATGAGAGCCATCAAAACTCATGAGATGAATCTGGCTACAGGCATACAAACAAGAGAAAGTGCTCACTTTTCATAAATGAAAGAACTGAGAAAGAAGTTATTTGAACTCCTTTCCAAGATACAGATAAGGATGAATGAGGAGTTCAATGCTCTGTATCAAACCCGACAGAGATTTGAGCGTGAACAGAAAGTTGCATCTGAGGCAATAGATGCAACTTTAAACGAAGTGAAGGACTCAGTTGATGAGATGAAAGACTCAGTTGCTGATATTAAGAGCATTGTCAATGAAATGCAAAACAGCCAGGTTGCTCAGGGTATGGCCATTGACAGCATGTAGGAAAACATCTCCACCTAAGGTAATGATGTTCGTAGTATCAAGGACAGGATTCTAAACCTTGAACTTTTTGTGGGTGAGATGAGGGCCATTATGATAAGAGTCTTCCCTACTGAAGCTGCTGAAGTTACTGTCCCAGTGTTGGAAAAGTTGATGTTGGGATATTTCTTACTAGGTTTTGATGAGATAATGTAATATTAGTTGAGACTTTAGAGTACCTATCAACCATGTTTTTATAAGTGGATTATAGCTTGATAAGTTTATCTTTATAAGTCATATATGTAAAAGTTGTAAAGATCAGAAAGATAGAGAAAACTGATCATAACAGATTTTTGGATCATAAGAAGACTTGAAGACTGTTTTAAGGAAGATCAGTAAGCTGAAGAAGAGACCAGGATCAAGAAGCTGGATCAGTAAGCAGATGTAATAGATAGCAGGAAGAGAATCTGGAAGCTGACTGTAGGACTTTGGAACAGGAAGCTGTTCAGAGTCAGGAAGCTTAAGCAAATCAAAAAAGGAAATACAGATTAGGAAGCTTACGCAGGTCAGGAAGCTGACTGCAGGATTCTGGAACAGGAAGCTGTTTAGAGTCAAGAAGCTGAAACAGATCAGGAAGCTTACGCAGGTCAAGAAGCTTGTTGGTCCTAAGTGGTCGGAGGTTCGGGGGGGTGAATGAATCTCTATCGATTTTTCAAACTTTTTAAAACATATAATTGATAATCAGGTTTCTGTCTTACTAAGGAGGATAATATCTTGTCACGAATCAGTAACCTGGCCCTAGGCTAGATCAGGTTACTATCCCGATATCAGAATGCAACGCAGCAGAATAAACTTGATAGAGTTTCTGATGAAAACCAGTTTTCTTTTCCAAATATGATTTTGCAACACACAGTTATCAGGATGCTTATAATAGATGCAACAAGATAGATATGTAAACAATGCAATGCAACAAATAAGATAAGCAGTAAACACTTATGGCTTATAATGGTTCGAAGGTGGTATAATCCTTTTACGTCCACTCTACTCCTTCTCAGATGAGGAACTTCGTTATGGTCAGTTTGCTTTACAAGACTCGTCTTTACAAACCTCTTCCAAAACAAGTTAAACCTACTAAAATCCCAGATTCCTAGGTCTAATCCCACACAGGGTTTACAAACTCCCACACAGGGAAAGATATCCTACACAAGACTAACAAACTTAGCAAGGATAAAATCCTATCAACTAAGTACACCAAATAAAACAACCTAGCACACATAGTACAATGGTTAAAAGAATATGTTTCTTCAACTGGTGGAAAACAGTCTTGATCTCTGAAAGCACTATTGTTGTTGTAGACTGCTCCTAGAAGGTTGAGTGGCTGAACATGTAAAAGCTTGAGAAGCTTTGGGAAGTATATGAGTTTCCTCTCAACTCTGTTCAGCAAATCTCTTCAATCAGCCACAACTTTTATTTATAGATCTTGAGAGTTTATCCGTTGGGAAGTATCCGTTGAAGAGAGATGCTTCTCCTATTTGAGTTCGAGTTTTGATCTCCAAGATCTTTTTTGTGGTCGCATTAAATGCATCTGAGTTATTCCTGACATGAGCATTTAATGCGCCTACTATTTGCTTTTGGACCTTTCTGATATTCCTGCTGACCTGTCTAGTCGGTATGGGTCTAAAGCTGAAGTTCATGCAACGGCTAATTGATGTAAGTTATCTTTTTTCTCTTTACGTTGTATGTTCTTCCTGATACTGCATGAAAGAGAGTAGCACTTTATCTTTCCAAAGATCCGTTGGCTACTTCCTACTTTCTCTGTAGATAGCAGTGGGTCCTTCTTGGTTGCTGCTCAGGATGTGGTTTCATATTGCTTTCTGTTTCGTACCAGGATTCTGTTTCAGAACAGCTTTCTGTTCCTGAAACTTGCAGCCGGCTTCCTGTTTGTTTGCTTCCTGTTCCGCGCCAGCTTCCTGATACTCATCAACTTCCTGTTTCTGCATCCTGCTTCTTGTTAACTGTTGACAGCTTCCTGTTTTCTTCTTTTCATTCTTCAATCTGTTGTCCCTTACAGTCTGCTGTTTACTTCTTGCAGCATCCTATCTACTTCCATGCAGATTCTTCCTTCAGCTTGCTGATTACTTCTTGCAGCATCCTATCTGCTTCCATGCAGATTCTTCCTTCAGCTTGTTGTTCCCTACAGTTTGCTGATTACTTCTTGTAGCATCCTATCTGCTTCTATGCAGATTCTTCCTTCAGCTTGCTGATCCTTAGAAGTACTCTCATTTCTTCTAAGTTTGGTTTTCCTTATAACTTGGAAAAACCATTACATGATCTGAATAGGCTCATGATCATATACAGTTTTGGAAACTAGATATCAATTACCTTCAGCAAACTGTTCTTTTCTTATTGTGCTTACAATTTTGTCTTATCAAGATAACTATTGAAATATCCCAATAATTTTTCCCTTTATCTTGATGATGACAAAACACAATAAGAACAAGAGTCATTAAATCAAAATACTCTTTATTGAAACTTAGTGATTGTACAAATACAAATACTATTTAATATAAAAGTAAGTAAGCTGATATTCCTTCATCTAGCTTCACTTCTTTCTTCAGCTTCAATCAGTTTGTTGTTTCCACGTTTTTCCACCAAGGAGTTTTTCTTCTCCCTCTCTACCATCTCTGATCTCTGCATGCATTTTTCATCATGTTTTCATCAGCTTTCTTCATCCTTCAAGTCTTCAGATGGTAGGTTACTCCTGATCGCCATTATTACTTGTTTCCCCCTTGCTATAAGGCTTCAGCAGTGACTCTTGACTCTTGACTTGAAACTCTTCCCCCTTTTTGTCATCATCCTCCAGGTAGTTGTACAGGGGTGGAGTTACAACGCCAAATATGGCAAGTCAGGTTTTCTCTTGTCCATCAATTACTGACCAAAAATCAGTAACCTGTTCGTACTTCCTACTGAGCATCCTCCTTCTTATTCCTACCCAAGGGAATAAGCTGCTTAGCCTTAGTACACGACAAGAGATCAGGAAACTGACTTGTAGATGGTCAGTTACCTGTGCAGCTTCGTCAATGTCCAGGCACATTCACCTTGGATCTTAGATGACTGCTGGTCTGGTTTTTCATTTTTCTTCAACTTTATTCAAACTCCAGCTTGAAGCTGCTTGACACTGAATCCTTGTGAAGCACCTGCTGTTTTAATTTATCTCCATGAATGGCAGTAGGTGTCTTCTTTATCCAAGGATTGGTCCTTGATAGCTTCCTCGGTCCCATATCTTCATCGAGGTTGAGAAAGCCGGACCAGTGTCATCTGAATGGAGGATGGATACCTGCTCCTTAGCATCCATCTCATAAAGGCCGTCTTCTTTTCTGAAGACCTTCTCTGCTTCTGGGCAAGCATAGCCTCTATACTACATTCTTCTGAAGACCTTCTCTGCTTCTAGGTCAACAGAGAATTGTCCTCATCATCGTCTTCATCTCCATCTCCTTCTCCGCCTTCTTGGATTTCCATCTTCTTCTTTATGATAGTTAATGCGACTCACATGGGAATCTGTTGTTCACCGGGAATTTTAGTGAGTAGTGAATGTGTAGAAGAAGGGTGAGGAGTCGAGTTTTATATAGGTGGATGAGCGGTTTCTTCGATTAATGGTTGGAAGATGAAATGCATGATCTGACGGTTGATTCTAAAAATATGGAGGAACCCTTTTTTTTAAACAGTTACCGCCACTTATCGGTTTCTTTTGGATAGATTTTCATAACCGTCTTTTAATCTCCTTAAAAGGTAGATCTCACCCTTTTTGTTGATTTGATGGTCAGCCACCTATCTAGATCTTCTGCCCATACCAAGATCATAGATACCCATCACTTCCTTTGTTGATAGCATGTTGTTCCTTGTTAAGCATCATGTGATATACCTTTTCTTGATAATCCCTTCTATATCCTCCGCAGAAGCTGTCTCAACAGCATCCTTGCCCGAGGTCTTCGCTTGATATACTCTACTTGATCAGTGATCCTGTAATATTCTTGCAGAACCCTATTATGCCACTAGTTGATGCCACTTGATGGTCTTGAACCTGAATACTTGTTAAGAAGTCTGTTTTGTTAAGAGAGCAGTATCCTGTTTCAGTAACTTAAGTATATGAGTAAAATAATAGTTCTTTTAAAAGCTTGTGTAAGTTCCCCCTTACTTAGGAACCTCATAACTCTTTTTTACTCACTGGTCCAGGTTACTGGACTGTCTGATTCTTGTTGTACCACCTGTTTGGATCAGTATGTATTCTTCTGGATTCCTTTGAATATGCTTACCTTGGAATTCTGTCTTATCTCATCAGGTAGATATCACTTGTTGGTTATCCATGCTCTTTCCCTCAACAACCTGTTTTGTTAGTTGCTTCTTTGGTAACTTTAGCTACTATAAAAGGTGTAGCTTTGATTACTTCAGCAACCTCCCTAGTTGCTTCCTTAGTAACTTCAGCTACTATAAAAGGTGTAACTTTGATTACTTAGCAGTTTGTTGTGAGACTTCAGGTATAGCGTATCTGTACTCTGAGAATCCTCAGCTTGTTGATGTTATCTATGGTTGTCCTTACTTCTTCTTTATATGTCTTTGATAGTTTACTCCTCTTTTCTTGGCTTCTTGTTGATCAGATTTCATCGTGGATTGTCTGTAGTCATCAAGGTTTTGCTCCTCGCACAAAATAAATATAATGAGTAAGAATGAGAGGTTGATTTTAAACATCATGCATGTTAAATGAAATGATTTTGGTCATATGAAAAGAAAAATGATTTATCTAACAGAAATGGGTGGATCTGGATAGATAGCCAGATACGTTGGATGTTAAACCAACGTGCTCTGATACCACTTGTTGGTCCCAAGTGGTCAGAGGTTCAGGGGATGAATGAACCTCTATCGATTTTTCAAACTTTTTAAAACATATAACTGATAATCAGGTTTCTGTCTTACTTAGGAGGACAGTATCCTGTCACGAATTAGTAACCTGACCCTAGGCTAGATCAGGTTACTGTCCCGATATCAGAATGCAACGCAACGGAATAAACTTGATAGAGTTTCTGATGAAAACCAATTTTCTTTTCCAAATATGATTTTGCAACACACGTTTATCAGGATGCTTATGATAGATACAACAAGATAGATATATAAATAATACGATGCAACAAATAAGATAAATAGTAAACACTTATGGCTTATAGTGGTTCAAAGGTGGTGTAATCCTTCTACGTCCACTCTACTCCTTCTCAGAGGAGGAACTTCGTTATGGTCAGTTTGCTTTACAAGACTCGTCTTTACAAACCTCTTCCAAAATAAGTTAAACCTACTAGAATCCCAGATTCCTAGGTCTAATCCCACACAGGGTTTACAAACTCCCACACAGGAAAACTTCTCCCACACAGGGAACACACTCCCACACAGGGAAAGATAGCCTACACAAGACTAACAAACTTAGCAAGGATAAAATCCTATCAACTAAGTACACCAAATAAAACAACCTAGCACACACAGTATAATGGTTAAAAGAATGTGTTTCTTCAACTGGTGGGAAGCAGTCTTGATCTCTGAAAGCACTATTGCTATTGTAGACTGCTCCTAGAAGGTTGAGTGGTTGAACATGTAAAAACTTGAGAAGCTTTGGGAAGTATATGAGTTTTCTCTCGACTCTATTCAGCAAATCTCTTCAATCAGCCACACCTTCTATTTATAGATCTTGAGAGTTTATCCGTTGGGAAGTATCCATTGAAGAGGGGTGCTTATCCTATTTGAGTTCAAGCTTTAATCTCCAAGATCTTCTTTGTGGTCGCATTAAATGCATTTGAGTTATTCCTGACATGAGCATTTAATGCGTCTACTATTTGTTTTTGGACCTTTCTGACATTCCTGCTGACCTGTCTAGTCGGTATGGGTCTAAGGCTGAAGTTCATGCAACGGCTACTTGATGTAAGTTATCTTTTTTCTCTTTACGTTGTATGTTCTTCCTGATACTGCATGAAAGAGAGTAGCACTTTATCTTTCCAAAAATCCGTTGGCTACTTCCTACTTTCTCTGTAGATAGCAGTAGGTCCTTCTTAGTTGCTGCTCAGGATGTGGTTTCACATTGCTTTCTGTTTCGTACCAGGATTCTGTTTCAGAACAGCTTTCTGTTCCTGAAACTTGCAGCCGGCTTCCTGTTTGTTTGCTTCCTGTTCCGCGCCAGCTTCCTGATACTCATCAACTTCCTGTTTCTGCATCCTGCTTCTTGTTAACTGTTGACAGCTTCCTGTTTTCTTCTTTTCATTCTTCAGTCTGTTGTCCCCTACAGTCTGTTGTTTACTTCTTGCAACATCCTATCTACTTCCATGCAGATTCTTCCTTCAGCTTGTTATTCCCTACAACTTGCTGATTACTTCTTGTAGCATCCTATCTGCTTCTATGCAGATTCTTCCTTCAGCTTGCTGTTTCCTACAGCTTGCTAATCCTTAGAAGTACTCTCATTTCTTCTAAGGTTGATTTTCCTTATAACTTGGAAAAACCATTACATGATCTGAATAGGCTCATGATCATGTACAGTTGTGGAAACTAGGTATCAATACCTTCAACAAATTGTTCTTTTCTTATTGTGCTTACAATTTTGTCTTATCAAGATAACTACTGAAATATCCCAACAAAGCTGACTACAGGACTCTGGAACAGGAAGCTGTTTAGAGTTAGGAAGCTGAAGCAAATCAGAAATGAGATGCAGATCAGAAAGGTTACGCAGGTCATGAAGCTGACTACAGGACTCTTAAACAGGAAGCTGTTCAGAGTTAGGAAGCTGAAGCAGATCAGAAAGGAGACGCAGGTCAGGAAGCTGACTGCAGGTTTCTAGAACAGGAAGCTGTTCTGAAGCAGAAACCTGGCGTAGAACAGGAAGCGGCTACTGCATCCTTAGTAGTAAGCTGTAAGTCTTTCTAACCTATTCAATGCAGTACGAGGAATATGTTGGAGACAGTATGAGTTTTGGTTATTGTCAAAGTTACCAGTAGATAGAAGTTAGTAACGAGCCAATGAGGTGGTGCCACCTGGGCAGCGGCTCTACAAATGCACTATAGCCGAAGTATGACGTCATTAATGCGGATCAGAGTAGGACATGCCCTATATCCCAGATTTTCCAGACGTATTTAATGCGAAGATTGTGAAGATCAATTTGAATTTCTTCAAAGGACAATGTCTCTCTTCAACGGGTATTTTCCATACACTATATATAGAAGGTGAAGGTGACTGTGAAGACGACTGAAACTGAACGATTTGCCAATCTCAAGCTATCAAACTCTCAAGCTATTCTCAAGCTTTCTAAGTTCAGTCACTCAACCTTTAGAAGCAGTCAAGCCAAGCTTTCAAGTTCTTAAGACTGTCTTCGAGTTGTACCAGTTGAAGAAACCCTATATACTTTTAACCGTTTGTTGTGCGCTAGGTTGTTTTAAGTTTGGTGTCTTTAGTTGGAAGGATTAGATCCTCGCTAAGTGTTGAGTCTTTTGTAGGCTTATTACTCTGTGTGAGTTTTATACCCTGTGTGGAATAGTGCCTAGGAATCTGTCGATTCTAGTAGGTTAGCTCATTGGGAAGAGAATTGTAAAGTGTATCTTGTAAATCGATCTGATCTAGTTGAGTTCCTCCTGTGTGAAAGAGAAAAATGGACATAGAAGGATTACACCACCTTCGAACCACTATAAACCCTTGTGTGTTTACTGTTTTTGATTACTTGCTGCATTGCATTATTTGTATATCTATCTTGCTGCATTTATCATAAGCATACTGCTAAAAGGATTCTGACAAAATCATATTTGTGAAAAGAAAACGTTTTTCTAAAGAAACTCTATCTTTGAATTTCCGCTGCATACTGTGATAACCGAGACAGTAAGTTAGATCAGCATTCTGCCAACTTACTGAATCGAGAGGTTGTTGCATTTTTTGTAGAATCAGTAACCTGCTTACAGAAAAGTTTTAAAACTTAAAAATCGATAGAGGTTCATTCACCCCTTGAACCTCTGACCACTTGGTACCAACACAGACTTTTTTTAGTACAAAAAACTTAATTAAAAGTTATGAACTTTTATATTAACCGAATATAACATTTAGGTTATATTAGTATAATCTTTAAGTGATATAATACACTGCAAAAGGTTATGCGAACATAACTAAAATGCTAGGTTCGACAAACTAAAATGTTAGACCAATATAACTGCAAAACTAGGATTTGGGCTAGGGTTTGGGCGCGTGAGTGCACGTGAGGCGCGCATGAGACGCGTGAAATACACCTCAGATCGAATCGACCCGATTGCACGAATTTAGAATCCATACATCTGATGCACAAAAACATTTGTGTTTAACAAAATATTTTATTTACTGAAGTTAAAGTAAGCAAAGAAATTTAGAAACAGACAAAAACCAATGTGTAGATCTTAGTTTCATTAAAAACAAATCAGGATCAGATTAAATTAAAGTGTAAACCTTAATTAATTTCGTTTAGATAGTACCTTCCCCAAAAAAAAATATATTTGGGTGAAATACCATAAATAATGTTTATCTATCTACCATTGTCCATGAATATATTTTAATATGTCCACAAATGATATGTAAATATCCTATTTATTTAATATGTGTGATGTGAAATTAATAATTAGATTAAATTTATTACACATAAATAGTAAACATATCAGTATATAGCCAAAATGATAGATTATGAGGACTGGAAATACCATTCACCCAAATTTTACTTGAGTGAGTTTAATATGAAACCAACTTCATGATCATGGCATGTGTTTGGCAAAACTTGTTACTACTTTACCATTTAGTGGTTTCACACCAAGCAAGTACATACATTCATATTATAAATATATAATGGTACATTACACGTAATATCTCAAAATCAGTTGAAAATAAAATGAATGAATGGACATATAAAGAGAGCAGCTAATAAGTAGCTTTTTGATGTTGTAAATACGTGTGTATTTCTCTCCGTGTGTGCTCCCTTTCTCATTCACACACACCCTCCATTACAAATTGTATTACAATATCTTATAAATAAATTATAAAATTATTTACTAACATAACAGTTATCTAAATTCTCGTTTAATGTCCGAAACTCGGCAACTCAGTCAAGTCACCCACGAACTTCCCACGGCTTCACTTTTTATCGACACACAAATTTTCTGCCATTATATACCAAACATTGCCACCTCTCTAATCCTTCACCATTCACCCTTGCATTAATTTGTATCTTATACACACACATTTTTATAATTAATTTTTACAGATTATTATTGTGTAACTAACTATATATGGCTGAGTCTCCACATCATCCCAACACAAGTCAGCAGCGCCACCCTCCACCTCCTTCTCCGCCACCACTTCCTCCGCCGCCAAAGAAGATGAGCTCCGCCTCCTCCGGCGGCCGCCCAGCCATGAAACACCCTATATACCGCGGCATAAGAAGCCGAAGCGGAAAGTGGGTGTCGGAGATTCGTGAGCCTAAGAAGGCTACCCGGATATGGCTGGGCACCTATCCCTCGCCGGAGATGGCCGCCGCCGCCTTTGACGTGGCGGCGCTCGCTCTCAGAGGCAACGAAGCAGTGTTGAACTTTCCAGCTCGAGTTGGCTCGTTCCCGGTACCGTCTTCACTTTCGCCGCAGGATATTCGGAGAGCCGCCGCCGGTGCGGCGGAGCTGATGAGGCGCGACGGCGGCGGCGAGGCGGCGGAGAATCAGCCGAGGAGAGGTGATGAAATAGTGGGTGGTGCGGAAACGGTGAGCGGTGGGCATGAGTTCATTGATGAGGAGGCTTTGTTTCATATGCCTAACTTGCTGGTGGATATGGCGGAGGGAATGCTCGTTAGCCCGCCGCGGATGGCGTCGCCGCCGCCGGAAGGGTCGCCGGAGATTTCTTACGGTGGAAGCCTGTGGAGCTATTTTTGACTAAATTCTACAGTTTTATAAAATTGAAATTAAAATTACAGAAAAAAAACATAATACGAATGTCAATTGTGGTGCATTATCTTGTTGAGATAATGCATGCACAAAAACAAAGTCTCAAGAATCATATGCATGGAATATTGCAACGGTGAAGAAATTCGAATCGAGTTTAACTAAAATTAAGACTATTGAAATTGATGGGTATATTGGGTTAAATTCGAGATTGTGGACATCCTGTTTTGAACCCTAGCTCTTTAATTTGTTGGTATGTATTTTGTGTGTTCATTGTTGGCATGATACTATAGCCATTTGTGGCTCGGATCAGTCGATTTATATTTCCAATTAGGATGCTCCTGAATTCTATTTAGTGTTTCATCTTATATTTTTATTGCATTTAATATATGTTATCTATTAATACTTAATACACATGGATTTCTGGTTATTATTTTGAAATAGAAAAATGAAGCAAAGAGTGAAACAAAAGTTTTTGATGTGTTTAATATTTGCCTTCAATTCTTCTAAAATTATTTGTGCAGTGTGCGTGGCATTTTTTTTTTTACTACAAATTATAGCTTTAAAGTTTTTATTTGTACGATTATTCATAAGGGGACCAACAAAATATGGACACCTAGAAGTCAAATAATCATTGAAGGGACGATAAGAAGTTTTCTGAGAGAAGATAGAGACCTATATAGAAATTAGGGATGAAGAGAGAGAGAGAGGGAGGGAGAGTTTGGTGAGATTGAAGAGAGAGAGAGAGGTGGGGAAAATGAAGGTTTATAAACAAAATCATCGTCACATCATAAAAAATTTCAATTTAATGATAATTTTTTGAATGTTGTAAATTAATTTACTTTTTAAAAAAAATACGATTTAGTTATGACCCTTTAAATTTAGCAAAATATATATACATATATATATATATATTTATATATATATATATATATATAAAATCATGACTTCAACTTTCTATTACAATTTGAATCCTAATTTTATTTTTCAGTGATTTGATTCTATATTTCTAACTTAATAGATAACAAACTAGAAATAAAATTTTGACTTGCATCATAACTCCATCATTTTGACATGAATTCAAATTAACTTTTTTTTCTTTTAATTGAAATTCACCTAAAATGGCGTTAATTTGATGGAGACCGAAATTTTATTTTATTTTTCAAAATTGTGTGGCTTATGATGTGGTGTCTAACATGACTATTTTGCTTGACACGTGGATTAGGATCATCAAAAGAATACAATTAAGATTTAAAGTTTAATAGTGGGTTAAAGTTGAAACAACTTTTTTCCCTTTTCTTTGAATTCAAAAGGTTCTTATTAAATCATAAATATTGAAGATGACAATCCCCGCTAAATTCAAAATAATCATATTTAAATTGTAATTAGGCAAATTTTAAAATGTTGTTGGAAGACCATTTTCAATTTAATGCAGTACTACATCGTTAGTTCAAGAAAAATAAAATATCGATCTCATAGTTATATGTTTGGCAACTACTTCCTTATCTTTTCTTTTAAAAATTAAATTAGTCCATTTCATTTGAATTGTTGCGTTGTTTTTGTCCTAAACTCTTTAATTTAGTTGTAATTTTTTGTATTGTGATTAATTTAGAGACATGATGTGGGTCCTCAACAATCCGATCCAGCTTAGGGACCGACCCGAGTAAGGGTTGAGCTCGGTCAGACATCCTACCCAATCAAGGGCCGAGCACGAGTAGGGGCCGAACCCGAGCTGGGGGCTGACCCGAGCCGGGGTCCGACTCGAGTAGGGGTTCGAGCCCGGCCGAGGGTGACCCGAGCCGTGGTTCGAGCCCGGCCGGAGGCGACCCGAGCCGAGGTCCAAGCCCGATCGGGGCCCGACTCAAGCAGGGGTCCGAGCCCAACTAAGGGCTAACCCGAGCAGGAGTCCGAGTCCGGCCGAGGGCCTACAACACCTGCCGAAACCGACCTGGACAAGAACGATTCGAGCCACATTGAGGGCAACACGAGCCAAGACTTGCCAAGCTAGGCGGACCCGAGCCAAGCTCACGTGCCGACCCGAGTACAGGGGTCGAGGTGTGTTCATAACCAAACCGAGCATGAAGTAGCCAAATGAAGAGTGAGGTTAGGAACAAGGATGATGTTTCAAGCCGGCCAAAGGAAATGATATCACCCAAGACATTTCTAGAGATTACGGGGGTGCTAGAGATCAAGGTCATCACCCGGGAAGAGCACTAAAGACTTAGAGTCTCACGAGGAAAAGACCTACCGAGAAGAAAACAAATTTACAAACAAATCATATCCGATTTTAGATAAGATTCAATCCGATATTTTCCTTATCTAGATCCCAAAATCAAGGGATATAAGTCTTATTTTCTAAGTTTTGTATCTGAGACTTAGTTTAAAAATAGGACCTCAATTATCATTAAAGGGATTCTGAAATCATTGTAATTCAAGCAATTAGAGAGTTTTTTACTCTCAATCTGATATAAAAAATATTCTGGCCGGCCAAAACTAACCGACCAAAATAAGCTTAGCAAATTTGCTCGAGTAGGCACCGGACATCGTCTTTTCTTCATTTTATTCGATTTTAATGTTATTTATTCGGTTCAATTAATCTAAGCCAGATCGAGTTTTCTGGTGTTTGGCAAGGATTTTGCCTTAGACAAAATTTGGCGTCCATATTTTAGCGCTAGAAGGAGGGGGCTAGAATAACAAAACATAGCTAGATGACTACGAACACGTTGAACGACAGCGAAGACCAGGGCTTCCCACCAGGCTTCTAAGCCCAGAACTTATTGTTTGGCGGCTCAGGCCTGCAACCTCAACGCAACACTTCTGGGGTCATAATCAACACCCGACAAGAAGGAATATCTTTAGGCATTCCCATTTTGACAGAGGTTAGAGAGACCATGATGACCTCGGACGAGATCAGGGTCATGATGTTTCAACTTGGAGAGTAGTTGAAAAAGGCCGAGACAAGGGAGAAAGATCGGAAGGTCCAAGAACTTGAGGACATCCAATCCTCAAATGAGTCAAGGCCCGAGAGGACAGACCTGGGGAAGGCTCCGATCGGAGAATAAAGAGCAAAAATGACCCATCATTCGAGAAAGACCGACCGGAGACTAGATTATGGTCGACCCGAGCAGACTTGCCAACCAAAATCAAAAGTGTTTTTAACAGGATTGACCCAAACTCAGCTTTAGAGGCCAAAAAGTCACAGAGAAAGTTAGACTTCCAAAAAGAAACCTACCAGCATAGTGATAAAAGACCCAAAAATAAGTCCCCCCAGGTCTAAGATGAGAAAGAACAAGACTTGAGGAGAAAACTGGCAGAGATTCAAACCAGGAAGATAGGGTTAGAGAATGGAACAAGATGGATGAGAGTTTTGCCCTTCATAGGCCAAATCTCAAATAGAGTCACTCTCACAAAATTCAAGGGGTAGGAGCTGCAAAGGGTAGGAGAAGATGGAGTTGCAAGGGGTAGGAGAAGAGCTCATGTGTAAGGCTTTTCCATTGACATTGGGTGACCGAGACCTAAGATGGTTCCGATCTCTCCACAATTACTTCATCAGGGGATGAGATGAGCGAACAGAGCAATACCTTACACAATTCATGAGGTCGAAAATGAGGTCAACCCCAAAGGAAAGATTGGTGAACATTAAACAGGAGAAGGAAGAATCGTTGAGGTCTTACATGGACAGATTCAACAAGCTGGTGCTCGAGATGGAGCGTATCTCCGATGATGTTATCCTCATGGCAATCATGGCCGGACTCCGACCAAAAACTAAGTTCTGGTGGTCAATCCATGAAACCAGGCCAAAAACCTACCACGAATTCCTGACCCGAGACGAACGGTACATCGAAGCTGAAGAAGCGATTTTGGAGAAAAAATCGACCTCAGATAAGACGGAAAGAAAATAAAGGAGAAGGAAGAGCATGACGCCTTTCAAATCCCCTAAAGAATTCAAGGTTTACCAGAATGAAGAACTCAAACAGGTTCGGAATATCTTGACAATAAGCCCAACTCAGGTCTCACGGAGTAAAAAGACCAGAATTTATTACCAGAACCGAAGCCGATGAAGGCCGACCCAACTTGACTCAACCAGAATAAGTATTATCGTTACATAAAGCTCCTTGACATGACACGGATAAGTGTTGGGCATTGTTGATCGAGCTCATGAAGTTGATCGAAAGAGAACATCTCAAGGATTATGTCAAGAACCCGGAGCAGAAGCCACAACAAAACCCACCTCCACCTCCTCATCACAGAGCAGTCAGGGAGATACATATCATTGTGAAAAACAACCATGGAGAGCAGAGGTCCTCAAAGAGGATGAGGCAAGAACAAATTAGGGCAGTGAGAAACGACTATCAACGGTGCAACCTATCTAGGCCAGAACCTACACATCCACCTCTGGTCTTTACCGAGTAAGATTCAGAGGGTAGAGTCCAACCTCATAATGATGTCTTGGTAGTATCATGGAATATCCTTCTAACAATGGTTTACAAAATTTTGACTGACATAGGAAGTTATGCAAATGTGCTCTATTTGAGCACATTCAAAATGATGGGGTTCCACGAATTCGAGCTCCAACCCACCTCGGACACAATCCAAGGATTTGGGGGTAAGATAACACACATGATTGAGACTTGCGAACTCAATGTCATATTTGGAATAGATGACCAGACAGTATACACCACGATCGAGTTTAAGGTTGTAGACCTTAATTCAACTTACAACACCATTTGGGGACGTCTTCTCCTAACCAAGTTGAGGGAGGTAGTATCAATACACCACCTGGCCATAAAGTTCCTGATTGAGGATGAGGTCTACATTATATGGGAAAACTAGTTGGCTGCAAAAGAATGTGAGGTGGGCTTGAAGCTGAGAGAACCTAATATCATAGAGCAGTTTGAGCTCAGGAAGGAGGACGAACAAACAGAAGCATTTGAGGAAACGATGATGGAAGTGGCTGAACAAGTTCCGAACCTAGGGCCGAAAACAGAGCCCGAGCTTATGAAGGTGGACTCAGAGCCTGAACTTAGGGTCATCCGACCGAAAGAGTGGTGGCCGACTAGAAAGCCAACCAGAATATTTAAGATCGGCTCAGGCTCAAGGGTAGCTGACCAGAGAGCCAACGTGGATATGACGGATGCCGACCAAAGAGCTAAAGAATGAGAGACCTTGGATCCTAGGAATGAGAAGCTCATGAAAAGGGCAACATTAATAGAAGAGCTGGACACAATCCAACTCAACATGAGCAGACCAGAGATGGAGCTCAAGATCGGGCTAGAACTGAAGGAGCCGTTCAGGGGGAACTAATAACTTTCTTGAAGAAAAACACGAATGTCTTTACCTGGTGTCATGAGGATATGGAAGACATCCGACCTGAAGATACATGTCATCATCTGAACATAGATCCCGCTACCAAGCTTATAGTCTAGAAAAGACGGAGGCTCAACCCAGACAGATACGAGAGGCTAGACCTAGAAGTCTAGAAGCTATTCGGGGATGACTTCATAAAAGAAACACAATACTCCATCTGGGTGTCGAACTCAGTCCTAGTCTAAAAGGTGAATGGGGCTTGGAGGTTATGTGTGGAATTCACCGACCTCAACAAAGCATGCCCCAATGATAGTTTCCCATCACCAAACATATATCAACTTGTTGACACGACGGCCGGACACGAAGTCATAAGCTTTATGGATACATACTCAGGTTATCATGAAGTCATAAGCTTTATGGATACATACTCAGGTTATCACCAAATCCCTATCGCTGAGCAGGACCAAGTGCACACAATGTTTGTCACTAACCAAGCTCAATATTGCAACACAATTATGCTTTTAGCCTGAAGAATATTGAGGCTACCTATCAGAGATTGGTCAAAAAGGTATTTGTTGCTCAGATCAGAAAGATCATGGAGATCTATGTGGACGACATGCTGGTGAAGTCCAAAAAAGTAGTTAACCATATCACCCATCTAGCAGAAATGTTCGATGTGCTAAGAAAGTACAAGATGAAGCTCAACCCCAAAAAATATTTTTTTGAGGTTGGATCCGGAAAGATCTTGGGCTATATGGAGAGTCAAAGGGGAATTGAAGTTAACCCCAAAAAGATAGAGATAATCATGAAGCTAACACCCCCAAGAAAGGTTAAAGATGTGCAGGATCTAACGGGAAAAGTAGCCGTATTGAACAGGTTCATAGCACGCTCAACAGATAAGTGCAAATTTTTCTTCAATCTGATCAGAAAAGATTCTAAGTTCGAGTGGAATGAGGAATATGGAATAGCTCTAGAAGAGCTGAAAAAATCACTGATAGAGGCCCCGGTACTCGCAAAACCATAAGTTGAAGCAAAATTACAGCTCTATTTGGTGGTCTCAGCGTATGTAGTGAGCACCGTCTTGGTCCGAGCAGAAAAAGGAGCTCAACAACCCATTTATTATGTGAGCCAATCTTTGCACGACGTTGAGCTAAGATATCCAGTCATGGAAAAATTAGCATATGCCCTGGTCATTTCGGCTAGAAAATTGAGGTCATACTTCCTTGTTCATCAAGTTGAAGTCCTAACAAATTTTCCTCTGAAATAGGTCATAGGCCGATGAGCTCAAGTGGGCCATTGAGCTCAGTCAATATGATGTCCAGTATTCACCAAGGATGACAATTAAGGAACAGACCCTAGCTGACTTTATTGCCGAGTTCACCCCAACAGTTGTGCTCCAAGAAGAGAAGGTCGAGAGACCTTGGAAAATGTTTGTGGACGGATCGTCCACCTCTACAGTCGTTGGAGCCCAAATTGTGCTCATCAACCCAACAAATAAATACTTCTACTCGGCCTTGAGGTTTAAATTCCCAACAACAAATAACAAAGCAGAGTACGAGGCCCTTCTAGCCGGACTCAACATGGCCAAACAATTTAGGGCAGATGACCTCGAAGTTTTCAGCGATTCGCTTCTTGTAGTCAATCAGATTTCTAGAGAGTAAGCCACAAGAGATGACAAGATGGCCGAATACCTGAGGTCTGTCTAGGTTGTCCTGGCCACCTTCAGAAAAATCCAAGCAGAACAGGTGCTGAGGACAAAAACACCCAAGTTCGGCTCACTACGAGCAAAGGAGCCGAGGACTTAGGCTTGGTAAATATTGGGGTGGTGGAGAGCTTAGTTTTGGAACAAAGAGCAATTTATAATGTTGAGAAAAAAGATACTTGGATGACCCCGATCATCTAATACTTAGAAGGAGAGAAGGAGCCCAATAACCAGATCGAGATCAAGAGATTGAGAATGCATTCTGCTCGGTATAACTTTAAGGACGGAATTCTTTACAAGAGGGGTTTTCCTTACCCCTCCTAAGATGCTTGGATGAGCAAGAAACTGAGTATACCTTAAGAGAAGTTCATGAAGATATTTGAGCAATCATACTGAAGGGCAGACTCTTGTCTTCAAGATAATCAGGCAAGACTATTTTTAGTCGAACCTAAAGAAGGATGCGATTAACTTCGCACGGAAATGCGATAGATGCCAGAGATGTGCACCTCTGATAAGATCCCCCCCAGAAGAACTGAACTCAGTAATGGTCCTATGGCCATTCGCCAAATGAGGAATAGATCTGATCGGTCCCCTATCGACTGGCAAAGGTGGAGTAAAGTTCGCAATTATAGTCGTTGACTATTTCACGAAGTGGGCCGAGACTGATCCACTTGTAAAGATAACTGAGGCCAAAATTACCGACTTCGTCTGGAAGTCAATCATATGTTGATTCGGCATTCCATATTTTGTGGTCACCTACAACGACCGCCAATTCGATTCTGAATGCTTCAAAGGTTTCTGTGGAAATTTAGGCATTAAAAGGTTGTTCTCTACTCCATATCATCCCCAAGGTAATAGCTAAGTAGAGGCCATAAACAAGATCATCAAACACACTCTGAAGACTAAGCTCGAAAATTTGAAAGGTGTTTGGGTAGATGAACTTCCCGAAGTTCTCTGTACATATAGGACGATAGCAAGAACATCAACCGATGAGACCCCATTTTTTTTTGTATTTGGAACGGAGGCCGTCATACTAGTTGAGGTCAGAATGCTGATATGGTGAACCCAAAATTACGATGAGGAGTAGACCGAGGTTGCCATGTTGGCCAGTCTCGACTTAAAAGACGAAATGAAGAGCAACTCCAAGCTCAAAAACTCAATTTACAAGCAAATAAGTGTGAGGTATTACAACTCTAAGGTTCGAGCTAGGAAGTTTGAGGTCGAGGACCTAGTCCTCAAGAAAGTGCTCCAACACATGAAAAAACTCAATTCTAGACCACTTTGACCAAGTTGGGAAGGACCTTACAAAGTAGTCAGAGTATTTGCCTGAGGTGCATACGAGATAGCCGACCTTAACGGGAAAGCTCTTCTCAAGCCATGGAATGCTGAATACCTGAAGAAGTACTATCACTAGTGTGCTGGGAAAATTCTTGTATTGTTATTTACTTCTTTCAAGACAATTTACTTTTTTGCCAATTTTCGATCAATAAAAGTAACTATAATTTTTCTCATCTTTATAGTAACTTTGTCCAAATCAAATACGAACAAAGGGTTCCGACCCTCATCCCGAGCTCGTTGAGCTCGGGAATCTGAATAGGGGCTCCGGCCTCATCCCGAGCTCGTTTAGCTCGGGGAGCTGATCAGAGGTTCCGACCTCATCCTAGCTCATTAAGCTCGGGAATCTGAATAGGGACTTCGACCCCACCTCGAGCTCAACGAGCTCAGGGAGCTGAACAGAGGCTCCGGCCTCACCCTGGCTCGTTTGAGCTTGGGAATTTGAATAGGGGCTCCGGCCCTACTCTAGCTCGTTTGAGCTCTGAAATCTGAACAAGGACTTTGGCCCACTTTAGCTCGTCTGAGCTCTGAAAACCGAATAGGGGCTCCGATCCCACCCTAGCTCGTTTGAGTTCGGTAATTTGAATAAAGGCTGCGCCCCTACCCAAACACATTAAGTTTGAGAAATAGGTAAAGACTACGACCCAAGAGCTTAGAATAAATCCTATCTGAGATCTGGCCTGAGCCCGGGTCCGACTCGAGTAGGGGACCGACCCGAGCTGAAGATTGGGTCGAGCTCAGGTCCGACCTATGCCGGAAACCGAGCAGAGCTCATATTCCTACCCGAGTCGGGGACCAGGTGGCCAAGCCGAGCCCAAGTTGGGTACCGATCCGAGATGGGGCCGAGCCGAGCTAACGGTCGTCCCAAACAGAACCAACTTGAGCGGGGGCCATATCTTAAGCCGAACACAGCTCAAGGGTAGAGCCCAAAGAGGGTCCGAACCTAGGGGGATCAAACCAAGACATTACAACACGAAGGGGCTATTGATCACATAGTCGTACAAAAATTATAATATGAGCATAAATGTGTAAGTCAAAGCATAAGCCGACCACAATGTATAATAAAAGAAAAAGTAAAATATGTTCATTCCAGACCAAAAGCCGGTTTGGAGGTATGTTCCTCGTACAAAAGGCTAAAAAGGTCGAACAAAAAAAAAGAGAAGCAAATGAAAATTTCAACAAGTGCCTACTGGTCGGGGACATCAACTACCCCAATATCAGCACTCACACCATTAGTCATCTCCTCGGCGCCGTCCCCATCTGCTGTGCTAACCTCAGATGTTTCTCTCACAATGGGGTGTGGGCATTGACATGAACTCGATTGGAAGGGCCGGAGTGAGTAGATAATCAGAACCAAGTGGGAGATACTCAGGAAGGTCATCCATGATCCCCAAGTAGTAGGCCGAGAGAGGCTACCTCTCAAGCAGCAATAGCAGCCATGAAGAGGCTATCATCCAACCCCGCAACTCTAGCTACCTTAATGTTGTCCATGAAAGCAAAAAAGGTAGACCAGAATACCTTCGTACTTGCATTCAGCCGATCTCTTATACTTCTGGACCACTATCATCTCATCAATAGAGGCAACTTTAGCAGTCTCCAGTTTGGCCTTAAGCTTGGCATTTTCAATGGTCATCTCGACTACTCACTGGCGGTTGAGCTCACCAACTTTAGTCGTCTCTATCAACAAATCCTGAGAATGGGCCAACTTGACTGAGAGGGTCTCATTCTTCTCAGTAGCAACATACAAAACACCTTTATTCTCATGTAGTTCGGCCTACTTGGCCTCATACTTCTTCAACTGGTCGAGGTGAGAGAAGTGTCCCCTCCAGGCAAAAATAGAGGTTTGGGCCAGGAGTATAGATGTGCATACGTCCATATCAACCCCGGACATTTGCTTAGCATAATTTTCTAACTCCTCAGACCGAAGCTTTAGTAGCAGCTTTAACCCCGTCTGGGAGATTCTTCATCAGCTCGGAGTTCGGGGTTTGAGCCTGGGTGTAGCTGATTTAAAAGGGAGACATTCAGCCTAAATACTTCTTGGATCCCTCGATCCTAACAGGATCCCAACCGCAAATGCCGACGGATCCGGCCAAAGGAGTCTCCGACTCCCAGATTCTGTTTATTTTTTTAAGAAGAGCCAACCCGGAGTCGGGCAGGAGACTTGCCCACGTTGCTCAGTGACTCGATCGATCTCGGCCTTTTAGCCGGAGCCAAGCCTGAGTCAGATGAACCATGGCCAGTAGTAATAATAATAGAAATTGGGCCATCAATTCCACGCTCTTTGTCCCAACCAGGGGCTCAGGTCAGCTAAGTCTTTTATTTATGGGCTCAGAGGCAAATGCGCTCAGTTGGATTCATTTATAGAAGAAGACCTTGAGTTGGGAGAAGTGCTGAAAATATAGAAAACAAAATAAAATCAGTTAGGGAAATTAAAATGAGATCAGCAAAGGGTCGAGCCGACGTCAAACCATAGTCGACCGAGCCAAGCAAAGGGCCGAGCTGAGTTAAGCCCGAGGTCAAACCTTGATCAACCGAGCCAAGTAAAGGGTCGAGCCGACCACGAGGCCGAGACGAAACCCGACCTACCGAGCCGAGCCTGAGATGGGGCCCTGTCGGCCCATTCGAGCACAAGGTCGAGACGAACCGAGTTGAGCCCAAGGTCAAACCCTGGACGGCCGAGACAAATCGAGTCAAGCCCGAAGTCAAATCCTAGCCGATTGAGCCAAGTAAAGGATTGAGCCAAGCCGAGCCTAAGGTCAAACCCTAGCCGGTGGAGCTAAGCCCGAGGTCGAGATAAATCCCGGCCGGCCGAGCCGAGCACGAGGCCAAGTAAACCCTGGCCGTTTGAGCCTAGCCCTAGTAGGCCTAATAAAGTACAAGTCCGAGTCAAGTCCTGACCAAACGAGCCGAGCACATGACCAAGCGCGAGGTTGGCCACACAAAGTTCGCAGCAGCGAAGACCGGTGATACCGATCCACCGTGTCGTGCTGAAAAGAAAAAACATACGATGAGTATACAAAAGCTTGTTGTTATTAATCTAAAATGTTGTTGAGAGTCGGAATGAACAGGGAAACAAGACCGGCCTGAGCAAGCCTGTCCTTGGTGATCAAAGCTTTGAAAGTTCTCTTGTCCTCGTTAGTGTTATCCCTCAGAAAATGGATCTTCTAAGAGAAGTTGTCGCTGATCAGAAGTTTTCTGGAAGGGATCTCTGCAAAAGAGAAAAATATTAAGCGATCAGAAGAGCAGAAATAAAAATAAACAAAAACGATAAGTACCATTAGCATCTCCAAAATAGGTCAGGAAGGAAACCCTCTGAGAAGGATCATCTGAGCTTTGCCCTGGGCTCATCTAATCACCACCAACCTAAAACCTCTTGGTCTTCCAGTCCTTAATCGATGAAGGTAAATTTCTAACTAATTGGAAGCGGTATTTCCTAACAGAGAGATAATGAAATGATTTCTCATGCTCAGGGCAAGTTTGATACTAGACACCTAAGCAAGCTCATGGGGTGATGGAATACCTAAGTTAAACGTATGGAAGAGAATGAGAAGGCCTAAAATCGATACCAATTATCCGGGTAGAATTAAGCCAAGGTTATTCCCCAATGCTAGAGATAATAAGTTAGCATTGGAGTCAGATGGAAGCGAACCTTGGCCTCAAGTGCCCTAACATTGATGGCAATACACTTAGGGGGTGGCTTATCCATCCGTTCTTCAGGACGTGGTATCTCGAAAGTGATGTTATCAGGAACGCGGAAGAGAGCACGCTATCTGATAAGCTCAGCCTGGATCATTGCAGCGGGACAGGAGAAAGCCTCAAAGTTGATTGAGGGCTCCTCCATTCAGCGGTAGTGATGAGGCCCCCGGATCAGAATCCCCACCAGAATATCATTTAAAGCGAAGCCCGAGGTCCCTACCTCTTTGGCGCTACATCTACCCGATCCTTGCACAATCTCTATAACGGACTGGCTAGAGAGATGAGCGACCTCGAAATCGGGCCATCCTAAGAGCCGAACGTCATCTGTACCAAGTCGAGCAAAGACGAGGGTGTCAGCAGTGGTTCGATCTGAGCTCGGAGAAGATTCGATCTCTAGCAAACCAGAAAATCTGGCAAGGTTGGGAATTGATTGTTGAGGGTTCAGATGGATCTCGATCGAAGAAGATGACGCATCGAGATCGAGCTCATCCAAAGAGTACTCTAGCAGCTTGGCGCCATGGTCATAGTCCCGAGGCGACCCGCCCTCAGACGATACATCCTTAGATCCAAACATAATTGAAAGAAAATGGAATAGAGGAATAAATTACCTAAGGAAACTGTGCTTCAAGTCAATTAATAGACTAATTCTGCGTGGTCAATTCTGATCTTCTCAGAGAGGAAAATTTGTAAGAGTTCTAAGTTCGAAGGATGTGAAAGTGAAAAAATAACTAAGGGTTTTTCCTATTTATAAGGAAAATGTGGCGTCATTTTGACTTCCAAGCATTAAGATGTCGCCACGTGTGCATCGTGTGGGCTAGGTGGCGCCACGTGTCATCTAATCCGACTTATAAGAGAATGACACATCGTCACTTGAGTTGAGATCGACTTGTATAAGGATGATTAAGTTAGGCCCCGACAAGAATGATATCTTACCACGGTCTTAAGGAGCTAATGTTGGGCCCTCAACAATTCGATACAGCTTAGGGACCGACCCAAATAGGGGTTGGGCCCGATCAGACATCCTACCCAATCAAGAATCGTGCCTGAGCAGGGGCCGAATCCGAGTAAGGGGCCGTCCCGAGCTGATGTTCGAGTCAAGTAAAGGTCCGAGGCAGGCCGGGAGCAGACCCGAGTGGGGGTCCATGCCAAGCAGGAGTTTGAGCCTAGTCGGGGGCCGACTCGAGCCGGGATCCGAGTCGAGTAGGGGTCCGAGCCCGATAAAGGGCTAACCTGAGTAGGGGTTCGAGTCTAGCCGAGGGCCGATAACCTCTACCAAAGTCGACCAGAGCAGGAATGATTCCAGCCCAATCGAGGGCAACACGAGCTAAGACTTGTCGAGCCAGGACGGACCTGAGCCGAGTTCACGTGCCTACCCGAGTACGGGGGCCGAGGTGTGCTCATGACCAACCCGAGCAACGAAGTAGCCAAATGGATGGTAAGGTAAGGAGCGAAAATGATGTTTCAAGACGGCCAAAAAAAATGATGTCACCCAAAGCATTTTTGAAGATTATGGAGGTGGCCAGAGATCAGGGCCATCACCAAGGAAGAGCACAAAAGACTTAGAGTCTCGCGAGGAAAAGACTTACCGAGAAGAAAACAAATCTACATGCAAATCATATCCAATTTTAGATAGGATTCAGTCCGATGTTTTCCTTATCTAGACCCTAAAATCAAGGGATGTAAATCTTATTTTTCAAGTTTCGTATCTGAGACTTAGTCAAAAAATAGGGCCTCAATTATCATTAAAAGGGGTTCTGAAATCATTGTAATTCAAGCAATTAGAGAGTTTTTTACTCTCAATTTAATATAAAAAAAAGTTCTAGCTCGCCAAAACTGACCGACCAGAATAAGCGTAGCAAATTTACCCGAGTCGGCACTAGGCACAGTCTTTTCTTCATTTTATTCGATTTTACTATTATTTATTCGATTCAATTAATCTAAGCTGGATCGAGTTTTCTGGTGTTCGGTTAGAATTTTTCCTTAGACAAAATTTAACATCAACACATGAAAAATACCGTTATAACAAAATGCATATTATTATCGTACCATTAATGTTTTTGGTATATTGAAATTTTCTGATATACTGAAAATACCTTTATACCAAAATGAAAAATATATTTTGAAATTTCAATATACTTAAAATACCCGTACACTAAAATGAAAAATGTTATGTTTTTTAATTTGTTAATGTGGAATTTATATGTTTTAATTAATGTTAATATTTTCTGTATTTTGATATATAATAAAATTCTAAAAAACTTTATGTTACCATATCGATAACATACAAAAATTTCAGTATAGTACTATATTGCACCGAAATTTTCAGTATGGTAAGTTTAGTATATTGATATTTTCAGTATTTCTCCAACCCTAACCAAAATGATATGAACTTGACATAATGTCGCACAAGTGACAATTAACCATTGTATTTTTACATAGAATTTATAAATTATTTATCTTATAAAAGACTCATGTCAAGTTCATATCATCTTAACCACCTAAAATATCATTATTGTGTAAAATTTTAACTAATTTTGGCATAAAAATGCAACTTTTAAAAGAAGAAAAATTACAGTTTTCGTCCACTTTTTTTACTACTAATTTTATTTATTCTAATTTTGGTCGTCTAATTAAAACCAAAATTATATGAACTTAGACAAAATCTAAGTCATAAAAATTGAGTTTTTTCCAATACAAGAAATTGATTAATTTTGTCACATTCCTATAATTATGAGAGAAAATTTATATGTTCTGACACTTAATGCATACATTCATATTCACAAAAACTTGTGTGGAGCAGGTGCACGAGTCAAGATCCATGCAATTTGGGTCATTTAATTTGGAGGAGATTCGCGCGTCCCAATGCGTCTCATGCGTCCACACGTGCTTTCTTGTGCCCCTATGTCTACCCAAACTCTTATCCCATGCGCTTAACCTAAATGTTATGTTTGCGTAACCTTTATGTTATGTTAGTTTAACCTTACATTATACTACATATATACAATACCTTTTAAACATTTGTGTTATAATAATATAACATTTATGTTCTAATAATTTAACTTTTATGTTATAAT
Organism: Scutellaria minor; assembly: GCA_954870855.1. Taxonomy (NCBI): domain Eukaryota; kingdom Viridiplantae; phylum Streptophyta; class Magnoliopsida; order Lamiales; family Lamiaceae; genus Scutellaria; species Scutellaria minor. Next base: position 11,776,206 of record OX940733.1, read on the forward strand.
AATATAACATTTATGTTTTTTTTTAAGTTAAACTACTACATAAAGGTTGTGAAATGTGTACAGAAATATTATACTAATATAACATACAGATATAGCTATACTACATGAATTTTTATGCTGAAAGAAAATTATAAGTAATATCACTTAAAGGTTATGATATTTGTATATAAATGTTATGCTAATATAACATAAAGGTAATATAATATCAAGGTTACCGCATGAATCATAAAAAAAAAAAATTGAGCACAGATTCGGGATCGGACATTGATTCGGTTGGATTAGTGATATAAAACTGTTTTCTTGATTGAACCGATCAAAATCGATCATGAATTGGTGAAAACGGGTCAAGAACCGATTGGATTGGTCAAAATCAATCAAAATTCAAAAAAACTAGTTTTAACAATTATTTTTTTAACTTTTTTTCATTTTACTTTAATCATATAGTAGTTAGGGTATTTGGTACAAGTATTCTATTAGGCATCACCATCATTTATATTGATAGTTTTAATTTCATTTTAATAATTAATCAATGTGTAAAAAATTCATCTCAACCAACATTATTTATAATGCATGACTTCATTGTAATTTTAGTAACTAACCAATGTGGGACAAATTCATTCCACACTACATTATTTATAGTGCAAGACTTCAATCTCATTTTGTTTGTTAATCATTATGGGACAAACTCATCCTTTAAATTTTCTTTGATTTTTTTCAACATGGGACAACTTCAAATCCTATATTGTGTATCAATTATAAGGAATTCATGATATATTCATATTTTTAAGAGGAAAATTCAATTACAAGACTAAAATTGAGATATGAAAATAAACAAGACCCAAATCAATCGGACATGAGTTCTAGAACAGGACCAAAATTGAATTTTACCATTTTAAACTATATATAATAAAAAGGATTTTGGAATCATCATCATCTACAAATTTACTAAATACTACATACGATGATCAAACTTTAAAAAATATAGTTCAATTTTATTTTACCGCTCGAACCACCGGTTCATCCTTGAATCGTAGTCAAGCCAATTTAATCACCAATTTGATCATGAAAAGATTGATTTGTAGTATACAACCCATACTTTTATCTTTTTTGTTTTCCTTAGTCGGCTGATGTATGATGGTCAGAAAAAGGTCTTTTAAGTTTTCTTACAATCTTACACATTTTGTGTAATTTTTTATAACCCAATCTAAAAAAAAAAGGAGGATTTTGTAATATTAAGACTCCTCTAAAACTTTTATAATGAAAAATAATTGACGTTTAGAAAATCTATTGACATTTTTAACATTTTTTTAAATCAATTTATTTTAGTAAAATTTTATGAACCAATTATATAATGAAACTTTTCAAAATTTAAAAAAAAAAAAAAAGTGTTGAATCGAAAATTATATTGAACCCTAAAATAAGAGAATGAGAAGTCTCGAGTAAATTTTGTGATGTAGTATCAATCAGATATTGATAAATAATATTTGAAATGAAGCAAATGATAAAGGGTCAAAAAGGACGCGTGGATTCATAATATCTGCAACAAAAAGTTCCTTTCCGAAATCTTAGAAAACTTCCTAGTCAAACCTATGTTCCCTACACAAGATTGTTTTATAATTCCATAATTCAAATCTCAACCTCGAAAGTATCCCACTCAAACACCTTATAGTCAACTTACTTCATATAAAGACAAATCTTAAGCTTATAGAACTCAAAACCAGGCTAATTACGTCATAGCAGATCTCGACTTTAAACCAGCCGAACGCTTCATGTACTATGATGAACTATCACTTAAATCAGGCCATCTTCGATGGACCTCAAATATTCGTACAAATCTCTAATATTTAGAAATTAATTTGAAATTCATCACTTCGCTACATTGATTTGAACGAAAAGACGTATTTTATTCGGTGTGAGTATAATTCGGGACCCGATTAATTCCAACAGGGTATATGTATGAATATTTACTCACATAACATGTAGAAAAAATATTATCTTTAAGTAAAATTCTTGTGAACTCGTTTTGCAAATCTAATAATGTGAGAGAGTAAACCCAAAACCCATAACTCATATGTCAGGTATGAGTTTGTGAAAATGAGTTTGACTAGTGGATAGTGAAACTCAATCTCCCGTATATTAATTCATATCATTTTATATGACTTTTTGTTAATCAGGTTGTTATAATGAAACTAAATATGTTCATATATATATTTTGTTCCCTTTTATATATGTTTCATAAATAACACCTAATAATTATATAATTGTATTTTGATGTTTCAACTTGTATGGTTTAAAAAAGATATTGCATTCATTTCATACTACGTGTCATTTTAGAGTTTATATTTTATTTTTAAGTGTGGTTTTAAACTTTTATACAATTTTAATCCAAATTATCTTTATTCATATTCTCTAAACTAAAATTTAGAGATTTAATATGATATTTTTTTTATGATATTAATTAATTTAATTCTCTTTTAAATTTCGAACCCTAAATTCCTTGATTGGTTAAGGGTATATTTGTTTAATTTTTATATTCATTGATTTATGACAAAAGCTCTAAAATAACACTAATTATGAAATGAAGATATAAATAATGTTCCCCTACCCACCGTGTGCATGCCTTAAAATGTCCACCGTTGATGTGTAAAGACCACAACTCTCTAAATATTATGATTTGAATTTAATGCTTATATTGGATTTTTGACACATTTGCGGTTGGCACATTACATGTACCCACGGTGGGTAGGGTAACAGTCCTGGATAGAAATAATGTTCCCCTACCCACTATGGACATGCTTTAAAATGTCCACCGCTGATGTGTAAAAATATCAACCTTCAAAATAACTGTGAACACATTAGCATGTGCCCACAATGGGTAGAGTAACAGTTCTGATGAAGATAGTATACATTAGCTAGGTGTATAGAATATTTTGTATGTTAACTAATTAAGAGTCAATCGATATATATATATACACACACACACTAGTATAGGGCCATGTAATACACGGGATTTAATAAAAAGAATTAAACTTAGTGAAATTAAAAAAATTGAAATATCATTTACACAACAAAATTAAATCTATAATTTGTGCAATATATATCGTCTAATTTAACATTAAATATAAAAAAAATATGATCAAATAATTATTTAATTGTCAAAATATGTGTTGCATTTGTAGATGATCATTTAAAAATATTATTATTATTTTGAAAAAAATATACATTGTTATACCTATTATATTATTCAACCCACCCACCATTTTTTTTAGTTTGCTCTTTATTGTTTACATTTGTAACAACCCTCAACTTTTATTTTCAATTAAACGATACAAAATGAAAGTCAAAATTTCACAAATAAATTCCATAGTTTCTTTTAAAGCATATATTCAAAAATTTATTTGATTTCAATAATTAATAAGTTTGAATAATAGTTTTCAAGTTGCCCAACTTTATTTTAGTTTTTTTTCTTTTGTATCTATTTATATTTTTTCTTTACATTTTTAAATTTAACAACTTTTAAATATTTAATAATATCTATCATTGAACTCTAGCATATGTTATTTAGATAAATTTAATTAATATTTCTATATTATTTATTATTTAGTAATAATAATATTTCTTATCAACATTAAATTTGTAACAATTAATTAACATACTTAATATGAAAACATTATAGGCTTGCGATGTGGTACTTTGGTCTTACTTTTATATATATATATATATATATATATATATATATATATATAATGATCTAAAATTGTTGAAGTGTTTGACTTTTCAATACTAAATTGTGGCGCATTATTATGCAAATTTAGTCCCTTTGATTATGGAATTGAATACCTTAATTGTGGTAGTTGAGTTTCTTTGTATGGAAATTAATTTCCTTTAAAGTTGCGTTTAATTTCCAAATTTATGATGCTTAATTCATGGGATTGTGATTGCATGCTGATTAATAATAGAGTTGGCCGGTCACTTGTGAGACACACTGCAACGAGATTCAAGTATGTGTTTTTGAGGTATAAGTATGTGTTTTTTACAGTAAAAACATGGGTTATTCAATTATGTTTTTTTCTGCTATAAGTATGGTCGTCGCATGTGCGACGGTCTCACATGAGTTTTTGTATTAATAATATAGTTACTTCCTTCCATTATGGAAGAATTAGGAGTGAAAAACATCATATCTTCTATTCTACTTCATGTTCTATTTATATTTTATAATAAAAAAAATGTTAAAATGCTTACCGTGGACAACACTTAATATATATGTCCATCGATGATGTGTAATGATCTTATTTTTTATAATTATGGAATATGAAATTAATAGATATATTAGATATTTGACACATCAACAATGTGATAACATGGCTGATCAAAATAATCACTAAATTCCAGATGTATCAAATAACATTATTAAAATAAAACAGATTAAAATTCTTAATGAATTAAAAAGACAATGTATAATAGTAATATTTTGGGTCTTTTAATCAACAAGAAAAACCTGTGAAATACATGGACTTAAGGATATTAAGGGAAAAAAAAAAAGACTATCCAGTGATCCATATTTTTTATTTAATTGATTTTTTATTTTAATTGAGTGGATTTTCAATTATACTTTGTTAATATTATAATATTAAAGCCAAATAAATAATAGAAATGACTCATAAAATAAAAAAAGGGAAAAATTTAATGGTACATGTAAAAAAATCAGTCACATCAGAATGTTACATGTAAAATGGTATATTTAGGAAACTTGAAAAGCATAAAAGGAGAATCTTAATTCTTATTCTGTAATTTAGACATTTTCCACTTTTTTACCACAAATTTTATGTATTGATTTAAATTTTGGTCTTTTATCATATTTTTTTCAATTTTGATCTAATTGTATTCGAAATGTTGATTTTGGCATATGTAGATGTAGGAATTTGAAAAAACAATGTCGAATATTCCGACGTCCACATAAGAAAAAATCAAAATTCCAAACAAATCAAATGAAAATTGGAGAAGAAAAATAGTTAAAGAATAAAATTGAAATACATAAATTTATTGGAAAACAAAAAAAGGGACAAAATCCACAAAATTTGCAAATTTCCCTTCCTAAAAAATCAAAACATAGAAGGGTAACATGGACAGTGTTTCCATGAGACGGATCAATCCACAATCCACACTTCACAATTCACATATAAACTTATAAAAATGGATTTAATTTGTGGGTAAAAGGGATCCGTCTCACATAAACTATCTATAAGATCGTCTCACGCAAGTTTTTGTGTCTTATATATGGGACTATCTTCATAAATTTTCCTGTGGCTGCTTTAATATTTATGATTTACATTAAATTATAACAAAATGTGTTATATAAGATACAAAATATATAAAATAAAATTTAAGCAAGATCTTACTTTTCTTTTAACATATAAGAAATTATGTTGAATTAATATATAGATATTTATTCATTTTTCTACTTCTTCTTCAAAGTGCATGATAACCATGGATGAAAAAATCGTGATATTTCGACGATATATCGCTGAAATGTCGTTCGTTTCGTGATCTCAAAAGAAAAATGTCATACAATAATATTTCGTTAAAATATCACCAAAATATCGGCAATATTTCGGAAAATATCATTTTTGTATAGTTATCCATGAAAATGGCTCAAAATCGTGTGATATCGCCAATATATAGCGGATATATCAGCGATATATCGGTAATTTATCAGTGTGTGCAAATGTCGGAAGAAACTCATAAATTTTGTTTTTTTTTTTGTTTTTTATCTATTAGTAAAATAAATATGAATTTAGATATATTATGCATTAATATATATATAATTTATCTAATTTATTGCATTAATATTATCTAATTTATAATATATAAAAATAGAACAAATAAAATTAGAGGAGATGAAATTTTAAAATGCATTTACAATCTTATCTTAAGTGAAAATATAATATAGTAAATTTCTATACAATATCAATATCAATGTTAGGCGCCGTAATTATAAAAATATTTTATAAGAAAAACTCACATAAATAAAAATTCAAGAGAAAAAAATATTAGATATTAATATATTTTTCGAAAATTTTAATAATTGACTTAATTTTTCAGGAATAGTCGCTTCCTAATATTAATACTAATTTAATCTTGATGTAAATATATCATTTTATTTCAAATTTTAAGTTCAATATGTATTAATGTTAGTTATAATATTTTGTAAGCTATTAGATATATTTTCCAATTTTTTTCACAAAGTTTCCATTTTTTTTTTAAATGTCCGATATTTCCATCGAAATCGATATATCCACCGATATTTTCGTAAAATTGTGGTATCAATATTTCCACCAAAATCGATATTTCCATCCTTGAATTGATAACCTATTAAGGGTTAGTTTTTTTTTTTTTTTTTTTTAATTCTTACTTTATACCAATTTGGATTCGGCCTTCACCACCCCATGGAGACGTTTACCTAACTAACGATTAGATTCAGCTCTACTCAAAACTTTTTTGATTCAAACGCTAAGCCGTTTTTTAATACAAAATCATGAAGAAAAATTTGCAGTTTACTTCTTGTAATTTAGGCATTGCCCATTTTTTTTACCACCAATTTAGGTATTTTAATTTTTTTTTTTCCCTTCAAATTTTCATCTAATTTTGCTCAATTTTTGTTTAAGTGGACGCCAAATTGCTAACATGGATTTTTAATTCCGATTTTCACATATATAATTTTTTATGAGCAAAGTTGGAAAAAATGAAAATTAAGGCAACAAAATTTGAATATGTAAAATTGATGATAAATAAATGGATAAGGTCCAACTAGTACATGACAACAGAAAATTCAAATTTAACCAAATGAGACATATGCAATCTTCTTCGAAACATATAAAACAAACCTTCCCACAATTCCAACAAAGGAATACATATATATATGAGAAGTCAAAATAAAAGAGAGCAATACGTATTTCAAATCCCAAATCTACATTAGAGGGTGAAATTTTCGATTGGATAAGTATCTTCTTGCAATGCTAAACGAAAACAATAGATGATCATATTGGGCTTGCCCACTATTAGTTGGAGCCCAACAACTAAAAAATGGCCCATTTATTTCAAAAAAAAAAAAAATCAGAGGACTGATTTGAATCAATTACCAAAGATAGCAGCGAAATAGACAAGGGGGAAAAAAACCAGAGAGAGAGAGTATAAAAGAAAGAGGGAAGAAGAAAGTGAGCTAGGGTTTGCTCATTGTGTGCTCATATATGTCTTCACCATTTCACTCCAAATTTCAGAGGTGAGCTGGTTCATGGTTGTGACATCATCTTCATTTTGGTTGGTGTGGATTTCTAAAATCTACTATAAGGAAGAGGTGGATTTTATTCTTTTGAAAGGATAATGGTACTCTACTCCAAATTTCACTTTGTATTCCAAGATTGTGAGTAATACAAAAGCGTTACTTAATAGTTAATACATATGAAGATAATGAAAATATTATTTTGAACCGTGTGTTGATAGTTGACCCGACTTGATCAGCCGTCATATAATGGTCTGACACAAGATTCACTCTATCACAGATTCACAAAGACTATCTCAAATTACCATTGTCCAAACTTAAAAAAAAAAAAAAAAAAAAAAAAAAACTGCAAAAGTCAAAACTGGTTTGCTGGATTAACAATAAGTTTAGACGGAAACAGGCCATGGGAAGCCCTGAACTTGTTGGATCAGATCTCGAAATTTACAAAATCTTTTATGGGCTTTTTGGGTCTATGAAATGTATTCGATTTGAGAATTAGATTTTTTTAATACACTTTAGCCCATTTAGTGCTTAGTATCTGAATTTGCTCATGAATCCACCCATCAGAACTTACATATCTGCTACTAATATTCTACTATTAATTAATAACTTATCCTTGCTAAATATAAATAAGGGATAATATTTATTCAGATCGCTACCCATTTTAACTGACATATATGCATATTTATTTAAATGTGTACTTATGTGATATATTTATTTAAATGTGTATGTATGTGTAAATCATGTGTACAATTTGACCGAAATTTGCTGTTAAAAATTGTACAGATTGAAGTTGCAAAATGTGTAATAAAAATTGAGATTGGAAAAAGATATAATTTAGATTTCAAAGTGAAAAAAACACACATAGTATAGGTTGAAAAACTATATCAACCCCTTTTTTTAATTAGGCCTTTTATTAACTTACAAAACACTATACATATTTTAAAATTGAGTAACTCTCCTGTGAACTTGTTGCACACATCTAGGATCCGTACAATTGGGTTGATCCTGCTAAAATATTATATTGATTTTTATTTTTAATTCATGAGCTGACTTTTATGTTATGTTATTATATTCTTTATGTTATATTAGTACGTATGACCTTTAAGTACAAATATCATAATTTTTATATAATATTGTAATTTCAATAATATATACATATATATTAGCACAATTTGTATCAACATACCTTTATGTTATCAATATAATCATACATTTATGTAATGTTATTTATATCTTTATATCAGTATTAATGTTATATTATTATGATTTACCTTATATAACATAAAAGTTTAAGAAAAGTATAACATGTCGTGTAATATAATTTAAATGCACAACTAAAATAACATAAATGTTTAGTTAGCATTACTAAAATTTATAACTAATATAACTAAACGGTATATCATATTTGTTTGTATACAAATACGCTAGAGTGAGTTGGGCGCGGATATCTAGGTGTTTGGGAGTGCGTGAGAGCACGTGAAAACACGTGAGAATATATGGAAAATGGTCCCAAATCGAATCGATCAGAATTACATGGATTTAGAATACATGCATCAGTTGCATATAAATAATTGTGTTTAAAATTTTGAATGTTTGGATACAGTGAGAACCTAGCTTGAGCTTATAGGACACTCACATTTATATCCTTGTAGGGAGAATAAATTTAAATTTTTTTCTTATAATATTGTTGTACAGATTATTATATAATCATGTTCATATTATTTCCCACCCCCACCAAAATAAACCACCATTTTTTTGATAAATAATAGGCTAAAGAGGCCAAGAGAGGGATAGACCCGTTATTTGTCAATAACATGATGTAATCGAACTGTACTATTGGTGTTTGAATTTGATTAGTTTAGTTATCGAATGAAGTCAAGCTTAATTTATCGAATACATTCATGTTTCACGTGCTTATTAACCTTAATGAACTTAAAAACTATTAATAATAAATTATATTATTCATCAACTTATTAACAAAATAAAAATGATATATTTTTCAATTATATAATATATTATCTAAAAATTTATAATTCAGTTATAAAAACTATCTATTATTAAATATTTATATATCTAGGTATAAAAATGTATTTATCAAAATGTCAAACATTAGTATTATATCGTACGAATCAGCTCAGCCTTCTAAGAAACTTGTTCACGAGCTAACAAACCGAATAATTTTGTCAACTTTGAGTTAGTTTATTTACTTTAACGAATTACCACAAATGAATTCAAACGAACTTTTATCAAATCACGAGAGCTCCGAATAATTTAGGAACAGTTTGATTCATTTACATCATCATCAGAAATGGAACACTACAATTAAATGTAAGATTGGATTTTTTAGGATGCATGAGACATGAAATTATAAAAACCTCAACAAATCCATGGATGGGTTTGCTGAGTGCAGTTTACCTTATTTGTATAGTTTGTGGCCTATTAAACAGGAGCAAAGGTTTAACTAGTGACTATTTGGGTAGTGACTACGGATTTCTTCAATAATAAAAAAATATTTTATTATTATTAAAGAAATAAATAAATTATCATTGTAGTAATTTAAAAGGCTCACTGTCATTTTGGAGGGGGTGACTTGTCTCTCTTATTTTGGGTATGTCAATGGTGGGGATAGATTGAGGGGTTAGAGATGCATTTGTGGAAGTCGAAAGGTGGACCCCACATTAAATTACTACACAAGTTAAAGGCTGTCGCCCATCTCCTTGTAACTTAGCTTGATCAACAAGAAGACCCCACACGTTTTACACGTTTTCTATGTGAATCTCTTTCAGATTGCCCACACAGCTGTTTTTTTTTAATTTTTATGTCGTTTTAATTGTGACTCATTGTAATTCCACACTTTGACGGCAATTACTCATTAGTTTATTTAAAACTAAATGGTAATTTGATAAACTCTTTTTGTTTGTTTTTTAACCTTTTAACGGTAAGTTTGATAGTACTCTAATACTTAAATATGCGCGTGTCAATACCTAGTAATTAAATATGCAAACTAAATCATGATAATTTGTTATTTGTAATAAGCATATCAATAAACCATGATAATTACCGATCAATCAACCGCAAAATAATAATAATAATAATCACCCTAGACCTTTTTCATCTTCATCTCCCAGTGTATATATGATTCATCAATGTCTCGCAACTTTCTTCTTCCACCTCCCTCTCACTCCTCTTCTTCTTCTATGCTCGCATCATCTGATTTCGAAAGTATTAATTTAAATTTATAAAAAAAAAATCATATGAAAAATAATGTATTATTGACGATTATTTTATTACAACGATTTTAAGCATAGAAAATCAGGTCTTTTAACAAAAACAAAAACACACTAATCACCTACAGAAAAATAGGGAAAGGTGTTCAACATAATACTGAATAAGGTATGGATGGAATCACAAATACAACACTAAGCATTTTAAAGTAATAATTTTAAGTGTGTAAAACTATACATGTTAGTTATACGAGTAACCTTTCGAGAAAATAAGTAGTATCTCATAATAAAACAAGTGATTTTCAGTTATACAAATAATATCTCTAAAAAGAATAATTAATACATTTTTGGTATACAAGTACTATATTTCAATTGTTGAAAATTGGTGTGGAAAAATTGATGTTGACCAATCTTTGACCAATTTTATATGATGTTTCGTTAGTTAAAAATGAAAATAAGTTACAGATTTGAAATCTACGTTTCAAGTAGATAAATTTAGAGTATTTATTTTCTCAAATCCAATTTCGCATGAATGAGAAATTAATGTTTAAAGTTGGCAACTTAAATTGAAAATGTGTGAATGTTTGAAGAGGTGTGAAGTTGTGAAAAGGTGTGAGTTTGAATTGAATTGATGCAACCCAAATTAAATGGATGTATCTAATCCGAAATATTGTGAGACACACTATTTCATTCCAAAAGGTGTCAAATTATGGAAAAACTTCAATTCAACCCAAAAGATGTCTAATTATGAAAATACATCATTTCATATTAAAAGGTGTCTCTTATGGAAAGACACTGCACCTCTTCAACTTCTATAAATAGACCTCACATTCAATTATTTCATCAACTCCACTACGAACTTTTGAATTGTTGTGTTGTGATCCTTAAGTTAGTAAGTCGTTGTATATTGGGGACATTTGCCATAGACTGTAAAGCACTGAATATGGGATAATTTTGTCTTACGGAGAAAAAGTTCAACTCTTGCATCGACTTTCCTGTTTATCATTTAAGTCATTTTCAAGTACACCATACATCATATCCAACATCAATAATACGATTAGTAGTAACTTTTAGAAACTAGTAATATCTTTCAGTTAAACAAGCTAGTAATATCATTCAATGAAACAATTAATACATTTTGGGTATACAAGTACGAAATACATTTGAGTCAAGTAATATTAATTTCAAAAAACATGTAATATCTTTATAAAAAAACAAGTAATACATTTTCCTAAATAAGTGATACATTTTAATAAAATAAGGGGTAAATCATTTTTTTCATCCAAACTTACACACTTTACGGTACAAACTTTAGAATCCGATAAAATATGTAGATTTTTCAATTTACTGTATACTAGAATATTTCAACCACTTTTCCAATCCGATTACATCATGTACAAAGAGACTAACGCTTGTATGAGTCGAGAGGCACTGAGTCCACCTTGAATTTTTTTTGAAGGAGTATTTCAGTCATTTACCATTCTTTTATTAGCAAAAAGAAAATGTACACTATTTCTCGATGCATCTTTATTAGAAAAAAGAAAAATGTGTATTTCTCGGCAGATACACAGGTAGCCTTCGTCCCATCTCTATTATTACAGCCTCAAATCCGTACTCTCTCTCTCTCTCTCTCGATTTCTTCACCATCCAATTTCAATTGCAAGGCCTATTTTTATTTTCTTTTCTTGCTTTCTTATTTTCTTCATTATAAAATTTGATAGTATTCATAATATATGTCCCGTCTTTTAGGCAAGTAGGGTTCACCCAAGTTCCACATCATCAAGCGAAAATGTTAAAATATCCATCATATACAACTCTTAATTTATTCACTAATGATGTAATTGTCTCATTTTTGTAAATTATGAAATATGAAATTAATAAATATGTTAAATCTCTGACACATAAACGGTGGAGATATATTAATGTGCTATTGATACATAAAGTCACAAAATATTTAAACTCATTATTTATGTTTTCCATTAATTATTAATTTTGTTTTAGTTTTATTTGATTATTAATTATTAGACACTATATTCATTCTTTTGCCTACAAAAAATTATTAATTTAATTTTTTTATTATATATACTGTTGATGTTTTAACTAGTATTATGTGAATTATAAGAATCTAAGTTACAACTTTTGATAATTAAATGTTGACTTGTAGTTTGTATAATAGTTAGTTTAATTTATTGTTAATTTATAATTTTAATTTTGTTTTGCTTCTCAAATATTATGGAAAGATATTGGAAGAACTAACACCTACATATTGTAAAGCCATCTAGATACAAGATTGGTCTCTTATACAACCATCTCATATGCGATGGGACCGTGTATTGTTGTGTCCCGAGACACGCTTGATCATGCGCTAAAAAAAACACATATTTATAGCCCTAAAAGACATATTTAGAGCTGAAACTCACATACTTGTGTGGCGTACGGTCGACCGTGTCTTAGGGCACAACTATGCGCTACACATACTGTTGTATTGTCGCACATGGTCGGACCATGCCTACGGCACGACTGTGCGCGAGAAAAAAAATCACATATTTAGAGGTGAAATCACATACATAGAGTGAAAAATGTATATTTGTACATTGTTGTGACGCACGGTCGACTGTGCCCCAGGACACGACCGTATACAGTCTCGTCGCACATGAAACAGTTGCATATGAGTTTTTGTGTAGATAAAAATACTTTAATTAATTGCGTTATCTCATTATACCACTTATGCAATCAATATGAATTTACCTTATATTTTAGAAATTTTGAGAATCACACATGAATTATTACAAATTCTACAAATAAATGTTCAAGATATTATTAATGCAATGAATCTTATGATCATAAAGTTATATACGTTGTTTTGATGATCATAAAGTTGTTGCTTATACATACATATATATATTTATTGATTAGATACTCGGTTATTTTATTTGATAAAAATAAACTATTGATCTTGTAAACTTTTATCCATCTAAATTTCTTGTAGTTGCTTGATATAAACATAAAATTTTAATAATTGAATTATTTACAAACAATCTACAGATTAAATTCCCTCATATACAAAATATTGTTTAGACGGGGATAAATTATTGAATTATGATAAATTTGAGTGTTAAAAATATATTATCAAAGTAAAATATTTGGCCATTAAACTCAATATTAAGTTAAGCCTTAAAGGTGATCGTAAGAGAATTTGCACGTGATTTCTTGTATCTAAATTCAAATATAGAAAGGGGAAAAACATTAATAGTAAATACTAAATACTCCCAACAACAACAAAAAAAGTGCAGCCGATTTCTAATAAAAGCAATCTATCAATTATTATATAATTGTGACCAATGTCAAACTACATTTTAAAGAGACAAGGTGATGTGAGTCAACTTTTTGTCAAATAGTGGTCAATAATATTTATCCTCAAACAGAAAGATTCGCATATTCGCTATACCTTTACTCATAGTTTATGGGTTATAGCAAATAAGTAGTACACACATGGAACAGTCAATTCCAATGATAATCTCACCATCGATTTCACACACTTTCATCTTGTATCTATATGTATATGAATACTAATTCGATAATGAATTTTATATATAGCCGGTAGCAAGTCATATTTTCATGTCATGTTCTTTTTGAGTACATGAAGATTATATAGCCGGTAGCAAGTCATATATAAAATAAACACATGATGTTTTTCATTTTTTTGAAACCACCATAATAACATGATAAAAAATGAGGTAACTTCAGTTTGGATCATGTATGACATTTTTTTTAATAATTAAATATCCATTTTTTTTAATTATTTTATTTTATTTTTATTTCAATTTCAGTACAATTTTAGTTGGAATAAACAAGACATAGAAGACAAAAATTGAAAAACAGATATTTAATTATAAAAAAATGATAAGTGTCTTATATAAAGGAACGAAATTGAAATTAACTTTATAAAATTTTAATAAATCGATCGAATAATGACTCAAGATAAAATCCGGCCAGACGGAAACTCACCCATCATACCAAAAATGTCTAAAAATATAATGTTTTAGCTAGTTTCGAGCCGATAAATTCTAAATTTTTCCACGCGAATAATATCTTAACAACACATGATATGTGATATGTGGCCCACATTTAGAAAATGAGTGGCTATTAATTTCAATTCCCTTTCAAATGTGCCACGTGTGCCACATAAGAGTGTTAAAACTTTATACCTACGTGGTTGGATACTCTTGAAATAGCATTTTAGCCGCATATGAGGCTCACATATGAAACCATAAGCCAAGTGTGTGAAACCTACTCGCCAGGCTGGCAGCTTGTACTCCGTGTCCTGTTCGTTACCCAGCCCTTTCCCCTCCCCCCCCCCCCCCCCCCCCCCCCAATTTTTTTTATATATATTCCACTCTCCAACCGCAAATAACTGTCAAGCAACTAAAAAACCTTAAACTGAAATAAATACTCATGGACACTACCAAAAGTTCTCTCTCCGACGAAGAAGTGATACTCGCGTCGAGCCACCCGAAGAAGCGCGCCGGCCGGAAGAAGTTCAAGGAGACGCGCCACCCCGTCTTCCGCGGCGTGCGGCGGAGGAACTCCGACCGTTGGGTCTGTGAGCTCCGAGAGCCAACCAAGCAGAAGAGGATATGGCTTGGAACTTATCCCACGGCCGAGATGGCGGCCAGGGCCCACGACGTGGCTGCCCTGGCCCTCAGGGGCCAGATGGCCTGCCTCAACTTCGCCGACTCCGTGTGGCGGCTGCCGGTCCCCGCCTCGACCGACCCCGTTGACATTCGCAAGGCGGCGGTCGAGGCTGCGGAGGCCTTCAGGCCGGCGGCGAGGGAGGCGGCGGCGAGGGAGAGTGATATTATCGAAAATGTGGTGGAGAGTGAGGGTACTTCGAGAGGGGCGGCGTTTGGCGACGACGTTTTTAGTATAAGCAATGAATACGATTATTCCGGCGAGGCGGAGGGGGCTCTGATGTCGCCGCCGCCGTCGTTTGGGGGAAATATCTCTTGGGATGAAGTGGAAAGCGATGCTGAGGTGGAGCTATGGAGTTACTCGCTTTGAT
Source organism: Scutellaria minor (assembly GCA_954870855.1). Classification (NCBI taxonomy): domain Eukaryota; kingdom Viridiplantae; phylum Streptophyta; class Magnoliopsida; order Lamiales; family Lamiaceae; genus Scutellaria; species Scutellaria minor. The sequence continues at coordinate 11,791,774 of OX940733.1, forward strand.
AAGGAGGATGTGATGGCCTGTGGCCCATTGCATCCTAATACTATGGTCCCATTTCCAAAGGTAAAATGATTTTGGCGTAAAATTAAAATAAATACAACCAAGATTCTTTCCCTTTTTTTTTTTTTTAAAAGAGGAATACAACTGAGATTCTTTTTAAATTAGTGACATGTATGTCCTGGATTAATAGATGCAAAATTTACTATTGGTTTGCACATAATGTTTATATTAAGTGCGAATAAATAGAAAATATTTTGCATTTACTATTATTTTTGCCAAGTATAGTTCGTTTGATAAGTGAGTGGTAGTTGTTGGATCGTTGACACGTGCCTTGTCCAGCGTGTTGATTTTTGAACCTTTTCAATTTCTTTTATTTCAATTTTACAATTTTTGTAAATACTGGTTAATTACATATAAAGCATACATGCTCCTCTTAGTTCAGACGGGATCCATTGTGCCACAAATCCTGTGCCATTCCTGTCCCATTAGTTAATCGATGTCGTTTAGTAAAATAATTAATGATAAGAGTCTTATTAATTTAAGTTTTTTTTAATGGTAATTAATAAAAGAAATCTTTATAGCGCGGCTGAGCCGGGCCAGTTCAATTTTTTCCTTATATTTTTCTGATACACTTTTCCTTCTTTTCCAATTTTTTCTTCCTTCAATCTTCTTCTTATATTTTTCTGATACATTTTTCCTTCTTTTCCAATTTTTCTTCCCACGTTCTTCTGTTTTTTTTATGATTCTTAATTAGCATCAACCAAACACACCACCACTGCCGTTGCCGTCGACTTTCGCATTGAAGTCCCAACTCGTTCAACCTGGTACGCCCACAACCTGTTGCAATTTGAGTTGGTGGTCTCATATTCTTTGATTAATTTGTAAGAATTCTTGTTCTAATATCACTTAATTATTTTTCAAATTCTTGCCAGAATTCTTTTCTTAGTTGAAATCGAAGTCAGCCCAATCTGATATAATTAATTTTTGGTAGAAATATCATTCAGTTGTTCTTCTCGTTCGCATATGTTTCGTGCGATAATGGTGATCATGGTTGTGCTTGTAATGTAGATGAACAAGGAAAAATAGAGTGTTTGTATATTTTTGTTGTAGTCAAACATGTTTGAGATTTCTTATAGTACATCTTGTGTTTATTAATATATTTAGATGTCTTGTATCAGAGAAGGTCTTCTAGTTCTCAATATAATTAAAAATATTGTACTTTGTGTAGGTTAATAACCACAACAGTACAATTATTTTAATTTTTTTTTATTTAATATTTTGTTTGTTTCTCAATCAATTGGTCAAAGATCTAGAGGATTGGCTAGGATACATATTGAAGAATTTATAATAATTAGAATTAAAAGTTTAATGCAACTCTTTTTTTGTTTTAACTTGTATTTTTCTTTTTTTACGGTTACAATTCTTATAGTTTCAAGTGACTTTATTTGATCTTTCTTCTTTTTTTATATTTTATATTTTATGTCAGGGTTATTCAGATTAATAATATCATGGAAGATGAACACACATCATATCATCGATTGAATTTTGAAGATGTTAATGAAGAACAAAAGAAAGATAGTTCCAATGATGTTAATGAACTCTGCCAAAATCAGTTGTCCAATTTTGCAAGTAAGAAAGATTTAGAAGATTCTAACTTATCTACACCCGAAGAATTGAAGCTATCCAACTTTGTGAGTGAGAAAGATTTAGAAAATTCTAATCTATCTGCACCCGAAGAATTGATTCCGAAGATTGGTATGGAGTTTGACAATGAAGAAGATGCATATCAATTTTATTTGAAGTATTCTAAACAAGTTGGGTTTGGTATAAGGAGGAGCAAAAGTCATAAAGATAAATCCGGTAAATTAGCTGACAGAATCTTTTGTTGTAGTGCTGAAGGGAAAAGAGGAAATGACAAACGAGATACTCATGTGAAAGCACCTCGTCCAGAAACAAGATTTGGTTGTGATGCTAAAATGAAAATTAGCAATCGACAGACTGGTAATTACTACGTGGTTCAATTTGTTGAAAATCATAACCATTATCTTTCAAGCCCGAGCAAAACACACTTACACAGTAGCCATATAAATATAACTTCATCAGCAGCGATGCAGATTCAAATGGCAAATGATGTGGGTATCCGACCAAAAGCATCTTATGATCTTATGGTGAGACAAGTAGGGGGAAGGGAGAATTTAGGTTTCATTCCTGTGGATTACAAAAATTATTTGAGATCTAAAAGAACAAGAAATATGATGAAAGGAGATATAGGAGGAGTATTAGAATATTTGCATAAGATGCAATTTGATGATCCAAATTTTTTCTATTCAATTCAAGTTGATGAAGATGATTTGATTACTAATATCTTTTGGTCTGATGGAAAGATGAGAGCAGATTACTCAAATTTTGGAGATGTTGTTTGCTTTGACACAACATACAGAAAGAATAATGAAGGTCGTCCAATTGCATTATTTGTAGGCGTGAATCATCACAAACAGAGTGTAGTTTTTGGTGTTGCATTGTTATATGATGAAACCACTTTGACATTTGAGTGGTTATTTGATACATTTACCAAAGTTATGTGGGAGAAGAAACCAATAACTATTCTTACGGATCAAGATGCAGCAATGGCAAAAGCTTTAGTTTCCAAATGGCCTAAAACTAATCATCGTTTGTGTATTTGACACATTTATCAAAATGCTGCAATCCATTTGAGTGGGGTTTTTTCGCAGTTCAAAATATTTGCTAAAGATTTTGGTTCATGCATATATGATTTTGAAGAAGAGAAAGATTTCTTTGCAGCATGGGACAAAATGTTGACTAACTATGGACTTGAAGAAAATGATTGGTTAAAGCGTATTTTTGGTCTAAAGGAAAAGTGGGCTTTAGTCTATGGACGACAAATGTTTTGTGCAGATATGACTACAACCCAAAGAAGTGAAAACATGAATAGTGTTTTGAAAAGGTATGTTACTTATCAACACAAGTTCTTAGAATTTTTTAATCACTTCCAGAGACTTCTTGAAGACCGTCGATATGAGGAACTTAAAGCTGACTTCAGATCAAATACAAGCATTCCATCTTTGTTGTATCCTATTGAAATTTTGAAGCATGCAGCTAGTATATACACTCCTGAGGTTTTCAAGTGGTTTCAGCAAGAGTGGTATAAATCTCATGATACTTGTGTAGAATGTTTTGAGGATATTGGAACGCTTGCAAAATATAAAATTACTCCTCACAACAAGAGTTATCACCATGCAGTTACAATTGATTCATCAAGTGGGAAAGTCGATTGTAGCTGTAGAAAGTTTGAATTTGCTGGGATTTTATGTTTACATATTTTGAAAGTATTTACTTTGAGAGGTATCTTGAAAATTCCAAATGAGTACATATTGAAGAGGTGGACACAAAAAGCGAAATTTGGATATTTTCAAGATTCAAATGTCAACCATAGCAATTTGGATCCGAAGATACTTCGAAATATGCGATATAAAGAATTGTGTGGTTTGTATGCCCAGTTGGTTACAAAAGCAGTTGACGATGAAGTCTCTTATAAGATTGTTAAAGATAGTCTGTTCAAGACAATTGAGATGGTGGATGAGAGCTCACAAAGTAAAGAATTAAATGTTAAACTTTCAAATGTGAGATTGCAGAATGAAGAGTCAGACCAATATGCAGACGACACAATGAAGCTCTTAAGTCGTACTGATTCACAAATTGATGCAAACAACACTCTCAGTGTCAAAGGAATTAAAATTAAGAAGAAAACAATTTCAGGTAAGAGATTGAAACGTGGGTTAGAGAAGGTTTCAAGGAAAAAGAAAGTGGCCAATAAAAACCGACAACCTTCAGTGACCACTATTGATTCATCCCAATTATTACCAATTGAGGTTTTTTGTTTTTCAATTTGTTTAGCTCTTCATAAATTATTAACATACATGATGAAAATTTTATAATTTTAATTTTTTTTCTTTGTTATATTTCTTCCTTGTCTTTAGCAGAGTATTGAAGAAAATTTTGGAACTATCTCTAGCGCGCCCATCATATTATATCAAAAGTTTAATCAAGTTGAGGTTCGTTTATATATTTTTTATTAAGATTGTTTTTGTGATGAATGAATATTTATTGATATGTATATACATATTTTTTCAATTTCTTAGTCTGCAAATCAAATGCAACCACATGGTACTTATGCTCAGAATCCGAGTATGGTCGAAACTCACTCTCAATATCCTTTGTCATTACAACATTCTCAGGTACAATATAAATTTTGAGAAATAAATTCTTTTTTTATTGATAGTAGAGTGTAATATATTTATTTATTTATTTTGTATCTCTTTGTAGCAGTCTGCTAGTTTAAGTCAACAAAATTTCACTGGAAGTTCACCATTTTTTATGGGCATGACTAATTTACTAATGGTATTGTTTTTGTAACCCTATTAGTAATGATGATTTTTTCTTTTTATATAAACCACAATTTAGTAATCCCTCACTTTATTTTCACTATTGTTGTAGGCGCAAGAACCACAAAATGTTGGTTGTTTGATGGGCAATAATGTAAGCTATAAGTAGGTGGAGGCAGTGCTAGTTATAATGATAAATGTGGTTGGTCATCTTCTTGTCTCGGTGACATGTTTTGTAAATATATAATTGATAAAAAATAAAAATGATGTTTAGATTTATGGTGATACGATATATTTCAAAATTCTTTTATTATTTGAAAGTTGGTACATTTTCTTTAGATTACACTTCTTTATATTTCAACTATTCAACAATCAAGTTCATTAATGTATTTATTATTCTTATTATATGCATTGATAATGTTTCAACTATTCAACATATCAAGTTAATGCAAATAAATTCTAATTCTTATTATATACATTGTTAATGAATATCTTGCAAGTTTAATAAAAAGTCACAATTGTTTGGAAAACATAAATCTACATTAGCTGAAGTAAAGAACTGAATAACATGTCAAGTATGCAATTCAAGAAATTTAGAGTAATACATATCTAGGAAAAACACCATAAAATATATATTATCATAAGGAAAAAGATGTGATACAAAGAGAATACAAACAAGTTGCAATGCCTCAATATACATAGTAACAAAAAACATGAAACATGAATTAAGAGAAAAAAAAAGTAACAAACAGAAAAACGTTTCTTCTCACCCTTAACAAATCATCAGCAACACCAACCATTCATCCAATCAACTCCAACCATGCAATATCCAACATTAACAAATTTTTTGTTTATTCCTTTATTGGAAATGCTCATTTGTCCAGACGAGGTGTGGACGAACCCGATTACGAATCGTCTAAACAAGCTTGCATTCTCAAAACTATCTGACAACAATGACTAAGGTTGTAGCCTCTTAACATAAGCTTTGAGGTTCCTATTAGCCAATCTTGAAGACGTATTTGGCTGATTGCTTTCTACCACTTCTATCATAGAACACATACATGATATGAACCGTTTACTTCCTCATTTCTTTTTTCTAGAAACTGTGATCACTGAACTCCATCTTCTATTGCACTCGAGAGGCAAAATGCTGCAATATCAAGAAAACTCAACAGGGGATCAATCATTAATATCCAAATTGGTGGGGTTGTTCTAATTATTCTAATTTTGACTTATGTATTATGTTGTTTGAAGAAGAAGGATGATGATGGTGCTACTAGAGTGATTGAAGTTAAGAGCTAAGATGGTGGAAATAATGAAAATGTCGTGATTGAGGCTTTTGGACGTGTCGTTCAAGAATTAGAGAAGATCAGGGTGATAGTGTCTAAAGGGTGTTCATTCAACTTTGATCTAGAGGACTTGCTAAGGGCATCAACTAATTGCTGGAAAGGGACTTAAGATACAAACTTACAAAGCAATACTTGAGACCATATGGACAATAATTTGTGCAAAAAATAAGTTAAAGGTATATTAACAAATACAAAAGGCAAATACAAAAGGATGGATAAACAATAAATCTCCAAAAGATATTCTTGAGAATCATTCGGCGGAGTATCAGAAATATAATTACGTGGAAACAATTGAATCATATTTCTACTCAATCATATTTGTAGAGGATTGAATCATATTTCTACCCAATCAGAAAGATAATTACGTCTTTGTGGATAACGAGAAGAACAACTGAATGATATTTCTACCAAAAATTAATTATATCAGATTGGGCTGACTTCGATTTCAACTAAGAAAAGAATTCTGGCAAGAATTTGAAAAATAATTAAGTGATATTAGAACAAGAATTCTTACAAATTAATCAAAGAATATGAGACCACCAACTCGAATTGCAACAGGTTGTGGGCGTACCAGGTTGAACAACGAGTTGGGACTTCAATGCGAAAGTCGACGGCAACGGCAGTGATGGTGTGTTTGGTTGATGCTAATTAAGAATCATAAAAAAAAAAACAGAAGAACGTGGGAAGAAAAATTGGAAAAGAAGGAAAAATGTATCAGAAAAATATAAGAAGAAGAATGAAGGAAGAAAAAATTGGAAAAGAAGGAAAAGTGTATTAGAAAAATATAAGGAAAAGATTGAACTGGCTCGGCTCAGCCGCTCTGTGAAGATTTTTTTTATTAATTACCATTAAAAAAAACTTAAATTAATAAGACTCTTATCATTAATTATTTTACTAAACGACATCGTTTAACTAATAGGACAGGAATGACACAGGATTTGTGGCACAGTGGATCCCGTCTGCTCTTAGTTTGATGAGTGGGCGTACAAGTTTCGCTATTATCATTTTAGTGTTTTTTTTTTTTTTTTTTTTGAATTTTATTTTTGGGTATTCGATTTTCTACTTTAACATGCTAATTTCATAATTTATTGCAGGTATGAAAAATAATAAGTCTCATGGTTGTTAATTTTGAGCAGTTTAAAATAAAGTTTGAGGATGAGTATTTATAAGTATTGGTGAAGACAGCAGTAGATATATATGGAAATAAATGAGAAGGGAAGACAGAAGCCTTTTTATAGGGAAACAAGAATGATGATGACGTGCATTCTTTATTTAATGTCCTGGCTACAGAAAGTGTTGGATTGATGTGAAATATTTTATTTTTTACGGAAATGGAGACAAAAGCTGCCAAAAAGAGGGTGGGGGCTACAGGCATGGGTAGTGGGGTTGGGGGAAGGTGCTGGGGTTGGGTGAGGTGGGGGTGGGAGGGGACTGCTGTGGGTGGGTGGAGTGGAATGGGTGGACTAGGATTAATATTACATATTTGAACTTTAAAATTACAAATTATAATAATTATTCCATCACTTTGAAATCCTTTTTAATATATCTTATCAAACAATTTTTTTTAATGTAGTTTGATAATGATATTGGATTTATAAAGTTAAAAAAATTGATTTTTATAAGTTGACTAAGTTTTATTGGACTTAAACATTTTCATGAAACGTGATAAGTGTTTTTAACTATTTGTGATACATTTAGATTTTAAAAAACAGAAATATATTATAAAAAAATTACACTTAATAGATATCAAATTAAATAAAATAATATTTTTGAAAAATAATATTTTTTAAATCTAATAATTTTTTTAAGAAAATCTGATATTTTCAATTTATATTATAAAGTTTTTAATGTTAGTTTATTCTATATAAAAATAAATTTAGATATGAAAAAAGTAAAACATATATATTATATGATTGTAGTATATTAGTACACTAAAAATATATATTGTACATTACCAGGTAAATGTGAAAAAAATATATGGTATAACCAACTACGTAATAATTATATTATATGATTTTACTAATAAACTCAATTAATAAATTCATATTTGAAAATTATTTTAATATGTTGGTAAATAATAAATTTGATAAGTTTATTTTAGGACAATTATCATTAGAGAAACTTATATTTTTAGTAAATATGTATAATTTTTTAAATTCTTATGATATATTTAATTTGCTATGTTTTATTTTGAAAATAAGTCGTTGAAGTACTTGGGGAACAAAATAAGATGATGGAACTTTTAAAATATTAGGAAAGATAATTTTACTACTAAAAATAATTATTTGCGATTAGATATTTTGCTACTACTTGTCTAGAAAAGTAAAATTTTTGCGACATGTTGCAAAATTTGATATTATAAATTGATAATAAGTTGTCACAAAAAATCAATTAAGAAATAATTAAAAAAGTCTCAACTGTGACAACATGTGGTCCTTAATACATTGGCAACAACAACAATGTCACAGACATATTTGTAACGATCATGATGAAATGATGCATAATTGGATTAATTAAATAATTTAACCTCTAATTATTTGATTTTAATATGTGCATTTCAGAAAAACGAAATAATGCATAAGTAATTTATCGAGCTATAATTTAATCGAACCATAGGTTATAATCTAAATAACGATATCGCAAGTTGAAGTCCAAGGTTGACGCGTTAATGGATGGCCCATTGAGGGCCCGTGGCCCAAAATCGAAACATATAAAGGTGAATCTGGAACACTCAAGTGATAATTTTGGAACACATTTGGATAAGCTTTCAAGTTAAGGGATCACCACCGAACGAAGTGGGGGTAACTTCTAACCTCTAAAGTTTACGTTTTTGTATTTAATGAACGATTGATGATCAACGAACGCATGCATGTGAACTTAATGTTAATGAAACGCTGATTGATCGCTATGAATTGTTGAACCCTATGTGCTGTGAATACGTGTTATGATTATTGTGTTCATACATGCATATTATGATTATGTTATGAAGGACAAAAGTCCACATTCATGCTACGGAGGGACTAATGGTCCGTAAAAAATGCTACGGAGGGACTGGTGGTCCGTAAAAAGTACCAACTGTATAAAAACCGTTCATAGGGTAAGACGGGGAATACCAACACCTATCTAAAGTTATGTACAATGCATATTACGTGTTGTGTTTAATTATTGTACTTATACATGTTTGATCAGTTTAACTACTTAATAAACATTAAAACATGGAAATTATCCCCACGAGTGTATTTAACGCACTTACCCCACGTGTATTCACGCTACAGAAAATGAGGAATGCAGGGAAGTGTAGAGAGAGGGGTGTCGTATCAAGATGTGTCCTTTCCTTTCAGATTTTGGATTTTCTAAACAATGTTGTTAATCTTTTGTAAAGTTAAATCATTTTTCTGTTTACGGATCCTGAATGAATTTTCGCTACTTAGATTTCAATGTTTTCTTCCGGCTATATGCCGAGGGTTTGAATATGTAAAATCCAAAGTTTAAAAGTTCTCGAAGCTTCTGTTATGAATATTATTTAAATTTTTTATCACCTGTTTCTGTAAAGTTTTAAAATGTATGTTTCTCTTTCCTCTTTTGTTGCACACCCACAAAGAAAACTCTGATATTTTTAAGTATGAAAATGGGGTGTGACAATATTATTTGCAACAAAGCTTTTAATTAAGATAATAGTTTAGCAAAAAATATTGTCTTAAAAATATTTTGTGACAACTATCAATATTTTCTTGACAATTTTTTGTTGTCGCTAATAAACATTTTATAGTGTTATCTATATATGTAATTTAGAATAAGAGTCATTAATCTCTATCTAATAATTACCATTATATATATATATATATATCAATTTTTCTGGATTATCAAGTCCAATGTTAATATTGATTGAACTACAAGACTAGAATTTTATTACATTATCATTATCATGATGATAAGTCTCTCCTTTAGTCAAGATTTTTTAGAAAAATAACTTATATTTGAAGAAAGATTAATTTGATTTACTTATTCTGAAAGTTTATTTAATGAATAATATTCTTTCTGCGGATGCGTAGTTCTTATGAAGAGCTTGTCAAATGGATAATTTAAGAGAGATCAATAATAAAGAATTATTTATTGAGTGTTTATATAGATGATAATATTTTAAAACGATAAATTGAACAATTCTGTCGGTCGCTTTTATGATATCCAGGTGTATGTGTCTCGATTCAATGCAATCCTATTGATTTATTTGCATCATTATCATGACTTGGACAAAGTTGATCGTGCAGTTGGAATCGTGTTGTTTTAGTTATATTATATTGTGAGATGTGTAGTACTGCAGCAACATACACAAAAATAATTTTTAGTGGTCAAATTTTCAGTGCTTGAATTATTACACTACCGCTTTAGCAATTTAATCAACTATTCTACTTATACTCATGTTTGTTATAATTTTTCTTATAAAAATAATGTTCTAACAAAATTATATGAGATTTGGATATAGTTGAGAATGAAACCTATTATGTCTATGAGCATTGGAGTTCCAAACATGGGCCCAATATTTATTGTCTCATAACTACATATTTGTCAACTATTTATACATAAAATAGTTTCTTCTCATAGCAATGTAACCAAGATACGTTCAGAACGAATCCAAATACTCGCAGTGCAAAGAAATGACTAAATTAACTAGTGAGATCAATGTTTAATTAAACTAAATGGAAATCAAATTTAGCTCTTAAAAAATGATCTAAACACAAAGACACTTTATAAATACAAGGTAGTTAATCAAATAATTGGGATGCTTTTTGTTTAACATTCAAAATAAAAGTTTTCTATATTTTAAATCCTAATGTACACAAATAATGAAGACAATTGAAATGATTAATGAACAACAACAAAAATATTCCGAAATTGTAGTCACCTAGTAACCGCGTCTTCTATTTATTATTATTATTATATATATTTTAGTGACACCTCCAACCTGTGACTTCACCATAACAATTTTTTTGATTCAAACTGCGAATTTCAATAGAATACAAAAACCCTAAAAACATTCATATTTTCACAATTGTTTATTTAAATTATAATATTTTGGAAAAAGAGCCCAATAATTAGATGTGGGCACAGATGTGTGAATAGACCTAGTCGAAATTAAAACCTTGGTGAAACTTCTGACACTTGTGGCAGGTAGGGTTTGTGTGTCTTGGATGTTGACAGTTGTCCACTAGAAAACTCACACATTTCACACTCTTTTCATCCAACTCAAAATATCTCAAGAAATGCCGGGCCCCACCAAACAGTAGAGGATATGGCTAAGTACACACACAGACCTATCCCACGGCGGAGATGGCCGCACCACGCGGCGGCGTTGCCTCAACTTCGCCGACCACCGGAAAGACATTCTGAAAACGGCGGCGTTTTTAGCACGAGTGTTGTTGAGCAAGATTATTCCGGCGGAGCTTTGTGTCGCCGGCGGCGGAGGGGAATATGATGACGTGGAAAGCGATGCTGAGGTGGAGCTGTAGAGCTAATTGCTTTGAGATAAAGGATTTGTCGGCCATGGGCCCCATTTAGGGGCGGAGCCACCTTAGGGCCAAGGGGGCACTGGGCCCCCTGAAATTTTAAAAAATAGGAGAGTATTTTAGTAATTTCATCATTTTAATTAAAAAAAAAGAAATAGGGTAACAAACACTTTTTTCCTGGTCTTCCACCCAACATAAATCCCTCAGGCCTCAATTTTGTTTTTAGATTTTTTTTTTTCTTTCTCTCAATCTCTTTCTATCTAATTTTAACATAAAATATTGTTTTTATATAATTTTTATGGTTTATTTTTTCTTTATTATTGTAGATTTATTATATCTTAAATTGTATATGTGATATAATGATTAGATGCAAAAGATTGATGAATGATTTTGTATTTTATTTACAAATTCTTTATCCATACTTATAGTTATGGAAAAAAAAATTTTATGGTAGGTAATTGTCAAAATATTCTTTAAAATTTGTAGTTTTTGTATTCTAATAGTGATAAACAATATTTAAGTTTAAATGAAGTTATAAATAGAATTTATCAAACATTGAATAAATGAAGAAAGTGAGATAAAATTTTGTAATTCAAGTGTTAGATATAATTAAGTTACTAATTTTGGATTTTATTATTTTATAATGTAATATATTAATTTTATCGAAATCATGATAAATTTATGTGTTTAGTTTAAAATTATAGTATGTTTTTTTATAAGTTGACGTGGGCCCCCCTGGATCGAAATCCTGGCTCCGCCGCTGGCCCATTGCATTCTGAAGGGCCGTTTAATAAGATATTAATCAAGTGATTATTATTTTTTAATTAAATAGTAACGTTGGCGAATATTGCATTTATTATTTTCGTCAGGTATTATCAGTTGAATGAGTGGTAGCTGTTGGCTCGTTGACACATGTTAATTTTTTTAACGTGTAGATTTTTGGACATTATTATAATATATGCTTCCATTAGAAGCTTTGAATATAGTTTATGTTAGAAGCTTTGGATATAACTTAGTCATTAAGTTAGCTTGATCACCAAGACTATTTGATCATTTTTTCCTCTATAAATACATGTAATAGATGGAAGGAAAAATACACCAAAAATTCTCTTCTCTCATATACAATTCTCTTCTTGTCTCGTCTTTATTTACGCTTTGCTTTCGTACGTTTTTCGTCTTGTTTACTTCAAGCTTATTTTATAGTTATCGTTTTATTTACAACACGTTATCAGCACGAGTTTTTGCTTGAAAAAAATAGGTTTGTAAATTTATATCGTTATCTTTATATTCTGTGTTTTATTATGGCTAGAATTGAAAATCAAAAATTTCAAATTCTCGATGTTTTTGGCGTAAACTATTTGTTCTGGTGCCTAGATATTAAACTACACTTATAAGGGTTGGATCTCGTGAAAACTCTTGAAAGTGTAAATATCGATGAGGCCAATAGGAAAGATGAGGCTAACGCCATGATCATTATACGCCACCATTTATCGGAGGATTTGAAAGATGAGTATATACAGTTTGAAAGGCCATCGGAGATATGGCAAAAACTGAAAGAAAGATTTGATCACACAAAGACTGTGATCCTGCCATGGGCGCAGTATGATTGGCAGCATATAAGACTGCAAGACTTTAAATCAGTCTCCGAATATAATTCGGCTTTCTTTAAGATTGAGTCTCGTTTGGCTCTATGTGGTGTAAAATTGTCAGAATATGACAAATTAGAGAAAACATTCTCCACCATGCATGCCTCAAATCTGGTACTACAACAACAGTACAGGCAGCGCCAATTTCAAACATACACTACAAGAAATTTTGGCTTTTACAACGGGTTTTACCCGTTGTTAAATTCATGCCACGTCGACAAAGTGCTGCCACGTCACATGTCACGTCGCCAAAGATCTTACATCTTATATCATAGATGTTAATATATTATCATGTAAAAAAAATTGGTTCATTTAACACACAAAAATTATTGGTTCATTTGACAATCATAAAAATTTTATACTCTAGAAAATGTTTTATGGTTTACATTTTGTATATATTATATCATAGGTGTAATACATAATCATGTTTAAAAAATTGGTTTATTTAAAATACGAAAAATATTTAATGGTTTGTATTGGAAAATTTATCAATTGTCTCTTTTAATATTTTAAACTTTTACTTATCTATACAGTAACATCTATATTTATAAGACAATTTAAATAAAAAAGAAAGGTAAAAAATATTTAATAATAGAATTTAATGAACAAGCATGGTATGAATGACATGTGACATTTTTTGTCTTACTTTTATATATATAAAAAATTTGCTCGTTAAGGAGAGGTAACCATAAAAGTTAATGCTTACTTCAGCTGTACATGGTCCATATAATGATTCTTGGATTATTAGTGTTAGGAAATTTATGTTTAGATTTTGATGAGACAAAACAATATTGTAATAGGAAATTAGAGTACCTCATTTTTCCATACTGTTTTAAGTGGAAACTTAGATTAGTTTTTGAGTCTTAAAGTCAAAGTTGGAAAATGGAGGAACTCGGAAATTAGTAAGAAGAAGGTCTCTGGTAGCAGTCGGACACAACAAAAAAATCATACCGGATACTGCATACAGTAAGTAGTTGATACAACATACAACAAGCAAGAATACAATAAGGCGAACAAAAAGTATTCAATCATGCTTTCTTAAACGCGTTGGTCTTAGATTTAACATTTTACTTTCCTTCTTTTTTTTTTTTTTTTTAATTTTTTTGAAAATACTAGTTAAATATACATGTATAATACATATATGTCCCTCCGAGTTTGATGAGTGGGAATACTAGTTTTCACTATATATTACTCCATCCGTTTCATAATAAGTGTTGTACTAAAGTCTAAATTTCGTTTCATATTAAATGTCGTTTTAGTCTTTTACACAATTTTATTCCCAAATTAACTCTATTAATATTCTTTATAAAAAATTTAGGGATTTTATATGATATATACCTTTTATCAAATTAATTTAATTCTCTTTCCAATTATGAATCATAAATTTCTTGATTAGTTAAGGGTATATTTGTCTAATTTTTATATTCCTTAATCCATGACAAAAACTCAATGACAGTCATTATGAAATGGAAGGAGTATCATTTTAGTTTTACATTTTATCTTTTTTTTTTTTTTAAGGTGATACGTGATTTTCTACTTAATCAATACTTATTTCATAATTAAGTGCAAGCATAAAAAATAACAAGTCTTATCAATGTTAATTTTGAGGTGTTTAAAATAAAGTCATGGGACTCAGATTCATAAGTATTAAATCTGTTATTTAAGGAAATACAAGAGAAGATATTTAAGGAAATAGAGAAGATATGTATAGGCAAGAAAGATATTTAATGATGGTGACGTGCTTTCATTATAGTCCTTGTATCTACAGAGGGATTCTGCACCATATATATAGCCAAGATATTTAATTATAAGCACTCTCTTTATTAATTATTTTACACAGAAAGACATTCTTGGCTAGATAATATGATTGACCAGATTCATTTTCATGGTAACAGATCAGTCTCTGATTTCCCAATTATTCATTTCATTAGATCTGTCAGAGGTCACAAGAATTATATATAATACTTATTTTATCTACACTTTTGTGATAGTTGATGGTTTTTTTTTTTTTTTTCATTTCTTTCTTTCTTACTTTATTTATTTTTTTTGGAGATCATAATATATATTGTTGTGGAGGTTTAGTCAATCATTATAAAAATAAGACCAAAATCATAATTGACAAGTCGAAAATTTCTCTCCACAAACACTTAATGAAAAAATAAAAAAGGAACAAAGAAAAGACAGAGACAAAGGAAGACAAAAGATGCCAAAAGGTTTAGGGAAGGAAAGAGGGGTTGCCGGTTTTGTAAGGTGATTAGGGGACTGCTTTGGGTGGGTGTGTGGATTGGGGGTAGAATTAATATTTGTACTTTTAATATTTTAAACTATAATAAGTATTTCATTTTAATTGTGTTTTAACATTATATAAATCCCTCTCCCTCTCTCCCCCTCTCTAAGACCATTATCAGAAGGATTAGGAACTTCAGAATTTTTCTGCGAAAATACATTTAAAAAAGTAGAAATTACAAAAAACAAAAACAAAAACAAGAATAAAAATAAATTGAGAGTAAACGCCAGAGCCATTGGGAGGGGGAAGGGGGTTGGGGTCAGGGTTGTAAATGAACAGGATGTTCAATAAACTAGTGAACAAGATGTTCAATAAACTACTCGTGATCGAGTTCGATAAGTGTTCGTTTATGATTGTTTATAAGTGTCAACGAACATAAATGAACAAGAAAATTTGTTCGTTTATGTTCATAAACATGTTCACAAACATGTTCATTTAGTGTTTGTTTAATATTAATTTATTATTTTTCATTATTTATTGATTAAATATTTATCTACTTATTATTTAATACCCATTGATATATGTTTATTTTGATTTAAATGTATGTATTCTATATAACTCATTTGCATTTCAATTTATCATATTATTCATTTATTTTCGATTATGTGTTCATGAACATGTATTTTTAGTATTTATATGAACATTTTCATTTTTCTCTTTATGAAAAAATTAATAAACATGTTCGTGAACCGTTTGTTAATGTTCGTAAATATGTTCGATTATTAAATAAATGAACACAAACACTCTCATAAGATAAACAAATGAACATGAACAACCATCATTCATTCACTCGGCTCGTTTACACCCCTAGTTGGGATTGTGAGGGTGGGGTGATTAATATATTCTATGAAAAATTTAATTAATTATATGTAATAATTATTTCATTTTGATATGTAATATATTAAAAAGTTAATTTCAATTTGCTACCTGAACTATTTGACTTTTTTCCAGTGGGTGTCTAAACTCAAAAAAATTTCAGATCGCTACCCATTCTCTTCAAATAAATTCGGTTGCTACCCCAAACTCTATTTTGACATATTTTTCGGTCTAAACTCACTGAAGACTTGAAAATGTAATTTACCTCCAAATATCAGTCAAAAATACATGATTCATATGTCAAAATGACCATTATTCGAAGTCCAATTATGACCCCAAATCGATTTCATGAATGTCATTCGAATCGATCACAAATCGAATAAAAAATATTATGGGGTTTGGAACAAATTTTTGTTCGATTCAAGTTTAAATCAAATAAGAATCATTAAATTTACTTAGGGTTATAATTTGACTTTGAAAGAGGGTCATTTTGGCATATGAATCATGTAGTTTTGCCTAATATTTGAAGGTCAATTGTATTTTCGAGTTTTCCAATGGATTTCGGCCAAAAATAAAAATGTTTGAGGTAGCAACCGGAAAATTTTGAAGAGGATGAGTAGTGATTGGAAAACTTTTTGAGTTTAGACACCTACTGGAAAAAAGTACAATAGTTTGGGTAGCAAATTGATAGTAACCCTATATTAAATTAGTCATCTTTTTATGATCTTTAGTTTGATATCCATATTTCATATAAAAAATAAATCTGAAAATTTTTGTCAGTTAAAATGATTTTTATTTAATTTAAAAATTTGTGTGAAGTATGACAAATATTAATTTGAGTTATTTGTTGTAGATTTAGATTAAAATATAGAAATCAAAAGGTACAAATTAATTGAAATAACAAATTTATTACTAAGGCATGATAAATCTAATTAATTAATTTTTATAAATTTTAATTTGTTATTGACATTGTTTATAAAAGATCTTACAAATCTAAAATGTTTAAATTTTGATGCATTAGAATTTTTTTTAATTGATTTGTAGTAGTTTCAATTGTAGTAGTAGCTAAAATAAGGGACTTAAAAAAATTATGTGCTCTAAGTAAAAAGTAAACTTAAAAAAATTATAACAGAATTAAAAATGATAATAAATATATTTTAAATTAGATAATTAATAAAGTTTACTAATGAGAATTTTAGATTATTTTAGAAAAAATTACAAACAATTTTTTGGTACAATGGTTTGATCTATTTATCTTTGGTCATGTAGATTGAATATTGAGTTAATTAGTCCAATTTTTTTAAACAAAATTAAGATAGTAAGTTTTTTTGGGGTAACTTGTATTTGGAATAATTGAGTAACTTGCGTTGGTTGGACAAATAATAAAGTATTTCGGTATTAATAATACAAGTTATTGTATTATTTGATGATCTATAAAATATTACTTGTTGTAATAAAATGTATCACTTATTTATTAAAATGTACTAGCTTGTTTATAAGAAAATATAATTGTTTTAATGAAGGATATTACTTGTATAACAAAAAAAGTATTACTTATATAATTATAAATGTTAGGAAATTTATGTTTAAATTTTGATGAGACAAAACAGTATTGTAATAGAAAATTAGAGCACCCCATTTTTTCTCTTTATTTAAGGGAAAATTTAGAATAGTTTTGAGTCCAAAAAGCCGAAGCTGAAGAATGGAGAATCTCAAAATTCAGTAGAAGAAAGTCTTTGTAAGTAGTCCAATGTATCAGGCAGCAAGCATAATGGATACAACAACGCGAACAGAAAGTTGCATTACAGTGACAGGTTGCAGTAAACTGACAAAATATTCTAAAGCTAAAAGAAGACTAGAAGCAAGAATAGACATTCACGCACTACAATGCAGTACGAGGAAAATCATTGTTATTCGAGAATACATCTTGTCAAAAATAGCCAGTAGAGATAAAATGATCGAGCGGTACTTAGAACCAGTGTTCTACTGACACGTGGACTGACAGACTGCAACTAACCGCAACCTAGTACAGTCGTATTAAATGGCCTAAAGAACAAGATAAGAAAATCATTCTTAAAATTTCAAAGACAATTAATGCAAGCTCAAGGACAAATGAAGAGAATTCAAATTCAAATGAAATATATCTCTCTTCAACGAACACATTTCATGTCTTTATAAATAGAGGAAGGGTCAACTGAAGCAAGCACTGAAAAACCGATTCTCTGAATTCATATGCTCTCGCAAGAACAAGTTCTCAAGTTTTTTACTCTCTAAGTTTTCAGTCACTCAACCTCCAAATGGAGCAGTCAAGCCTTCGAACCATCGAGCTTAAGAGTCATCAAGGCTGCTTCAAGCACCAGTTGAAGAAAAACCCATATACTTTTAACCTTTGTTCTGTGTGCTTAGGTTGTTTTAGAGGTGTCCTCAGTTGATAGGATTTAGATCCTTGTTGAGTGTTTTGTCTTAAGTTATTAAGGCAATAACTCTGTGTGAGTAAGTAGAATTCTGTGTGGGTCAGTCTATTTGATTCAAGCAACCTGTGTGGGAGCTGAATCCTAGTAGGTGAAAAACTTGTTAGGTTGATAGATTGTAAGGTCGAGTCTTGTAGTTGATATGAATCCTAGTAGTTGATATGATTACTTTAGTTCTTATATGATTAATACTTTAGTTTAATATAAATTTCATAATCTTAGAATCTATACTAGGTTAAAAATAATAAAATCATTTGACAAATAATTGGGATATTAGTGGCTATATAGCTTTAGATGTCCAAAATCAAAGTACGATAACTAGTTATAACTATCTCAGGTAAAAGGAAGCTCTCACATTACACTATGTATGAGAACATCCGACTGACAGTTACAATTAAACCTTGAGTATTCTGATCAATTGGATTTGTTTAAGGATCATATCTAGATATGCATTTTCTCACCCCAATTTAATTTAGTGTTAATGCTTCTTTTAACCCTCTTCTTAAGCCAAGTTATTTTTATGTCCCATCTTTTCTATAACTATTGTTTTGTAAACAATGTATTTCATGTTTATGTATTTAAAATTTAAATCAAAATACATTATATTATATTTTATATTCAATTTCTCTACAAATGTATTTGATAGACATGAGTTTCTAACAATTGTTCTTCAAACACATGTAAAAAAGATTTTGAAGATCTGTTTATCTAGGAAAACACCGCGCTTCAACCATACAGATTCATAGTCAAATGATACGCTCTCAATTTCAAGATAAGCATGTAAAACAGTCTCGCATTGGAAGAATCCATTTGTGAAATCTATTCCTCCCAATATTTATCATGATAATTCTCTCGCTCTATATTTGATATCCTACACAAACTACGATTAAGATTTGAAACAATGATTCTATAATTTTTTATATTTTTGTATGAAGATATGTGGGTATAAATTATGATTTAATAAACATATAAACACTCTCTGTTTATGTTTCAACATGATTCAGTCCACATAATTTTTAAGTTTTATTATACACGAGTACATTTTATGGAGTACACGATTATCATGTACACAATTTTCGTATACACAATCTATATGTAGGTATCGTGTATACAATTCAGAATGTGTATACGACTATAACTTAGGTTATAATCGTGTACACACTGTAAGATATATATCGTGTATATATTATAATCATCGTGTACACGCTGTAATATACATATTGTGTATATATTATAATCATCATGTACACATTGTAAGGTATATATAAAAGACGCACGATTACAATAATTTTCTCGTACTCGTGCACGCACATACACGATTGTGATGGCAATTATTCACAAAACTATAAAATCCAAAAAATTTCGCAATTATTCATTCAACATTCAAATCATCAAAATCAAAGTCACTCCATGACTCAAAAATTATGAAATCAAAAATAGAATAAAACAAAATAAATAAAAAAATAAAAAATTGCAACCCAAACTGTCATCTCTCTTCGAACAGTCCGCTGCCCCACCTCTAAGTTTAGACCGTGCACACCACTGCACTAATCAACTCTCATTCTTCTTCTCCGACCTCATTCGCTCAGCCGGGTGCTTCCATTTCCGAGTGCAAGCGACATTGTGCCTCTATTATCCTCATTTCCAATCTCTGGATTCGCAAGTGTGAATCCTACATCTTCTGCGCTCCTACCCCCTCTAGCGAGAGTCACCGCCGTCACTCCAATCTCACCCTCATCTCAGATCCAACCACCATCGCGCAACATACCTTCAGATTCACCGGTGAAATCCAAGCTCCGTGTCACGCCCCATTTTCATACTTAAAAATATCAGAGTTTTCTTTTGGGCGTGCAGGAAGAAAGGAAAAGGAGACGTACGTTTAAAGGTTTTAGATATACCAAACAAATAAAGGATTTAAAACATTTGAAACAGAAAATCTTGGAGTATCATTAAATATACAATTTTACATGTTTAAAACCTTCGGCACATAGCCGAATGAGAACATAACAATGGAAATACATCATGATCCATAATATAAAAGAAATATAGTTTAACTTTTACAAACGTTCAACATTGTTTATAGACAAAACCAGAAAGACAAAAGGGAAAAATGACACAGTTGATATGACACCCCTCTCGCTATGCTTCTCCACTTTCATTATTTCCTGTAGAGTGAATACACATGGGGGTGAGTGCATTGAATACACTCGTGGGAGTAATTTTCGTATTTTAAAATTATTAAGTAGTTAAACAATTCAAATATATATAAGTTCGGCAATTAGACACAATACGTAGAATGCATAACACTTAAATTCCAATAGGTGTGGGTGCAATCCATCTTACCCTACAAAATGGTATAAATACCGTTGGTGCATTTTACGGACTACCAATCCCTCCGTGATGTTTTTTCCGGACCATTAGTCTCTCCGCGACATGAATGTGGACCTTAGTCCTTTCACAGTATAATAGAATGAACACAGTATCCACAACATATAATCAGGACACATAGGATTCAACAATTCATATATCAAATACGGAAAACCATAAACACATAGAGATCAGAAGTTATCCCCATCTTGTTCGGTGGTAAACCCTCGTGATACGTTGAATTCTAAGCCTTAAGATCTTTTCTTAACTCGAAAGCCTGGGATTTGTAACTGGGTCCCTGAACTCTTCAAATATCCGGAGAAAGTCCCTACCCCCAAACCCTCACCCCCATCGCCTCCTGGCCCTTCTCCCGTCACCACACACACACGTACCCAGCATCGCCGGCGCGACTCCATCGTGTCGGCCACAACCAAACCACAGCCGAAACAGCGTGTACGGTGCCGCCACTCACGGCGGTGCCCCCAACACCCACACACACAAACACACGCGACCCAAACGACGACGACATGAGGAGATCCAGCGAGGGAGGGAGGGAGAGTCCGACGGATGAGGGAGAAAGGAGAGAAGAGAGAGAATAGAGAGAGAGATGAGAGAGAAAGAGGTTTTGGTTAGGTTTGACTGGCCATTTCCCGGTAAAGGAGCCGTCGAAATGCAAAACCGAGTCCGAATCTGGAATGGGCTTGACGAAAACTATACGAGTTGAGAAGATTGGCCAAAATGGGGGAGGTAGCGGCGGCACAAAGGCGGCGTGGCGGCCGCCGGCTGGAAAACAGAAAAGAGAGAAGAGAGAGAGACGAGAATAATCTCTCGTTTAAAATTCGTTTCCTACTATATATAGATATTTTTTAAAAATATCTTTACTTTTTCAAAATATCTTACTTTTTACAAAATATCTCACTTTTTACAAAATATCTTACTTTTTACTTTTTGATCGAAAATATCTCCTTTTCGATTCTTCATATTCTTTGTGTTTTTTGCCACGAACCCTTAACGAGCCGTCTTTTAACGTTTTAACTTGCGGTTTTCAACTACGACACCTTTATTAAATATAACCTATGTTTTTCTATTAAAATATACACTAGATAAATTAATCATGCATTATTTCATTTTTCTGAAACGCACATGATAAAATCAAATAATTAGGGGTTTAATTATTTAATTCATCAATTATGTATCATTTTGTCCTAGGCGTTACACTCCGTCTTAGGATTTTCATCCACCATTGGTGTTGAAGTGGTAGGGATTGCACATAGTGGGGTTCTAATTATGTAAGGGAGTCTATGATTGAAGTGGTAGTTGTAGTGGAGTTTTGGTGGAGTTTGTTGGGAGGAGAAATGAATTCTCAACTTTTCAAAACTTGGGGTATATAGAGTTTATGTATTTTGAAATATTAAATTTTGTATTCAAATAATGTATTTGAATTCATTTAGTAATTAAAGCTTAAATTTGGTTAATGGATAGTATTGGAATACTCTTATGTTTATTCTTTAGGAAATCTGGAAATCGAGGAATAAATGTATCTTCCAAGGAGTAAGACATTCAAATGCTGCAGTGAAAAGACAGGTGGATGAACACATAAGGGGGATGCTTAATGTCTGGAATCCGAAGGTCAGAACGCAAGCTGAGGCTCATTGGATATACTCCAATTTTGGAGTAAATCTTTCTCGTAGAGTATCTCACGATGTGCGTGTTATTTCGTGGATAGGTTCAGAAGGCGTGTCATCTCGGATGCAGCAGAGGAATTCTGGCATGAAAATTTTGAATACAGATGGCTCATCTTATGGGGATTCGGGAGAATCAAGATACGGTTTTATTATAAGGGAGTCAGATGGTAGCTTTATATATGCAGAAACGGGAACTTGGGATAAGGAGGAAGCCTACATGCTGAAATAGCTGGAGTATTGAGGGGGATTCTTAAATGTGAAGCTCTTGGATTGTCACAAGTGGTAATTTAAACAGACAACAACTATCTTGCAAGTATACTGGAAATGGGGGAAAACTTACCATGGCGTCATCGAGATGATCTAGAACAGGTTGCTGAGTTGGTAGTGCGAAATGGTTACAATATTCATCATATCTTTAGAGAATCCAATTCAGCAGCTGATTTCCTAGCTAAATGCGCATCTGGAGGGGAGTCTAGGGAATATAACACATTCTTTGAGTTGCCGCAACAAGTTAAAGGATTCCTTAGGCTTGACCAGCAAGGAGTTCCATACCTGAGGTGTTCCATATGATGATTGGTTTTTATGCATAGGAATTTTGTCCATGGAAGAAAGTTTGATTTTATAAGATCCGGAGCGTTATATAGTTTAGGTGCTTTGTTTTTATGATCTGGAACGATGTATAGAATAGCCTGCACATGATCTGGTTTGATGTATAGAATAGGCTATCTCTTAGAGTTGTATAGGCGTTTTGTTCTTTATGTTCTGCCTATTGCTTTTTTTGAAGCAATGAAAAGGCTACGATTCCCTCCCGATCCCGAACCCGGGTTTAGCAAAAAAAAAAAGAAGATAGTATTGGAATATTTTTAGTAAAATACACAAAAAATTGGTTATAAAATTATTTTCATAGGGGTAGAAAAGTTCATTGCATTATGAAATGGGGTAATTTTGGACTTGACCCTTTAACTTATGAGGAGTGAACCACCATCTTAATTTGCTATGCTCAAATTTTCGAAAAAAATAAATAATAATAATATTTAAAATGATTTTCGTAGAGAAACTGAGCGGAAAATTTACTTATAAAAATATGAGTGTATTTTTTTCTTTAAATTGTGCAAACCGACCATGCAAGTATCTAACTCGTTTCTTACCCACATTTGTAAATCAAACCTTAACATGTTTTAATACCCAAGAAAACTTTACTTAAACCAACATCAATAGTTTTTAAAAGGTATCAAGCATTATCAAATTCATATATATTAACATATATTAAAACATATACAACTAGGGAGGAGTCTGTACGGCTACCCATCCGCTCCATTGTCTTTGGGACCTGATAACATTTAAATAAAATTAGTAACATAAAATGTTTTAGAAACTTATAAATGAAAATTTAACAATAATTAAAGAAATAGGGTTTCAGAGTTTTTCATAAGTTTCAATTTTACTTTTAAGATGATTAATGAAATCGGAGCTTGAGGAGTAACAGGAATTGTGTTATTATTAGGAAAATTTTGGGTAAATTACTAAATTTATGTTGGAAAAAATTGGTTTTGAGCCAATTATATGTGTGGGTCAATCGTTGACTTTTGTAGGAAGTCTTGACCACACGTTTTGATCGTTATTTTGATGAGTCGAGGTTGGGTAAATGTGAAAGTAAAGAGCAAAAGGTGGTTCTACGTCTTGAGTAGATGATCGAAGTGCATTTCCGCTCTCAAAACTGATTTTTGGTGTGTGGAAATTAATACACGAAGTTGGTGGTTGAAACCTTTCTTATGGCCAGATATTGTGTCCGATGTTGGACAACATTACGGGTAACATTGCTTGTCTGCGAAGTTCAAAACATAAAAGCCAATTGGGTAGCCCATTTGGGGAGGCCCATTTCGTAGCTCTTGTGGCTAATGACCTTTCAATCCTCAGTAATTGATGGTGTAAGGTAGTGGAAAACTCTACTTAATTAGTAGGTATAAATGCCTTAAATGCTCATTAATGTAATGAGTCTCTTCACTATGGGGTGTGCCTATAAATAGGACATGTTTTTCATAGCTTTGTATATGATTGGAATCACGAAATTATCTTTGTAAATATCATAAATCTCATAGCATTTTTGAAAAATCAAACTTGCATCTTTGAGCATATAGAGTACGATCTAGTCCTTCCACCATTTTAGTTTGTTAGTGCTTCTAGTTTTGTGGTGCTACTAACTAGAAGATGTATGTCGTTTAACCTTTGAGAATGTCACTTCGTTCCGTGAGCACTAGCCGGGATGTGTTTATTTTTTAGGAGAAATGTCTCCTTGACCCGACTTTCCAATTTGCATTCACGGTGCATTCCAAAGCTCTTCTTTGTTGTAGCGAAGTTGTTGCTGCTGCTCTCTGGATATTATACGTAGCCAAAGCTCGAAGGTTCTACTGGAATTTGAAGATTCGAAGGCGTTCAAAGTCTTTGCAAGAATCTGTTGTTTGCAGTGTTGCCAACACTCACGATAACATTAGTATTCTGTAACAGTTTTATTTTCTATTTTCCCATTGTAATTAACATTGTTTGGTGCACTATAAACCAACAATATATTAATCAGTTATATATATATATATATATTAATATACAATATTTAAAAAGAGGGACATGGAAAATCCTCATTTCATATAAACGGGGTTGGTTTCGTGGTCGGGTATTGGGTGGGGAGCATAAATACCATCCCTGCCCCATTCCCCTATTTAATTGGAGAATGCTTATCATGTTAACGTCGATATCCAACACGGATGGTTTTCTACGGGAAAATTGTCATCCCTAGATTTAAATTATAGAATTTGGAGTGGATTCAAAATATTCATATTGTTCAAAAATTTGTTCAAAACGAAAGTGATGAATTTTGTCCAAAACACCATTAACAGATTTACTAGTAGGAATTTCAATTAATCCTTACTCAAATCCCTCCATCTGAATAGAGCCTTTTAGTGTTTATGAAAAATAATTATTGATGATGTGTACCAAATGAGATGATGTGTAATTTATGGTTTTAATTTTTTTTAAAGATAAAATGACATGGTAACGATATGTCATTTATGATAGTTGAAAAGTTCCAAATTTCACGTGATATTTTTCTAGCAAATTTTAAATTTCACGAAAAATATTAACTCAAAATTGAGCAATATTTCAAGTTATGATGCTAAATTGAAAATGATGGATTATAATGAAATCATTTGTGTAGCTGATCAAACTTATGAGATGATAAATGATTTTAGCCATGCAATCTATTAAAGGTTAATTGTCAAAAAAATTACAACTTTTACTTAAATTGTCATTTTAACAAAACTTTTCATTATTGGTCAAACTAACATAACCTTATATATTTTAATTAAAACAAGTGAGTTAAGGATTTGCAGAACACAAAGAATAGCAGACCCAACCATATTTGATTTTTTTTTTAAAGGGTGTGCGTGAAATAGTCTTGAATAATGGATCATGAGTTTATAAAATAAGGGCACAACTAAAAATTATATGTTATAAAAATATGTATTATAAATTTCTATAATACAATATAAAGAGACCAGCCTATAAGGTCCTTTAAGCTTTTTTTTAGGGCCTAAATTTTGTCTATTATCATAAAAAGGTCTATTAATTTTTTTTGATCTGACTCATTTATTAAATAGGTTGAGTCGAGCTGTGTCAATATTAGGCCGAGCCGTAGGCCCCTTTCGAGTAGCCCGATTCCAACCCCTAACAACGACCGAGTTACATTGGGTAGGGGCACTGGCCCCCTCAATATTGAATTATTACGGTGTATTATAGTAATTTTGAGATTGTTTATGGAAAAATATATATAGAAGAACAATATTGTTAATACGTTATTTATTTATTATCGCATTTTTATATTACTGTCGTGAATCTCTGAACAAAATGTGTGGCTCTGCCTTCTTGGTTATGAGTGGGAGTATATATTATAATTTTCATAGTTAATCATGCTTATCTCATAATTTATTGCAGGCATGAATAATAATAAGTCTCATTATTGTTAATCTCCAGCTGTTTAAAATAAAGTTTCAGGATAAGGACTTGTAATTATTGCTCATCATGTACAATATAAGATATTTAAGGAAATACACAAGAAAAAAGGAAGACAAGACAAAAGCCTTATTATAGCGAAACAAGAATAATGATCATGACGTGCATTTTTATTAATATAATGTCGTTATGGGTACATATAAGTCTTGGAGTGTGAGTGAACAATATATATCCATATCCATATATGTATATATTATAAAATAATGATCTCTACCACCGTTCATGTGTCTTAATATGTTCTTATATAATCATTTATATGTATTTTGTTTATTAATAATTTTACATAAAAAAGTTATATGAGTCACTCTTATGTACATTTACATAATTATTCATAATTCAAATTCATTTCATAAATTAATTTTTAATTTTTAAATTATTTATTATATATAAATTGATCTGTCTCACAAAATTAGATCTGTGTGAGACGGTCTCACAAAAGTAATACTCATTATTTTATCTAGTTTTTGTTGTACATAGTTGATGATTTTTCTTCCTTTAATACTTTAATATTGATTTATTATGGAGATGCTATTGTTGTGAAGGATTAATTTATATATTTATTAGACAACAACTAAATATGGCAAATCCTAAATTTCCAACTAAACAATAGGTCTTGCCAAAAATGAAATTCAGAGAATAAAAAAAGAAGAAATAAAGAAAGAAAGAAAACACCGAAGAAGACAAAATTTGCCAAAAGGAGGTGGTGGACGGGGGCTGCAGGCATGGGGGTAGGTGCGGTGGGTGCGTGGGTGGGATAAGTATTTATGCTAATTTAAAATTTAAAAAATTGATAAAGAATTACATGTTGAAACCCTAAGGCGTGAGCTAGGGAAGTTCAAAGATTATCAAAATGGATAAATTTCATAATAAGACACAATTTATAGTTTAGATCTCAATTCTATACTCAATTTTTAAAATTTCTTAATAAGGGGCTTAATTTAACTTTTTTTTTAATTTAAAGTTTGGAATTTAGATTGAGTTCTCAATTTAAGACAAAATTCCAGTTTTTTTTTTCTTTTATTTATACTCATAGATTCATTAATATTTTCAATATATATTTATATTTAAAATAAATTATAACAAGTTAGTGAAATTTTGATACGATTTTCATCCGACTTGTATTCATTTATATATATATATATATATAATTAATGCAATTCATAAAATTAAGATTCTTTTTAATTTCTTAATTTTATAAATAAAAGTATAGAAACTAAATTTTAATATTAATCAATAAATTATATTTTATGAATTGAATTGAATTATATATATATATTATATAAATTGATACAAGTCGTGGATGAAGATCGTTACAAAATTGCACTAACTTGTCTTAATTTATCTAAAATATAATTACATATTAATAAATAAATAATTTTATACATATTATATAAATTTATACAAGTCGCGGATGAAGATCGTTACAAAATTGCACTAACTTGTCTTAATTTATCTAAAATATAATTACATATTAATAAATAAATAATTTTATACATATTATATAAATTGATACAAGTCGCGGATGAAGATCGTTACAAAATTGCACTAACTTATCTTAATTTATCTAAAATATAAATACATATTAATAAATAAATAATTTTATAAATATAATTCAAAAGAAAAAAGAAAAAGAAAATGGAATTTTGTCTTAAATTGAGAACTCAATCTAAATTTCAAGTCTTAAATTGAGAAAAAAAAAAATTAAATTGAGCCCCTTATTGAGATACTTTAAAAATTAGATTTAGAATTGAGAACTAAACTATAAATTGGGTCTTGTTATGAAATTTATCCTTATCAAAATAGATTGAAAATATGACTATATTGATAAAAAAAATTATTTGCTAGATCATGTATTTAATACTAAGTCGTGGAACCATTACCAAACAATAAGATCATCTATTTATACTAATGGACTATTATAGGGCCAGTGTAATACACGAGAGTAAAAAAGATTAAATTTAATAAAATTTTAAAAAATGTAAATATTATTTATATAAGAAAAAATATAAATAAAACATATGTTCACAAAAACTATTTAATTTCATTAATAATAAGTGAATAATCATTCTTAATCAACTCTCTTTATTTTATTTTTTTCTCCAAAAAATCAAAGTAAACAAATTTAAAATTTATAAATCATTTCTATAATTGAAATCTACCATGTGTTATTTTAAGAAATTTAATCAAATTCATATATTATTTACTAATGTCTATTATCAACATAATTAAATTAATATCATTAAATAGCCGTGTTAATTAACTTTAAAATTCTAGTTATTATAGATTTAATTTTTAAAATTAAAATAAAACTATATGAAAAATTGTATGTTTGACACGTACATTTTGCATTGTTCTTCTTTGTGATCTCCTCAATAACACCTTTTGAAAATACTTCAACAATGACATCTAATTATCATTAATCAAGCATTTTTAACTTAAAATGAATTTTAAATAACATAGATTGAAAAAAATAAAGATCATACCTAATAAACGAGTTTCTAAATCAAGACATGAGATAATTTTTTCAAAAGCAGTAAATTCAAAGCCATATATAGGGATTGAGACTTTAGGACAAAGTTTGATTGTTATATCTATGGAAGCTCAATTGATACTCATGTTTTATAGCCCACACAATTCCCTAATTTTCTCATATTGGAAAGTTTTACAATGAACAAATCACTCCCTCTTTTAACATGTTTTTGCATCTACTTATTTTACTATGTGCAACAGTCACTACAAGAAAACTGCCCGATAGTGACGGATTTTAGAGACGGAAAAATTCCGTCAAAAATTTGTTACGAAATAGTGACAGAATAGTGACATAAAAGATTTTGTGACGGAAATTGTTGACGGAAACTTCTCCGTCAAGAATTCTGTCAAAATTATGTAGTGACGGATTATTCCGTCACAAGTCACTACATGAATTCAAATTTTTAAAAAATTATAAATATACTTATTTTTCTTTTTGACGGAATTTTCCGTCAAAATTCTGTCAAAATTATGTAGTGACGGATTATTCCATCAATTCAAATTTTTAAAAAATTATAAATATACTTATTTTTCTTTTTTGACGGAATTTTCTGTCACAAAATAGTGACGGATGACAGATATAAATCCATCACTATTTTGTGACGGAATAATCCGTCACTACATGAATTCAAATTAAATTATTTGATAACATTAATTGTTTTTTAATTAAATATGTGATAATATTATTTGTGATAATATGTGATTATTAACAATCAATAAATGATAATATTAATTAATATGTGATTATTAACAATTAATTTGTGATAATATTATTTGTGATTATTAACAATCAAGAAAACCTTAAAAATATGTGATAATATTAATTTTTTTAATTAAATTAAATTTGAAAATTTTAATTATTTTATGATGTTATCTTATATAATTATTTGCATTAATATTATCTTATATGACCAAACTCATAATTTTATAAAACTAGTATTTTTATAAAATATATTAAAAATATGCACTAGTATATTTTATAATTGTCTTAAAATGAAATTAGATTAAACATTACTAAACATATTAATTAGTCATTAATCTTCCGATTATATATATATATATTGTTAACCTTTTAAAAATATGTGATAATAGAAAATTGAAAAATATCAAAAATACTTATAAAACAAATACATGTAGAATATTATTATATAAAGCACCAATGGTCTAGTGGTTCATGTGATCACCATGACACATGTCAGATGATGCGTCATGATGACGTGTTGGTGGTGTGATGACATGTCATCATGACACGTCAGTACTACAATTTTAATGACGGAATTTTCAGTCACAAAATTATTGATGGATAATTTCCATCACAATATTCCAACCAGAAAGTCAAGTCAAAATGAGGACCAAATCTGCTGACGAAAATTTTCATTTTAGTAACGGAAATTCTGTCAGAAATTTAGCGACGAAAATTTTCATCTTAGTGACAGAAATTCTGTCAGAAATTTAACGACGGAATAAAATCCGTCACTAAAATTTAGTGACAAAACTCCTTTTGACAGAAATTTTCCGTCACAAATCTGTCACTAATACATGTTAGTGACGGAATTTTTGGTTTTAGTGACGGATTTTTCCGTCACTGTCGGACAATTTTCTTGTAGTGAGTAGCCTGAATTCTTGTGAACTGAAAATGAATTATGAGGGGAAAAAAATCTTAGAATATAATAATTTTGAATTATAAATATATTATAAGATTTTAAGAAACACAAAGAACACATCATTGAAAAATATATATACCAATTTTCTGTGATAACATTAAGTGTTCTTAAAATATCTTATCATCTACCAAAACCATGTCCATAAGGCTATTTTCCGATGGTGAATTCCATAGAGGTGCAAACCATGATTTGATATCTCGAACTCTTATTGCACATGTCTTCTTGGATGGATCAATGTCAGCTATTGCAAGATATTAATTTCATATCCACTTAAAACTGCATCACAAGTGATTAGATTAAAATATTAGATAAAGAAAACTATAATGAAGTGTAATGCGTACTGTGTAGTAAACAATTGATCAATTGAGAGATATGACTACTGGAGGTGTAGTGCGTAGTAAGAATGATATGATATAATGAGGTAGAGTTTTATAATGAGAAACAATTTGTAAGTACCAAAATAAAGTATATTGTTGGGATATTTCAGAAGTTATTTTGATGAGACAGAACATGTTGCGTAATAAGACAAAAACAGTTTGCTTAGGATATCAGTATCCAGTTTCCATAAGTGATTACATGATCTTCAGCTCCCCTATCCTTGACAAGATCATGTAATGGTTTTCTAAGTCAAGGAAAACCAACCTTAGAAGGTATAGGAAGATATCTCCTAAGAAGCAGCAAACAGAAAGCAGCAAGCTGAAGAAAGCAGCATGGAGGATGCAGCAAGTAGCAAGTAGCAATCTGGAAGCAACATGTTATAAGTAAGCTGAAATGAGAAGTAAGTTGAAAGAAGAAGTAAGCTGAAGGTTGTAGCACGCCAGAAGTAGCAAGCAAGGAAGAACTACAGTAGCTTGCTGAGATGACTATATTCAACCAACGGATCTTTCATCAGAAAGATAAGTGGTATTCTCATCCATGCAGCACAAGGAAGATCATGCAGTACGAGGAAGAATAGCAAGATCAAGTAGCCGTTGCATGAACTTCAGTCATGGACCCATACTGACTTGATAAGTCTACAAGAATATTAGAGAGGACCAGAGGTAAATGTTGGGCGCATTAAATGCACGTGTCAGAAACATTTAATACGACCACAGAAAAAGATCTTGGAAATCAAAGCTTGAATTCAAAACGAAGAAACATCTTACTTCAATGGATATCTTCTTCTAACGGATACATTTCTTAAGATCTATAAATAGAAGATGTGGCTGACTAAAGATAATGCTGGACAGAGTTAAGTGGAAACTCAGATATATTCCAAAGCTTCTCAAGCTTATCCATGTTCAGCCATTCAACCTTCAAGGATCAACCCACCTCAGAGATGGAGCCTTCATGTTCAAGGCTGATCCAAGCTCACCACTGTTGAAGAAATCTTTTTCACTTTTAACCATTTGTGCTGTGTGCGCTAGGTTATTTTAGGTGTACTTAGTTAAGAGGATAGTATCCTTGTTAAATGTGTAGTCTAGAAGTAGGCTACTTGCCCTTTGTGGGATTGTACCCTTTGTGGGTTGTGGTCTTTGACTAGAATCTGAGATTCTAGTAGGCGTAGCTTGTTAGGAAGAGGTTTGTAAAGCGAGACTTGTAATTCGAACTGACCTAACGAAGTTCCTCCTTGTGAAAGAGTAGAATGGACGTAGAATGCTTATATCACCTTCGAACCACTATAAACCCTTGTGTGTTTATTGCTTTGATTTACTTACTGCATTGCTCTTATGTTGTTTTACATATCTTACTGCACATTATAAGCATCCTGCATAAAGTGTTTTGAAAATAGCATACTTGCAAAGAGAACTGGTTTTCCAAAAAGAAACCCTATCATTGTTTATTCCGCTGCATACTGAGAAAGTTAGATCAGAAACCTGAATTAGTATTCTGCCAGGTTTCTGACCAAGTCAGGTTGTTGTTTCCATAAAAACCAGAAACCTGTATCTCTGATAGTTTTTAATAAGATCGAAAATTGATAGACGTTCATTCACCTCCCTCTGAACCTCTGACCACTTGGGACCAACAAGTGGTATCAGAGCAAGTTGGGTTAAACACCAACTTGACCGGTAACCTACCCAAATCCACCCGTTTCTGTATATGAAAAAACCTTTTTCATTTTAAAACCAAAATTCATCCTTTAGCATGAGCATAAACACATCAGAAGTTGTTCTGTTTTAGAGATTTAGTTGCAAGACTCTCAAACTGGACACTGATCAGAATCAGCGAGCTGTGGCTGAGGATACTAGAAAGGAGAGACGACATCTCAACAGAAGGAAGCCCAATGACTCCCATAAAATCTTTAAGAAACCTCATCTGAGAGAAGAATGCATGAATTTAGGGGGAAATACTGTCTACCACAAAGCTTGAAATTATACAGAAGATCTCACTGATTCAGACAGTATATATACTCAGAACTCAAACAAAATAGTAAGTTGTATCAAGATCTCAAGCAGACACACTATCAACAAAAGAACTAGTGGTATCGTTAGGGGAACAACACTCATGATGATCAGGTTGCTATTGAAGCTACTAAGAGGGTTGTTGAAGTAACAAAAGTTGTGTCTTTTATAATAGCAGACGTTACTAAGGAAATAACAAGTATCTTTGTGAACCACCAAATGAGATCAAACTTAAAAGAAATGTCTGAGTCATACCACTCCTAACAATGCAAAGCCTATCAAAAGAATGTGAGGAACACAAGTTCAATCCCATGAGTAAGATGGTATAAGTTTCTTAGGTAAGGGAGAACCCATTCCTCTTTTATCATTGGCTTTCATTTCTATTTTATTTTCATATTCAACATGCTGATATAGGATGTTACTACTTTTCATTTTTGTATGAAACATCCCCACCTAACATGTTCCATCAAGTGGTATCAGTATTTCAGGATACTTTAAACAGATTAAGGAAGGATACTGCAAGAAGAATCCTAGCATGTGCAAATGAGTCTGAACAAGTGAAGATCAGTAAGCGGGACCATCAAGTGATCAGCAAGCTGCATACAACAAGAGATACAAATCACCTCGATCCAAGAAAAGTAGCTTTGAAGATAAAATCTCTAGAGGAGGCGGACAACCAAATCACAGTTAAATCAAGATCTCCTTAGGCGGCTGATGTAAAGTCTATCTTAAAGTCATATCAACCTTTTCAAAAGGTTAACCAGTGGCGTTTCAAGAAGATCAACTTTTTACAAAAAAGTCCCTCCACCTTTTTAGAACCAACCGTCAGATCGTGCGTTTCATTTCCCAATCGTCGATCCAAAGAAACCGCTCAAATCCGTCTATTTATAACCGATCCTTTCCATCATTCCCCACACTCGCTACTCACTATATGCTTGGCAAACAAAATTTCACATGTGAGATACAATTACAGTAATAAAGGAAGAGATGAAGACCCAAGGAGAAGACGGAGACGAAGATGAAGATGAAAATCTGTTGACCAAGAAGCAGAGAAGGTCTTCAGAAGAATGAGGTGTAGAGGCTCTGTTTGCCAAGAAGCAGAGAAGGTCTTCAAAGGAGAAGACATGCCTCTACGAAATGGATGCGATCAGAAAGAAACATGCATCCATCGCTCATTCATTAGACATAGGGCCGACTTCATCTCAATAGGAGAGATAGGGTACTGAGGATCATGAGAAAAGCTTTCTATCTCTCGCAAAACGAGATGGAAGTTATTATTTCATGAGGCCCTTCTTTGGAAAATGACAACATCTGCTGCCATTCATGGAGCCAAAACCCAAACAAGAAAAAAGGTGATGGCTACATGTCTGAAGATACTGTGTCAACAGCTTTCACCTGGTCTAAGGGCGGAGATGAATTCTCACCAGCAAAATAGTTGTGGTGAAGATGGAGCCAGACCAGCAGTCAAAGATCCAAGGTGAATGGGCCTTGGACAAGAAGCTGATAAGGTATCCGATCCATCCACCGATCAGGTATCTAATCTCTTGTCACGTACTAAGGCTGAGCAGCTTATTCCCTTGGGTAGGAATAAGAAGGAGGATGCTCAGAAGAAAGTACGAACAGGTTGCTGCACATCTCCAAGCAGCAATCATCAGACAAGAGAAAACCTGATGGCCTACCTTGGCGTTGTAACTCCACCCCTGAGCAGCAAGCTTGAGGATGATGACAGAAATGGGGAAGAGTTCCAAGTTAAGAGTCACTGCTGAAGCCTTATTGCAAGGGGGAAGCAGAGGAAAGAGCTATGACGATCAAGAGTCACCTACCATCTGGAGCAACAAGCTGATCATCTAAGAAGATTTGAAGGATGCAGCAAGCTAATGAAAGCATGCTGAAAAAGACATGTAGAGATCAAAGATGGTAGAGAGGGAGAAGAAGAACTCCTTGGTGGAAAAACGTGGAAACAACAAACTGACTAAAACTGAAGAAAAAAGTAAAGCTAGATGGAGAAGTAGCAGCTTACTTACTTTTATACTAAAATGTATTTGTACAGGTACAATCATTAAAGTTTCAAATAAAATAGCATTTTTATTTAATGACTTTTGTTCTTATTATGTTCTATCATCATCAAAATAAAGGGGGAAATTATTGGGATATTTCAGTAGTTATCTTGATGAGACAGAATAGGTTGCATAATAAGACAAAAATAGTTTGCTTAGGATATCAGTATCCAGTTTCCATAAGTGATTACATGATCTTCAGCTCCCCTATCCTTGACAAGATCATGTAATGATTTTTTAAGTCAAGGAAAGTCAACCTTAGAAGGTATAGAAAGATATCTCCTAAGAAGCAGCATGCTGAAGCAGAAAGCTGGAAGAAGCAGCAAACAAGAAGTAGCAAGCTGAAGAAAGCAGCATGGAGGACGCAACAAGCAACAAGTAGCACTCTGGAAGCAGCATGTTATAAGTAAGCTGAAAGGAGAAGTAAGTTGAAAGAAGAAGTAAGCTGAAGGTTGTAGCACGCCAGAAGCAGCAAGCAAGGAAGAACTACAGTAGCTTGCTGAGATGACTATATTCAACCAACGGATCTTTCATCAGAAAGATAAGTGGTATTCTCATCCATGCA
Source organism: Scutellaria minor (assembly GCA_954870855.1). Classification (NCBI taxonomy): domain Eukaryota; kingdom Viridiplantae; phylum Streptophyta; class Magnoliopsida; order Lamiales; family Lamiaceae; genus Scutellaria; species Scutellaria minor. Next base: position 11,827,557 of record OX940733.1, read on the forward strand.
GCACGAGGAAGATCATGCAGTACGAGGAAGAATAGCAAGATCAAGTAGCCGTTGCATGAACTTCAGCCATGGACCCATACTGACTTCATAAGTCTACAAGAATATCAGAGAGGTCCAGAGGTAAATGTTGGGCGCATTTAATGCACGTGTCAGAAACATTTAATGCGACCACATAAAAAGATCTTGGAAATCAAAGCTTGAATTCAAAACGAAGAAACATCTTACTTCAATGGATATCTTCTTCTAACGGATACATTTCTTAAGATCTATAAATAGAAGGTGTGGCTGACTAAAGATAATGCTGGACAGAGTCAAGTGGAAATTCAGATATATTCCAAAGCTTCTCAAGCTTATCCATGTTCAGCCACTCAACCTTCAAGGATTAACCCACTTCAGAGATGGAGCCTTCATGTTCAAGGCTGATCCAAGCTCACCAATGTTGAAGAAATCTTTTTCACTTTTAACCATTTGTGTTGTGTGCGCTAGGTTATTTTAGGTGTACTTAGTTGAGAGGATAATATACTTGTTAAATGTGTAGTCTAGAAGTAGGCTACTTGCCCTTTGTGGGATTGTACCCTTTGTGGGTTGTGGTCTTCGACTAGAATCTGGGATTCTAGTAGGCGTAGCTTGTTAGGAAGAGGTTTGTAAAGCGAAGCTTGTAATTCGAACTGACCTAACGAAGTTCCTCCTTGTAAAGGAGTGGAGTGGACATAGAAGGCTTATACCACCTTCGAACCACTATAAACCTTTGTGTGTTTATTGCTTTGATTTACTTACTGCATTGCTCTTATCTTGTTATACCTATCTTACTGCACATCATAGGCATCCTGCATAAAATGTTTTGAAAAGAGCATACTTGCAAAGAGAACTGGTTTTCCAAAAAGAAACTCTATCGTTGTTTATTCCGCTGCATACTGAGAAAGCTGGATCAGAAACCTGAATTAGCATTCTGCCAGGTTTCTGACCAAGTCAGGTTGCTGTTTCCATAAGAACCAGGAACCTGTATCTCTGATAGTTTTTAAAAAGATCGAAAATCGATAAAGGTTCATTCACCCCCTCTGAAACTCTGACCACTTGGGACCAACATATATCTTAAATTATATTGAAATGCAAGTAATAATTAATTGAAAAGCATATCAAATCTCAATAATTCATCATAATTTTGACATGATTCAAGTGTAGCAACAATTACTTAAAAGTGACAGGTTAAAACTTATAAAATCTCATTAACTTTTATGGCATGACTCAATTGTAACTACAATGACAAATAAAGTTGATGAACATGTATGTTATAAAAGGTTTTACTTAGATTTTGGCATCACTCAATTGTAACTGCAATGACAAATAAAGTTGATGAACATGTATGTTATAGAAGGTTTTTTATCTAGTGAAAATGTATATTACCTTAAATCTTAAATATGTGATTTTAAAACATAAATAATAAGGTTTATAAATATCTCTTAATATAAGTTTGAGATTGTATTATAAATTTATATTAGATTTCAAAATATAAATAGTAACATTAATTTATTTATATCTTTGAGTATGCATGTCTTACGTGAAATAATCTTATGTGAAATCTCATGTACAACTGAGTTTATATGGATTAATAAAAATGGGTCAATCCATTCAGCATGGTCAATATCGGTCTTACATAAGATTGTATAAAGTTTCGTCTCACGTAAAGTCTTATGTGAGATGGTCTCATATAAGTTTTTGAGTAAATCCCTAATTGTATTTGGTATTTGAAAATATTTGTTTACATACATACAAAGATATTTAGTAAAGTTTCATTCATATATTAACAATTTTTAAATTTTTGCACGATGTTTTTTTTGAAAATATTGTGGTTATTAAAAATCATGATTCTGATTATTAAAAATATATTCTTTCAATATGATATATTTCTAACAAAGAAAAAAGCTCACATGTATAATGATAGGTTATCACATTTAAAAAAATTGGTTCATTTAACACACATAATATATTTATATTGCAAAATTAATTTATATATTTAAATTTGTATACATAGTATATTTATATAGTAAAAAATAATTCATAATCTATTACATGTTATATCATAGATGTAATATATTATCATGTAAAAAAAATTGGTTCATTTAACACACAAAAATTATTGGTTCATTTGACAATCATAAAAATTTTATACTCTAGAAAATGTTTTATGGTTTACATTTTGTTCATATTATATCACAGATGTAATACAAAATCATGTTTAAAAAATTGGTTTATTTAACATACAAAAAATATTTTATGGTTTGTATTGGAAAAATTATCAATTGTCTCTTTCAATATTTTAAACTTTTACTTATCTATATAGTAACATCTATATTTATAAGATAATTTAAATAAAAAAGAAAGGTAAAAAATATTCAATAAGAGAATTTAATGAACAAGCATTGCATGAATGACATGTGACATTTTTTATCTTACTTTTATATATATAAAAAATTTGCTCGTTAAGGAGAGGTAAACCATAAAATTTAATGCTTACTTCAGTTGTACGTGGTCCATTTAATGATTCCTGGATTATTAGTGTTAGAAAATTTATGTTTAGATTTTGATGAGACAAAATAATATTGTAATAGGAAATTAGAGTACCTCGTTTTTTCATATTATTTTAAGTGGAAACTTAGATTAGTTTTCGAGTCTTAAAGTCAAAGCTGAAGAATGCAGGAACTCGAAAATCAGTAAGGCTAACTTCATTCACAACCCTTGGCCGTGGTCGTGGGAAGAAGACAAAATGAGAGAAAAAAAAATAAAGAAAAAAACATATAAAAGACACAACCCTTAATTTAAGGGTTGTGCCTACCAACCTAAATCACAACCAAATTATTCAATCCCCTTATGCCAAATGTCAACACATTATTGGTTAAATTAAATATTTATGGATATAATTTAGATTTTTGATAAATGATATAATTTGTATTTAATTTTTTTCAAAAAATATATCAAAATTCCTTCTTTTTTTTTTTCTATAAGTAGAGTCTATTGTCATATTTTGAATTATAAATTTGAAGTTTCCTATTTTCTCTCAATCTCAAATTTTATCCTTTTTTACATTTTGATATTTTTTTTCTCGCATAATTTCTATCATTTCTTAAAAATATTTTTCTTATTATAAAAAAATTATATCAAAAATGATTTTAATCTATGCAATTATTATATTTTTAAATATAATAAAAAAATTCCAAAATAATATATTTTTAAATATTTTTGGTTTTTCAATTATTTAATCTATGAGAAAAAAATCATTTTAGGTTGTGTTTGTAGATGAAAGAGAAATAATATTTTATTAAAAAGTTTGGTTGTGTTAGGTTGTTGATAAAGTTGCAAAATTTTGGAATTAGGTTGGGTTGTAGGTTGTATATGTGGTTGAGAGAGAAATTAATATTTTAGTGTGAGTTTGGGTTGTGAGAGGTTGTTGATGAAGATAGTCTAAGAAGATGGTCTCTGGTAGCAATCGGACACAACAGAAAAATCATACCAGATACTGTATACAGTAAGCAGTTGATACAACATGCAGCAAGCAAGAATACAATAAGGTGAACAGAAAGTCTCACTGCAGTTTCAGGTTGCAGTAAACTGGCACATCATTCCAGAATTGAAAGAAGACTTAAAATAGGAAGAAACGGTCACGCACAATAATGTTGTACGAGGAAGATCACTACTATCCGAGAATATATCTTGTCAAATATAGCAGTAGAGACAAGTGATCGAATATTACTAAGAACCAGTGTTCTGCTGACACGTGAACCGACATACTGCAACAACCTTGAAGCACAGTACAATCGTATTAAATAAGCTGCAGAATAAGACGAGGAATTCATTCCCAGAATTTCAGAGACATTGATTGCAAGATCAAAGACGATCAAGGGAATTCAATTTCAAATGAAGTGTGTCTCTCTTCAACGGGCACATCTCTTACAACTATAAATAGAGGAAGAGTCAATTGAAGAGAACTGAAAAACTGATATTCAAAATTCACTCTCACAGGAACAAGTACTTAAGCTTTCTACTCTTTAAGTTTTCAGTCACTCAACCTCATAGTGAAGTAGTCAAGCTTTCGAGTCATCAAGCTCCAGAGTCATTAAGGCTGCTTCAAGCACCAGTTGAAGAAAATCTATATACTTTTAACCTTTGTGATGTGTGCTTACGTTGTTTTAGTGGTGTCCTCAGTTGATAGGATTTAGATCCTTGCTGAGTGTTTGTCTTAAACTGTTAAGGTAATAACTCTGTGTGAGTTAGTAGGATCCCGTGTAGGTCAGCCTGTGGATTGGAGCAACCTGTGTGGAAGATAAATTCTAGTAGGTGAAAAACTTGTTAGGTTGATAGATTGTAAGATCGAATCCTGTAATTCAATCTTGCTTAATGAAGTTCCTCCTCGAAGTAGGAGTAGAGTGGACGTAGAAGGATTACACCACCTTCGAACCACTATAAGCCTTGTGTGGTTATTTTATGTTCTTAATATTTCTATACTACATTCTATATCTATCATTCTGCCTTAAAAGTTTAGCAAAAGCATATTTGAGAAAACCTTTTCAAAAGAAACTCTGTAAGTATTTGTTTCCGCTGCATTAAGAATTCCGATACAGTAAACTGAGCAGCATTCTTGCCCAACTCACTGTACTGCATTCAGTGTTGTATTCTACGATAGAATACAACGTCGAAAGTTTGAACAAGTTTTTGAAATTTTGACAGAAGTTCATTCACCCCCCTCTGAACCTCTGAACCACTTGGGACCAACAATTAGTGACTCTGTTGTGGGGACTATTTTGCTTTACCATAGGAGTTGCAAGTTTCTATAGGTCGGTTGTCTAGCTATCACTTCTCTATTGACTTGGTGCTCTGTCCTGCAACTTTGTCTATATTGACTATATTTCAAGTTAGGGAGATGATGAACATTTTCCCTAATTGATGTTTGTCTTCCTCAACCGCCCAAAACTCATCAAAAATTGCTAATTTCAGATAATAAAAAAAATACAATTGAACAAATTTTGCAATTATAGTACTAAGATTGAATATTTTGAAATAAATAGAACCAAAATCAGTGACAAGTTGTAGGACATGAAAAAAATTAATATTTTTTCCTTAATAATTACATAAGGAATTTCATTATTCAATAAAATTTGAAATCCTACTGTCATTATTTGATAAACTCGCATCTAGATAGACTTTGACGGGGGGAAATGAAACCTGTGATTTAGAAATTATAAAATAACTCAATCTGATTTTATTCTTAGTTTTATGAGTGTCAAGAGAAAGACATTAAGTTTTTCTTACCCATTATGTGAGTTCAATTTCTAAAACTATCATAGATAATTATTCATGATATAATTTAAGTTTGTGTTTGTGAAAACTGACATGTTTCCGACAGTAGAGGCGGTAGTGAGACGACAATTATGATGGATCATACTCAAAACTTAATCAAAATATATATTATTTACGCCAAAGCACTCACCTCCTCAAGACATAGTATAGCCCTAATTCAGTTTTGCAAATTTGAGATCGATTCAAACTTAATTTAAGCGATAAATGAAAATTTTGTTTCTTCATGACTCGATTGTGCATTGGTTGAAATATTTTCATCCCTAGAATACCGACAATATTTCCATACAGTTCCATTTCATCAACATCATCACTCATCATCAAAATCCCCCATAATCATCCTATGTGATCTTAAAACCCTAGAAAAAACGTCAAATCAATTTATCAAATTCAATATGATTCAAGTTCAATGTGAGTAAGAATCAAATCAAATTTTTGAAAAACCCGAATTTGAAGAGGCACATGCACTGTACACGTGTTTTAGGCCCGCATTTTAGGAATTTCGGACTAATTGTCCTAAAATTACCCAAATTAAAAAGATAATATCCTAATATTTGGGCTCGAAAAAATAGAGTTCTTAATTGATGAATGACCAAAATATAGTATTCTATATATTTACAATTTCCCTTATATTTTGTTTATTTATTGTTGCGTTTATTTCTTCATTCATATAAATAACAAAGCTTAAGAAAGTTTCTTAATGTGATTAGAGTTTTAATCAATCGGTTAACCTACAAGCACTACAAGAAAAATGTTAAACAACAACCCATCAAAGATAACCTTTTTTTATGAATTTGTGTTGTCTTTCTGAAATTAACAATCCTTTTTCCGAAAAGTGTTGTCCTTATACAATGGGTTGTGCTAAAAGACAACGCAAATAATGAGAAAGATTTACATAGGGTTGTCTTTCAGTGCATTTTTTTCGTGAAAGACAACCCTTTTGTGCAACGCTTTTTTCAAGGGGTTGTTCTCAGCGGATTTTTTTTAATAAAAGACAATCCTTTTATGCAACGCTCTTTATGCATTATCTTTTAGTGTACCTTTTCGCTAATAGACAACTTATTGTGCAATGCTTTTTTAATGTGTTGTGTTAATTGTGAATCTTTTCATAATAATAATAATAATTGTTTTAATTGATCTTAAAACCCTAGAAAAAACGTCAAATCAATTATCAAATTCAATATGATTCAAATATATTAAAAATACAAATAATATTGTGATTCTTCAATAATATTTTAGATATTGAATCATGTATGTGTGTATATATATATATATATAAGATAAAAAAGAGCTAAATAAATGTAATTAAATCTACATACGTACATACATATCATAATAAAATGTACGTAGTGAAAAAATTGAACCTTTTAAAATATATTAAAAATACAAAAAATATTGTAATTCTTCAATATTGTAGGTATTGAAACATAAATATTATATAAGATAAAAAAACATAAATATATATATATATATATATATATATATATATATATAAGAATTTTATAAATGTTGTAAAGAATTTTATATAATAGTCTTATAATGAAATTAAATTAATTAAATATTAATGAATATGTACTATTAGTAATCTCCCTGTTATTAGTATTTCAAACTTTTTACCGACTCATTATTGAAAAGTTAGTATTTTGAATCTCCTCGTTATTAATATTATTGAGATATATTAAAAATATAAAAATTAATGACCTATATTAATAAGTAATGGTACTTTATAAAAATTAACAAAAATATGTGATAATAGAAAATTGAAAAATATTAAAAATTAAAATAAAACAAATGCATGCAGAATATTATTACATGAAGCACCAGTGGTCTAGTGGTAGAGTACCACCTTGCCACGGTACAGACCCGGGTTCGATTCTCTGTTGGTGCACAAGATTGGCTATGATGACGTCAACATCTGTAATAGACGTCATCCTATGTAATAGTTGGGTCTATTGCTTAGACGTCATCCTATATAATAGTTGGGTCTATTGCTCGATTCTCTGCTGGTGCAGTTGGGTCTGTTGCTTAATGACGTGTTGACGTCAGCATCCTATGTAATAGTTGGGTCTGTTGCTTTCTACTGAGTCTGTTGGTGCACAAGATTGGCTATGATGACGTCAACATCTGTAATAGACGTCATCCTATGTAATAGTTGGGTCTATTGCTTAGACGTCATCCTATATAATAGTTGGGTCTATTGCTCGATTCTCTGCTGGTGCAGTTGGGTCTGTTGCTTAATGACGTGTTGACGTCAGCATCCTATGTAACGTGTCAGATGAATTGGTTCTTCTGAGCTTCCAATCGAATCTAGTTTTTTTAATTAAAAAAAAGACAACCCTTTTGTGCAACGGTTTTTATGCGTTGTCGTATCTGAAAAAGACAACCCTTTTTAGTGTGTTGTCTATTAGCGCATATCTTTAACAACCCTAGATACAACAGTGTCAAATGAATTGGCTCTTCTGAGCAATTGGCTCTTCTGAGCTTCCAATCGAATCTACGTTTTTTTAATTAAAAAAAAGACAACCCTTTTGTGCAACGATTTTTATGCATTGTCGTATTTGTAAAAGACAACCCTTTTTAGTGCGTTGTCTATCAATGCATATCTTTAACAACCTTAGATACAACAACCCTCTTTTTTTCTGGAAAAGACAACGGATAAAGTCTTTCTGCGTTTTTCTTGTGGTGAGTCTCATTAACCACTAAATTTTGTAACGTGAGTTGGAAAATCTCAACGTGACCCACCCCATCAGTTTGCTTCAACTAGGTGGACCAAACAACCAAAATTCTTTATATTTTAGTTTTCTACTTTTATTTTAATCAGGAAAAGTAATATATTAAAATAATTCTATGCATTCAATTTCATGTAATCTAGAAGAAGATTAAATTAAAAGTGGCATTTTTTCTTTTCAAAATTGGTCGTACAAGTGAATGATAGATACCTTAATATTTCAAACAAAATCATTAATAATATGTGGCCTCAAACGAACGTGAAAACTGTAAAGAGCCCTAGTCTTGAAACAAACCCAAGCGAAACTTGTGGCTCTTATGTGGCCTTTGCCCCAGATGTTGACAGTTGTCCACTAGAAAAAAACTCAACATATTGTACACTATTTTCCATAATACTACTAAATCTCATAAGAAATGCATGAACCCACCAAATATATATGGCTTCGGACTCATCCCACGGCGGAGATGGCGGCGAGTCCCGGCTAAGTGCGGCGACGACGGTGGAATACAATGTGGTGGCCAATGAGGTGAGTTCGAGAATTCCGGCGCTTCACGGTGGCTGTTTGTTATTCCGGCACGGCTTTGATCGATGTCGCCGCCGCCGTTCTTTGAGAGGAGTATGAGTTGAGTGACGTGGAAAGTGATGCTGAGGTGGAGCTCTTGGAAATATAGGATTTGATAGCCAGTGGCCCATTGCATTATACATACTAATACTATGGTCCCATTTCAAAAGGTAAATTAAAATAATTGTATATATACACCTGAGCAATTTATTAATTTTGTAATACTAACATGTATTGGCGGCGGATTTTTTGTAGCTACAAAATTTATTATTCGTTTCAACATTTAAGTGTGCAAAACCATAAAAAAAAGGAAATAAATATTTGAATTTATTATTTTGGTCAGGTGTAGTATTTTAAAGAACTATGTATAATTTGATAAGTGGGAGTTGGTGAATCGTAAAATCGTGCTTTCTTAAACGCGTTGGTCTTAAATTTAACATTTTACTTTCCTTTTTTTTTTTGAAAATACAAGTTAAATATACATGTATAATACATATATGTCCCTCCGAGTTTGATGAGTGGGAATACTAGTTTTCACTATATATTACTCCATCCGTTTCAAAATAAATGTTGTACTAAAGTCTAAATTTCGTTTCATATTAAATATCGTTTTAGTCTTTTACACAATTTTATTCCCAAATTAACTCTATTAATATTCTTTATCAAAAATTTAGGGATTTTATATAATATATACTTTTTATGAAATTAATTTAATTCTCTTTCCAATCATAAATCATAAATTTCTTAATTAGTTAAGGGTATATTTATCTAATTTTTATATTCCTTAATCTATGATAAAAACTCCAGAACAACGGTCATTATGAAATGGAAGAAGTATCATTTTAGTTTTACATTTTATCCTTTTTTTTTTTTCAAGGTGATATGTGATTTTCTACTTAATCATACTTATTTCATAACTAAGTGCAAGCATGAAAAATAGCAAGTCTTATCCATGTTAATTCTGAGGTGTTTAAAATAAAGTGATAGGACTGAGATTCGAAATAATTTAGTACATGGTACTAGAAGAGAAGATATTTAAGGAAATAGAGAAGAAAGAGGCGAGGCAAGACAAAAGGCTTCCATAGGCAAGAAGATATTTAATGATGGTGACGTGCTTTCATTATAGTCCTTGTAGCTACGGAGAGATTCTGCACCATATATATATAGTTCTCTATAGCAAACATATTTAATTATAAGCACTCTCATTATTAATTATTTTACACACAAAGACATTCTTGGCTATATAATATGATTGTCCAGATTCAATTTCATGGTAACAGATCAATCTCTGATTTCTCAATTATTCATTTCATTAGATCTGTTATAGGTCACAAGAATTATATATAATACTTATTTTATCTACACTTTTGTGATAGTTGATGGTTTTTTTTTTTTTTTTTTTTTTTCTTTTCTTTCTTTTTTACTTTTTTTTTTTTTTTTGGAGATCATAATATATATTGTCGTGGAGGTTTAGTCAATCATTATAAAAATAGGACCAAAATCATAATTGACAAGTCGAAAATTTCTCTCCACAAAAAATGAAAAAAGAACAAAGAAAAGACAGAGACAAAGGAAGACAAAAGATGCCAAAAGGTTTGGGAAAGGAAAGAGGGGTTGCCGGTTTTGTAAGGGGATTAGGGGACTGCTTTGGGTGGGTGTGTGGATTGGGGGTGGAATTAATATTTGTACTTTTAATATTTTAAACTATAATAAGTATTTTATTTTAATTGTGTTTTAACATTATATATATATATATATATATATATATATATATATATATCCCTCTCCCTCTCTCCCTCTCTCCCCCTCTCTAAGACATTATCAGAAGGATTAGGAACTTCAGAATTTTTCTGCGAAAATAAATTTAAAAAAGTAGAAATTACAAAAAACAAAAAACAAAAGCAAGAATGAAAATAAATTGAGAGTAAACGCAGGAACCATTGGCGGGGGGGGGGGGAAGGGGGTTTGGGTCAGGGATGTAAATGAACAGGACGTTCAATAAACTACTCGTGATCGAGTTCGATACGTGTTCGTTTATGATTGTTTATAAGTGTTAACGAACATAAATGAACAAGAAAATTTATTTGTTTATGTTCATAAAAATGTTCACAAACATGTTCATTTAGTGTTTGTTTAATATTAATTTATTATTTTTCATTATTTATTGATTAAATATTTATCTACTTATTATTTAATACCCATTGATATATGTTTATTTTGATTTAAATGTATGTATTCTATATAACTCATTTGCATTTCAATTTCTCATATTATTCATTTATTTTCGATTATGTGTTCATGAACATGTATTTTTAGTATTTATATGAACATTTTCATTTTTCTCTTTATGAAAAAATTAATAAACATGTTCGTGAACCATTTGTTAATGTTCGTGAATATGTTCGATTATTAAATAAACGAACACAAACACTCTCATAAGATAAACAAACGAACATGAACAACCATCATTCATTCACTCGGCTTGTTTACACCCCTAGTTGGGATTGTGAGGGTGGGGTGATTAATATATTCTACAAAAACTTTAATTAATTATATGTAATAACTATTTCATTTTAATATGTAATATATAAAAGAGTTAATTTCAATTGCTACCTGAACTATTTGACTTTTTTTTCAGTGGGTGCCTAAACTCAAATTTTTTTTCAGATCGCTACCCATTCTCTTCAAAATTTTCCAGTTACTACCCCAAACTCAATTTTTGAAATATTTTTCGGTCAAAACTCGCCGGAGAACTTGAAAATGCAATTTACTTCCAAATATCAGTCAAAATACATGATTCATATGCCAAAATGACCATTATTCGAAGTTCAATTATTACCCCAAATTGATATCATGAATGTCATTCGAATCGATCACGAATCGAATAAAAAATATTCCAGGGTTTTGAACAAATTTTTGTTCGATTCAAGTTTAAATCAAACAAGAATCGTTAAATCTAATTAATCGAATTGACAAATTTATTACTAAGGCATGATAAATCTAATTAATTAATTTTTATAAATTTTAATTTGTTATTGACATTGTATATAAAAGAACTTATAAATCTAAAATGTTTAAATTTTGATGCATTAGAGTTTTTTTTTTAATTGATTTGTAGTAGTTTCGATTGTAGTAGCTAAAATAAGGGACTTAAAAAAATTATGTGCTCTAAGTAAAAACTAAACTTAAGAAAATTATAACAGAAATAAATATGATAATAAATATATTTTAGATAATTAATAAATTTTACTAATGAGAATTTTAGATTATTTTAGAAAAAATTACAAACAAATTTTTGGTACAAAGGTTTGGTCTATTTATCTTTGCTCATGTAGATTGAATATTGAGTTAATTAGTCCAATTTTTTTAAACAAAATTATGATAGTAAATTTTTTTTGGGGTAACTTGTATTTGGAATAATTGAGTAACTTGCGTTGGTCTCACATTTGTAAGTCAAACCTTAACTTGTTTTAATACACATGAAAATTTTACTTAAATCAACATTAGTAGTTTTTAAAAGGTATCAAGTATTATCAATTTCATATATATTAACATATATTAAAACATATGCAATTAGGGAGGAGTCCGTACGGCTACCCATCCGCTCCGTTGTCTGTTGGACCTGATAACATTTAAAAAAAAATTAGTACCATAAAATGTTTTAGAAACTTATAAATGAAAATTTAATAATAATTAAAGAAATAGGGTTTCAGAATTTTTCAAAAGTTTCAATTTTACTTTTAGATGATTAATGAAATCTGAGCTTGAGGAGTAATAGGAATTGTGTTATTACTAGGAAAATTTTAGGTAAATTACTAAATTTATGTTGGAGAAAATTGGTCTTGAGCCAATTATAAGTGTGGGTCAATCGTTGACTTTTATAGGAAGTCTTGATCACACGTTTTGATCGTTATTTTGAGGAGTCAAAGTTGGGTAAATGTGAAAGTAAAGAGCCAAAGGTGGTTCTACGTCTTGAGTAGATGATCGAAGTGCATTTCCGCTCTCAAAACTGGTTTTTGGTGTGTGGAAATTAATGCACGAAGTTTGTGGCTGAAACCTATCTTGTGGCCAGATATTGCGTCCGATGTTGGACAACATTACGGGTAACATTGCTCGTCTGCGAAGTCCAAAACATAAAAGTCAATTGGGTAGCTCATTTGGGGAGGTCCATTTCGTAGCCCTTGTGGCTAATGGTCTTTCAATCCTCAGTAACTGATGGTGTAAGGTAGTGGAGAACTTCACTTACTTAGTGGGCATAAATATCTTAAATGCTCATTAATGTGATGAGTCTCTTCATTATGTGGGTGTGCCTATAAATAGGACATGTTTTTCATAGTTTTGTATATGATCGGAAGCACGAAATTATCTTTGCAAATACATAAATCTCATTGTTGGTCCCAAACGTCCCAAGTGGTCAGAGGTTCAGAGGGGGATGACTGAACCTCTATCGATTTTTCGCTTTTAAAACAATCAAAGATGCAGGTTCCTGATTTTTAAGAGAAGCAATAACCTGACTTGATCAGAAACCTGGCAGTATGCTGATTCAGGTTTCTGATCAGCTTTCTTAGTACGCAGCGGATAAAACACGATAGAGTTTCTCTTTGGAAAAACAGTTTTCTTTTATAAGTATGTTTCTTTTACAAACTTCTTTTATGCAGGATGCTTATGATATGCAGTCAGTAAGATATAACAAGATAAACACAATGCAGTAAGTAAATGAAAGTAATAAACACTTATGGTTTATAGTGGTTCGAAGGTGGTATAAGTCTTATACGTCCACTCTACTCCTTCACAAGGAGGAACTTCGTTAGGTCAGTTCAAATTACAAGTCTCGCTTTACAAACCTCTTCCTAACAAGCTACGTCTACTAGAATCCCAAACTCTAGTCAAAAGCCACAACCCACAAAGGGCACACTCCCACAAAGGGCTAGTAGCCTATTTCTAGACTATGAAACTTAGCAAGAATACTATCCTCTCAACTAAGTACACCTAAAACAACCTAGCACACACAACATAAATGGTTAAAACATAAAAAGGTTTTCTTCAACTCTTGCGAACATGGATCAGTCTTGAACATGAAAGCTCCATTGCTGAGGTAGACTGATCCTAGAAGGTTGAGTGGCTGAACATAGTTTTTCTGAATATTCTCTTGACTCTGTGTAGCATGTCCAACATCTTCTTCAGTTAGCCACACCTTCTATTTATAGATCTTTAGAAAGTATCCGTTGAATGAAGTATCCGTTGAAGGTAGATGCTTCACCATTTTGAATGCAAGTAAAAATCTCAAGATTTTTCTCTGTGGCCGCATTAAATGCTTCTGAGTTGACCCTGACATATACATTTAATGCGCCCAACATTTGCTTCTGAACCTTTTTGACATTCCTGCTGAGTTGTCAAATCGGTATGGATTCAGAGCTGAAGTCCATGCAACGGTTACTCGTCAGTTGGTTTTGCTGCTTCATGGTCTTCACAATACTGCTTCCAGCTTGCTGCTATTCATAGCTTGCTACATCTTTCTTGATGTTCACTGCTGGCAACTTCCTACTTCCAGCTTCCTTCTGTGCAGATTCCTACTTCCAGCTTCCTTCTTTCTTCTATGCAGCTTCCTTCTTCCTTCTGTGCAGCTTCCTTCTTTTCTTAATGCAATCTTCTGCCTTTAGCTTCCTGTCTGCTCTTTTGCAGATCCTTCTTTTAACATGTTGTTTGCTACAGCTTGCTGACTCTTAGAAGATGTCATTTGTCTTCTAAGGTTAAGTTTTCCTTACTACTTGGAAAACTTCTAACATAATCTTTTATCTTAAGATTATATTAGTTAGTATGGAAACTTAGTTGCTGACAACTTAAGCAACCTATTTTGTTTTAAGCAAACTGTTTTTGTCTCATCGATATAACTACTGAAATATCCCAACACTCATAGCATCTTTGGAAAATCAAACTTGCATCTTTGAGCATATAGAGTGCGATTTAGTCCTTCCACAATTTTAGTTCGTTGGTGCTTCTAATTTTGTGGTGCTACTAACTAGAAGACGTATGTCGTTTTACCATTGAGAACGTCACGTCGTACCATGAGCACTAGTTGGGACGTATTTGTTTTTTAGGGGAAATGTCTTCTCGACTCGACTTTCCAATTTGCATTCATGGTGCATTCCAAAGCTCTTCTTTGTTGTAGAGAAGTTGTTATTGCTGTTATCTGGATATTATACGTAGTCAAAGCTCGAAGGTTCTACTGGAATTTGAAGATTCGAAGGCATTCAAAGTATTTGCAAGAATCTGTTGTCACTGTGTTGTTTGCAGTGTTGCCAACTCTAACAATAACATTAGTATTCTGTAATAGTTTCATTTTTTATTTTCCCATTGTAATTAACATTGTTTGGTACACTATAAACCAACAATTTATTAATCAGTTATATATATATATATATTAATATACAATATTTGAAAAAAGAGACATGTAAATTCCTCGTTTCATATAAACAGGGTTGGTTTCGTGGTCGGGTATTGGGTGGGGAGCATAAATATCATCCCCACCTCATTCCTCAGTTTAATTGGAGAATCCTTATCATGTTAACATCGATATTCAATAGGGATGGTTTTCTACAGGAAAATTGTCATCCCTAGATTTAAATTATAGAATTTGGAGTGGATTCAAAATATTCATATTGTTAAAAAAAAATTCAAAATGAAAGTGATGAATTTTGTCCAAAACACCACCAACAGATTTACTAGTAGGAATTTCAATTAATTCTTACTCAAATCCCTCCATCTGAATAGAGCCTTAGTGTTTATGAAAAAAATTATTAATGATGTGTACCAAATGATATGATGTGTAATTTATGGTTTTAATTTTTTTAAAGATAAAATGACATGGTAATGATATGTCATTTATGATAGTTGAAAAGTTCCAAATTTCACGTGACATTTTTCCAGCAGATTTTAAATTTTACGAAAAATATTGAACCAAAATTGAGCAATATTTCGAGTTATGAAACTAAATTGAAAATGATGGATTATAATGAAACCATTTGTGTAGCTGATCAAATTTATGAGATGATAAATGATTTTAGCCATGCAATCTATTAAAGGTTAATTGTCGAAAAAATTACAACTTTTACTTAGATTGTCATTTTAACCAAACTTTTCACTATTGGTCAAACTAACATAACCCTATATATTTAGTATGTTTTTCGACTAAAATCAATTTTTGCAAAGTTGTATTTTTTTTAATATGTTTTGGGGAGTGGGGGGAGGCGAGAGACAAAAAGACTAAAAAACTTGAATGAAAAGTTGTATATCGATAAATAATGAATTTTTTTTTTTTTGCATTATCTTATTTAAAAACATACTACATATATAAAATTATACTCCCTCCAATCCCTTTTAAGTGATGTTTTGTAACTTTTAAGTTTTTACTTTTTAGTTGACGTTTTGTGCACTATTTTCATAATATACCCCTATGCTTAATAATTCTTAAAATAATTGATGTGTATATTACCCATGTTCTCAAGTATATGCTTAGTTAATGAAGGACATATTAGGAAAATAAAATAATCCTTAATTGTGTGTCCAACTTTAGGATGTCAATTAAAAATGATAGAAGGAAGTATTAATTTGACCAATAGTGAAAATTTTGGTTAAATGAGAATTCGAACAAAAATTGTGATTTTTCTGACAATTAACTCATCTATTAAAGATGGCACCATGACTGGTAGGACAAAACCCACAATTTGACAAAGTGAGACCTGATGAGCTAGAAAAATCCAGACTAGAACCACCAAAATTTTCTATATATTTTTTTAATATTTATTTTCTTATATAACTTAGAAAAAAAATTAAACATGCCATTTTACAAAAATTGCCTTCGTCTGTATAAATAAATGACAAATACCATGATATTTAAAGTTTTCACACCATGCATGTTCAAATACAACTTAGTCACATTTTCCAAATAGGTTCAAATAATTTGTGATCAATAATAATATATGTGGGCTCGAAGTGAGGTGTAAAGAGACTTGGTCTAAAAAAATCCTTAGTGAATCTTTTCCCTTTTTTGGCAAGGTAGGCCATGAACTTGAATGATCACATGATGGCTCATGATGTGGCTTTCTGGCTCACACAGTCCTGCCACTGATGTCCTTATAAGGTTCAGATAAGTGTTCCCTCAGGTGCAACTACACTGGATTCATCCACTTTTCAATAAGATATTTTTTGAACCACTTGAAATTGGACCAGAAGAGAACCTTTCACCCTATCTAGAAGTTGAAACATCCGAATCTGATTGTGATTTCTAATAATGTGTTGTTAGGTGGCCTTACATCATCGCTTACATTATTATGTATGTTTTTTTATTTATTATTATTATTCTTAATAATGTACGGGGTAAAAAGGGACGGATCAGCCCACCTCATTAATTGCAAGATGACCCACCAAAATCCATGGTCCATGCAGGTCTACACCCACGACAAGATGAGCTTTTCAATGCTTATCCTCTACCAACAGTTTCGGAGAGGTGGGGTGTGCCTAATTCGTTGTCACAACTCTTTACATCGTGTATGATAGGAATTGAAATTAATTTTTATTGGAAAAATAATTATATGTGTTAGTTCTTATAATTTAAGCATAGATGGTAATAACAAACTTGTAGTTCTTCGAAATATGCTATATATATATATATATATCATTTTATCATTTTCAATATATATATTATATTTATAAGATCGTGATAAAATGTCCACCGCGGATAACTCTTAATATGTCCACCAATGACATGTAATGATCTCATTCCTTGATTATATAAAAAATAAAATTATATTGAATATCTAACACATTAGTGGTGGGCACATGTTAATGTGTTCATAATGGATAGGGTAATATGATGGATAGAGTAACAAGATTGTATTAAAAAAATGACAAAAATAAAAATGTACGATTTTACCGTCCAAACCACCTTTTCTATTTTTGGAAAAAAGAAGTCTTAATTTTTTATGCATTTATTTAGTTGTGATTTTGTTTCTTTTAAAACAATAAAACCTGATCAAAGTCAACTTTCCTTTCATATATGAATTGACTGTTTAGAGGAATATCTTATTCTTTATAACTTTGTGATTATCTGAATTGTATTATATATATAATATCCGGAAAGAAAAGATATATTCATTCAAAATAAAGTTTACAATAGTGATTGCAAAAATAATTATTAAAATCAATACATAATTTTATAGATCTATATATATATATATATATATATATATATGAAGAAATATATATAATATCATTTCTTCAAAATTGATGTAATATCCAAATTCTCATTGTGATAATAACTACGCGAAAAAAAAAAATTACGACAACATTTTGTTGTCACTCATAAGTTTTTTGTTGTAGTGAATTATGTAATATCTAATATTTTTTTTTTTTAATAATTTTTCAATCATAGATTGTTTCTTTATATGTTTGGAGTAATCAATATGTGAATTATAATTAAGGATATTTTGCTATACGTTCAAATTCCTATCAATATATATTTCGGATTGCATAACAACTCTTGTTACACCCTTTGGATTGATGACACATAGAATAGAGAAAATGTAAGGATACCATGAAAGGGAACAGTAAGACAACAGTGATAAAATGTTTAGTACAAAAAATAATGCTTGCTTTGAATAAAATTCGGAATGATATCAAATCTTTTGATGGAGTTCTGATAAACAAATTAATTTATTTTTGGCTATAAATTTTTTTCGTTTTAAATGTGAACTCTGATTCCCAAATTTTCGAAATTATTTTGGAAATGGTGATTTTAATTAGGATGATATTTGAGATAGTATCTCGTATGGAATGGTAATATTCCCAATGTACAATCCACGAATCCGACCATTTTCATCTCATAGTTATCATGAATTGTTACTAGTGAGCCTTATATTTATTCTAACTAAAATTGGGCTTGGCTAGAACCCTATATTATTTCTCTGTTTTATGATCATGTGATTCTTCTATTTGTTTTTACTAAAAGTGGGCCCAAATTTAATTTAGATTGAATGGGCCTATTCTATTTTTTTTTAATGCAGTTGGGCTTGCTTTGTAATTAATTTCAACGTACTTGGCTCAAATGTATTTTCATGTTGATGGAAATGTCATTTAATTTATATTGAATAGACCTGTAATATTTATTTTACTGAAATGGGCTTGCACTTGGTAATTGAATTTAATATACTGGCTTCAAATATATTTTTATGTCGATGGAAAATGTCATTTAATTTTTATTGGATGTGCTTATTCTGTTTATTTTTATGTCGATGGAAAATGTCATTTAATTTATATTGGATGCGCTTATTCTGTTTATTTTACTGCAATTGGGCTTGATTGGTGATCTATTTTAATGTACTTTAGTAAATTTATTTCAAACATCATTTTTAATTTGATCGAAATGCCAACTGTCATATATTGAATGGACTTATTCTAATTACTAGTGGAATAAATTAAATGGTTAATAATATTTTTCAATCCGTATTATAGTCGTTTCTTTTTTTTGAACTTAATTTTTTTTTTTTTTCCGATCACAACCTGTGATAAAGTTTTATTTTCAATTTTACAACCTTGGCAACAAATTTCGGACAAAAATGCACACGTGATTTGTACATCCGCAATAAGATATTTTTGTCATTTTTTCTTTGATTAATTGATTCAATCTCAAAATCGACGTAAACCCTAATTTGTTCTCTATTCCTAAAATCAAGTCACAAATCTAAAATATTTATGTATTTTTTTACCATTGAAAACTAACTACAACACTAAATTTTTCCTCGTCTTAAGAGAACATGCTAAAAAATACCCTACATCCGCTCAAGTGCAAATCATGTGTACATTTTTTAGCCGGAATTTGTTGTTAATGGTTGCAATATTGAAAAAGAGAGTATGATAGACCTTGTGATCGTAAAAAAAAGTTTTGATTATAAAATGAAATAAAACGTATAGTAAAGGTATTGACCTAAATTAAACATGATGCCATATGATTATCAGTGGATTACCAATCCTCGATGCCATACATTTTAATCATGCACCTTAAGTCAATCAAAAGTGGGCAAAGAGACTGACTATAGAAATAAATTCCTAGACTCCATAATTGACCAACAAACTAATAAATATAAATATTAATTATCGCATAATAAAGAATACAAATACTCTATTGCATGAGGACAAGAAATCTATATATAAATTAATATAAATATTAATTATTCTATATATATATAAATATCTATATATATAGATCTATTGCATAATTTTTTTTTTTTTTTGGATAATGACATTTGCACTTATCTCTCAACATATATGAATTTTTTCAAATTTTTTTTCACCACGGTCCATATAACATGTGTATATTCACCAATTCATATGTGCGAAAATTATTTTCTTCATTAGAAATTTCAACACATACAAACTTATCAAACTGATCAGCTGTATGAATTTTATATTCGTCCCCTTTTCTAAAATACGAAACATCCATACATATATAGCTTATATAGTGTATGTAGTACCCCGGACCAAAAACGAAGCATAATGGATTAATTAAATATCTAAACCTATAATTTAATAATTAATTGCGTATGTGTTGACGTGTGTTTCAGATATATGTTTAAGGCCCGAGTTAGATCGATAATTTTCTTAGATTGGAATGTAAAATATTTTTATACCATTAGATGTGTATCGAGAAAACGAGAAGATAGAAACAAACTAGGGGTCAATCGGAGACCCGTAGTTCAAATGACGAAGAAAAGAGCCAAATACGAAGGTTAGGTAAAACGAGAGGGTAAAATCCAAATGAACGGTAAAATGGAAAAATAATATTTTAATGAATGGTAATTAAAATTTACTTGGTAAATAGTAACTTTGAAAATCTATAAATAGGGGCTTAGTCAATTCAAAATTTTCATTCGGCCGACGAAAACGAAAACGACAATGACGCGAACAAGTAAGTTTCTCTCTCCTCTATCTTTTTCTTTTTTGTCGCTGCCGTCGCCGGCAAAATTCGCCGAAGCACCGCCGCCGTGGGCGGTGGCCGGAAAAATTGAAAGTTGTCGGTTTCGGCCGATTTTCACACACGACGTTTGTCTCGACGAGACGAATCTAGGATACATTTCGGAATTCAATTCTGATTTCTCGTTCGCCGGGAAACGGCGAAAAACAGACCCAAAAACCCTAGTTTTGGTGTTGCGAATATGGTAACGAAGGATTTTGCGGTGAAGTTTCGGGTACTATTCACCATCGAAATCCGACAAGGGGTGGCCGGAGATGGTAGCCGGCGGTGAGAGGATTCCGACGGATATGGTGGCGATGGTGGAGGGCGGCGCCGCCGCGGCCGGTGGCGCCGGGAAGGAGGCAGGTTGAGCAGGCCCGACGCCGGGAGCGCCGGGTGACTAGCTGCCGAGAAAACCCGACCAGCTGCCGAGCGTCGTGTCCCGCTGCCAAGAAAACTCGGCAGCTGCCAAGACGGAGGATGACGCTGCCGAGAAAACTCGGCAGCTGCCGAGAAATGCCGAGCCGCCGGGTGCCGCGCGCGCCCGTCGGGTGCCGACGAGCACTCGATGCCGTGTTTTCGATCCGAACCTCGTTTTCTCCGCCGTACGTCAACATCGAGTCGTCGCCGACGAGATGTCGTTGACCGAGGGTCGTGGGCCCGGTCAAAGTCAACCCTTTGACCAAAATTACCAAAATACCCTTGAACCTAAAATGCTCCGTTTGAGCTCGTTTTAACTCCGATCGAGCTGATTCTTTTTCCGT
Organism: Scutellaria minor; assembly: GCA_954870855.1. NCBI lineage: Eukaryota > Viridiplantae > Streptophyta > Magnoliopsida > Lamiales > Lamiaceae > Scutellaria > Scutellaria minor. The sequence continues at coordinate 11,848,967 of OX940733.1, forward strand.
CGTGACTCAAATTTCATTCTCTATCATCTCAGCCATATGGATTGATTATCCATCCTTGTTTCTTCAACTCCCATATTTAGATCTCTAGATTCGACGTGCCTTTAATGATCGTTTTTACGCCAGAAACATTTATAGCTTTAATTATACTTTATTAAGGATCTAAGAAACGTTGTAAATTATGTAGGTTACTTGTTGGATTGAGCGTTGAGTTATCAGATCTTTGGTCATTGCTACTCACGTGATAACCACCGAAAAAGGTGGGGGTAACTTCTAAACTCAATCTGTTTATCGTTTTCCCTATTTAACATGTGAACTGCTGAACTCTACGTGCTGTGATAATATACTGTGTTTATTTTACGATAGTGTGATAGGAATCGACAGAGTGTCCAGTGGGCTGCGTGTCTAGTAGTGAGTCGACAGAGTGTCCAGTAGGCTGCGTGTCCAGTAGTGAGTTATGGGCTGAGTGTCCATTGGGTTACGTGTCCAGTGGTGGGTTGGCGGAGTGTCCTTTGGGCTTAGTGTCCATTGGGCTGGTGTGCTATGCATATTATATGTTGTGACTACTTGCTGAACTTTTATATATGTTTAATATGCGAACGGCTTAATAATATTAAAGTTTGAAAAGTATTCCCACGAGTGTATTCAACGCACTCATCCCTATTCTGTACTCACACTACAGGAGATGAAGATAATCTTAACGCGTAGAGAGAGGGGTGTCTTGTCAATTGTGTCCATCTTCTGGTTTTGCCTTTTAAACCTATGATAAACGTTTGAAATAGAAAACTGTATTTTTCCCTTTCTTTGTAAAGGATCCTGATGTTTTTCCACTGCGTAAGGTTTCAAAACTTTATTTATCGGTGATATCTGATGTTTCAAGCGTATCGTTTCTTATCCTTTCCCTTTTCTTTCTATTTATTATCATGTTCGTCTTTTTCCCCTTTCTTTCTTCATGCCCAAAAAGAAAAAAACTCTGATATTTTTAACGAAAGGTTCTGGGGCGTGACAGTGTAATATATATATATATATATATCTATTAAGTATGGATGTTTCGTCCATTTTTCATAATGTCAATTTTAACCCTCCTATATAATTAAATCAAATTAAATTAAATTAGAGTCCTAATTAAAAAAAACTCTTTATGAAGGATAGTAACGTAATTCAATATTTATTTTGTTTTTTTATTTGATTATAAAAGGCAAGAGTCCTTTACATAAACACTTCTTGAAAAAATTACATGTTTTGATTATTTTACTTTTATAATCTAGAACACTTTGAATCTTAAACTAAAATTAGTCTTATATTAATATATATTTAAAGAGCTTTTCAATGATATATTATAAGCATATATAAAAAAATAAATTATAAATTAAAGTATGTTATTATAAGAAATTATATATGTTCTTATGCTTTTTAGTTTTTCAAAATCTTACTTAATTTAATAGAGTCCATCCAAATCACAATTGTAAATAACATAATTAGACTAAAATTAGTCTTATATTAATATATATTTAAAGAGTTTTTCAATGATATATTATAAACATATATCGTGGAACATATTTCTGATAAGCATATATTATAGATATATAATAATATATATTTAAAGAGCTTTTCAATATTTTGGAGTTTTAAATCGTGGCCTATGGTGACAAAATTTTACCAGCAAGAGCACTAGCAGATTACGAAGAGCATATTACGATTATTTCATCATCATCAATGATAGTGGTTTGTCTTCAAATCTGTTTGATGCTTATAATTACTATTAGCAAATAATGAAATACACACATTGAACAATCAATACCCACTTCACCATTGAATTATTTTCTTGGCCTTCATCTTTTATCACTATTATCTTTTGTTTATTCATAGCAGTTGTGTGAACATGTTGCAATTTTGATCGAATTTTATTTATCTTTTACAGTCTTTTTTTATTTCTTTTAGGTCAGTTCCAACAAGCCGACATAATATTTCTTTTAGGTCTTTATAATGTAATTCGTGTTCTGGTGACTATAGTTTCATGCTTACATGGAATATTTTACATTTTTTATTTTAGGTTGTCTCTTCTCTACCATGTTGGATTCTTACAATTGTCAATTGTCCATTTGTCTCTTTTATACTGACTTTAATGATAACTTTTTTTAGATGTAGATGTATGTACATAATATTGCTTCACACATAATAGAAATTTACTGATGCTGAACTTTTGTCATTGTTACATGAAGATGCAGGTTCAGTTGATTTTTTAATTAATATAATTCACCAAAATATATTAATCTTACTACAGGAATATATATTTACACATGTTTTATATTAATTGCAAACTATTTCCAAATTTTTTTATTAACTTTTATTTTAAATATAGTCAAAGAAAAGTGGCGATGTCAATTGTTGAGACGAGTGAAATTGATACAGATCATAATATTGATACCAATCCTGAAATTGGTGACTAGCTTAAGCCCTATTTTCATTCTTTGTTTATATTGAATTTGTTTAATTTTTTATTTTATCTTCATTTATTATTATTTAACTTTCTTCGATTATAATTGTAGATCAAACATGTTTTGGTTACTTTTAGTTGGTTGCGTTTCATTTTATATTTAAAACAAATATGGTCTTTTTATTTTAGGTCAGTTGCAACAAGCCGACATAATACTTCTTTTAAGTCTTTATAATGTAATTTGTGTTCTGGTGCTATAGTTTCATGCTTACATGGAATATTTTACATTTTTTATTTTAGGTTGTGAATCTTCTCTACCATGTTGGATTCTTACAGTTGTCAACCGTCCATCTGTCTCTTTTATATTGACTTTAATGATAACTTTTTTTAGATGTAGATGTATGTACATAATACTACTGTTCACTAATTTCTTTTAGCTACTCCCGCAAGTGTACGGTGTAGGATGTAGAAGAAGTGAGCAAGGTCGATCCCACATAGACTAATTATCTAGGCACTAACTAATTACTCAAATTCAGTTTCCAGTTTTATCTAGGAAAATCAAATCACACTGATTGTAGATTTATTTAACAGAAAAGTAACTAAGCAGATAAATTCACTCAAGAATAACAGATATCTAAGACAGGTTCTAGGACATGCTTTCATCTAGTTCTCGTCAAAACATCACTTTAACCAATTCAAGTTCATTAATCAATCATCATATATGAGCAATCACATATGTCGAATTAACAGCTCTCCCGAGTCAGTTAACCGGTTGATTATTATGCCACTAGAGGTATCCCTACTCAATCTGATTGAAACATAACAACTCCCAGAAGTACCTAAGATTGATTTCTCATCACATAAATTCCTTAATCTCCCGATCTAAGTCTTTTTATGTGTCATGTGTTTATTCTTCCATAATTAAATCTCATCTCCCGAATTTTGATCTAATTACTAAAACATGCTCAATTACCGGCTGGACAATCAAACAAGCAATCAATTCATAAACACACAAATAGGATAAACGATCACGAACTTTGAATTGAAATTAAAGATCCATCAAGATTCGAATTAAATTACTAACAAGTCCTAGAAACCCTAGAAAATTAGCTAGACATGATGATAAACAAACTCATATACAAGATTGAAAATATCATGTCAACTAAAATCTAACAAGAGAGGAAAGATAAAACTCTATTAGACGACGATCTCGCGATTCCTCGATCTCTTGAATTCTTCTTCAAATCCTCGCGATGCTTCTCAAACTCTCGTGTTTTTCTTTATGAATCTTTCTCTCCGAATTTTTCTCTATCTATCATTTCTCTCTCTTCATGTTGAGTATTTATATGGTTTTGGGAATCTTCCAAGTAAAGTAAGAGGTGAAAACACTCCAAGAAAACCAAAACTGTACGAGTTTCTATTCACGCAAGTACGGTCGTGCCCCACAGCACGGTCGACCGTGCCCTACTAAGAGGTCACTGTCGTTTTCTCGGAGTTGACTGTGCTCGACGGCACGGTCGTGCCCTGCCATCCAGCACTCTCTGTATATTGGCGCACGGTCGTGCTACACGGCACGACCAGACCGTGCACCACCAACTCTTCCATGCGATCTTGTATTCACTTCTATTCTTCCTCGTTTTTCCGTGATTCCTTCCTTGATCATCAATTACACTTGAAACTTGCATTTTTCTCATCAAAATCATGAAACTAAGCACAAACACGTCAAATGCAACTTATACAATATAATATCAGAAATCACCATAAAAATGTATCTAAACATATCCACATGAATACATATACATATGCAAAAATACGTGAAAAACGCACTTATCAACTACTTTACACATAATAGAAATTTACTGATGTCGAACTTTTGTCATTGTTACATAAAGATGCAAGTTTAATTGATTTTTTTAATTAGTATAATTCACCAAAATATATTAATCTTACTACAGGAATGTATGTTTACACATGTTTTATATTAATTACAAATTATTTCTAAATTATTTTATTAACTTTTATTTTAAATATAGTTAAAGAAAAGTGGCGATGTCAATTGTCGAGACGAGTGAAATTGATACCGATCATAGCATTTATACCGATCCTGAAATCGGTGACTAGCTTAAGCCCTATTTTCATTCTTTGTTTATATTGAATTTGTTTATTTTTTTATTTTATCTTCATTTTATTATTCTTTAACTTTCTTCGATTATAATTATAGATCAAACATGTTTTGGTTACTTTTAGTTGGTTGCGTTTCATTTTATATTTAATTTATTTTTATTTTTTTGTATTTTTGAACAGCCGACACCAAATATAAATGGCGTCAAAGAAAACTTGTTCGACAAAAACGAAAATATGCAAATCTGAAATTGATACCGATCCTGGAATTGGTGACTAGCTTAAGCCTTATTTTTAATTTTTGTTTATATTGAATTTGTTTAATTTTTTTATCTTCATTTATTATTGTTTAACTTTCTTCGATTTTAATTGTAGATCAAGCATGTTTTCGTTACCTTTAGTTGGTTGCGTTTCATTTTATATTAAATTCTTTTTTGAATTGTTTTGTTTTTGAACAGCTGACACCAAATATAAATGACGTTAAAGGAAACTTGTTGGAAAAAAAAGAAAATATGCAAATCTTAATGTTGCTAAGAAAAAAACTATGTAGAACATATTTTGCAGTATTTTGAAAAGAGATAAACAACATGTAATTTAGAAGTTCAAGCGAATCTAATTAACTCTAAAGGTAATATATTATTTTTTAATAGTCTTTTAAATTTCTATTAAAGTTATTCTGTCATTTAAAATTGAAAATTATATTTTAATATATTTATCTAATTATGAATTTTAATGTCATAAGAACATAAACTAAAAAAATATGTTGAGCTGCGTTCATTGTGGTGCAACAAGATTTGAGTATGAGTCTCCCACCTTTTATTGTGATAATGGGAAAGTTAAACTTTCACCTTCAAAAGTTCCAGCCAAAATGTACGAACTATACACTTTTCAATCGGAAGAGTCTGTTGATTTTTTAAAAAATATGCGTTCATACAATTCCATATTCTCATTCACTTTATTTGGAGTTAAATTGGATAAAGAGCTTGCTTCGACACGATGAGGAGTTTTCACTTTTCGAGTACAAGAATGATTTCACAATCTCCCAAGTTTGAGTCTTAATGAAAACAGACCAGCTTATTTTCAGTTATATTTTTTTGATACTGAAAATGAAATTGAGAATAGAATGTGTCTTAATTCACAATTATCAAAAGGAATTTTACGGAAGCTCACTGAAATACTGGAAGAGAATCTGTATGCCAAAATCTTTAGAAGACTAACATAGCATTCTTCTCTAGATGATGTACAACTTTGTATCACAAAAGATGTGAGATTAGATTAGTGAGTTTATAATGATTCAATAGCAGATCAAGTTACAGCTGTTTGAATTGAGGGTAATAAGGATAATGTCAGGTTTGAACGAGATATTATTGTTAGTACTCTGTTGGGATATTTCTGACTAGGTTTTGATGAGACAATGTAATATTAGATGACTTTTTAGAGTACCCATATTCCACGATTTATAAGTGGATTTTTGTTTGCCTATCCAGTCTTTCATGTTGTAAGTTTAAGAGGTTGTTTATATCAGAAAGATAGGTAAAACTTTAGCTATTAGGATTCTGGACTTAGAGCTTTCATGAAGGCTAATTCTCAACATGAGAAGTCAGTAAGGTTGAGGTTGAAGTCAGAATCAGAAAGTAGACAATAAGATTCTGGAACAGGAAAACTGTTCAAAGCAGGAAACAAGTCAGGAAGGATACGCAAGTCAGGAAGCTGACTGCAAGACTTAAGGACAGAAAGGTGTTCAGAAATAGAATCCTGATGCATAAGAGAGTAAATACTGCATTCAGGATTGCATGCAATAAGTCTCTCTAGCCTATTTAATATAGTACGAGGAAAACACTGGATACTATACGAGGTTTGAATCCTGATTAGTTACCAGTAGATAGAAATTTGTGAAGAACCACTGAGAAGCCACCACGTGGAAAGCGGTTCTGTAGAGTACTGTATCTAAAGTATGACATCATCAATGCGGTACAGAGTAGGATATGCTGTGAAGCTCTGATCTTTCATACCACATTAATTGAGAAGATTTGAAGATCTTTTTGAATTGCAACATGGATCATGTCTCTCTTCAACGGGCATTTTTCATCATATATAAATAGAAGGTAAAGAGGACTGTGAAGACTACTGAACAAATTGAGCTCTCCAAGTTATTTTGTCATTCTTCATTCTCTTAAGTTTTTGAAGTTCAGTCACTCAACCTTCAGAAGCAGTCGAGCCAAGCATCTGAGCTTTCACGTACAAGGCTGTCTTCGAGCTACATCAGTTGAAGAAAACATATACTTTTAACCACTGTGCTGTGTGTGCTAGGTTTTTTTAGTTTGGTGTACTTAGTTGATAGAATTGTATCCTTGCTAAGTTTATTAGTCTTGTGTAGGCTAAGTTTTCCCTGTGTGGGAGTGTGTTCCCTGTGTAGGAGTTTGTAAACCCTGTATGGGATTAGACCTAGGAATCTGGGATTATTGTAGGTATAACTTATTTTGGAAGAGGTTTTTAAAGACGAGTCTTGTAAAGTAAACTGACAATAACGAAGTTCCTCCTCTAAGAAGGAGTAGAGTGGACGTAGAAGGATTATACCATCTTCGAACCACTATAAGCCATAAGTGTTTACTGCTTATTTTATTTGTTGTTTTACTTTAACGACATATCTATCTTGTTGCATTTATCATAAGCATCCTGATAAACGTGTTTTGTAAAATCATATTTGGAAAAGAAAACTGGTTTTCATTAGAAACTCTATCAAGTTTATTCCGCTGCGTTACATTCTGATACTGGGACAGTAACCTGATTTTTCCTAGGGCCAGGTTACTGACTCGAGACAAGATACTGACCTCCCGAGTGAGACAAAAACTTGTTAATCAGTTATATGTTTTAAAAAATTTGAAAAATCGATAGAGGTTCATTCACTCCCCCTCTAAACCTCTGACCACTTGGGACCCAACAAGTGGTATCAGAGCACGTTGGGTTAACTACCAACGTATCTGGCTACCTACCCAGATCCACCCGTTTCTACTGGATAAACCATTTTTTCTTTTCACGTGACCAAAATTCATTATTTTAGCATAAACATGGACATCTTACATCACAAGCTACCTATGTTTTTCATAGATGAGTACGACGACTGAAGAATACGCATGGAAGCTTATCTGTCAGCCATGCATGACGAGATATGGTATGTTATCACTGAAGGACCGCCAGTAATCTACAAGGCAAACCCTGCCTATGTAGCACAGCTTCGTGAATATAAGCGAGCTGAAAAAGCTGCAGCAGCAGCAAGTGGGGAAAAAAAAACGCAAAACTATCAATGATGATACCGAAATGCCTCCAGGATTCGACACACGAGAAACTGCACCAGGCTACAAAAGAGCATCCCTACCACAGGAATATATTGTCAAGAAAAGATATGAATACACCCCTGAAGAAAGAAAAAGAGACAATCTTGACAATGTGGCCAAGAATGCTCTATTTCTTACGCTGGATAGATGCACATTCAGCAAAGTTAAAAACTGTAGGACAGCTAAAGAAATATGAAGTAAACTAGGGTTAATCTGTGAAGGTAATGAACTTGCCAAGGAGAATAGGATTTCAAAAGCTACACAACTTTATGAGCAGTTCACCATGAACCCCGGAGAAACTCTAGAGGAGCTAGACCTAAGATTCACAGCAATCATCAGTGAGCTGGAATCTCTGGGAAAAACCTACAAACAAGATGAGAAAAATTTGAAGGTTTTAAGAGCTCTACCCCTGGAATGGCATAGCAAGGAAACTGCAATGAGAGTCTCACTAGACCTCAACGCAATGAGCATCTCTGATCTATTCTCAAATCTCAAGGCCTTTGAATTTGACATTGAACGAAGGAAGAAGGAAGTTGAAGGATCAACATCCAGAGTGACAACACTTACTGCTAAGGTACAGGATACTGGTACAACAAGCAGCAGTAAGCTGAAGAGCAGATAAAAAAAGTATCTACTGGTGATGCTGAAGAAGAGATGACACTTCTATTAAAAAGGTTCAAGAGGTTTCTAAAGACCAATCACAAATGAAATGACTACAGAAGGAAGCCTTAAACATCAGAAAAGAGTTCCTAGGAAAGACCACAACAACAAGCAAACACAGGTACATCTGACTTGTGTTATAATTGCAGGAAACCTGGACACTTTTCCAGAAACTGCCCCCACCCTCAAGTTCACAAGTATACGGAGGATGAAAGGGTGTTGAGAAGAGAAAAAAGGAGGGATGAAAAACAAAGGTTCAGAGCTCTTCTTAGTGAAACAGAAGCTCTTAAGGCAGTAAACAGTTCTAAAGAGGAAGCCAAGGATGACTGTTTATCCGAGAGCGATTCTAACAGCTCTACTTCCGACGAAAAGACACTACTGTGCCTAATGGCCAAAGATTGTGAAGACAATGAAGAAGATGAGATAACTTCACAATCTACTGATATTTCAAATTGTGAAAAGCTTAACATGATCCAGTCCTTTAGACAGATCATGAGTGACTTTGAGCAGATAAATTCAGCTCATGAAGAACTTAAAGAGGAAAACCTTCAGCTCAAAAGTGAGCATATTGTACTGAAAGAACCAGGTTGTAGACCTAGAGTACTACAGTACAAAATGTAATAATCCTAGAGCTGAGGTCTCTAAGTTCAAACTGCTAGTCACTAAGCTAGAATCTGAGAAAGCTGGACTGCAAAACACAATCGATGTGTATAGCAAGTCAGCAAGAAAAGTACATGAATGTATCCAAGAAACCCAAAATACCTTTACAGGAAATGGTATAGGATATTGTGCCAGCACCTCTTAGAGAACTGTCAACAAATCCAATGATAGAAAGTTTATTCAAGCTAGAGTTTCCTATGATCAGGAACTCTGTCCAATCAATGGAAGTTTGAATAAAACGAGTACTTTGGATAAGGGTAAGAAACCCCTGCTACAGGAAGATAATGGTAAATCAGCTCAAACCCTCAGAAAACAGCATAATCAGTATGTTGTCAATAGGGAAATAAAACAACAAACTTCCAGAAAACAGCAAAAACTTTACCCTTCATATACCAAGGCCTACATGTCAATATTCCAAAGAGTTTATGCTCAGGAAAGGTATAAGGAAGTACCTTCCTCAAACAGGAAGTACAAAATCTGGAAACATCCAGTACACACACATCACAAACAGTATTCTGCTAAGAATACCAACATAAAGAGAATCACCAATGCTTATGGTAAATCAATTATCATTAAGCAAGTGTGGGTTCCAAAGAAGACTAACCACCCAGGACCCGTACTTGTATGGGTACCTAAATCTACCTGATTTACTTGCAGATACAGTTGCCAGGAAGCAGCAGTGATGTATGATATATAGATAGTAGCTGCTCTAGCCATATGACTGGCAACAATACTGGATTAAGAGACTTCTAACCATGTAAAGGACCTAAGGTTTTTTTCGGAGATGATTCCAAAGGAAGTACCAAAGGCACATGAAGCTTGATCAGAGGCAATACAAGTATCAGTGATATATCATATGTCAAAGGACTGAAGTATAACCTTTTAAGTATCAGTCAGTTTTGTGACAAAGGATGTTCAGTGGAGTTCAACCTCAATAAGTGTCTAATCAGAGATAACAAAACTAATGAGGTTAAGCTTACTGGCACCAGAAGAGGCAACATCTACCTTGCTGATTGGAGCTCAACAATGCAGCCAACATGTTTTATTGCAAAGAGCACTCATGAATTAAGTTGGCTATGACACAAGAGGATGAGTCACTTGAATTTCAAAACAATCAACAAGCTGACAATGAAAAATCTAGTAAGAGGATTACCTGATGTTGTCTATAAAAAAGAGAATGTTTGTAGAGCCTGTCAGAAGGGCAAACAAGTAAAAAGCGCATTCAAAAATAAGGTTAAGAGATCCTCTCACAGGATAATGGATCTTCTGCATATGGATCTATTTGGACTAGTGGAGCCTGTCAGTGTAAGTGGGAAGAAATATTCCCTAGTAATTGTGGACGATTACTCTAGATTTACTTGGACCATCTTCCTGGCCAAGAAATCAGAAACTCAAAGCAGGCTGCCAGAATTCATGAAAAGGTTGCAGAATGAGAAAATCTTAAGTATTGTGAAAATAAGATCTGACAGAGGAACTGAGTTCACAAACAAATTCATAGAGAAGTATTGTTCAGAAAATGGGATCAGTCATGAGTATTCTACAGCAAGAACTCCTCAACAAAATAGAGTTGCAGAAAGAAGAAACAAAACTCTGAAGGAAGCAGCAAGAACCATGATTGCTTACGCTGGAATTCCTGAGAGATTCTGGGCTGAAGCAACTAACACAGCATGCTACACTCAGAATAGATGTCTGATCAATAAAGACCATGACAAGTCTCCCTATGAGGTATGGTATGGTATAACACCTAACATTTCATACTTGCATATCTTTGGATGCAGGTGTTACATACTGAATAATGGAAAGGAATACCTGAAGACCTTTGATGAAAAATCAGATGAAGGAGTATTCTTAGGTTACTCCTCAGTAAGCAAGGCCTTCAGAATCTTCAACAAAAGAAGTCTGGTTGTGGAAGAATCAATACATGTGGTATTTGATGAACCACATTGTGATACTGCTGAGATGGACAAATTAAAGGATGATGTATCGAATATTAAGATCAACGATCAAATAATAAGATACATTGATGGAGTTCCAATGCCTGCAGATGAGATCACTGCAAGTGATCCACAGGTCACTGTACAACAAGATACAACAGCGCAGAGTGATGAACAACAAGCAGACAATACTCAGCAGACCAACAGTAATCACACACAGAATACTGAAGATCAACAGATTACCATCCACCAACCTATCTCTTCTTTCGAGCCTGACAGGACATGACTCAGGGATCATCCAAGAGAGCTTGTGATTGGAAATATTAATGAAGGAGTTAGAACAAGGAGAACAAGAACTCAAGAATCATTACTAACATGTTTCATATCACAAGTTGAGCCCAAGAGCATAGAGGAAGCTCTTGAAGACAGTAACTGGGTTCAGGCCATGCAGGAAGAACTAAATGGATTCAAGAGAAATCAAGTTTGGAAATTAGTTCCACGGTCTGATCATTAATGAGTTATTGGAACTAAGTGGGTATTCAAGAACAAGTTGGATGAATCTGGTGTTGTGGTCAGAAACAAAGCAAGGTTAGTAGTAAAAGGATACTGCCAGGAAGAAGACATAGATTTTGATGAGACCTTTGCTCCAGTTGCTAGACTTGAAGCAATAAGAATACTTCTAGCCTATGTTGTTCACAGTGATTTCAAGGTATATCAGATGGATGTAAAGATCGCATTTCTTAATGGACTTCTATCAGAAGAGGTATATGTGGAACAACCACCAGGTTTTGAAGAACAGTCAGATGAAAAAGTATTCAGATTAGAAAAAGCTTTGTATGGATTAAAGCAAGCTCCTAGAGTTTGGTATGATACACTGTCTCTGTATTTTTTGGAAAATGGGTTCCACAAAGGAATAGTAGATAAGACTCTTTTCAGGATACAGGATAAATGTAGTATACTGCTTGTCCAAATTTATGTGGACGACATAATCTTTGGATCTACAAACAAGAGTCTATGTGATAAGTTTTCATCCCTCATGCAGAGTAAGTTTGAGATTAGCATGATGGGAGAACTAAGTTTCTTTCTTGGTTTACAAGTCAAACAACTAGAACAAGGGACTTTCATAAGTCAAGTTAAGTATACCAAGGAATTAATCAAGAAATGTGGAATGGAAAGTGGATCATCTGTAAGCATACCAATGGCCACATCCATAAGCCTGGATAAGGATGAAGATGGAAAGGATGTGGAGATTATTAAGTACAGAAGATTTATTGGATCTCTGCTATATCTAACAGCAAGCAAACCAGATATAGTTTTTGCAGTTGAAGTTTGTGCAAGATTCCAAACAGCACCAAAAGAATCACATCTTTAAGCGGTAAAGAGGATTATCAAGTACCTGAAAGACACTCAAGATGTTGGATTATGGTATCCAAAAGATGGAGGATTTAATCTTAAAGGTTATTCAGATTCAGATTTTGCAGGATGCAAAATTGATAGGAAAACCACTATTGGTACCTGTCAATTCTTGGGACACAGGTTAGTTTCCTGGTTTTGTAGAAAACAAACATCTATTGCAACATCAACCGCGAAAGCTGAATATGTAGAGGCTGGAAGCTATTGTGCTCAGATTTTATGGATACAGCAACAACTAAAAGACCCATCCTGTGTGACAACACAAGTGCTATTGTCATAACTCACAATCCTGTCTTCCACTCAAGAACTAAGCACATTAATGTCAAACATCACTTCATAAGGGATCATGTGGAGAAGAAGGACATTGTTCTAAACAAATTACATACTGACATACATCTTGCTATTATATTCACAAAACCTTTGTGTGAATCAAGATTCTCTATGTTGAGAACAGAGCTGGGGATCATCAAGCTCTAATGTGTAAAATCTTATGGATTCCCTAAGTAAGGGGGAACTTATCCTTTGAATTTTCTCTTATGCTTACTCAGCTTATTGAAACAGGATACTGTCCTTAATCAAAACAGGATTCTCTAACAGTATTTAGTTTCAGGACACAGCATATTGCAACAGATTCCTGTAACAGTATTTTTGGAACAGGATCCTGAAGGTTGCAAACAACATTTATTAAGATCAACATTTATTGAGCCGTGCAACCTCATACCAGGAATAGTAACCTGTTCCGTGATGATTATAAAAAAAAGTTTGGCTCTTGCATTTAATGCGAAAAACCACTTTTTCAGTGGAGGCAAAAAAGGCACGGTTTAAACGTCTGACATGTCTTCAGCAATTTACATAATTGTCCCTCCACCATCTAATCTCAACCACTGGATCATGCTCGTCCCTTTAAGTTTTAATCTGGATCGTCGATATTCAAGCTGACGTGATTTCGAAAATAAACTGATCATATTCCCTCGTCTTCAACATCACTCCTCCTCGGATACACTCCAAATCCTCTACCAACTCTCTGCAAACAAAACTCTCTCAATCTCTCCCCGTCTTTCAACCTATTCACAGATATTCAATGGAAGGAGGAAGGATCATTAACAAAGTGCTGGAAGGAAGACTTGTTGACACAAGCATACTACTGGGAGACAAGTCACCATATGATAACAAGGAACTTATTTCTGAAGTCTAGAATCAGGTGTGCAAAAGCAAGTTGGATGGGTTGTTCACAACTACATATGAAGGATTCTCTAGCTTAACGGTAGAAAAATTCTATGCTTGGGTACAACTCTCAGAAGATTAGGAGACTATCTCCTTCAAGATTGATGGGGATGATGGTGAAGTTTACACTCTCACTATAGCAGATATTGCCAAGGCCTTTGGCATTTCTGATAAAGGTATGATACTCTCTGATCTAATAGAGTATAGATCAGAATATCTGGAAGAAAGCTGGAACCAGTTCACACTGGATTCTGTAAAGGAAGAGGCTGCCACCAGCAACTTTCCCAAAAAGAAACTCAAACCAGAGTATGAGTTTCTGCATGACATCCTGGTCTACACTGTGGAAGGAAGGTGTGGAAGCTATGATAAATGTACCAACCTACGGTTCAGAATGATGACTGCCATTGTCAAAGAAGCAGAAGTAAACTGGGCTCAAGTTCTTTTTCAGAGAATTTAGGATGAGACAATCAAACCCTGGGAGAGGAGAGGGTTTAGAATTGTAATTTCATCCATTCTGTCTTCATTGAGGTTACCACTGGAGAGAAGGATACCTTATGTTGCTGGGTGGTACCTAGGAGTGAAGAAGGGGTACACCAAAAGAGAGAAGAATGATAAAGTACCTAAGAAGAAACTAGCAAACAAACCATAGGTTTCTGACCCTTCTAGTGATTCAGGCAATGATGAAGACAAACCGACAAAGAAGAAGATGGTGAAAAAATCTCCTTCGAAGAAGAAGAAAGTGACAAAGAAGGATATTGTTCCCTTCAAGCCTATGACACCTTCTCCAACTAAGGTTACTGATGAATCTAACTCATCAGATATTGAGAGACAGGTTCCTGAAAAGGCTATAGTACCTTCGGAGCAGGCAGCAGGAGAGATTCATGTTATAGCTGCTGAAGAGGATTCTGAAGAAATCCAGGAAGTTCAAGTTGCGGCTCCAGTGATCCAACCCTCTGTTGAATCTGATAAAGAGGTTACTGAAATGGCTGCTGAACAGATTTCTGATCAGGTTGCTGAACCTGTTGTTGAAGAGGTTCAGGAATCAAGAAAGAATAGGAAAAGGTTAGTGAAGAAGGCTGACACCACTGTCAAGAGAAGAAGGTGGTTAGGACCCAAAGAGGAGTTAAGAGAGATCAACACTCATAATAAGGTGGCACAATCCATAGAGTCCATTACTACAGAAGAAGCAAGAAGGACATTGAAAGAATCTGTCAACTCCATTTGGAAAAGATTCGCAGCTGTTTATGATGATTGGAGATAGATGAGACTAGGCCCTGGAGTGGACTTGGTGAAATGGTCTGATTGGCTTGAAGTGGAAAATACCGTACTAGTATGGATAGAAAACTTCTTGACTGAGGATGATCTATCCCATGGACTTCTACCATTCTTCAGTGAGGACTACATTAGTCGTCAAGCTGAAAAAATGATTTCACTCATTCAAAATAGGCAGGATACCCTGAATGCCTATTTGATGACCAAGGCTGAGGTAGAAGAGAATGAGGGTGAGCAGTTAATGACGCTTGGGGTAGATTACTCAATGATGAACCCCACTGCCAAGACTGTTAGGAACCCCACTGAGCTAGAGATGGCTGAAGCTCAGTTAGCTAACCTCACTTCTGAGGAAGCTAATGCAAGGATGCTACGACTGGGGATGGAGGCTAGCAGAGCTGAATCAATGAGGCCACCTAGAGTACTGCAGCAAGGGGAAGTAAGTTCAATGGTTGCTGAGACATGACTCTCCAACATTTACAGGTACTGCAGCTCTTTCCCCTATGACTCGTTTAGACCTGTGGATACTGTTATTCAGTTGCTTGATTACTCTGTTTCCCCTGTACTTCATGATCGACCTGCTGAGGAGGAAACATCGCCTATAATCCATGGTGTTCTAAAGAAGATTGATGAGGAGATTATCGATGAAGCATCTGTGGAAGAGGATGCAGAGGCAGAACTCCTTGTACTGGCCGATATTACAGTACAGAAAGCTCGAGAAATGAAGACAGAACAAGTTGCTTTGGAGAAACCTGATCAGACTCTAGAACTTCTACATGAAGCCGCTTCAAGACTAACAGAAGTAAATCAAGTTTCTGCTGCAACTGAGGAGGAAGTTGCTGAAATTCCAATTACTGAAGCAATTACTGACACCAATCAGTCATATGAAACTGGTCAGGTTGCTGATGAAGTAGTTGAGGAGGTTGTTGAGGTAGTCGAAGCTCCTATCTTACAGGAAGCTGAGATTACTGTAGAAGCAACAGTTCTAAATACTAATGTATCCAATAAAATAACCATTGTACCTGAACAGAATACTGAGGGTAATCAGGTTACTAATGACACAGTGACAGAGGTGGCTGAACCTCAAGCAGCTGCTGAGACTACTAATCCGAAGAAGACCTCGAGCATGGATGCTGTTGAGACGGCTCCGGTGGAGGACTTAGAAGGGACAATGGAAAAGGATATTGTGTCTTCAAAAGACAAAGATTTGACAGCTACGGTTGCAGCACCAGCTCCAAATGATGATAATGATTCATCTAGCTCCAGTGATGATGAACCAGTGAACTCTCCTCCTTACAATGTGTTTGCGAAAGTAAAAATGACGATGGAAGAGAGAAAGAAATATCAGGCTGATCTAGAGGCACGAGAGAAAGAGCAGGATGATGAAGAAGCTAAAAAGATATTGGATTAGGACCTGGTCCTTTATACTCAAGAGGAATCAAGACCAGGGGATAGGGTTGACCCTTACTGATTCACAAGAGCTTACTCTTCAAGGTGTGATGAATGTTGTTCAAGGTTTAATGAGGGCCATGGAAACCCATTAAATGAATCTGGCCACAAATACTATTTTGAGAGAACGAACATACTTAGAAGCCTTGAAAGACTTAAAAAAGACACTGGATGATCTTCCTGGAAAGATACAAACAAGGTTGAACTCTGAGTTCAATACTCAACATATTGCAAGAAAACGGTTTGAGAAGGAACAACAAGCTACATCTGAGGCTCGAGATAAGATCATAGAAGAGATAAGAAATACTCAGACAGCACAGAGTTTAACTCAAGAGGAGATTATTGCCACAAATCGAAGCAACAATGACAACATTCTCAACATTGAGCTGTTGCTAGGAGAGATGAGGACAATCATGGAAAGGGTTTACCCAATAGAGACTGCTGCAATTACTAACCCCAATGTTGCTAAGAGTGATGATGCCAAAAAGGGGGAAAGTAAATAGTTAATTGAACCAGATGATGAGATGGTTAAAACCTTCTCCAAGGAGCTTGATGATGATGAACTTCCCTTGACCAAGATTAAACGCAAGAGATCAAATGTTCCTGAACATGGTCAGGATGGTGATTCAAAAAGAAGAAAACCAGATGATGATGACAATGCAGGTGCTGGAGGTACTGTTTCTCGAGCAGTAAGCAACACTGCATTACAACAAGGAGGATAGGTTACTGCTGCTTCAACAAGACCAAGAACTTACAGGCAGCAACCTGGTCGAGGCCGAGAAAGAGGAAGACAACAAACAGGTCAGGTTTCGAATGTACAACCTTATATGGCTATACATGTTGATCCAAGAAGAAGGCTGTCTGAGGAAAGATAGAGGCAGCTTAAGGCTACAGATGAGGAAAGAAGAAGGAAACAGGCAGAATGGATTCCAAGATTGGGAATTGTTGGAAAAGAACAAAAGTTGAAGAGAAGATTGATGCAGCTCTTCACTCATTCCCAGATCAAGAACCCCCTGACTTCAATAAGGAGGATGCTCCAGCTGAGGTATTAGTACTGTTGGAACAAAGACCTGAGGATATCTATCTCTACTGGGATTCAAGTATCTTTGAATAAGTATACTTGCCCAAGAACAAGAATCCAACATTTGAAGAGATCACTAAGTTCAAACGCTCAGAGTATTGGAGGTATTTTCAAAACCTTCTCAAATGTAACTTCTTTCAAAATTTTCCATCTTGTGAGGAAGCATTGAAGAAGTATGAGGAACTGGCAAAAGAAGGAGAATTGGATCGCCAGAGGATCTTGATTGAAAAAGTCAAGAAAGGAGAAGAAGTTCCTTACTGTCAGGATTATTGGCTAAGATGGATACAGATTCCTGAGATTGCTGCACAGTTGGAAAAATCATATCAGGATTCTATCTTAAACTGGTGGAAAGGAACGGAGTATGAAGAAATTGTCAAACGGAATCAGCAAGCATCCTCAGGACATGATCTAGTAAAGAGAAAGTTGTTTGGTGATAAGGAATCTGATGAAAGATAGTTTTCCAATTATCTCTGATCCTTTTGCTGTAAGCATTTCTTGTGAAAGAATTCTTGTATTCTTTTAAATCCTTTATTGTTTTTAAAACTATAAGCATATGTATCGATATGTTGAAAAGCTTACATTGTGCTATACTTATACACTTACATGTATAAAAGTACGTCTGCTTTTACTGCTTTATATGGGTTTTGTCATCATAAAAAAGGAGGAAATTAGTACTCATTCAGCTGTTATGACCCTTTACAATATCTTCTTCTATTCCCAAAATGTGAAACAGGATGACACCAAAATATTCATAATGTTCACATACAAGGATATGTGCATGAAAAAGAGCAAGGTACATATTTATGTTATAATATTTCGAGAGAACATATATATTTTAAGATATAATTAATTTTTTTCAAATTTAATTTTATTGGATTTTTAAATACATACAATTGTAGCAAATATTTCAGACGTGCTGAATGCTTCTAGACCTATATCAAGATTTAATGTAGAGGAAATTATCTCGCAAGAACAAGATGGTATGTACTTCCTAAATATATGTAAGCATATATGGCTATCTTTGCGTGTGTATGTGTAACTAATTCATCATTTAGGTTGTGGGTAAAAGACCATCTTGCAATTTGAAAACTTCAAAAAGAATTTTAAAACTTATCCGCATTTAAAATTGACAAGACAAAATATTAGAATATCTTCATTTATATTAAGAGCAACAATGGTCATACCCTTTCAAGGATATCTTATTTATTAAACAAAGAAACATGAGTTTTACTTAATAAGAATGTTCTCAAGCATTAACCGACACAACTAGTTATTAAAAAACTATTTTTATTTTATTTTTACTAATACTTTTGGATTTTCAAATAATTATTAATTAGTATCTTTTTACTAATTTTTATTAATACTTGCTCATTATTAATATTGGTTTAAGATTGTTTCACATAGCTTAATAAAATATTCAATAGGTATAATTATGTGTATGAAATTAAATAACATTTCTAGGAATTTAAAGACAACAAATAAATTGATACAAATTCTACTTTATAATGTCAATTATTTTAAAATGGTGGAACTACTACTACCTAAATCACACAAAGATTGTCTTTTTTTATTATTTTGAATTAGCTTTAGAAATTAATAAATCACAAAATAAAATGAGCAATGACATGCAACTTAACATATATAAATTCATTGATTGTAGATACATAGTTAAAGTAAGAGTGATACAAGCTATCTTCAAGCAACAATGACAATGTTTGGTGACACGACATCAATATATGTCGGATGCTCAATAGAAGAATTCTTAAAGTCCATTGAGAAGGTATCAAAAATTCTTTATTTAAAATGATTTCAAAAATAAAAAACAATAAATGTAACAAAAAAACATATGTAGGGCCAAAACACATTTGAATACCACAGACGGTTGATCTTACAAAGAACAAGTGAGATCCGTTTTCTAATCGCGCTAAACTATAATACGAAAGTGGAAGATGGAGGATTGAACACAGTAGCTGAAGCCATAGAAAAGATAGAACCTGTGGAGATAAGAGATGAGAAAATAAATTAACAATACAACCACAACAATAACAATGGCCAACACACTAGATGATAAACCGAAGAAAAAAAGAAGAATTACAAAGAAAAAAAAACAAAAAATACATCCACATCTCCAGCTATGAGGAGGACAATACGATCAAAGAATTATTACGCAAACCATGAAGACAGAAGACTAAGACAGAGAAGAAGACTATGCCAGAGAAGAAGATCAAGTAAGAAAAGATATAGTTATGAGACCAGTTAGAAATTATAATCTTTTGTTTTAGAATTCCGATACATATTATTATTTTGATTTTTTTTATTTTTAGATTTAAATTTTTAGATTTAAAATTTTCGATACACTAATTTGTAGTGTAGTTGATGGAATTTGATGAACATGAATAATTTTGATTTGGATCGCAGATTCTGGATAGACAAGGGAGTGTTGAGTGGACGAGAATGATGACACTTCCATGGGTGTTAGGTTTCTAAGGATGCATGGATATCAAGTTGATCCAAGTATGTTTAACTTCTTCAGCCTTTACCAATTGTCTTGATTATAGCTATAACAATAATTCAAATGTCCTTATATAATTTAATTTGATTTTGGGTGCACACATGTACTGAGGAACTTCAAGCAGGGCGACATATTTTCATGCTACGCCTCATCTCCAATTTACAATCTCTATCGGGCTTCTCAGCTCCGACATTCTTGAAGATGCCAACAAATTCGCGTATGCAAGAAAAGCTATCCAACAATCAGCTTTTAGATAAATGGGTCATATCCAAGCACTTGCCTGATGATTCATCATCAAACATGTTATTATTTGTGATATTTCGTGATCAGGTCTAATTTTTCACATTTGCTACAAAAACAGATAAAGCTTGGATTGCAGATGCCGAGTCGAGGCTAAATATTATCTGCAGTATTATGCTGGTGCTGATGATGTTTGGATTGGCAAGACTCTCTACGGGTTAATAATCATATTAATTCATGAATTATTTTTCTAAAATATATAGAAGATTAATTTCCTAATATATATATATATATATATGTTATATCATTGCAGATGATTGAATTTCAAGAGATGCCGAGCACAACATCAATCTGAGTGGATTTCCATGCAAGAGTAGGTGCTAATTATTTCGAATTTATTAAATCTTGATGCTGTTTTGTTCTGTATTTTATTTATACTAATTAACTCGTATTCCTTGTTCATTATCTGAGCAGATGGTAAGAAAGTTGTAACATTGAAGAATTTGGGATAAGCAGAAAAAGAATTTTTATTTAACTCTAGAGAATTAAAGAATTCAGAATTCGTTTGATGGGCGAGAAAAAGAATGAATGAGTTTTCCTTTTTTGTTCTATGAATGGATAGAAGGAAAAAACAATGAACGTTTTCTTATTCCTCTTCCTTGTTTATAAAAATCCAAATTTTGATGCCTAATACCCCATAGATAGTCCGAACTGTATAGGAACAATAATCAGTGGCCGCTTGGTATGATGGTGAGGAATGGGAAAAGGAATGGTAATTATAGTAGTGAGGAATGTAATGAATAGTCTCTTTAAATTTGTGTTGTTTGGTTTACCAAAATTCTTTAGGAATGGAATCAACTTAATAATTATTATTATTATTATTAATTTATTATTAATATTATTATTATTATTAGTATTATTATTATTATTATTTTTAGTATTAGTATTATTATTATTATTAGTTTTATTATAATTATTATTAGTATCATAATAATAATTATTATAATAATAATAATAATAATAATAATTATTATTATTATTATTATTATTATTATTTGTATTATTATTATTAGTATTATTATTAGTATTAGTATTATTATTATTAGTATTAGTTAATTTATTAATAATAATAATAATAATATTATTATTATTATTAGTATTAGTATTATTATTATTATAATTATTATTATTTGTATTATTATTATTAGTATTATTATTATTAGTAGTATTAATATTAATATTATTATTATTATTATTATTATTATTTGTATTATTATTATTAGTATTAGTATTATTATTATTATAATTATTATTATTTGTATTATTATTATTAGTATTGTTGTTGTTGTTGTTGTTTTAGAAAATAAAATTATGGAATGAAAGTCATTCCTTAGGAAAACCTAAGGAATGACTTTCATACCTTGATTCCTTAGTTTTAGGATTTGGAACAATTTTTGGAGGAATCAAAGTCATTTACCAAACACTCATTTTCCATTCCATTTCCGTTGCTTAGTATGAAAGTGTCCAACCAAACATGCCCTCAATATTAGCTCGAATGGTTTGTAGGGGAACCCTGCCCTCTCTGATCCATTCGACATGTGCAAATTCTTCAGAGAGAATAGGATGGGCCAAATCCCAAATCATATCAAGGATGATTACATCTTTCTTCGATAATGAAACTACTTCAAAAGATGATAAGGATGCAAAAGTAAAGATTTAATTGATCAACATTTCTAAGAGTACTTAACTTTGTTTTGAATAGTGTTATGAGAGAACATGTTGGTTGCAACCCTCCATCAATTGAAAGACGCTGTAAGTTTCACATCCCATATATGTATTGGTTTAGGAAAGTGCAAGAAGAAGAGGCCAACTATGGTACAGAAGCAGAGCTTCTAACAACCACCTTAAACACATCTGTGCAACTCATAATGCTTTCAACCAACACATAATCTCCAACAAAGACTACACCTCTCTTTCCAGCAAGATTTGCCAGAAGCTTTTTCATATTCGAAATCAAAAGGTAACTTAAGTGCATAAACATAGGCAAAGCTACAAATTTAGAATATTATCTTTAGGTCATTCACCAATGAAAGACACAGTCTAGTCGATTTTTAGGACAAAAAAATCCGAAATCACAAATTTCGGGTCAAATCACATGAATTTAGGGCCAAATTACAATAGCAAAGAGTCCAAATCTCATGGTATTGGACCTGGAATTCTTGATTTCGGGTTTTATATTCTAAAATCGCCCAAATTGAAAAGTTAGTGTCCTTAATTCATTGGTGAATTGGCTAAACATAGTGTCCTAAGTTGACAGATTTTATACAGGCAGGCCTATATTTGTTTTGATGTTTATTTTGGAATTGTTTATTCATTTATTGTTGGTTTTATATGATATAGGTTGAGGAAATGGAGTGGAATTAAAGCAAAATCAAGCATCAAAAGTAAGTAATTAGAACATGATATGCAGTTGTTGGGATATTTCCGTTAGGTTTTGATGAGACAATGTAACTTTGGATAGGAAGTTAGAGTACCCATTTTCCACGTTTTATAAGTGGATTTTAGTATTATAAGTTTATCTTTCTAAGTCTTGTTTTGTAAAGATGTATATATCAGAAAGATAGAGAAAACTGATGTTAGCAGGATTCTGGAGATGAAGAAGTCTTAAAGACTGATTTTCAGCAAGGAAAGTCAATAAGCTGAAGAACCAACCAGAATCAGGAAGCTGGATCAGTAAGCTACAAACAGATAGCAGAAGGGAAACTGGAAGCTGACTACAGGATTCTGGAACAGGAAGCTGTTCAGAATTAAAAACCTGACGCAGATTAGAAACCTGGCGCAAACCAGAAAACAGCTACTGCAACCTGAGCGGCAAGCTGTAAGTTTTTTTATCTTATTCATTGCAGTATGAGGAATTTAATGAATACAGTACGAGGATTAGTTCATGTCCAAGTTACCAGTAGATTGAAGTTAGCGCCGAGCTAATGAGGTGATGCCACCTAGACTGTGGCTCTGCAAAAGCACTGTAGTCGAGGAGTGGCGCCATTAATGCGGATCAGAGTAGGACATGCCCTACAACCCAGTTTGTCCCAGATGCATTTATTGCAAAGATATACAAGATCAATTTGAATTTCTCAAAGAACAATGTCTCTCTTCAATGGGGCATTTTCCAGCAGTATAAATAGAAGATAGAGTGACTGTGAAGACTACTAAACAACTGATTATTTTTTTAAGCTATCAAACTTTCAAGCTATTCTCAAGCTATCAAGTTCAATCACTTAACCTTTTGAAGCAGTCTACCGAAGCATTCGAGCTTTCAAGTTCAAAGCTAACTTCAAAGTTGCACCAGTTGAAGAACCAAGATATACTTTTAACCATTTGTTGTGTGCTAGGTTGTTTTAAGTTAGGTGTCCTTAGTTGGAAGGTTTGTAAAGTTGAGTCTTGTAAAACAAACTGACCTAACAAAGTTCCTCCTTGAGAAGGAGTAGAGTGGACGTAGAAGGGTTACACCACTTTTGAACCACTATAAACTCTTATGTGTTTACTATTTTTGTTTACTTGCTGCATTGCATTGTTATATATCTATCTTGTTGCATTTGTCATAAGCATACTGGTCAAATGATCCTGACAAAATCATATTTGTGAAAAGAAAACTGTTTTTAAAGAGAAACTCTATCTTTATTATTCCGCTTCATACTGTGATAACCGAAACAGTAACCTGAAACAACATTCTTCTAGGTTACTGAATCGAGAGGTTACTGTATTTTTTGTAGAATCAGTAACCTATTTATAGAAAAGTTTTAAAACGCAAAATTTGATAGAGGTTCATTCGCCCCCTCTGAACCTTTGACCACTTGGGACCAACAAGTGGTATCAAAGCGAGTTGGGTTAAAATCCAACTTGTCTGGTAACCTACCCAGATCCACCCATTTATGTTGGATAAACCGTTTTTCTTTTTCAAGACCAAAATACATCATTTTAGCATAAGCATGGATTTCTCACATCATAAACTTCCGATGTTTCCATAGATGAGTATGATGACTGGAGGATACGCATGGAGGCTCATCTGTCAGCTATGCACGATGAAATGTGGTTTGTGATAACTGAAGGGCCACCAGTTATTTACAAACCAAACCCTATTTTTGTAAGACAACGTCGCGAGCAAGAGCTTGCTGAGGCTACTGAAGGAACAATAGCTGGAGAGCTCGAAGGTGCAATAATCATCGACGAAGATGTCAAAGGGGGAGGATCCATCCCACGTGTAGCAGTACCGATACACAAAAAAGCTGTTCCACCATAGGAATATATTGTCAAGAAGAGATATAAATACACTCCTAAAGAAAGGAAACGAGCCAACCTTGACAATATGGCCAAAAATGCGTTATTTCTCACGCTGGATAAAGGCACATTCAGCAAAGTTAAGAGCTGGAAGACAACTAAAGAAATCTGGGAAAAGCTAGGGTTGATATGCAAGGGCAATGAACTTGTCAGAGATAATAGGGTTTCAAAAGCTACACAACTATATGTCACCTCATTGGCTCGGCGCTAACTTCGATCTACTGGTAACTTGGACAGGAACCAATCCTCGTATTGCATTCATTAAATTCCTCGTACTGCAATGAATAAGATAGAAGAACTTACAGCTTGATACTCAGGTTGCAGTAGTACAATGTAAGCTTTACATCAATAATATTACAAGCTTTCTACTTCATAAATAAAATGAAGTAATAAAAGAATACAAAAATTCTTTACAAGAAGTACTTACTTATCAAGGTATATCTCAGATAAAGCCAGTAAGTTATTCTTCATCAGGTTTCTTGTCGCCGAACAGCTTCCTCTTCACAAGGTTATGTCCTGAAGCTGCTTGCTGATTCTGTTTGACGACTTCTTCATACTTTGTCCCTTTCCATCAATTTAGAATAGATTCCTGATAAGATTTCTCCATCTGCTGTGCAATCTCAGGAATCTGTATCCATCGGAGCCAATAATCCTGGCAGAACGGAACCTATTCTCCTTTCTTAACCCTTTCAATCAAGGCCAACTGACGATCTAGCTTCATTTCTCTTGCTAGCTCTTCGTACTTCATCAAGGCTTTCTCACAGGAAGAAATTTTTTTGAAATAGTCATGTTTACAGAGATTTCGAAAATACCTCAAGTACTCTGACCTTTTAAATATTGTAATCTCTTTGAATATAGGATTTCGGTTTTTGGGCAGATATACTTGATCGAAGATTTTCAAGTCCCAATAGAAATTTATATTCTCAGGTTTCTAATCCAGCAACACAGAAACTTCTGCATGAACCTTATCACTATTAAAATCTGGAGCTTCCTGGTCTGGGAATGAATGTAGTGCTGAATCAATCTTCTCAACAGCTTTAGATCTTTAAGGTCTAATAACTCCTAGCCTTGAAATCCAATCAGTTTTCTTCATTCTTCTTTCCTTATCAGCCTTCTTTAATTCTCTCCATCTTGCCTCACTCAGTAATGGACCTACAACATGGCTCATATAAGGTTTAGCATTGGGATCCTGACCTCTTTGCTGCAGTCTCTGTCCTTGTTGTCTTCCTCTGCCTCGGCCTCGACTAGCTTGCTTCCTATCAAATCTTTGCTTTGTTGGGGATGCAAAAACCTAACCTTCTTGTTATGTTGCAGTATTGCTTGCTGTTTGGACACCAACAACCCTAGTACCTGTACCATCTTCTCCTTCATCATCATTCATCTTTCTTTTTGGCTCAATACTCTGACCATGTTCTGAATCTGATCTTTTGCGTTTAATCCTGGTCAGAGGAGCATTGTTATCATCATCTCCCTCAATCTCCTTAGTAGTGGCCTCTACTACTGCATCACCAGGTTCAGTTTGCTGCTTACTTTCCCTCTTTTTAGCATCATCAACTTTTCTAACTTTGGGGGCAGTTACTTTAGCAATTTCATCAGGAAATACTCTTATTATTATCGTCCTCATCTCACCTATAAAAAGTTCAAGGTCCAGAATCATGTCCTTAACACTGCGAACATCCTGTCATTGGGTGGAGATGTTTTCCTGCATGTTGTCAATAGCCATACTTTGAGCAGTCTGACTGTTCTCCAGTACCAAGCACTGTGCAGTCTGATTACTCTTAATCTCATCAACTGAGCTCTTAATATCTTTGAGAGTGGCATCACGAGCATCAGATGCTGCTTGTTGTTCTCGCTCAAATCTCTGTCTGGTCTGGTACTGAGCATTGAACTCATTATTCATCTTCTTTTGTATCTTGGAAGGGAGTTCAGATAACTCATTCCTCAGTTTTTTCATAGATGAAGAGTGAGCACTTTCTCTTATTTGTATACCTGTAGCCAGATTCATCTCATGAATTTCGATGGCTCTCATTAGGTTTTGCACAACATCCATTATACCTTGAAGAGATAGCTCTTGCAAGTCAATAGGAGTCTCAACCCTAACCACTTGTCCAGTTTCTTCTTGAGTATAGAGGACCAGGGCCTGGCTCGCTTCTTCAGCTTGCTGTTTGGCCTTCTCTTCAGCAAGATCCTTTCTAAACCTCTGTAATCTTGTATCATCAGATTCCTTCATTTTGTATGGTTCCTTGAAAGGAACTTCAGTGTCAGCATCAAAGTTGATTCCTCCTGCTGGATCCTCATCATCATCATCGGATGAGTCATCTCCATCATCAGGATTTGGAGCAGGAACATCAGCAACTATAACTTTGCCACTAGTAGGCATCTCATCCTTTTTATTCCCTTCTACATCCTCCGCCAGAGCTGTCTCAACAGCATCCGCTTCGGAGGTCTTCGTCGGAAAAGTTATCTCAACAGCTTTCTCAGGTTCAACAACCTCGCCAACCTGTACAACAAGAACCTGTTCTTTCTCAGGAACCTATTCAGCTTCAACAACAACAGCAACCTACTCAACAACAACAGTAAGTTTCTGGCATTCTTCAACAACCTGTGCAGATTCAACAATTGATTCCATATTCACAAGAACCTGTTCAGGAGTATCATCAGGTTCCTGATTTCCTTCAATGACAGTTTCAACAGAAACTTCAATAGCAGCAACATCAGGTTCAGCTTCTACATTAACCTCAGCTACCTGAATGGCAGTAGCTTCAGTTACTTCAGCAATAGGCTCAACTGTGGCACCAGTATCCCGACTCACTTCTACAAGCTTCGTAGCAGTAGCATGCAGAAGTTTAAGAGTCTGATCAGTCTTCCCCTCAGCAACCTGCGTTGCTGGTTCTTTCTCTTCAACTTTTTGTACTGCAACCTCTGCCAGTACAGAGAGTCTTGCCCCCGCAACCTCCTCCTCGGATGTTTCATCGACAAACTCCTTCTCGATGTTCTCGCAAACTCCATCGATAATGAGTGATGGTTCCCCCTCAGATGGTTTAGCATGAAGAACAAGGGAAGCAGAATAGTCAAGCATTTGCATATCAAAATCCATGGCATCGAGATTAGTGATAGGAGAAAGAGTTGCGATATCTGTAAAGGTTAGAGAGTCATGTGCTTCAGCAGCTCTCGAGCTCTCTTCTCCTGGCTGCAGCATCCTTGGGGGTTGATAGAATTGTGCTCTACTCGCCTCCATCCCCATCTGCAGCATCCCTTCATTAGCTTCCTCAACTGAAGAGATAGCTAATTGAGCTCTCGCCAACTCCAATTCTGATGAGGTCCTATCAGTCTCAATGTCGAGGCTCATCAATGTGTTATCTGCATCTACCTTCATCGACTGCTCACTCACCATCATCTCACACTTGGCCATCCAGTGAGCATTCAGAATGTCCTGCCTCTCATAGATCTTGGCAATGATAGCCTTAGCATTAAGCTCAATAAAATCCTTACTGAATAGGGGTAGGAGCCCACTGGGGAGATGATCAGGATCCTCCATGAAGTTGGTTATCCAAGTCAGGATGATCTCCTCCACATCCAGCCATTCTTCTCATTGGACTAGTTCACTTCCTAGTCCTAATCTCGACCACCTCCAGGTCTCGTATATGGTGGCGAACCTTCTCTAGATGGATTTGCCAGATTCCACCACGGCCCTTTCAGCATCCTCTGCACTTATGGATGCTATGGAGCTTTCGACTCTGTTAAAAGTGTCGATTGCTCTCAGTTCCTCTTTCAAACCTGGCCACATTGGTCTGGTCTTGGCCTCAGGCTTCTTCGCAAGCTCTCCCTTGCCCTTAACCAGTCTTCTCTTCTTCTTTGCTGGAGCAGTAACCTGCTCAGGAACCTTTTCATCAGGTTGATCAGCAACCTGTTCATCTATAGCAACAACCTGTCCCGCTGCCTGCTCAGCTTCCTGTTCCTCATCAGCAGGAACTTCTAAAGCCTTCTCAGCAACTTGTTCTTCATCCGCAGGAACCTCAATAATCGCATCGTTAGTTTCCTCAACAGCTTCAGCGGAATCAGAGTCATCAAGGGACAACTCAAGAATTGGAGAAGATTATGTTACAGTAACCTTCTTCACTTTCAGCTTCTTCTTCAATGGTGCTCTTTTGACCACCGGTTTCCTTGTTAGCTTATCATCATCATCACCAGAATATGTCCTAAAAACTGACAAGTACCACTTGTACTCTTCTTGTCAATTTTGCATCTTGCAAAATCAGAATCTAAGTATCCTTTGAGGTTGAATCCTCATTCCTTTAGATACGATAAGCCAACATCTTGAGTGCCCTTCAAGTACTTGATAATCCTCTTTATTGTTGCAAGATGTGACTTCTTTGGTATTGTTTGGAATCTTGCACATACTCCAACTGCAAATACTATATCTGGTCTGCTTGCTGTGAGATATAGTAAGGATCCAATAAGTCTTCTATACTTGGTTATCTCCACATCTTTTCCACTTTCATCCTTATCCAGACTGATAAATGTAGTCATAGGTATGCTTACTGATGATCCATTTTCCATTCCAAACTTCTTGATCAGTTCCCTTGTGTACTTGGCTTGATTTATGAAAATCTCATGTTCTAGTTGTTTCACTTGTAGACCAAGAAATAAACTTAGTTCTCCCATCATGTTCATCTCAAACTTCTTCTGCATGAGGGTAGAGAACTTTTCACACAAATCCTTGTTTGTGGATCCAAAGATGATGTCATTCATATAAATCTGAACTAGCAGAATACTATCTCCATCATGTATCTTAAAAAGAATCTTGTTCACTGTCCCTTTCTGAAATCCATTCTCCAAGAGATATATAGATATCATACCAAGCTCTAGGAGCTTGCTTCAATCCATATAAAGTTTTCTTTAATCTGAATACCTTATCTTCTGTCTGTACTTCAAAACCTGGTGGTTGTTCCACATATACCTCTTCAGATAGTAGTCCATTTAGAAATGCACCCTTCACATCCATCTGATAAACATTGAAGTTCTTGTGAGCAGCATAGGCCAGAAATATCCTTATGGCCTTAAGCCTAGCAACTGGGGCAAAGGTCTCATCAAAATCTGTCTTCTTCCTAGCAGTATCCTTTAGCCACTAATATTGCCTTGTTTCTGACCACAACACCGGTTTCATCTAGCTTGTTCTTGAACACCCACTTTATTCTAATAACTCTTTGGTGATCAGGTCTTGGAACCAATCTCCATACATGATTCCTTTCAAATCCATTCAGCTCTTCCTGCATGGCCTGAATCTAGTTACTGTCTTCAAGAGCTTCTTCCACACTCTTGGGTTCAACCTGTTATATGAAGCATGTGAACAATGATTCTTGAGGTTTTGATCTTCTTGTTTTCACACCTTCATTGATATCTCCAATCACAAGCTCTCTTGAGTGATTCTTGAGTCATGTCCTATCAGGCTCAAAGTTGTGAACTGGTTGGTGGACAGTAACTTGTTAGTCTGCAGTATCCTGACTGCTGTTATTGTTGGTCGGCAGTATCCTAATTGCTTGTTGTTCAGCATCTTGTGCCACTGTATTTCCAGATGCATTAACCTGTGAACTATCTGCAGTAACCACTTCAGCAGGCACTGGAACTCCATCAATGCATCTTACTGTTTGATCTTTGATTTTCATCTTACATACATCTTCCTTCAGCTTGTCCAACTTAGCAGTATCAGAATATAGTTCATCAAACACCACATATATTGATTCTTCAACAACCAATTTTCTCTTGTTGAAGATCCTAAATGTCTTGCTTACTAAGGAGTATCCTAAAAACACTCATTCATCAGATTTTTCATCAAAGGTCTTCAGGTGCTTCTTTCTATTATTTAGAGTATAGCATCTGCATCCAAAGATATGCAGATATGAAACATTTGGTTTAACTTCTTGCAAAACTTCATAAAGAGTTTTGTCATGATCCTTGTTAATCAGACATCTATTCTGAGTATAGCATGTTGTGCTGGTTGCATCAACCCAAAATCTCTTAGGTATACCAACATGCAGTTCACAATGAAACCTAGAGAAACCTTAGAAGAGCTTGATCAGAGATTCACAGCTGTCATCAGTGAGCTTGAATCTCTTGGAAAAACTTACACCCAAAAGGAGAAAAATACAATGGTACTGAGAGCTTTACCCTTGGAATGACAAAGCAAAGAAACCGCAATGAGAGTCTCACTGGACCTTAGTGCGATGAGTACCTTCGATCTTTTCTCAGATCTCAAAGCGTTTGAATTCGATATTGAATGAAGGAGAAAAGAGGCTGAAAGATCAAGTTCCAAAGTCGCAGTACTTACTACAAGGACACAGGATACTACTATTGCAAGCAGCAGTAAGCTGAAGCACAAGCAGAAAGAAGTGCTTACTGAAGATGCTGATGAAGAAATGACATTCTTACTAAAGAAGTTCAAGAGGTTCCTGAAGATAAATCATAAAGGAAACGACTTCAGAAAGAAGCCTCAAACATCAGAAGAAGTCACCAGGTAAGACCAACACAGTAAACAAACACAGGTTCCTCTGACTTGTGTTATAATTGCAGGAAACCTGGACACTTCTCCAGAAACTGCCCCCACTCTCAAGTATATACTTGTATATTGAGGATGAGAGAGTGCAGAGAAGAGAAAAGAGGAGGGATGAAGCAAAAGTTCAAGGCTCTTCTGAGTAAAGCTGAAGCTCTAAAGGCAGCAAGCAGTTCCAAAGAAAAAACCAAGGACGATTGTTCATCCGAGAGTGATTCTGACTGTTCTACCTCCGATGAGAAAGTACTGCTATGCCTCATGGCCAAAGATTGTGAAGAAAAAGAAAATGAAGAGGTAACTTCACAATCTCTTGATGTTTCAAGTTCTGAGAAACTGAACATGATTCAGTCTTTTAGACAGATTATGAGTGACTTTGAGCAGATTAATTCAGCTCATGAAGAACTAAAAGAGGAAAACCTTCAGCTCAAGAGTGAGTATACTGTACTGAAGGAACATGTTACTGACCTGGAGTACTATAGTACAGAATGCAACAAACTCAGTTGAGGTCTCTAAGTTCAAGCTGCTAGTCACTAAGTTAAAAGTTGAGAAAGCTGGATTGCAAAACACAATTGATGTGTATAGCAAATCAACAAGGAAAGCACAAGAATATATCCTAGAGACCCAAAATGCCTATTAAGGAAGTGGTCTAGGATACTGTGCAGGAAGCTCTCAGAAAGCAGCTAGCACATCCACTGTTGGAAAGTTTGTTCAGGCCCGAGTCTCCTATACTCAGGAACTTTTTCCAATTAATGGAAGCTTAAACAAAACAAGTACACTGGATAAGGGAAAAAAGTCCATGTTGTAGGAAGAAGACAGTAAGACTGCACAGAAACTCAGAAAACAGCATAATCAGTATACTGCAAGTAGGAGAAGAAAGCAGCAATCTTCCAGGTTACAGAAAAACCTCTACCCCTCATATACCAAGACATACATGTCTAAATTCCAAAGAGTTTATGCTTAGAAAAGGTATAAAGGAGTACCTTCCTCAAACAGAAAAGATAACACCTGGAAACCTCCAGCACACACACACATCACAAACAGTATATTGCTAAGGGTACTAATAGGAAGAGAACCACCAAAGTTTATGGTTAACCAATTATCATCAAGCAGGTGTGGGTCCCAAAGAGGACTAACCCCCCAGGACCCGTACTTGTATGGGTACCTAAATCTACCTGATTCACTTGCAGGAACAGTTGCCAGGAAGCAACAGTGATGTATGTTATATTGATAGTGGCTGCTCTAGACATATGACTGGCAACAATGTTGGATTAAGAGACCTCCAACCATGCAAATGACCTAAGGTTGTCTTCGAAGATGACTCCAAAGGAAGCACCAAGGGCACATGAAGCTTGATCAGAGGTAATGCAAGTATCAGCGATGTATCATATGTCAAAGGGCTAAAATATAACCTCCTAAGTATCAGTCAATTCTGTGACAAGGGATGTTCAGTAGAGTTCAACCTCAACAAATGTCTGAAAAGAGATAACAAGACAAATGGGATACAGCTTACTAGCACTAGGAAAGGCAACATCTATCTAGCTGATTGGAATTTAACAGTGCAGTCAACATGCTTTATTGCAAAAAGCTCCCCTGAAATAAGCTAGCTATGACACAAGAGGATGAGTCATCTGAACTTCAAGACAATCAACAAGCTAGTAAAGAAAAATCTGGTGAGAGGTCTACCTGATGTTGCTTACAAGAAAGAGAATGTTTGTGGAGTCTGTTAGAAAGACAAACAAGCGAGAAGCTCATTCAAGGACAAAGTGTAGAGATCATCTCACAGGATTCTGGATCTTCTACATATGGATATCTTTGGTCCAGTTGAGCTTGTTAGTGTAAGTGGAAAGAAGTATTCTTTAGTGTTTGTGGATGATTACTCTAGATTTACTTAGATCATCTTCCTAGCCAAGAAATCAGAAACTCAAAACAGGCTGCCAGAATTCATGAAGCGAGTACAAAATGAGAAGAGCTTAAGCATTGTGAAGATAAGATCTGACAGAGGAACTGAGTTCACAAACAAGTTCATAGAGAAGTATTGTTCAGAGAATAGAATCTGTCATGAGTACTTTGCTGCAAGGACTCCTCAACAGAATGGAGTTGCAGAAAGAAGGAACAAGACTCTGAAGGAAGCTGCAAGGACTATAGACCACGGCTCTGCAAAAGTACTATAGTCGAGGAGTGGCGCCATTAATGCGGATCAGAGTAGGACATGTCCTACAACCTAGTTTGTCCCAGATGCATTTATTGTAAAGATATGCAAGATCAATTTGAATTTCTCAAAGGACAATGTCTCTCTTCAACGGACATTTTCCAGTAGTATAAATAGAAGATGGAGTGACTGTGAAGACTACTGAACAACTGATTATTTTCTTAAGCTATCAAACTTTCAAGCTATTCTCGAGCTATCAAGTTCAGTCACTTAACCTTCTGAAACAGTCTACCAAAGCATTCGAGCTTTCAAGTTCAAGGCTGACTTCAAAGTTGCACCAGTTGAAGAACCAACATATACTTTTAACCATTTATTGTGTGCGAGGTTGTTTGAAGTTAGGTGTCCTTAGTTGGAAGGATTAGATCCTCACTAAGTGTTTAGTCTTGTGTAGGCTATTTTCTCTATGTGAGATATTGTACCCTGTGTGGGATTTGGCTTAGGAATCTTCTGATTCTAGTAGGTAAACTTGATAGGAAGAGGTTTGTAAAGCTGAGTCTTGTAAAGCAAACTGACTTAACAAAGTTCCTCCTTGAGAAGGAGTAGAGTGGACGTAGAAGGGTTACACCACCTTCAAACCACTTTAAACACTTGTGTGTTTACTGTTTTTGTTTACTTGTTGCATTGCATTGTTATATATTTATCTTGTTGCATTTGTCATAAGCATACTAGTCAAAGGATTCTGACAAAATCATATTTGTGAAAAGAAAACTATTTTTTAAAAAGAAACTCTATCTTTATTATTCCGCTGTATACTGTGATAACCGAGACAGTAACCTGAAACAGCATTCTGCCAAGTTACTGAATCGAAAGGTTATTGCATTTTCTGTAGAATCAGTAACCTGTTTATAAAAAAGTTTTAAAACGCAAAATTTGATAGAGGTTCATTCACTCCCTCTGAACATCTGACCACTTGGGACCAACAGCAGTGTTTGGTGAAATTGATCTTGGAGAAATCTGATGGCATAAACAATAGGAAAATGAAGCAAACATTTCTATCTGTTGCAAAAACATATTACTACAGAGCCTACAATGTTGATGAAACAATAGATGTCCATATGTTCGAAGTACTTTTCGAACCAGTCATGTGAATACTAAATATTTATTGAACTACTAGTATAATAAATATAATCATCATACATAACATAATAAATATATAGTCATCATGCATCATATCCATCAATGTGTGTACATTGATGGATATGCATCGTATGACATTAATTTGGAAGTTGAAAGTCGTTGCATTTAATTAATATAAACTATACATCATAGATTTGAAGTTTAACAAGAAGCAATCAACAATAGATTCTTATTTTACAAAATTATCCTATTTATTTTTGTAAATTGAAGAATTACTAAGTTATGATATTGATGGGACCACTAATTTATATATGGTTTTTTTTTTGTAAAAGTATTATCTTATTATCTTATCGAAATTGGTAAATTTTTGAACTGACCCAAGTCAGAATCGGAGAAAATTATTATTTTAGAGAGTTTATTAATTTATAAAGTATTAATTTATAGAGATTTTACTGTAAACTCAATATACTAGTGGAGGACCCGTGTGTGTTGCACAGGATTTTTATATAATTTTCATATTCTTTCCCATTATTCATCTTTTAATTTATTTATGTTTCTCTTAGTTATGGAGTAATTATTTTATTTGGTTTGCTAGAGCTGAAAGAACTTAGAGTGATCCGATTGTGAGAACCCCATCACCCATTATCAAGTAATTAGAATGTATTTTCAAAACATACCCCTCACGTATTTGATAAGTTGAACAGCAGATTGTTGCATGATTATTCCCTCCTTATCTGTATAATTCTAAGCGAATCTAATCTAATCTTCTAATACTATTACAAAATTTATTAGTTTCGGTCAATTTTTATAATACCTAATATAAACGTATAAATATTTAAGTTTAAGGATCATAAAATAATTTAATAATTATTTATTTATTTTTTCACTATAAAAGGAACATTTGAATCTCTTCATAATTGATTTTTACATGTTTTGATTTTTCTTCTTCTAAACTATTGAATATCTTGAAATTGATCAATGTTTGACAAAAAAAAAAAAATCATTTTAATATAGATTTAAAGAGTTTTCAAATAATATATTACAAACATATATAAAATAATTTTAATTTTTCATTAGAAATGGTATTATATAATTAAGATCGTGTTCTTATGTTTTTTTTTTTTAAATCTTATCTATAATTGAATTACTTTTTATATATAAAAAAATATTTAATTTATAAAATCAAAAAGAAAATTTTTTTAAAGGACAATATCAGTAATACGAAAATACTATATATTAAAAAACAAAATTGTAACTATTTTGAGAATTATTATGAATTTTCAAACTAATGAATTGTAATGAAATATTACTAGCTAATGTTGAAAGGATGTTGAGAATCAAACATTTAAATCTCATATGAATTTATAAAAATATTATATTTGTCATGTTGAAAGCTATAAGTTTTTGAGGAAATAACTCAAACTAACCAAGTAGGACATAGAACATCTTTTTTAGTTAAAATTTAATTTACATATTTTTTAGTCAAAAATATGATCATTTGACTCAAATACCCTTGTTAGATTAAATATAATTTAAAAACTTCTTTTTCCTCCTCTCTTCTTCCTCTCCCTCTAATTGTCTCTCTTTCTTCTTCCTCTCATGTATGTTCATCTCTCTTTCACCTCTTTTTCTTTTTTCTCTTTCTTTTTCCTCTAATTGTCTCTCTTTTTTCTTCCTAATCCATCTCAAAATTAGTGTGTATCTTTCACAATATGTGTAATAATATATATGGAACAATATGTATAAGTAATCGCTTCTTGAAAATTACATTCATAATACTATAAAATATTGATGAAAACACATACACGAGACTACACAAGCAAACGGGCTTCGTGTGGCTCATGTGGTTCGCAGGGCAGGACCTACCAACATTTTGGTCAGAGTCGAATTTTTAAAAATAGGTCGCTAATGTTCATTGTACAAACTAAATGTAAAACATAAGAATTTGAAGCAGTTACAATATCAAAATTATTTATATATGTCGTAAAAAAGTTTAAAACAATTACTTAAATCCAACTTGACTTTGAACAAATTTTTCTATTCTTGATTTTCTTTTTCCTTATGGATATTTGGGCTCAAATTGGTAAATAATATGCAATGATATTAGAAATATAAATTAAATTAAATTAAGTTAGAAACTTAAAATAACAAACCATGAACTATTTTATCTATGAAAAATTTAAAATAGATAAGACATTACAAAGATACAAAAATATAAATTAAAATTGGAAACTTAAAATTAACAAGTCATGAACTATTTTTAAAATATAAACAAACATGAATACAAAAATATGCATTATATAATGATATTAAAGATATAAATTAAAGTTTAAAACTTAAAGTAATAAATCATAAATTTCTTATTTAACAAATCATAAATGTTTTTAAATAGAAACATACATAAATGAATATAAATATACATTATATAACAATACAAAAATATATAAATTAAAGTTTAAAACTTAAATTAATAAATCATAAATTATTTTAAATTAGGAACATAAATAAATAAATTTTTAAAAAAAATGAAGGGGTACGCATCCCTGGAGTTTCAAACATTGGACCTTCATGTGGAGGAGAAAGGCTTACTCCACTAACACAACTACACTTACTTGAATTATATTTACCTAATAATATATATATATATAAGTACCACAAAATAGACCCCTAAAATTCGTATTTTTTTCTGGGCCTGAGTCAATCGACTTATCAAACTTATATTAAATCTGGCCATGGTGGTTCGTGTAAACCATGACTCTTGTGGTTCGTGCTACTCAAACCAACTCATCGAACTTATATTAAGTACGACCCTGGTGGTTCGTGTAAGTCATGGCTCGTGTGGTTCGTTCCATACAAAACACACGCACACAAATATATCTAGACCAATTACGACTCGTGTGGGTATACGAATTACGACATACACACGAATCCACATGAATTACAACTCATGTCGCTACATGAATAATGCCTTGTGGGTGGATCAAATTCATTTTTTATTTTTTTTATTTAATTAGAATTTGAATGGTCCCACCTCATTAAGAACATATTTGGGAAATTAACTAAAAAAAGATATAAATTATAGTTTTGGCTAGAAAAGATGCTAAACTATTCTATTTGGCTATTTATAAATTTGGGCTTGAGTTTTTTTAGAAAATTATATAATTATGAATTGCAAAGTGATAATCTTGAATGTTGTCCAAATTTATCATTAAAATATTATATTCTCTCAATTGAATCTTTAGTTTTGAAAACAACTAACAACTTTTCACCACAAGTAGAAGCTAGCTGCCTCTCTCTCACTCTTTTAAACCTTCAAAGAGAAGCCCTCTTCACAGTAATCTCTCTCTCTCTCTCTCTCTCTCTCTCTCTCTCGCCCCCCCCCCCCCCCCCATTAATAAACCTGGCTCCACCATTGCTTCCTTTCTCAGTTCACTTTGTACTTAACTCAAATGATCACAAACATTTATCATATACCATTTTCAAGCATCATCTTTTAGTTTGATCCCACACAAATAAATATTACTTGTACTCTCTCTGCACCTCAAAATCATCCCAAAAGAAAACTCCCCCACACATTCCAATATGGATTCTACACTTACCAAACCCTTGTTGCTAAAAGATTACTTATTGGATGATCTCAACTCCTGCTCATCCAACGGCTTCAAATCATTCCCCAGACGGCAATGCTGCTCCTCCACCGTTCGATTCCTCATCGAATTCGACCTCAAAAACACCAAGAAATACTCAGTGTTCAACAAGACCCCACCAATACCCCTTCTCAGGAATCCCTCCAAATCCGCTCTCTCCGCCTTCCAAACCCTCATCGCCGCCGTCAAACGCCTCCCCTTCGCCGCCGTGAGGTCGTCGGAAAGGAAAAATGTCAAAAAAACCCTCATGAAAAGTAGCTTTTGGAAGAGGAAATCGAATGAAAGGTGGAAGCCGTTCGATCAGTTTCTGAAGGAGAAATCTGAGCCGTTGGATAGCTTGGAGATCGGTTTTACCGTGTGCTCGAGCGGTAAATCTTCTTCTGAGGTAAATTCGAATTTAACTGAGGTAAGAAATGCCGCCGTAAAGATGCTAAAAGACGGCGACGTTTCGATGGAATCAACCACTGGCAGCGACATTAGCACCACCAACTCTTCTACACAGGTATGATTTTTATTCTTTTTTTGAGTAAATAAATGCTCCATTTTTTAGCATGATTAATAATTAATTAGTTATGATTGTATGTTGTTGGCTAAGACTAGTTGCTTGTATGTTAAAACTTGAATTTGATTCTCAACTTGAGTATTTACCCTTGACTTTAATTCATTCTTCATTTTCGTCATCAATAAAAATAATAGAACCTTTAACTAATCATAAGAAATCGTTTGTTATTAATATTTCAATTTTTTATAGATTTAATAATATTTTTATCAAAAAGAAAATTCACTAAAGTTGATATGAATTCATAATTTATCCGGTTGAATTTAGATTGAATAATTTGAAAATATAAGATTAGAAATTATATTTAAAATTCACTCAAATTAAAGTCTAATCAAAATATATCCACCAAAAATTTTCAAAAATAAACTTATGAATGTAATAGATTTCGAATTCATATCAATCCAAACATCACTAAAAGTCTAAAAGATTTGCTACGATTAACTTTAATTAATCATTCTTCAAATCCTTCAATTAAAACATAATAGTACTTTCATATTAAACTAAGTTCCGAGCAATTTGAATGGATTTTAAATCCATTTTAATTTTAATAATTTTGAAAACAAACTATTTTAAATATTACATTAACATAATCTAAAATTTCTAAGTAAATATATTATCTAGTGGTAAATGTAAGCTGTGACTTGTGATCACGGTTGCTATGTGAATTTTGAATAACTAGAGTGTTTAGAGGTTAAAGAATATTTTGGGGATGTGAGAACCAATTAAATATATTATTTCAAAATTTTGAAAATAATAAAAAAATATAGACAAGGGAATTTGAAAATGGTAGAAAAAACAGGAATGTGGAAATTGGTGAAATATCACAGCGGTAAAGATGGAGGGAAAATAGCTGAAGAAGATTCCATAATAATGAAATATATAAATTATAATTGCGTTTTCCAACGGCTACGATCCCGCTACGCTTTCTGTATTAGCGGAATAAACGGTGCTTAACACTCTGATTTCATCGCACTAGATTATCCTCACTATCACATTTACTTTACTTAAAAGCCCTTTAATTGGTTTCTTGTGTTTTTTTTAAGTAACGGACTAATTTGAGGATAACAACTCAATATTGTGTATTATTATATCTATTGTTGTTACAGTTTGATCAACTTTCTAAATGAAGTTCAAGATTTATAAAAATCGTAATCAAAAGGAAAAAAAAATTATTTTACTATTGTTATTATTGTTATTGTTATTATACTAATATTTTATTTTATTTTTAATAAATTTTAAGGGGTTCAACGTTAAAGATTTGATGGTTGAAATGGTCTAAATATAATTTCACAGTCTAGTGACTCTAGTCTAGTGTTATAGTTACTATTTAGTACTAGAAAGTAAAAAATCTCAATCAAGTATTTTCATTAAAGATAGGGAATAAAAGGTTAACGTAGCTCATTTTATTTCAGCAATCTTTTTTTAATTCTCTATTTTTTATTTGTAAATTTTGAGTTTTAAATACTCATAATTTGTTTTTAAATTGGCTCATGCACATTTATTTATAAATATTAATTATATTTCTTATACTTGCATGTATATGTTTTGAATCAGATTTGTACTTAGAATTTGTTATGAATAAGGTTCTTTTTATAATTGAGTGTACTTAGAATTTGTTTTAAATAAGGTTCTTTTTATAATCGAGCCAATCTAAATGGATTCAATTCAAATTCTACAAACGTGTAGCTACAGGGTCCATTCAAAGTAATTAAATGAAAGCACAAAGATTCAATTCGACACAGAATGAAATTGTAAAAATTATTATGTTTTTTTTTTTTTTACAAATTAATAAAAGTAAAAAACCTAAATAAAGAAAATGACCCCTTAAAGTTTTTCTCCTTCAAATTTGAAAGTATATTGATCAGATATAATTTTCTCAATAGATTTTTTAAATGTTCTTCCTTCACATGATAATGATATTTTATATTTTGTTGTATTTTTTTTAGTTAGTGTGTGTCCTATATAATATGTAGTAGTAATATAAGATATATATATATATATATATATCTTATATTATAAGATAAGATATCTTATGTGTAGTAGTAATATAAGATATATATATATATATATATATATAGCAGTTGGCTCCTATCATGTAACTATTTTGTCGGTGACTGTCCCCACTTCCTGATTTCCTTATTACATCGTCTTCAAAGCTAGAAAAGGAAATTTATTTTGGCCACGCTTTAACAGAATGTGCTCGTAATTTATAGTGCTTGGTTTACCTTTATTATATGCAATGAATTTTTATTTAATGCTATTAATTATTAGTTATTATTGAGTACTATAAATATATTTATGTACGTATGTAACATTTCTATATTATTCTCATTTTTATATTAATTAAGGTGAAACCATCAGGTAAGTTTGAATATACACAAAAAAAAATATGTGATTCCTAGGATTTTAATTGTAGGTCTATCTCACATAATTAAACTTGTGAGACGGTTTAACAAAAAACTCACTCTTGAATATAATATAATAACTAATTGATCATATAAGATACGTTAGAGTGATTTAAAATTTTAAAAATTGGTTAACATATGTCATGTACTTTTGCTTAAAATTTTATTTGTGAACATCTCAATATATATATATATATATATATATAGTAGCACTCTTGTGCACCTGATGCACACATGCACTTAGGTCGGGTCCGGGCACGTGTTGACCTAAATCCGCGCACTTTTACTTTTTTTTTTTTTTTGGTCCTGACCTCTATGTTATGTTAGTCATATATTTATATTATATTAGTCATACTTTTATGTTGTATTAGTCATACCCTTATGTCCAGATATTATACAATTATTTAATACTTTTAACTCTAAAAAAACCCTAATTTCGCCACAATTTGTACATGTTTACCTTTATGTGATAATGCTCATACATTTATGTGATATTACTTATACATTTATATCAACATAGGCATACATTTATGTAATATATAAAAGTACAACTAACATAACTAAAATTTA
Organism: Scutellaria minor; assembly: GCA_954870855.1. Classification (NCBI taxonomy): domain Eukaryota; kingdom Viridiplantae; phylum Streptophyta; class Magnoliopsida; order Lamiales; family Lamiaceae; genus Scutellaria; species Scutellaria minor. The sequence continues at coordinate 11,890,654 of OX940733.1, forward strand.
TATATAACATAACTAAAATGTATGACTGTTATAACTAAAATGAATGAAAGGTTAATATGTTTGTCTAAAAAAAATGTTAAGGTACAACTAGTCTTACAAAAGGTATGACTAACATAACTAAAATGTATGACTAACACTACTAAAAGGTATAGTTAACATAATATAAAGGTCTGGTACCTGGTACCTAGGAGCATGTTTGGGCGGATTTTGTCCGTGACCTGGTGGCGCATGCGGGCGCGTACGGACGTGTGGCAGGCCGGGTCGACCGAGTGCACGGATTTAGGGTCCATACACCAGGTGTACAGAAGTTTTTGTCGTATATATATATATATATATATATATATTATTTGTGGCATGGAGTCTTAACATATTATTAAAATTTATTTTCCCAAATTAAACTATGTTATTGTGAATTATGGATGGATGGTTGACTCTTCTCATAAAGTTAATCTGATGATGATATAAAAAGCATGGTTATAATAGTTTTTGTGTCGCCGCAATTGTTTCTATTGGAAACATCCTCATAATTCCTAAGATAATTAATATTTGAAATTTGATTTATATTAACTACATAGTTCTTGTTGAAATTAAGGGATAAAAACTCTATCTATGCCAAGATTTTAATAAGACGAGTGAATTTTAGAATTAGGGATCACTCTTTCTGTCATAATGTGAATCTCTCTCTCTCTCTCGACATGTTAATTAAGGACAACAAATTGAGACATGATATGGTTAACTATACAATGAGACATAAAATTATGCAATTTGAGCTAGTGGTGGCAATGTACTTAAATTTGTGTTATATGATACTATCATTTTATTTTTATGATTTTTAGAACATCATCTATGTATTTGTTATGATTCTTGGAATTTATTTGTAGTGTCAATGTGTTAGGATGTATACTATAAGCCTAGTTTTTTGTATGAACATCGTTTATGGAATGAGAATCACATTGGTCATATGTTTGCATTTTATATTTGTTATATATGTTTATGCAATGTCCAATTAATTTATATTATAGATAACTTGGTGTGTGGTGCCACACAGAAGATCATGTTATCAGTTTCTTATAAATTATAAATAGTAGCTCACAACCAAGATGGATTTGGACAAATCATCGGAATGGTTGTAGTGTAGTTTGGTATTAGTCTGTCTTGACTATAAAACTACACTAGTACACTTTGTGTGTATTGAGCAGGACCATTTGAGGTTGTTCGTTTTATACTGACTATATAATAGAACAAGACCTCTGTTATTATGGATGTACATCTTCTTAATCCCTATATAATAACGGGCACGTATGCTCAGTGTTTATTTCTTTAATTTGCCAATGGGTGAGATTTATTCATAAATCAATAAACTCGGTGAGTTGGGAGATAGCATTGTTTATATGGTGTTCTGTTGATTATAGAAGGAATCCGTGTCCTAATTATTTAGGATGATAATGTCCCCTTGAGGAGCTCATAAGGATTATCATGTAAACCCTGCAGGTGGATTTAATCCGACATGATAATAAGGATGAGTGGTACTACTCTTGGAATTAGATGTAAATTATTTAAGTTGTCAGTAACTTATTTAATTTACGGACATTCGATATCTTAAACACGGGGAAATAAATGTACACATAATAAGAAGGAGCCCATATTAAATATGGGATTGGGATGGTAGTTCAATAATAATTCTCTAGTGGACTGAATTATTATTGATAGGCTTCAGTTATGTGTTCGGGCCGAACACAGGATACTAAAGCCCATCAGGAGGCCCAACCCAATTCCTCCTCTAGGTCCCTGGTGTAGCCTATATATAGCTCTTTTCATCAGCGCCTCTCATAACACAGAACACAGATCACAGAAAACACGTGATAAGTGAGAGAGAGCGGAACTGATTTTTCTCGAAGGATCGTTGGCCACGCAACGTTCGAGAAGGGTTCAGAGGAATACATCAGAAGATCAAGAGGTCTACAAGGGTATGATTTCTTTCCGCTGCGATTTATCTTTGGAACCCGATTCCGATAGCATAGGGCCGGCGATCCGTCGGTTCCAACACAATGATCTTAAATCTTTTGTTCAATATAATAAATGTTTAAAAAAATATTCTCAAACTTATATTTCCACTACAAAAAAAAAGATTATTTTTGATGAGATTTTTTGCAAAGATAAAACTTATCACAAGATGATAATATAAATCGCCAACAAATTGTAAAAAAAAAAAATATTAAAAAAAAATTAAAAAAGTCTATGTACAACAACATGATGTTGTCCTTAATGTATTAACAACGTCAGCATTGTAGCAAAAAAAACATTTTACAAGAAGATTTTTAAAGTAATAATTTAACAACAAAATGTTGGTGTAAAATATTTTTGTTTCGATTATCAATATTTTCCTGACAATATTTTCTTGTTGCTAATAATTTTATTTATTTATTTTGTGATCATGTCAACTATAAGAATATGACGCACACAATCTGTCACCTCAACCTAATATGCCCAATTTCAAAATATCAAACTAGCTAGTTATCGTCACTCGTGGCTAAGGTTGTAAACGAATCGAATCGATTCGAATATCATGATATTATATTTGTATTCGTTTAATTATTCGAATATTTGTATTCGTATTTATTTATTATTCGAATAACAAAAGTGAATCGTATTCGATTCAAATGAAATATTCGAATATTCGTATTCGAAAATTTTGAACTTGAAATTTCAATTTTTTTTCAAAAATATATTTATTTCCAAATTAATAATATCATATTTTAAATATATAGCATATGCATACATGATACAATACCTATATAGTAATTAATAAACAATAAAATTCATCAACTCTAGTGCAATAATTCATAAACCAATTGCAAATTAGCATTTAATAAAATGAAGCTATTTACTATTTTACTTTTCTTTTTTGGGTAATTAGTTGGCTATCATAGTTTACGTTTAGATTGCAAAATTTTAAAGAAATTTAAGATGTGGTTTAGAATTTCTGTTGGATATATATATATATATATATATATATATATATATATATATATATATAATTAAAATAAAGAAATTATATATATAATTATTCGAATATATTTACGAATACTCGAATTGAATTTTGCCATATTTTTATTCGTATTCGGATAATATACGAATATAAAAAGAATTCTTATTCGAAATTTTCAAATTCGAATCACTATATTCAAATTCGAATATCGAATCGAATAAAAAAAATTCAATTCTTTTACAACCTTACTCGTGGCCCATATACATAGATAGAGTATAATGATGATAATAATAGTTGTACTTTTATGTTGGGTAGTCCTAACATATTGAAAAGGTCACATTTCTTAGAAAATTCTCATGCAAGTGGGATTGCAACTCAAAAATGATCAAATCCTCACTACAATTTTATGTGAGTACTAATTCTACTTTATTACAAATAAAAACTTTGGTGGGTCCATTCCAGCAAATGCATGTTTGTTCTTCATCAATTCTCATCAATCCCACTTTGAAACTTAGGGCCACTCCATTAATCAATGTCTACTCAACAAATTAAATCAATGTTTGTTTTTTTTTTTTTAAATAATGTGAATATGATGTGGTTGAATAGAGGATATGGATCACCATATTTTAATCATTGTATTCCATGGAAACACATGCATGTTATATTAAATATAACATTTTTGTTAATTAATAATAATAATTGTTTGGTGATATTAGCAGAAGCAATGGTCAGTTAATGAAGATAAAGAACAGTTTAGTCCAGTGTCGGTGTTGGATTGTCCGTTTGATGATGATTATGACATTTCCTCTCCTATTTTCCAACATATGGAAGGTGACATCTCATTCTTCTTTAATTCCCTTTTTCAATTATTATTTTTCAGATTTTATTTATTTTTCCAATAAGCTGATAAACTATCATGTATAATTGAAAAGAAAAACTAGGTAATTGTGTTTGGATTCATGAAGGATTTAGAAACAAACTCGAAATTCATTGATATTGATCTATTGATTTATATGTATTTAATTAATATATCTTTTACTTTTAGTTTGGACTTAATTTTGAGCAATTTGGATGCATGGATTTTAAATGATAGTTAATTAATAAGATGGATTTGAATTATATTCATTTCAATATTTTACATTAATTTACAAGATTTGTTCAACGAACAAAAAAAAAACAAAAAAAAAACTTATGTCATTTGGTATTTAAGTGAATATTGTTTTAAACTTGCCAATGTAGCAATGATTCTGTCGATTAAATGATTTTGACGGCCAATTTATGAAACGAGCACAAATTCGAATAGAGGATCAAGTTGGAAGACAAATAGAAAGAAAATAAAATAAAAAAATAGTATACATCCCGATTTATGTATTCTCCATGTGGCATACGTTAACTAATTTTGTGCAACTTCATAGATTGCTGACATATCATATGCAACTTGTTTTGCAATTCTAGGAAAAATTAATCTACTATTCCTTTTTTCATATTTCTAACAACTAAGAATTCACTTGAAACTCATGAAGGACATAATTCACTTGTTAATTAGTTTCCTTTTGTTAAATGTAAAGATTTGCAAATGCATAACATACATCTGCAATTTTATGCACAGGTACTAAGAAGATCGTGGGAAAGATTCACAAGTTCAGGTGCATTTCTCAACTCGAGCCAATGAACCTAGTTACGCGATTTGCATTAGCTTCTACTGCCATATCCAAAATCAAAGAAGAAGAAGACGAAGATGAAAAGCAAGCAGAACAAAAGGCATTGGGTTTACTATACACTTTGCCATCATATGGGCTCAACATAAAGGTTGATCATAAGTTACTATTGGACTTCTTCAGAGAGAAAAACAAGGAACAAGACTTGTGTACTCGAAGGCAATGTGGTCAGTGCTCATTCGATGAAGAGTTGTTAGAGGATGCAGAAAATTGGATAAACGGGCGAAAAGCCCGTGAAATGTTTCTTGGATGGGAGGTTGCAAGAAACAGGCAAGCATACATAAAAGACATGGAAATTAAATGGAGATCGTTTGATGAAGAAATTGAGGAGGTGGCTTTAGAGTTGGAAGCTGAGGTTTTCGCTGCTTTGTTCAATGAGTTGTTGCTAGATATCTCATCTATGCAACATGAGTGTCAATGAAATCCAAGTTTGATCATTAAATATATATATATATATATATATATGACCGGTATTGTGTCAATTGTCAGGGAAATTGCTTTTAATTAAAACAATTCTGAATTGTTTTGATTATTATTAATAAAAACGACATTTATTCTCAACACTTGTGTTTAATGTATGTATTTTAGGAACTCTAGTTTATTTGATACAATCATAGTTTAAGTATATAAATATTATATACAAGATGCATGATTAGTTTAAGAATAATATGTTGCAAATTTTCTAGAAAAATGGCGAGAAAACAGAGTTGAAAGGAAACTGAATTTGGCGAGGGAAAGCCGAGGACTGTGTAACCACAGTTTTCTATAAAAGATTCGTCTCACTCCGAAATGCTCGAGTGCTCAAAGGATGTCCGTTTCCCAGGATACAACGGCGAACACGCAACAGTGTCAAACACAAACACTTTGCAAACGGCAAACTGGATTAATACCTGATCGGTATCAAAATGACTCGAAAAATGCAAAGCAATAGGAGCTCGGAAAACTGGATGAAGGACTGAAAACAAGAGCAGTAAAAACGAGTTATCACTTGGTTGAAATCATGTGGAGGGAGACTCATTTTATTTATTGCTTGCAATTGATGCAAGGAGTTGGAGAACCATGACAGTTTTGGAAGGCCAAAAGATATGTCACATGTTGGAAAATGAAAGGTCAAGGGTGGTGCAAAACCGTGGCAAAAGGAGCTGGGCGTGGCCGCCACTTTCCAGACCGATATTCGTGTATGCACACGAGTTCCATGATCCGAAGTTCAATTTAGAATTTGATTTGCACCCCCCGCGCGCGCGCAAGAGAGAACCTTTTTGTCAACATTACTAATCCCACACTATAGTGAAAACTATATATAGTGGAAAATTTTGTGTTGGTTTTCCAATGTGGGACAACAACCCACATTCCCAATTTCCAAGTCTAAGCAAGGATCCAAACATGCAACTTTGAGATTCAATTTCTCATTCACCTTTTATCCGTTTTGGGCGTACAATATCTCGCCACGAACCTCTCACGGAGGTGAACACATTCCAACTTTACTTCGCCACAATCGGGTTTGGGACCCACGTGCAATTAATGTCCAAATCAAGGCAAAATTTCTGGAATTTTAATCCAAAATTTCCAACATAATAAACCTCAAGTCACTATAGGGTGAGAGTGAAATCTGCTGATCATCTTTAGTTAAAAAACAATTAAGAATAATAAACTTGAATTATTTAGTTCATGATGAAATTAATTAAAGAATGTGATCGATCTTTATAGAAAACAAATGTTCAAAACATTTTGAGTGTGATACTCTCATATTCCGCATTGTAGATATTGAGACATCTAGATGAGGACATTGTAGATAGTCAAATTTTACTAGTCAATCAAAAGATGTCATGTTTAAGATGATATATTAAATAAATCGATTTTATATTTTTTTATTTATATTTTGGGAATTTAAATTAAATTAATTCCTAAAGTAAATAGATAAATAATTGATATTTTAATATATACTATTGACCAATCATATGTTGCTAAGTGTCCAAATCATGTTGTTTAACAATCAAGATTAAATCTTGCAAATATGAAAGTGATATACCAATAAATTTGGTAATAAAATCACATCTTTTGATTAAGAAAAACTATATTTCCAAATCATGGATGACCAATCAAATTGCATCCTTCATCAAATATATATGGAAAGAGTTCAAATCCTACACCTATAAATAGGGGTATCTTTTCATAATTCAAGGCACGAGACAAGTCAAGAATTCAATACACAATGAAGACAATTCAAGATTTCTTGCCGGCGTTTTTCAAGTTAAAGTTCTCAGGTTAAAGTTCAAGGCATTCTTTGTGCATTCAAAGCGTTCTTCATGGAGGTTTCCAAAACTATTGTTGAAGATCTAATTGAAGATTCAACTTCAAGATTCATATTCATTCAAAGAGAAGAATCAGAGGAATTTATTGAGATTAGTATCCATTTTATTTTAATTCAAAAGTATATATTTAATTTGTATCACTTTTTGTATTTATATATTGCAGACACAAAATTTATTGCTACAAATTTTTGGCATGCCCAGTGGGATAGACTCTACCTTCCATCTATTCTCTTCGCCAAGTTCCAAAATATCAAAAATGTCTTCTCTTCTCTTCGAGTGAGCTTTGGATCTAGAATGGGGACGGTCATCGACGGATAACGATGGTACAACAGTGGCAGCTGGCGCTGGCAATGGTGCCAGAAAAGAAGAGAGGGAGGAGAGAGAAAGCTACAGAGAGAAAGTTAGAGGAAGAGGGGATTAGAGAGAGAGAGTTCAGAGGAGAGAGAGAGCAAGAATGATAGAGAGAGAGAGATGGAGCCGTGAGAGAGGGTTGAGAGGGTTAGAGAGAGAGCATCGATAGAGAGAGAAGGAAAAGAGAGAGAGATGGGGATCCAAAAGTGGTTCAAAATGCCTTCAAAAAACAAGGGTTCCTTGTGCCCTAGCCCATGAGTAAAGACAAATGAGTCTCAAAATGGACCAACCACAAAAGAGTTGGCCCGTAATTAAAAGATTTAAGGTTACACTATGATTTGGGCTTGCATTAATAATTAAAAATTCTTAATATATATTAACTAGTTAGATTTTAATGTGGGATGTTGCACTTTGTGAGTCTGGGTATTATAAATAACTCAAACATAATCAATCTAGGCTCTATCAGCTTGAGGTTTCAAGCAATTGTCATGGAGCAAGAATTATCATTCATTATTTGAAATCTAATAACGTACTTTCTTCAATACCACAAAAACTCTAATTTGAAGATTAAATTCACAATTGAAGCAACCAATTAAGACAAAAAGGTTAGACACAATTGGGTTGAATTGAAGAGAGTGAAACTCCTCATGATTGTGGTATTGAAGAGAGTCGAGCTGTAATTCAATAATTTGTAGAGAAAATGAAGTAATTTGGAGAATATTATGAATTCTAAAAGAATGAGAGTGAAATTAGGGCTCACTTTTAAAAGGGGAAAGAATTTGGGGATTTGTTTGGGGAAAAATGTCAATTTCCCTCCAAAAATGTTAGGGTTAGGTAATTTTTGTTTAATATGGACGAAAACTTAACAAAATATTCCAAATATGTTAATTTTTTAAACATTGGGTATCAATCTTGTAGGTCGTAGAAACATCGATGCCAAAATTGAAATAGAAGTATAGTTTGAGTATCAAAATTGTAATTTACTTTTTAGAATAATGAAAAATGTTGATATATTTTAGGGTTTAGTGAGGATGAAGAAAACATGAAGAAGAACAAGAGAGATGAAAGAGACAGAGGGAGAGAGGGAGGGGGCTGGAGGAAGGGAGGGGGAAGGGTTTAAATTTTATTTTTTAAATTCATGAAGGGTATAATTGAGATTTTAGTATTTTCGTATTTTTTTAATTTAAATATATTAGAAATGAGGTGTGATTAGAAAATGATATGGTGTGGATAGTTCCACCTTCATATATATTCATAAAACGTATAATTGAGATTTATGTTTTTTTTTACAAAAATATATTAAAAATTGGGGTAGGTTTAGGGACTTGGATCGTTCTATTTAGAGATGTTAAAACGGTCATTGCCCGACGGGCCATCCCATTTAAACCGAAAAAAAGAGGATTAAGTATAAATATTAAGAGCCCGTTTAAAATCGGGCCTTTTTTGACCTTAACCGTTAAGTCTGTTGGTAAATAGGACTGTTAAACCGGGCTAGCCTAAGGACTATGTGTATTTTATTTTTAAAAAAAAAATCAAATTTAGGGTTACATATTGAGGATACAACACAACATATTAAGAGAAATCTCAAATTCAAACAACACTACCATCTACCACCACCTGTGAATTGCGATCTATATCTTCATATCTCTCAACAAGGTGTTCGGACTTCATCTTCCTTATCATGACTCACATTAAAATATATATTTAGTAAATTTATAGAGTTTGTTTTCCATAAGCACTCCTTTTCTTTTCCCTCTTTATTTATGTATGATAGGATTTGGAATTAGGTTATGAAAATCGATTTGTTTTTACTGCACATTCCATATCAGATAAAATTTCGAGGCAATATTTTGATGCTTATAAAATAATGGTTGTGTAGTAGTACAAACTACAATTTTTGGAGTATATTTTACTTTTTATTACAATTATATATGATTTTTATGATCATGAATCATTTAATTTTATGCAATTGGGTGTCTAGTTTTAATTATGTGTATTTTGATTAAAACATTAGATTTAAAGATATAATTTTGTATTTTTTGACTTATAGCCCGTTTAATTTTTTTGCAACCCAACCAATAGTGGACCGTTTAGCCCGAAACCCGACAGGACTAGCCCGTTTAACATTCCTAATTCTATCCAAAAAAAATATTAAATAAAGAATTAATTTTATCCACAATAAATAATAAAAATGATATTAGTGGAATAAGAAGATGGATCTCAAGGCAAATAAGTATATTTATATATAAAAAAAAAAAGTTAATTAAGAGAATATAACAAAATTTTATACAAACTAGGAACCACAATCGTAATCAAAATTCTTTACATATTTAAGGCTAATAAAGTATATATATATTTTTAAGTAAAACCATCTTATCAATCCACAATCTGTAAAATAAAAACTATATTGTGAAATAAAATTTGAATTGTGATGAATATCAATCTTATATAAAAATTTATGAGAAAATAAACCTTTGTTTTCCAAATTCAAAAAATCGTCTCTTTGAACAAAACCCATCAACGTCAATCTCCCAAACTTACCTGCCACGTGTCCATTTTAACTTGCCAAAAATGATACGATAAAACAAATAAAATAAAAGGGAAGACATGAAACACTGCGTTCCCTTTCCATCACTAGCCATGCATGCTGCAGCTGCTCTCTCTCTCTCTCTCTCTCTCTCTCTCTCTCTCTCTCTCTCTAAATTCCTAAACCCTAGCAGTTAAACTCAGGCCTCGCTATCTCTCCTCTTTGCAATTTTCCTCTTGGATGATATTTTTCGTTGTTGATTTCCTTGAAATTTGGTGGTTTTGATACTATGTGTCAACGGTGCTCTGTTTTGGTTTGCTAGTAAGTACTGTTTATACCTTGAGTTTTTTCTTTTACTACTCTACTTTAAGTTTTCGATGTTCATATTATGTTTATTATTTGGACATTTTATGGTGGTCTGATTTTCGAAAACGATGATTGATGCAATTTTCTTTTTTTTCCTTTTTGGGGGAAGTTCTGTTTATCTTTCTAGTGCTGTTTGATGTGTTGTTTTTTTTGTCTCTTGTTGGCGAAATGTGAGTAATAGCAAATGAAATTGATGAATTCTTGCTGCATTTGATCTCATTTGTAAGCTTGTCTTTACAATTTATTCTCTTTTAGAAAAGTAGTTGAGGAGAATGTGAATGATACATCGGTAATTTGTTGGCTTTTCATTTAAAGCGTAGTTTTTTTATTTTGGGATTATTTTGCATCTCTCTAATTGGTGGAAGTTTGATTTCTGTTTACAGGTTTAGTTGTATGTCTAAACCGATGCTCTGTTATTAAGCTGAGAGATTTCACAATTAACTGAAAATTGACTTGGAAGAATTCATTCAGCTGAGCTCTTAGATTAACTAAGTGAGATAAAGGTATGTTTATGCTTCGATTAGTATTTAGCACCTCCAGTCTGTTATTGCTCTCAAAAATCAGAAAATGGTAATGGTGCAAATTACTGCAAAATCTTGTCAAAATCCATATATGATGCTCCCCATTTTTGTTGCTTGCTGCTTCTTTGTGAGTGAAGTGGGAATGTCATTGAATCTCATTCTTAATAAACTCTTTAGGTTCTATATTAGATTGAAGGATTTGATAATATATTTTGAAATTAATAGTATTAAATCATCAGTAGTTGTTTAGATTGGTATGGATTTGAAATCCATAACTCTGATTTCAACTAGATTTGGGTGGATTTGAAAACCAATCATGTCCAATCTTACAAACCAAGTGCAAACTTTCATTATTTGTTTACTGTAGGTGTAGTGAGTGAGTCAGATAAAATAATAAGCTGATTCATGCTATGGACAATAGAAGCAACATATGGTGAAAGTTTCAGAAGAAAAATTCAAGTGCCTGGGAAAAAGAAGCATATATTCGGCTTCAAGGATATTTTTCAGCATGCATCTGGGGTAAGTCAGGGATCAAGCAAAAGGAGAGCAAGGGATAGAGGAAAGCATTTAGGTTTGAAATAATTTATGGAAAAGGAAATTAAAGGAGAGAGTTCATCAGCAATTATAGTGGACAATGATGAGCATGAGGAGAGCAGTGATGTAAATGAGCTCTATGTGTGGCCATGGATGGGTATTGTTGCAAATATTTCCGCGCAGTTGAAGGATGGACGTTATGTTGGAGAAAGTGGCTTGAAACTTAGGGATGAGCTAACCAAGAAGGGGTTTAATCCAATGAAGGTTCACCCTTTGTGGAACTCTAGGGGTCACTCTGGATATGCAGTAGTGGAATTTAAGCATGACTGGCTTGGATTAACTGATGCCTTCAGATTTGAGAGGGCTTGTGAGGCTAAGCATCAAGGAAAGAGGGACTATTATGGAGCTGAAGAGAAGGGAGATTGTATATATTGTTGGGTGGCATGGGATAATGATTTCCACTCAGAAAATATTGTTGGTGATCATCTACAAAAAAATACGAATCTAAAGACGATAGCACAATATCATTATGAAGAGGAGATTAAAAAAATCAGACTCGGTATCAGCCAAAATATTGATATAATTCGAGCTTTTAATGAAGGTTTTATATCATTTTCACCTTTGTTGTAATTCTTTGACATATTCTATTTCTCTTTGTTATTTCGTAGAGTTTTCGCCATTATTTTACCTTTCACCTTTTCCTTTTCCTAATAAAGCTTACTTATATGGATCTTTCCTATGCAATGATATCTATTAGAAAGAAAAAAACAGTAACAGGATGTGAGTAATCAACTCAGGAGATTTTCTGAGGACCATGATAGAATCAAACTTGAGCTGGCAGTACGATGGGATAAGCTCAAGCAGCGCAAGCAAGAATTGAAGGAATGTGAGGTTCAGATCAAGAATGAGAGACTCAAGCTCTATCATGAGTGGGACCAGGTAAATTTAACTCTCTAACAGAAGTAGTAGTATCTCCTCTAACGGCCTTCATACTATGATAATTAAGAAAATGAGGCTCATTAAAACAGTTTGTGATTCCTATTTGAGGATCAAAACATCTAAATTTATATTGATTTTGCATTATGTATCATATAATAACTTTATCCAATAATCAGGATGATTTGCTCAAGGCTGAATGGGTTAAGAGTATCATATTGTACATTGGTCATTCTGAATTTTAAATTCAAATACATATGTACTGTGTTTTCAGTATGTTCTAGATCTAACCTCATCAGTTGTTGCAAAAGTGTTGATGATTCTTCTTTGTATTTAGCATGATCGGGCAATCTTGGAGCAAAAGATGGCAGTTGAAAATGTTTCAAAATTGGCAGAGGAACATCATCAGGTGATATGCTTGTTTAAAATAAATAGAGCAATCAACTCTTAGTTTTCTATCAACATAAGGAAGTTCACATTTTTTTTGTAGAGAGAAAATGAACAACTTCTGAGGAAAATAATTGACTTAGAAATGAAACTTGATACAAAGCAACAAGAACTAGAAGAGAGGGAAGAAAAACTTCAACACCTCGACGAACTCATTCAAGCTCTTATAGTCAAAGAACGCAATAGCAATGATGAAATACAAGAAGTTCGCAAGGAATTAATAACAGTATGCACTCAATATTTGCATTGACAATTGATAGCTTAATATTTGATTTCCTATAAATGTGAGTCGAGTATTTTGTTTCATTATTTGTGTGCATGTGCATATGTTCAAGTGTTTCTAATCTGGAGAGAATATATTACTGGGCAAATTTGCGCTTTTATACCCTCAGATAGGGCATCATCAAAACTTTAAATTAAAAGCTGATATGTCTAAACTAGAGTGATAGACTTTGCTCTTGAATAAATAATGTCAGCTTCCCAATTCAATTATGAATTTCCATATTGCATGAAATTTCAGGACTTGTCTCAAGGTGTGGCTGCATAATAGAATTGATTGAATTTTCCCTTCCATTGTCCCTTTTTGAGATGCTTTTACATAAGCGGAAAACAACAGAAGTTTTCTTAGTTCCTTCAAGTTTGGCCCCTCCTATCAGGAAAGTTGAAAATTAAAAGTATGTATAATATTTTTTCCACACATTGATCATGAATTCCATGTTTAAAGTAAATAAAAGAGGGTCTCATTATGCTATTGGTGATTGGTGATGATAATATTATTGCAAAGAGTGTTGATTTCTGATTTGTATCCTGTCTTTTGCAGATGCATTTAATGAATGTCGAGTAACTTCAATATTATTTGTGTACTTAATTTTTTTTTTTGGGTGTTTTGTTAACAAGTATTACTTCTAGTTCTTCAGGGAAAACTCCTCTCGGGCGTTGATAGGAGTCAAAAGAATGGGGGAGTTAAATAGTAAAGCCTTCACAGCAGCAGCCAAACGGAAACACTCAGAAGAAGACATAGAGGTCAAGGCTATTGAGCTATGTACTCAATGGGAAGATCATATACGTAATTCCAATTGGCACCCTTTTAAGATCGTTCCTATTGAAGATGGTAAAAGTAACAAGGTATGTGTTACTGAATAAGATGAAAAGATATTTGCATGACTTCATATATGACATGGTGGTTCACAGTGCTTTAGGCATGTCTGATCAATTAGCTTCCGAAAGTGGCACACAGACCATGATGCAAGCAGATCATCAATAAAGTTGAATTGTAAATTTTCCAACTGCATGCCATAATGTAGAATTTTAGCTTGGAACTCAATTGACTAGCTCTATCCATATGTTGCTATTTCATGTTGGAATAGAAGTCTTGAATGTTTTTTATGATAAATAAGCTGTACTTTTCAAAGTCCACAAAGAATGTCATTTACTATTAGCTACACAAGAATTTAGCTTTTTCTTTCAACAATCTGGTGCAGCTTATCTTGGATGAAGAAGATGAGGAACTGACGAAACTGAGAAGTGAGTTAGGCGAAGAAGCCTATGAAGCAGTGTCAACGGCCTTGATGGAGATGAACGAGTACAATCCAAGCGGGAGGTACATTGTTCATGAGCTGTGGAATAACAAAGAGCAAAGAAGAGCAACACTCAAAGAAGGAATTTCATACTTAGTGAAGCAATTGAGGATGTCGAAAAGGAAGAGGCATTGGTAGCCTCAAGTGGATTTAGTATTTGATCATTCATGATTCGATGTATGGATGCAATGACGTATTTAAACCAATGCTCTAAATTCATTTTTGATAGGTTTAATGTATAACAGAAATTTGAAAGATGTAGAAAATTGTATAAATATTGATTCACTGAAAACTTGGACAATTCTGACCTTTTGTCAACCTCATTCGTTTAAACGTCTTTTTCTTCCTACCTTAACTATAATCATGCGATGAGTAGACAAGTAGGAAAAGTTCATCTTCTGGCTTTACTCGGTCAGCCATTTTAACCTTTGATACAAAACCGAAATCTTGAAAAAGCGATGGTTTTGTTAGATAGGCTAATTTCAAAGAAGATCCTCCAGAAATGCAAATTTTACAAGAGTTCCAGATTCATAATAAGCAAAATAGCAGCATTGGAAGAATTGTTGTTGATCACAGCATGAATGAGGTGAACACAAACATGGTCACTCTGCTTAGATAAAATCAATATGAAATGCCAAAATACAACACTTATTTGCTTTAAAGCACAGCTGCATAGACACATCAAAGAAACTATCTCTTATTATGGACAGTATCAAATTCTGCAAAATTTTCCTCGCTTCACTCTTCTTGATCTAACAATAGATACCAACAATAATGTTTGAATAAAGAACAATCAAACAATTAACATATACTGTAACCAAGAACATAATCCAAGAACATACACTATCAAAATGAAAAGGTTTGATATCCTAATTTTTTCATCATCAACATTGTAACATATTACAATTCTAGTCCGTGTGGTGGTCACAAAACTCTCGAATCAGTTGCAAACTCCACGTCATTTCTATACCACCTTAACCATCACCTGATACAAACAGAAAACAGTTGCACGAAACAAGTTCTGAAGTGAACAGAGTGATAAAAATAGCCATAGAAAAGTATCAAAATCTAAAAATAGATTAGTCTAGATTAGGTCTCATCTAAATTCCCTCAAGCTCAAGTAGTCAAGTCAATGATCTTACACAACCAAGCACAGTTTCCGATCTAAACTAAGTTGTTCTCCCTTTGGTTCTGAATAATACAATTCCCATCTTACTACAACACCATGTCTATTATGAGTTAATTAATGATACATAAAAGCAAAAGGTACTTGTTTGAGAAACAGAAACATGGTTCACATTACTACAGAAAGAAAAAGCAATTTTATCAAGACAAATTTGTGATATAAAACAAATATTTTAGCAGCTCAACTCATAATTCATGTACTATGCTCCACAAATGCAAAGATACGCTCTTAACCACTGAGAAAGAGGACTCACAATAGTGATATGATGTTGAAATTTGTAGATAACAACAATTTATTTCTGATTTCCTTAAATCAATCATCATATTCATATAAAAACTACATTATTTCACATTCTGCAGAGTAAATATACATTACATTTAAAGACAAATTAGAGTTGAGTGTCACCACTTCGAAACGTCACATTAAACGAACTAGCAAAAGGAGTCCAATTGATTCGGAAAATCGAGATCGAATCATGATCAATCTTTAGGAAAATCATTGACTTGATTTCGGTTTGAGCTATGTTCAAATTATGAACTGACGGTTTTCCTTTTCTTTTCCTTAAAATGAATATGCCATGTGTACGGCTGAGATTCATTGACAAAATCGATCCAACGTATACGATTTAAGAAAACCAGACAAATTGATGATTTGGACCAGCAGTTTAACTGCCGGTTTGTGCTCCAAAACTTTAAATTTTCACACGACCACGCGGACGAACGAGATGATTTGAACGTTGAAGATCGATGGTCAAGAATTTTTGACCATTAGCTTGAACCGATTGTTGTGTAGAAAATTGTGAGGTGTTAATAGCCCCACCAAAAAGAAATATTATATAGAGAATTAATTTTAACTAAAAAATAATAAAAATCATATTAGTGGAATAAGTAGATGGATATCAAGACAAAGAAGAATATATAAAAAACAAAGTTAATTAAGAGAAGATAATCAAATTTTATACAAACTATGAACCACATCGTAATCAAATTTTTTAGGGTTAATTTCAATTTATTATCTAAATTATTGCACTTTTTTTCATTAGCTGTATAAATTCCAAAAGTTTTCCAATCATTAGCCAATTTCTTCAAAATTTTCTGGTTGTTATCTCAAACACACATTTTCCTGCCAAAATTCACCAGAAAATTCAAAAGTTCATGATTCATATGCCAAAATAATCTTCTTTTGAAGTCAAATTATAACCCCAAGTTAATTTAACGATTCTTGTTTGATTTAAACTTAAATCGAACAAAAAATGTTCAAAACCCTAAAATGAAATTTGTTCAATTCGTGATCGGATCGAATGAGAATCATGAAATTGACATGAGATTATAATTTGGCTTCGAATACAGGTCATTTTGGTGTATGAATCATGCATAGGGGTGGAAATCGGACGGATCGGATCGGAAATAAGGTGTTTCAAAAAAATTCCGAAAATTTTCGGAATTGAAAAACCAATTCCGATTCCGAAAATTTCGGAATTCCGAAATTTTGGGCTTTTTGAAAATTTTATCATTAAAATAATAAATTTATATAAAATGTTATCATTTTTAATGAAATTTATGATATATTTACCTTTGAAATTAGATGTTCACTTTTTATTTTATATAAAAAATATATGATATATTTACTTATTATATTTTGCTATTTAAAAATCAGAAATGTTTTCTATTATCTTTTGTCTATTACGAAATTGTTGGAATCATTTGCAACATGAACTATTGGTTTAGTGGTAAGTTTCTTGCTTTGAGTATGAGAGGTCCTGAGTTCGATTTTCTAAATGTCTTTATTCTACATTTTATATTTCAAGAATTGTTGTGCACTTGACAGAATCGGATCAAAATTTTTGGAAATATTTCGGATTTATATTTCAAGAAGAATTGTTGTGCACTTGACATAATAGGATCCGAATTTTCGGAAATGTTTCATGTTTCGGATTTATATTTCAAGAATTGTTGTGCACTTGACAGAATCAGATCGGAATTTTCGGAAATGTGTTGGATTTTGAAATTTGCGAAATTTTTAAAACTAATTCCAATTCCGATTTGAAATTTTTCAGAAAAATCGAAAATCGGAATTTCGGAACTTTGGATTAAAAATATTCGTTCCAAAATTGGAAATTTTCGGATCGGATTCGGCGGATATCGGAAATTCCATTCCGATTTCCACCCCTAATCATGCATTTTTGATTGATATTTGGAAGTGAATTGCGTTTTCAAGTTTCCCGATGAATTTTGACTGGAAAATATGTGCTTGGGGATAGCAACTGGAAAATTTTGAAGAGATTGGCTAGTGATCAGAAATTTTTTTGAGTTTAGACACTCAATAAAAAAAGTGCAATAGTTCAGGTAGCAAATTGAAATTAACTCAATTCTTTACATATTTAAGAATAATAAAGTTTTTTTGTTTTAAGTAAAACCATCTTATATAAAAAAGAAAATCTAAGATTTTTGTGAGGCTATCCAATCAATCCATAATCTGTAATATAAAAGCTATATTGTAAAGAGGAGCACTCTTTAACCCCTGGGATCCGTGCCCCCGATCCAACCAGACCTGCGTATATATTCATGTCCTCAGTTTTTTTTTTTTAGGTATTACAAATTTGTTCTATAGGTATTACAAACATGAACTAAAAGTAATGATACTTAAAGAGTATATGCGTGATACCTTTAGACTTGTGAGGTGCGCGCAGCGGGTATGGGCGCGCGGTGGGTGTGGGCGCGCAGTTTTGAGGTATCACACATTTGTTCTATAGGTATTATACATATGTGATACCTGAAAAATATATGTGTGATACCTTTAGAACAAATGTGTGATACCAACATGTGTGCGCACGTGGACACACGGTAAGGGCGCATGGGCGTGCGTGGGAGCAGCCCACGCGCCGGGTCGGGTTGGGGGTTAGATCTGTGCCCTGAGCATAGAATTTTTTTCCTATTGTGTAAAATTAAATTTGAATTATGATATAATAACAACCTTATTAATTTTTTATGAGAAAATAAACCTTTGTTTTCCAAATTTAAAAAAATCGTCTCTAAAAACAAAACCCATCAACATCAATCTCCCAAACTAGCACTTACCACTCGCCACGTGTCCATTAACTTGCCAAAAATGATACGATAAAACAAATAAAATGACAGGGAAGACCATGAGACACTGCATTCCCTTTCCATCATTAGCCATGCAGCTGCAACGCAGAGAGAAGAGCTCTCTCTCTCTTTCTCTCTCTAAATTCCTAAACCCTAGCTAGCAGTTAAACTCATGCCTCGCTTTCTCTTCTTTGCACTTTTTCCTCTTGAGAGATCGTTTTCATTGCTGATTTCCTTAAAAATTTGGTGGTTGTGATGCTATGTGTCAACGGTGCTCTGTTTTGGTTGCTAGTAAGAACTGTTGTATACTTTGTGTTTTTTCTTTCGATTTCAGTTTTACTACTCTAATTTAAGTTTTCGATGTTCATATAATCATATTATCTTTATTATTTGGACTTTTAATGGTGGTCTGAATTTCGAAAACGATGATTGATGCATTTTTCTATTTTCCTTTTTTTGGGAAAGTTTTGTTTATCTTTCTAGTGTTGTTGTTAGATGTGTTGTTTTTTTGTCTCTTGTTGGAGAAATGTGAGTTATTTCAAATGAAATTGAAGAATTCTTGCTGCATTTGATCTCATTTGTAAGCGTTGTTACAATTTATTTTCTCTTTTAGAAAAGTAGATGAGGAGAATGTGAATGATACAGTGGTAATGTATTAGCTTTTCATTTAATGAGTAGTTTTTTGTTTTGGGATTCTTTTGAATCCACCTAATTGGTGGAGGTTTGGTTTCTGTTTGCAGGTTTACGTTTAGTTGCACGTCTAAATTGATGATCTGTTTTTAAGCTGAGAGATTTCACAATTAACTAAAAATTGACTTGAAGAATTCATTCAGCTGAACTCTTACCATTAACTTTGTGAGATAATGGTATGCTTCCTTTTGATTTTAGTATTTAGCTCCTTTGGTCTGTTATTGCTCTAAAGAGATGAAAAGCAGAAAATGGTAATGGGGCAAAATCTGATCAACATTCATATGATGCTATCCATCTTAGTACTTGAGAGAAACATGATGATCCTTTTCCTTATCAATTCTAATAGAACTACTTGGCTTATAGTAAGTTAATTTCATGATTTGATTCTTCAAGATTTTTCTAGGATTGCATATACATTACTCCGTATCTTTGCTTGCTGCTCCTTTGTGTGTAAAGTGGGAATAGCATCGAATCTCATTCCTAAGAAACTCCTTTAGGTTCTATGTTAGATTGAATGATATGATAATATATTTTGAAATTCATAGTATTAAATTCATCGGTAGTTGTTTGGATTGATATGGATTTGAAATCCATAACTGGAATTTAAACTAGTTTTGAGTGATGGGTGGATTTGAAACCCATTCATGTCAAATCTTTCAAACCAACTGCGAACTTTCATTATTTGTCTACTGTTGGTGTTGTGAAGATGTCTGACTTAACAGAAGAGGATACGGATATCAGTGAGTCTGAGATAGAATCATATGCTGAATCATGCTATGGACAATTGAAGCAACATATGGTTAAAGTTTCAGAAGACGAATTCAAGTGTCCATACTGCCCCGGGAAAAAGAAGCAGATCTTCGGCTTCAAGGATCTTTTTCAGCATGCGGCTGGGGTAAGCCAGGGATCAAGCAAAAGAAGAGCAAAGGATAGGGGAAAACATTTAGGTTTGAAAAAATTTATGGAAAAGGGAGAGAGTTCATCAGCAATTATAGTGGACAACGATGAGCATGAGGAGAGCAGTGATGTAAATGAGCTTTATGTGTGGCCATGGATGGGTATTGTGTCAAATATTTCCGTGCACTTGAAGGATGGACATTATGTTGGAGAAAGTGGCTCGAAACTTAGGGATGAGCTAACCAAGAAGGGGTTTAATCCAATGAAGGTTGTGACTTTGTGGAACTCTTGGGGTCACTCTGGGTATGCACTAGTTGAATTTAAGCACGAATGGCTTGGATTCAGTGATGCCCTCAGATTTGAGCAGGCTTATGAGGCAAATCATCAAGGAAAGAAGGACTATTTTGGAGTTGAAGAGAAGGGAGATAATATATATTGTTGGGTGGCTCGGGATGATGATTTCCATGCAGAAAATATTGTTGGCGATCATCTACAAAAAAATGGGAATCTAAAGACGATAGCACAGTATCAATATGAAGAGAAGATTAAAAATAGTAGACTCATCTCCAACTTGACAAATACAATTGAAGTTCAAAAAATGCACATTAGAGAAATCGAGAACAAATATAAAGAAGCTTCCATATACCTGAGCAGTTTGATCAGCCAAAACGATGATATGGTCCGAGCTTTTAATGAAGGTTTTATATCATTTTCACCTTTGTTATTTCCTAGAGTTTTCGCCATTATTTTACCTTTCACCTTTTCCTTTTCCTAATAAAGCTTACTTATATGGATCTTTCCTTTGCAATGATATCTATTAGAAAGACAAAAACAGCAGCAGGATGTCAGTAATCACCTCAAGATTATATTTGAGGACCATAATAGAATCAAACTCGAGCTGGAAGTACAAAGGGATAAGCTCAAGCAGTACGAGCAAGAATTGGAGGAACGCGAGGTTCAGAACGAGAATGAGAGACTCAAGCTCTATCATGAGAGGGAACAGGTAATTGGCTCTCTAGCTGAAGTAGTAGTATCTCCTCTAACAGTCTTCATATCATGAAAATTAAGAAAACAAGGCTCAATAAAACGATTTGTGATTCCTATTTCAGGATCAAAACAACTAAATTTATGTTGATTTTGCATTATGTATTATATAATAACTTTATCCAATGATCAGGATGATTTGCTTAAGGCTGAATGGGTTAAGTATTGTACATTGCTCATTCAAAATTTTAAGCTCAAATACATATGGTACTGTATCTTCAGTATGTTCTAGATCTAGCCTCAGTTGTTGCAAAAGTGTTGATGATTCTTCTTTGTATTTAGAATGATCGGGCAATCTTGGAGCAAAAGATGGCAGATGAAAATGTTTTAAAATTGGCAGAGGAACATCAGGTGCTATGATTGTTTGAAATAAATGGAGCAATCAACTCTTAGCTTTTTATCAATATGTAAGAAAGTTCACATTTTTTTGTAGAGAGAAAAGGAACAATTTCAGAGGAAAATAATTGACTTAGAAAAGAAACTTGATGCAAAGCATGCTTTGGAGCTGGAGATAAAATATCTCAGGGGAAATCTGCAAGTAAAAAGGCACATGGGAGATGATGGGGACGAGGAAGTGGCAGAAAAGTTGCATGCTATCCAACAAGAATTAGAAGAGAAGGAAGAAGAACTTCAACATCTCGACGAACTCAGCCAAGCTCTTATTGTCAAAGAACGCAAAAACAATAATGAATTACTAGAAGCTCGGAAGGAATTAATAGAAGTATGACTCAACATTTGCATTCACAATTGATAGCTTAATATTTGATTTCCAATGAATGTGAGTCAAGCATTTTGTTCCATTATGTGTGTGTGCATTTGCCATGCGCATGTGTTTGGCTGTTTCTAATCTGGAGATAATTTATAACTGGGCAAATTTACACTTTTACCCTCATATAGGGCATCATCAAAACGTTAAAAGCTAATATGTCTGAACTTGAGTTATGGAGTTTGCTCTTGAATAAATAATGTCAGCTTCCCAATTCAATTAAGAATTTCCATATTGCATGAAATTTCAGGACTTGTCTCATGAGGTGTGGCTGCATAATAGAATTGATTGAATTTTCCCTCCATTTCCGCCTTTTGAGATGCTTACATAAGCGGAAACAAAAACAGAAGTTCACTTAGTTCCTTTAAGTTTGGCCCCTCCTATCACCAAGTTGTCTTTTTTGCTGCTTATAATTTTTGTGCACACATTGATAATGCATTCCATGTTTAAAGCAAATAAAAAAGAGGGTCTAATTATGCTAGTGGTGATTAGTGATTATAATATAGTTGCATGGAGTGTTGATTTCATATTTAGTTTTTCCACCAACTAATATGATCGCTTATCCTGTACTATTTTGCAAAAGCATGTAAAGAATTTACAGTAACTTATATGCTATTGTTGTGTACTTCTAGGTCTTCATGGAAAACTCCTCTCGGGCGTTAATTGGAGTCAAGAGAATGGGGGAGTTAAATAGTAAAGCCTTCACAGCAGCAGCCAAAAGGAAGCACTTGGAAGAAGACATAGAGGTCAAAGCTGTTGAGCTATGTACTCTATGGGATAATCATATACGTAATCCCAATTGGTACCCTTTCAAGATCGTTCCTATTGAAGATGGTCAAAGTAACAAGGTATGTGTTGCTGAATAAGATGAAAAGGTACATTGTGGTTTGCATGACTTCATATATGACATGGTGGTTCATAGTGCATGTCTGATCAATTAGCTTCTGAAAGTGGCAAATCATCAATAAGGTTGAGTTGTACTGCTTGCCATAATGTAGAATTTTGGCTTGGAACTAATTAATTTTGCCATATGTTACTATTCATGATTGAATTGAAGTCTTGAGTGTTTTCGTGATATTGAATTGTACCTTTTAATGGCTATTAATGCTTCAAGTTCACAAAGAATTTCATTTACTGTTGAGTTACACAAGAATATACCTTTTTCTTTCAACAATATGGTGCAGCTTATTTTGGACGAAGAAAACGAGGAACTGACAAAACTGAGAAATGAGTTAGGCGAAGAAGCCTATGAAGCTGTGTCAACAGCCTTGATGGAGATGAACGAGTACAATCCAAGTGGGAGGTACATAGTTCGTGAGCTGTGGAATAACAAAGAGCAAAGAAGAGCAACACTCAAAGAAGGAATTTCATACTTAGTGAAGCAATGGAGTATGTCCAAAAGCAAGAGGCACTAAATGTTGGTTAAGAGACACAACTATCTTCATTTGAAGTTATTTCAATGAAAGAGGTAAATTTCTATTTTCTAATGTATATTAGTCGGACACCATTCGTAGCCTCGAGGAGTGGGAATGCTGGATTTAGGTAATAACTTTCAACATTTAAAATTTTTGTGTCTACAAATCTGCATGATTTATCAAATCCTAGCTATTTTGTCAAATGTCAAGTGCATTGCATGTTACTCTTTTTGGCTGAATATTAGTTAGTGTTAGTTAGTGTCATGTACATTTTCTCTTGTTATAAAATGATATGCCTTCTTCCATAGTCCCATTTAATGATGAGTCATACAATTGATCTTCAGCCAAACCTTTTTAAAGGTTAATTGCTTACTTTGTTTCCAAATTTGATTCTCAAGGGTTATTAGTATTTGTTTGTTGGAACTTTATTTTGTTAGAATGAGAATGTATGATTGTATTGAATATGAAAGTGAACTGAAATTCCAAAATGCTTTTGATAATTCTAAAGTTCTATTGAAAGTGTTGGTAAAGTTGTTTATAAGACTCACAGTTTTCCCTGTTTTAAACTTAAAATTGGTTGGGGTAATGTATCTAAATTTTAAACTTTTAAATGAGGTCACCTAAATTAATTATAAGCGGAGTGAGCTTTGTCCTCTCAGAAATTTATTTCTTTTTAATAGAATATCAAGATTATTATATATTCTTATATCAAGAATCATAACAGATAGGTTAATTATTCAAAAGGTTCAAAAAAAATTTCTTACTATAGTTTTTGCCTATATATAATATGTATGCATTATCATCATTAGATAATCCCATCACATGATAATTGAAAATTGGAGATGTGCATCCTTTATCGCTTACATTTTCAAATTTTTTTTTGGTCACTTTTACGTTTATTTATTTATTTATGTTTCTACTACTATTCTTCATAGTATAACGTGCCAACTATAATTCTACTCTATCAAATCTAAATAAATACAAGATTTTCATTATCTCAAGAATTCAAAATTCACCTCGAATCTATTTTACACAAAGTAGGACTGGCTCATCCGAATGCGGGTGAACCTAGTCTTATGTGTTTTAATTGAGATTCTTATGATCGTAACAAAACAAATACATCATTAATAGGGTTAGGGAGATGCGCCTATTTTTACAATATAATGATAATAATATAATTACATCTTTTTCTAAATCTTCCCAATATGATATGATATTTCAAGTATAATCATACATATAAATTCTCAAAACAAATACATGATTGCATTATTTACAACACTTCAAAATTTTAGGATTTGTAAAATCTACCTAAGCTAAATTCCAAACGAAGTTTAAAATTTTTATAAATTCCCTTAGACCATAACTTGAAGTGTCAAGATTTCTCAATGCTAAGCATTTTGAACAAATAAGTTGCCACGGTTACAAAATTGCAGATTCAATAATGATTGTACACATCAATAATTTCCTCAGCTACAAAATAATTATGGAATCATCAAAAAGAAAGCTGAAATGCCACTGAATTAAGGACCAAATCATACATGAACCATGATCTTGTAAAGTTTTGTTCACAAAACCAAGCTATTAACTGCACTCTTGAGCAGTATTTTAGAAGGTCCCCACCTAAGCGTTAGGCCCCAATTTGCCCCCTCTGGTGAGCATCTAATGCCTTTTAGATCATACTCTATGAGACCCTTGATCCATTCACCAAACCCCTAACTGCATTCGTATCCTTCGCCAACTCAACTGCTGCCCCAACATAACTATGAGGCGTCAAATTTAAGAGATTTTTCTTCGCCTCAATGGGGATATCGAGGCCTTCAATGAACTCTCTTATGCTCTCCCTTGTCACTGCCCGTCCTCTTGTTAGCTCTTTGAGCTTCTCATATGGCTCAGGAACACCATATCTTCGCATTACCTATTAAGAGAGAATGAAAATGGTAAGGGAGCTGACAATAAAACTTGCTATATGCGCCATTTATGAGAACAATATCTGAAGTGTCTGTATCTGTCCAAAGTCTGGGAAAATGATGAACTCTTCACATCTAAAAGCACTAATATGGAACCTCACTCTCAATTATTCTAAAGAAAATGGTTGAAGTAAATTACTAGTAATGAAACAAAGAGATGAAAGCAAGGTCAAATTCCATAAAGCAGTATAGCTGCCGTTATTATGAACTTAATCAGCTTTATGAAAGATGAAACAGAAGTTACATACAGTTTGTATTGGCTCTGCAAGAACCTCCCATGACTTATCCAAGTCTGCAATCAAGGATGCTTCATTGACCTGTAATGAAAAATAGAGGAGGATAGTCAAAATACCATTGTTTAAGATGCACGACAACGGAAAGTACAGACTGTAAATGATTTAAAACTGAACTTCAATGAAAGTTGTACATATCGCACATATTATATTTCTTACCTGAAGCTTACCGATCCCCTGTAGTGCGCTTATGTAAGAGAGAAGAGAGTGTCCAAATCCTACACCCATGTTCCTTAGAACAGTAGAATCAGTCAAGTCTCGCTACAATAACAAACCATAACAAAGGTTACTAAGATTAAAAACTCATGGGATGGGATAAGTGTTAGATTCTTAAAGTCAAAAACAGAAACTAAAATGATATGGAAGATTCATGTCTGTCATATTTGATGCAATTTCATAAGCCAGTTTGCAATGTAAAGCTCAATTCTGCCTCATAATCTTATGTAACTTCAAATTCTTCAAGAAATGATGTGTACCTGCCAGCGGGAAATAGGCAACTTAGAGCTTAAATGTAATAAGGCTCCATTTGCAATCCCACAATTGCCTTCACTATTTTCAAAGTCGATTGGATTAACTTTGTGGGGCATTGTTGAGGACCCAATCTCTCCAGCCTTAGTTATCTGATAATATTTGAGAATGCATCAAAATCCATTTTCACAATAAATATTAACTTATCAATACAACCAACATATAATTGCTTTTTCACCTGCTTGAAGAAACCCAAAGAAACATAACCCCAAATATCTCTGTCAAAGTCCACCAAAATGTTGTTGAAGAGGGCGATAGAATTGAAAATTCTAGCCATGTAGTCATGAGATTCGATCTGTATTAGTAGGGCAATAAATGAAAATAAATTAGTTCAGACTTCATATAAAGGGAGTATTCTATATTCTCGTTTGATTTAGAAAAGCACAAGCGAGGTTCACAGTCCACCAAAATGTTAATGACATCATTCTTATGACATGATCATTGAACAAATAACTGGATATAGGAGGATTGTTAGGAGATCTTGTTAAGCGAATCTGGACCAATCATGAAAAAACAAGAATCTGACATTTATTTTTCTGATGGCATACCTGAGTCACATACGGATTAAAACTTATTCCAAGAGATGTCACAAACTCCTCTGCAATTTGTGGCCAGTTAACATCAGGATATGCAGCTAGATGTGCATTGTAGTTTCCAACAGCTCCGGCAAACTTCCCTAAAATTTCAATTTGAGTTAACTTCTCCCGTTCTCTACTTAGCCTGTAAGCGAAGATTGCCATTTCCTTCCCTAGTGTTGTGGGTGAAGCTGGCTAAAAAATATAACAACATCCCAAAAGTGGATTAAAAAAAATTGTCAACTATTCTTCAAAATAAGTTACATCAGTTATCTATTGACCTCGCAAGTCCAACTAATCAGTACATCACTGAAACATGAAAGCCAAACATGACAGCATGAAGGATGGAGCATGATAGATTCTGTATTATGCGTCTCATTAAGAGCGAGAAAGAGAGTATTTTATGTATGAAAATTATTTATTTATAAATTTGACCCCCAAAGATAGATATATACCTGTCCATGAGTTCGAGAGAGCATAGGAATCGAAGCATTGGCAGTTGCAATGTTACATATAGCTGCGATCAGTTTATCCATGACAGGAAGTATGACTGTGTTAAGAGCTCCTTTCAGCATCAATGCATGCGCAAGATTGTTAATGTCCTCTGATGTGCATGCAAAATGGAAAAACTCAAGCACCTATATATCAAATGGATGGTAGTTGGTATAAAGAAAAAGTATCATTAATGTGAAGTGTAAAATACATAAGAAAGGATTAGAAGAAAAGAAAAAAAAATGATCCTGAAAAATAAAGATAACCTCAGAAAGATACTTTATAGTCACCGGTTATTTTCAAGTGTACCATTCCAAGCAAGACTATAGTACCAAATACTTAAAATATTTTAACATCATCAAGTACTAAAAGTTATAGGCATATGTACCTTAGATATCTCTGAATGTGACTGGCATCTTTGTTTTAAGAAGTACTCAACAGCTTTCACATCATGGTTAGTCACTTTCTCAATTTTCTTCACTTCTGAGGCATCATCCATGTTAAATTGATCGATTATGCCTTGAAGATATGACTCAGCTTCTCTAGAGAACCTTGGAACCTCAGGTACTCCAGAAATTTGAGAAAGCTTCAGCAACCACCTGATCTGACAGAAGGAATACAAATAAAGTGATATGGAAATTGAAGAACATTAACGTGGATGAAGATGACCAAAAAATCTGAAGCACGCCTTTTATGTGGTATATACACATCACATTACAAGAATTAGCATATAGTTAAACCAGGGCTGGAAGTACTAGATGCTGCTAATATTATATGTTGAGTGTTCTTAATGTGAATCAAACATCCACATAAACCATGATCAATCTTTTCATGCAACTTATACAAATGACTGATAACTAAATCGCAGCAAAAACTTATGAAGAGTATCAATCACATGATAAAATATTTCTTCTATTTTGGTTTAGTTTCTAACTAACCCAAAGAAGAAACTAACTGAGTGACTTGTTACAATGTATATTATAAGAGTTATTTATGAGTTGCAAACATGCAGACAACAGATTCCATAACATAGAACTAAGATATCTTGAAACCATTCAAGACCCAAGTGTTGCACTTAGTATCCACAAGGAAAAAAAGTAGTTGCATGAAATCTAGGCCGGTCCCAGATTGCATATCATTGTGGTTACCATGATGGTTCAATCAATTTCCTTTGACTCTTTGCTCAAACTTGAAATGTAAACTAAAACACTAATAGATTGTGATGCAGATTTTGTGGTTGAATGAAAGATGGAGTGAGCAACAGAATTGGCAGAACAAGGGGGACACAGAGGATTTTCTAGTGGCAATTTTTCAAAACATTCGAACTGAGTGTTCGTATTCATATCCAGTCCAGTAAATAGAGACAGACAAAAATACTGCTTTGCAAATATAAAAACAAGAAAATTTCACAATCTTCTTCTCCTCTTAAATTTTACCTACACACATCAAGTAAGAAAGAATATGATTTCCATCCTTCATTGTGTCATCAGTAATGATGTAATAAGCTAGAGTTAGTGTGTGGAATAAGAAACATAATTTCAATGTGATAACAGTTTACCGACAAACTCACAATAACTCTTCTTTCTTTGTAATGGTAATCAAACAGCAAATTAACACTTTCATCCTGATATTTTTTCCTCTTTTTAGTTAAGAAACAAAAAATGAAAAAAAACTTAATAACACAGAATGATATCAATGTGATTGCAGTCTACCCACCAACTCATAACTCTTCTTCCCTATATTTCTCTAAATCAAGATACAGAGTTACTTTTAGCACCCTTCAAATATGTGGTTTACATGTCACATCACCAAATGGAACACGGAATGTGTGTCACAATCAACTTTACATGTATATCTGAAGCAAGAACCTCATTTTCCTTCATCTCAATTTTTAGTCAACCTAGAATGATAGATCACAAGAAAAAGTCAATAAAGTCAATGATACATAAAAGAGATTGAATTATAAATACCTCGACTAAAACTCGATATTTAATAAGGCCAAATTCACTCATGAAAGGTGCCAAGTCCTTCACTTTGACCCAATAACGGCCATCCAGTGGGCACAAAGCTGTCAAACTTGAGAGCTCAAAATCCAATGAATAATCAGCAGCAGCTATCGTTTTTACCTGGGAAAGGATTCACCAACAACCAGCTAATGCATGAAACCTTTATAATAGACAAAAGAATATAAGAATACAAATGGGAACTTTAAACCATCATGTTTACACATTTGCACAGAATTTGCTCATCATCTGCTAAGTCACGTTTATTAAAGAAGGAATAAATATGTAATATTTATCTAATTTGTAATATGTCTAACAAAACCTATCCATGTACACTAACAACGCTCTTAAAATCTAAATTTTGAAACAAGCAAGCATTGAGCCCTAAAAACGCACAAACTTCAATATCTACAACTCTTTACACCATATAAGCTTGGAATTGAACAAAATAGATAAATAATGACCTTAGGTATGGATTCCATGCTGCTGCTGCTACTCTCTTTGACAGAAGCTTTCCATGTAGGACTCCGATGAGCGCGAGAGAACAACGTGGAGGCGCGGTTATTGTAGAGATTCTGAGGTTTTATGTGGTTTAGTGGAGTGAGATACGGAGTCGTATGTTTCGAGTTCAAACTCCTGAGAGTAGCCCCCAATTCCATCTAGCTGCGGGTGGCTGGTGGCGGCGCGTGGGGGACTGTGAAGCAGAGTGCTTTTTGAGCAATCAGGGGTTTATGTTTTTCTTCTTTTCCTTCACATTTAAATTTTCGTGTGAATTCTATGTGAATAAATATAAAAAAAATTATTTACTAGGTAAGTTTAAAATTAAAAAATATTTAATTTGAAATAAGAGTATATACGACAATTCATTTTGTGGTGTTATTAATAAATGAAAATGTTGTTTAACTAATGTAATGGTATTTTTAAGTGTGTGATTTGTGTATAATAGTGTGTTATGGATGGGGGATAATGACTTTGTTATCCTCCATCTTGTCTCCTTTCATTTAATACAAAAACTCATGTGAGATGGTTTCAATGATAGTTTTCGTGAGATGAAGCTCTATCACTCACAAATAACATGTGAATTGTAGAGTTTTGGTTGTGGGTTGACCGTCTCACGCAAGACAATAAAAATCTGTGAGACGATCTCACAATAGACTTACTTCTCATTTAAAGTCTCATCTTGTCTTTTGACTTTTTTTTTTCTTTCTATTTTTCTATTTATTCTATTTCTCATTTCCATATTATGTATTGCATATAGTGGATATGATCTTACTTGGTGATTTTTTTAATTTGATACTTGCTAAATTTATTTAATTGTTTTTTCAATTTCAATTATGATGCTCTTTTTACATTAAAAATTTATTTGTTATATATGAATTGTCAAATTTATTTTGATCATTTTATTAGAAAATTTTAACAAGTAAATTTTATATTGATTGTATGCGAAATATATTATAATGTCAATTGTTATTTTTCGTTAATTGATAGTTAATCTAAATTCAAATCTAAATTATAGTTAATTTAAATTCAATTTACAATTATTCACTAATAAAAAAAAATTAACTCAAATAATAGATTTTAATTGATATAAATAATAGAAAAAAAAAGTTAGTGAATAATGGAACTTACATGTAATGTTGTGTAATGATTGTAATAATGTTAAATTGACGTGGGTGTGTATTTTTAGAAAGTGGGTGTTTTTAATTTGGTGTGGTGGCACATAAGACCACAATAATGGGTATTATTAATGTCCATTGTTGTGGATGCTCTAAAACGACAAAATAGTAAAAATGATGTTTAATTTGAAGCAACATTTTGTTCCAAATAATAAGAAAAAGTAGTATTCCTGTGAACCAAGTGCATGCAGTGACTGACCTAGGATTTCGATTTAGGGGGTCCATGTAACACCCCCTTCTAGTAGGGTAGTTATCTCTACTAAATTATGCTTAACTTTCCAACTCATAAAGATATGTCATAAGGATTTATAGAATTTTTTTTTTTTAAACAGCGGAAATAATTTTGTTAAGAAACATATTAGAGTTTTAAAACGGTCTAAAGCATCCAAAAAGAATTAAATCATTTGTGTAGAACTTTCGTCAAAAATCAAATCAAACGTCTTCTTATCATGCAAATTTAGAAAACTCTAAAAAAAAAAATAAACCAATTCTGAGGTCGTCACCACCAAACACGCTTCAGCGCTGCTACCTCATTGCGTCACATCTTACCTTTACCTTTATCTGCAGTATGAGGTAATATTATAAGCAAAAATGTTTAGCAAGTACATCACCTATCTCACAAAACATTTTTCTTTGAAACTTTTGAAAACACAAGAAACATCACTCATAAAAATAATAAACTCTTATACTTGAAAATAATATACTATGGGCCCAGACATAGTACCAATGCGCGCAATTCCGAAGAATCCGGGGTAGCTAGCCACCGAATCCAAACAGAGCAACTAATAACTAATAGGGTAGTCTAGGAGCCCTTAACTTCTTCTCATGGGCAATCTAGGAGCCCTTAACTTCTTCTCGTGGGCAGTCTAGGAGCCCGGTACCAGTCTCTTAAAAATATAGAAAATAAAACCAAATACATATATACTCTATCTCAAAATATTTTTCTCACTTTTCGTAAAACAAAATATTTGCATCTTGTACCAGATCAAACATATGGAATCACCACACTTAACAAAACATCTCTTCACATTCACATAAATCATAAATAAAAACTCACGAAATATTTAACTTAACAACTCATTAAAACGTACTCACATAAAACATAAATAGGCACTCACGTAATTTTGCATAATCATTAAACAATCAAAACAAAGGTACTCATACTGCAGGTGTGAGATGTACTTACCTGAAACTTTCAAAATTCACTCTACCTCTAGATTCTTAAATACCTTCTAAACCTCCTCAACTGAATTTAAAATGTAAATAATTTGTACAGAAAATTAATAAGAATTTTATCATCTAATATTACAATTAGTATTAATATGTTTTTGTTTTAGCATCCTTTCGTTTTCTTCTTATGGTTCTAAGCTTCCAAACTAATCTTATTTCTTATTCTTAAATTTGAATATTATGGAAATTGGAATGCATCAGTACTGATATTAACTAATTAGTCACTAACTATTATGCATAATGATTTGATAATTCCAACCAAACTCAGAAACTAACCAAACTGACTCAAGTATAAACTAAACTTGTAAACTATGCCAATGCTTTGCAAGAAAATTGTTATTATTATTATTATTCCTTTAATCCTATTTCAAATTGTCACGCCCCAAAATCTTTCAATTAAAATATCAGAGTTTTTCATTTTGGGCGTGAAGAAAGAAAGGGAAAAAAGACGAACATGATATAAAATAGAAAGAAAAATGAGAGAATAAGAAGCAGAACCCTTGAAACATCGGATACAACCGATGAAAAGGAGTTTTGAAACCTTACGCAGCGGAAAAACATCAGGATCTTTTACAAAGATGAGAAACAGAGTTTTCTTTTACAAAAGAACATCATAACTGTGAAAGTCAAAACAGAAGATGGACACAGCCGATAGGACACCCCTCTCTCTACGCGTCGAGATTTTCTTCTTTACCTGTAGTGTGAGTACATATTAAGGGGTGAGTGCATTGAATACACTCGTGGGGAATAACATCCGCATCTTATAACAATCAACAGTTATACAATACCAGGAATATAACACTCAGCCACGTTGCCACAGTATAACATGATCATGTAATCATAACATATGACCACATCGTTTAGTATTTCTCAATCATACTTCAATAGGGAAAACTGTAAACAGTTACATAGTTAGAAATTACCCCCACCTCGTTCGGTGGTTACCACGTGAGTAGCGAGTACCAGAGATCCCGTGTCTCGGATCTTGTGTCTCAAAGCCCGTATCTCAAATCTCGTGTCTCGATGTTCAATCCAACTGATAGCCTACATATGTTATGGTGTTCTTAGATCCTTAACATCGTATAAACAAAGCTATAAACGTTGTCGGTGGAAAAACGATCGTTAACGACGCGGCGGATCGAGAGCTCTAAAGATCGGAGTTGAAGGAACGAGAGGGTTAGATCTGTATAAGTGGCTGAAAAGATAGGAAATGAAATTTGGGTCACGACAAAAAAAGAATGAGCTCGATCGGAGTTAAAACGAGCTCGAACAGAGCATTTTAAGTTTAGGGGTAAAATGGTAATTTTGGTCAAAGGGTTGACTTTGACCGGGCCCACGGACCCCGATCAACGACGTCTCGTCATCGACGACTCGATACGGATGAATGACGGAAAGAAAACGAGGTTCAGATTGAAAACACGGCATCGGGTGCACGTCGGCACCCGACGGGCGCGTCGGCTCCCGGTACCCGACGGCTGCCGAGTTTTCTCGGCAGCGGGACACGGCGCCCAGCTGGCTGCCGAGTTTTCTCGGCAACTTCACTCTCAACTTTCCCGACGGTGGCCTGCTCGAGCAGGCCACTTCCCGGCGTCGTCTGGCGCGGCGGCGCCGCCTCCTGCCGCCACCACCTACCTCGCCGGATACCTTACACCGCCGGCTACCACCTCCGGCCGTCCCTTGCCGAATTCCGGCAGTGAATAGTGCCCGAAATCTCGCCGCAAAATCCTTCAAAGCCTTGTTTTTTCCGAAATCACTATTCATCCAAAATATCTCCGTTACTATTCATCAGTTGACTTTTTCAAGTTACTATTCACGTAGATATCTTCGTTTCCATTCACCGTAAATATCTTCCGATTTTCTGAAACTTCGGGTTTTGCCCTTTCTGTCACCGTTTGATCTACGGGTCTCTGATTGACTCCTAGTTCGTTTCTATCTTCTCGTCTTTCCAACACGCATCTTATGGTATGAAAATTACCCTATGTTCCACGTCTAGAAAAATTATCGATCTAATCGTGCAGTAAACACATATCTGAAACGCATAAATTAAATTAAACAGTTAAATCATACGCACAAAATTATTAAATCATAGGTTTAAATATTTAATTAATTAATTATGCTCGTTTTGATTTGGGGCGCTACACAAATAATTATTCCTTTTTATGTTGATATGATAACATAGTACTAATCTCAATTATCAATACGGTAACATCTCCATTAATTTACATAAAGGTATTTGCCTTAATAATTAGTTACTAATTTGCAGAATACGAAATCCAATTAAACCTAAACTCATGAATGGCCCATCATTACATAACATTTGATTACAAAAGAATCTTGTTTATTTTAATGATTAACAAACAAGCTGTGTAACATGGATCATAAATTTAAAACTAATTTGGATGGATATTCATTAACTAATCATTCCACTATTACGTTTTAAGAGTAATATTAAATAAATTTTCCGATCACTATTAACTATCCACCAATTCCCTTTTTCCTTAACAATGAATAATAGTACTAGATAATTTACACTAATCCTACTATAATAATATGATTATGGAGATTAATAAAATACAAAGGTATAGATACCTTACCAATACGTAGTCTTAAGGCTGCGGACGATTTCTTGCTTACTCAAGTTTTATCTCTCTCTCTCTCTCTTTTTTGTCTTTTTAGTTACGTAGGTTTTACCTCATATTCATTTATCTAGGGTTTGAGATTTATCATCTTTTAGGAGTTTAAAAGAACGTGGACTCCTAGTGTTTCTCAACCACGTAGTTTATTATTATTATTTTTCCTTAAAAAAATGTGGTCCCCTATTATATCTCAACAACTTAATTCTTATCCTTTAGGAGTTTAAAAGCACGTGGAATCCTAGATCTTCTCAACTAATTATTTTAAATTTTAAAATCCTACACCTAATGTAATATGATCTTTAATCTACTAATTATTTAAGAATTCTAAACACCTCACATAACTAATTCACTATAATTTAGTATGAGGCCATGATAAAAATAAAATAAAATCTATTATTCGTAAAAGAGATTTAATTTAAAAATTTGGGGTATCAATTAATAAAAAGATACAATAATATTAAAGAAAGAACATATATATATATATATATATATATATATATATATATATATATCTCACAATTTCAATAAAATCAATGTATTACAACATTTTTCTTCTATTTTTCATATTCTGAAATCGTTGCATAATAGCTTCATTACTAACTTTTCTAAATACATCCTTTTCAATGTATGCAACTAAACAATCATTCAATAGTGTATCACTCATTCGATTGCGAAGAGAACTCTTAATGATCTTCATTGCCGAAAAAGTTCTTTCTACTGTGGCAGTGGCGACCGATAATATCAACAAGAGCTTAATCAATAGATAAACCAATGGTAAAATAATGTGCTTCCTTGTAGAGACCATCTTCTGAGCAAGTCCGTTTATTCTATTTACTTCAGAGAAGTTTTTATCCAAGCGCATATCAAAAACAAAGTTCTCAAGTTGACTCTCAAGTTCATATTGAGCAACTACAGAATATTCAGATGGATAAAATTTTGCAAGACGAAGTAGCTTACTTTTGTCAAATGCAGCAAATGAATCTCTAGGATCAAAATATGTCATACATAGAAGCAATTTGGTGTTCACATCATCAAAATGATGATTTGGCTCTTGAGCTTGCATGTCAATCACAGAATAAAATAACTCAACTCTGTAAAGGTGAAGATTAGTGAACCTTTCAATTTTACGCTTTGATCTTCCCCGATGTGCATATATATATTCCATGTTTAATAAAACTATCTCATTTTTGCTACAAAATTCTGAAACTTCAGTCAATAAAGCCTCCCAACCATCTTCTCTCAATGCTTGCAAACGACCTTTGGATACTTTAACAAGATTCATTGCATTAACAATATCTTGATCCTTTTTTTGGAGAACTTGTGATAGTTCATGTGTGATTCCCAAAATTTTTCTCATGAGATGTATATCAAAGATAAACTCAAATTGAGTCACAATATCTAGCAAATCAATTGTTTCGGCCCTTTGTGAGTCATCATTATCATTCTCTCCAACATACTCAATAACATCAAGAATAGATGAAAATAAATGCATCAAGTTAATGAGAGTGTCATAATGAGAATTCCAACGAGTATCTCCTAACCGCTTCAATGTCATTTCTTGATTTAATCCTCTTCCGGTCTTAACTTCATCATTTGCAATGTCTTCAATGACCTTTTTCATTTTCTTTTCTCGAAGCATATCCATGTGCTTGCAAGAACCTCCAACAACATTACATACACATATAACAATATTGAAAAAAGAATCAATACTTGTATGTTTTTTTAGCAACGACAACAAGTGTTAGTTGGAGTTGATGAGCAAAACAATGAACATAGTAAGCAGCAAAATTCTTCTTGAGTAGTAAAATTTTTAGACCATGAAGTTCACCTCTCATATTGCTAGCTCAATCATAACTCTGACCCCTCAAACTAGAAATACTCAATCCATAAGTGGAGAAAATGATTCGATACCTTTCTAAAGTGAAGTTGTTGTTGTGTCACTAACATGCATAAGACCAATAAAATATTCAATAATACATCCATTCTTATTCACATAACGGATAACCACTCTCATTTGCTCTTTGATGGACATAACTCGACACTCATCAACTAAAATGGAGAAAAATTCATTTTCAAGATCTTTAATGATGACATTAGTAGTCTCAATTGCAGCTGCATTAATTTATAATATCTTATTGAATTTTTGGAGATGTAAGCTTGAGATTTTCAGGAGCATTATGCAATACAACACTGTTGATTTCTTCATTACACGAAGAAATAACTTTCAAAAGCTCAATAAAATTTTCTTGATTCAATGATTCTTCAGACTCATCATTTCCTCAAAAAGTTAATCCTTGCATAATGAGATAACACAAGTAAACAATTGATGCATTCAACCTACAACGATATTCAATCTTTGACTGCTCTGATACCTTAGAAAAAGATACTTTAATGTGCTGACCTTGATTCATCAAATCTTGACAAGCTAATCCACATTTATTATGATTACTGTTATGATCTCCCACATGATCTCTCAATATTTCTTTCTTACGCCAAACATTATACCCCTCAAACACAAAAGCATCATGTCCTCTTTCACTACGTCCCGTTGAGAAAAGATAACAATATAAATAAAATGCCACATCTTTTATTTTGCTATACTCCAATCAATCATTAAACTCATCAAAACCAAGATGCAATAAATTTATGTTTTCGATTTCCATATATCTTTTGAGGAAAATCATGCTCACGTGATTGACATGAACCTTTTAGTAAGTAAGCTATATGAACCTGTTCAATTAAATTAGGTGGATAACTCATTATGTTGGGTCATAGTCCTTGATCACTCGGAAGATTTTTCATATCAACCTTATTATTGTTATCTTGACTCGATGATAGTTGAGGTTGAACAAGAGGTGCATTGATAGAAGATGATGATGTCTTCATAGTAGGTTGTATTTTTCCGAAGTATCTTTCCATTATCTATAAAAGTAGGACAAATATTAGAAATACATTAAAAGTTCAAGAATTTGGTAAAACCTATGAGCAAAAGAATTGAAATTTCAAGAGATAAGTAAAATAAAATGAGATTTGAGCAAAAAAAATTGAAATTTCAAGAGTTAAGTAAACAAAATAATTTTTTTGATTTTTTTTCCTTCTCAAAAGAAATTAAATCCTATAGTAATTTAATCAACAAATAATTTAGGCATTCGACAAAATAAATTTTCCCATCTCCTACCACAATGAATTTTTTTCATAATTCAAATCTTAAGTATAGATAAACAATCTATAAATAAAATGCCAAAGGAAAGCAAACAAATAATATAAAGAGAGCACTTTACCTTGAAATTATATGGAGAAATAATTGGGAGAAATGAAATTAGAGCTTGTGTGTGTGAAAGAAAGATGGGAAAATTAGAGGGGTGAAGATGAAAAGGAAGGTCCGGCACTGTAAGAAGAGCCTGCTGTTACACGCATGTTTAATTAATTTTTGAATATTTTTTCTTTTTTTAATAAAAAATGTGAAAAGACAAAAATACCCTTATTATTTTGGAAAAATCAGGGGGGCCTAGTGTCCCCCTTAGCCCTCTTTTCAATCCGTCTCTGGGTGCACGAATCTAGATTCATGTAATTGGGCATGCACGAGTCGGGTTGGGTCGGGTCCGGCTCGGATCTGAGCTTAGATTTTTTTTTTACTTTATGTGGTAACCTTTATGTTATACGAGTATAACATTTATGTTATATTAGTATAACCTTTATGTACAGATATGATAACCTTTAAGAAAATAACTTAGACTTTTTTCATTATAAAAATTCATGCAATATAGTTGAATATTTATGTTATAATAATTTAACTTTTATGTTATATTAGTATAATCTTTATGTACTTACAGAATAACATAAATATTATATTATTATAATATAAAAGTTAGATTATTATAACGTAAAGGTTTAAAAGGTATTGTAGGTCTGTTATATAGTGTAAAAAGTAAACTAGCAGAAACATAAAAGTTATACGAACATAACTAAAAGGTTAGGCAAACATACTAAAAGTTAGGTGCACAGAACTAAGGTTTGAGCGTAGACCTAGAACGCATGGGCGTGCGTGGAACGCGTGAAAAGCACCACCAGATCGGGTCAAACTAGTTGCATGATTTCCGACTCGTGCATCTGGTGTATATAAATAATGAGTGATATTTCTATGCCCCGGGGGCACGGATGCCCTATATATATATATTTCTTCCTTCCTACGTGCTGTTGTTCCTTTTTTTTTTCTTAACCCTAATTCTTTCATCTGATGCTCTTCTTCATTCTACGCTTCTTCTTCTTCTCACTTTTCTTTGTATAGTGTCTAAGAAGATGAAAGAGATACAAATCTTCCCCAACATCTGCAATTTCTCTATTGCTCTCCTTCTTTCTTCTTCTTTTTCTTCTTCTTCATCGCGATATTCTGGATTGTTTTGGTTACTGATGGATGATGACAATTGGTGTTCATGAAAGATTCAGTTTACACTATATCCATTTATGGAAGTTTGGTGTTCATGGCAGATGTTGATGGTTTTTCCTCAATAGAGGATCCATATCCCAATTTACACTACTTCTTATTTAACTCATGATTTCATGTTATAATGACTTTACAATATTAAAAATCAATTATTGTAATAATATGATATCATTTGTAGAAATTTTGGGGAAGAATATGATGAAAATTGTGTATTTGAAATTAAGATTTTAAACGCACTCCACAGTAAACTGATATCTTAAGAGTATACAACTGATACCTTAAACTATCAGCATTAATACCTTAAAGTAGATAAATATGTAATATATACCTTAAACTGTCAGCATTAATAACTTAAAAGTAAATATGTAATACCTTAAACTATCAGCATTAATATCTTCAAGGT
This sequence comes from Scutellaria minor, assembly GCA_954870855.1. Lineage (NCBI taxonomy): Eukaryota > Viridiplantae > Streptophyta > Magnoliopsida > Lamiales > Lamiaceae > Scutellaria > Scutellaria minor. The sequence continues at coordinate 11,930,263 of OX940733.1, forward strand.
AAATATGTAATACCTTAAATTTGCACACATGCAATACCTTATATTCTAAACATTAATACCTTAAAGGTAAATATATAATACCTTATACTATAAACATTAATTCCTGAAAAGTAAATATGTAGTACCTTATACGATAAACATTAATACCTTAAAGGTAAATATGTAATACCTTAAGAACATACGACTAATACCTTCATTGAATGAACAACAGTTACCTTAAGACTATACAACTAATACCTTAAGAGCATACAATTGATACATTCACTGAATGAACAATTGATACCTTGAGAGTATACATCTAATACCTTTGTTGGATGAATTATATATGGTATCAAGTGGTGCGCAGCATACACCAGCTCCGGTGTAACCGTGCGTGGAAGCGACCTACATGTTGGGTCGGGTTGGGGGCACAGATCTAAGATAAATGACCCTAATACACATAAGTTTTTACAATAAATAATTGTGAATAAGAAAATAATTTGGTAATTCTTGTTAGCTTAGAAATTCAGCATTAAGTCACTCTAATTTGAAGTTTAACTTCCACTATAAATAAATTTGGGCCAACCCAAGTATAAGTTGCTTTTTTTTTTCTTTGGGCCGAGCACATAAGTAAGCGTGATGTACCAATAATGGGCTGAATTATGTGTTCTCAAGTACGTTGTCCGCCCAATTAAATCGTTGTTAAAAGAATTACGTCGATAATGATATTTTTTTTCTTTGGAAAAAAGAAAATGAAGTCAATATACATTTGATTTTTTTAGTAAGTTTTTGAGATGCTCAAAATGTGTGATCAAGTTACCAAATCACTTTTGGTTATCAATATAAAATTTTGTAGAGGAGGTATTATGTAAGATTGTTCATGGATTTCAATTTGGAGAATTTTGAAATTAATGTCCAGTAATGTTTTCAAATTGAAGATTCAATTAATCAACATAAAAAAAATTATAACAAGTAAAACTTTCAAAATAATGAATATGTATATATTAAGATTAAAGAAAAGTGTTATTACTTTAATTAAATATATATGACGGATTCAAATAGCTTTGTTTTACATCAAATCGTTGAATATCGACGTACATTTTTATGCATGCATTTAGTGTACGACTTTAGTATTAATTTGAGTGTTTATCTTGCAATATTTAGATATATATATATATATATACACACATTTAAGCTCAATTGTCTTATTTTTACTAATAGTCTGATAGATGCTATTTGATGGTCTTCTATTGATAATCGTATATATATTATCGTAATAAATAATATATCAAATAAGATAGTCTTCTATTTGCAAGTCGTATATATTGTTGTAATAAATAATAAATCGCGCATCGTGCAGGAGTACTACTAGTTAATAATTAACTAATACTAGTTTGAAAATAACAAGAAATCATGAGTACTGAATTCTAATATAACTAATAACATTAAAAAGAAGAAAATACCTTACATGAGATAAATGGACAGCATTTGCCTGCATGTGAACTAACTTTGCCTAAAAACCAATTAATTAATCGAATAATTCAAACATATATAGACTATGACAAGGACCTATTAATAATGCTAGTACAACTCATCTCGTACAGTGACGTTGACTTTCAAAATTAGGAACCCCATCTGCTCGTTACAAAATTGACCCTCATTTCTTCTAAGTGGATTTCTTCTCAATTTAAGTTAGAAAAGTAAAGGTTAGGTCAAAATGAAAAAAAAGGTAGAACCCATATTATAATAAATCGATAAAATAAATTATAATATGAAATTTACAAAAAAAGAATTGATAAAATAAATTCACTTTTGGTCATCATGGCAAGTAGGGGCCAGAACCAGAACCAGAATTTTGGTGGGTAGATTAGAATACAATAATCTTTTTTTTTATACCTAAGATGAAGGAACATAGATGGCCTAACTGAGTCTGAAATTAAAAGAGAAAAATCTATTCAAATTTTTGAAATAAATATATAAATGTTAATTACATGACAAACCACTACATTAGTTTTTTTTTTCAATTACAACATGACATTTCGATTCTAATATCACAGATTACCACTTTCAATTTTGTTACAATTAGATATATAATCGGTGCATTTATATTCCAATTGCTGATGTGGAGCCTGAAATTTAAAAAATATTCTTGTCATAGGTTAACCTGAATCCAAATTGTCTAGCAAATGAAAAACTCATATGTTACCATAAAATGACGTTGTTTCTTAATTTTTTAGGGAAAAATTTAACAAAATTGACCGATGATAGAGGATATTAGTTGGACAAAATTGATTGTCATTTCAATTATTGGACAATTCAAAGCCACATTGATCGATGAAAAGAATGTTTTACAAATTTCGAGTTCTGCATAAGTAATTGGAACCCGAATAACCCCGACCATATACAAAATTGTAAAAAAAAACTGATGGTGATCTATAATGTTAGGGTTGAAAGATCATTTTATAGTTGAAATAAGATTAAAGATGATGATTTGTCGTATAATTAACTCAAGTATAAAGTTCATATTGTATCTCAACAAAAGAAAATTTAATTATTAAAAATAAAAATTAAAAACTAGAGGGGGGGGGGGGGGGTTGTTGTGATAAGATAAATTTCATAAATATATAAAACATGATATATATACTACATCATCTCTCGCTCAATTTGACTTCAAGTCAGATCGAAGTTACTATGTCCACATGCTTCTGTGGAGGAAATAAAAGTTGATATAATTTTTGTCATCACCTCACACTACATTGTCACAACATTGAGTAGTTGAAAGAAAGGGAAGGATAATATCATGTGTTATTTCATTTTGCACACTACAATAGAAGATTTTTTCTTATTTTTTGGTATTTTTTTAAGTACTTTTATTTTCTTAAAGGGTGTTTACAAATTAAATATCACAATTTTTTATGTCCACCAGGCACACGAGTCATATATCTATACAATTCGGACTTGAAATGTGATTTTTACGCATTTCTTGCGCCCCCACGTGCCCATATTTTTGGGTCCACATTCTATCTCACATGTTACACCGTTTAGTTATGTTAACGTAACATTTATATTATGTTAGTGTGCGTAACATTTATGTTATGTTAATTTAACTTTTACATTATATTATACAAACATGTAATAGTTTTTGAAATTTTATGTTATTATAATATAACATTTATGTTATAATAATATATATTTTATGTTGATATAAATATATCTAAGTAATATTACATAAAGGTTATAATATTTGTACACAAAAGTTATACTAATATAACATAAATGTATGACAATGTTGAGGTAAAAGTGTTATACTACATGAATTTTAAAATTTTAAAGATATGAATATGCTGATATAAAGGTATAAATAATATCACATAAAAATTATGATATTTGTACATAAAAATTAGACAATGTGAAAATAAAGGTTTCTACTGGGAAAAAAAATAGGCCAACGATTAAAAAAATTTAATATATAAAGTTAAAATATTAAATAAATATTATGATATTTATACATAAATGTTATAATAATATAACATAAAGATCAGTGCATGAATTAAAAAGATTAATATTAAATTTCAACGAATGCAGGTCAGATTCAAATTTTGTCCAATTACATCGTTTAACTAGTGCACGCAAGTGTATCTCATTAAATATCTTTGTTAGTTTGACCTATGGTCCACAATTCCTTTAAATTGGGAATTTGTTTTTCAATGTATATGACAAAATATAGAAATCCATCTTTCATTTGATTAACAAACTAACTTAATCTATACTATACTAATAGCAGGTAAGTTGGAAAAATTTATCGGAATGCCATTTTCCCGCTCAAAAACGTTACATCACAATGCTGACTGTGTAAATATTTTTTTTTTCTTTTAATGTTTCATGACTCAATAATTTTTAATCTATCTTTCTCTCCAAGCCTCTTGAATCAAGCTTACCTTACAAACCATTAGATTGTCTTTTTCTCCAAGGATTTTAAATTAGGCTTCTCCTACAAGCAGGGACGGAGCTAGGGGGGGGACTGGCGGCGGCGGTCGCCCCCCCAAATTTTTTGACCGAACTATTTATATATATGTATATAATGTAATTGTAGTTAAAACTACGAATTTCGCCCCCTCGAATTTCAAAGTTTTGATAAATATTCCAAAAAAAATATTTCGCCCCCCTCGTTACCAAATCCTGGCTCCGTCCCTGCCTACAAGCCATTGGATTATATAAGTAAAGATGTGCGTGGTTGTTTCAACAAAAACACTTTCACATATGTGAGATGGTCTTCTAAATTTTCGTCGTTATAAATTTTAGTTCTTCTCTTTTTTCTCTTACTTTTTTCTTCTCTGATCTATGATGAAGTTTTTGTACCTTCCCAATATCAATTGTTAGGAGTTTATGGTTGGGATGGATTCATCCATATGAAAATTTGAGTTATATCAATCAAGGTACATACCTCAATTATCTGTATATTCATGAATTTTCATTTTGATTACCCTGGAAAAATGAAAAAAAAAAAAACTACCAATTCAAAGAATTGAGAATAAAAGTTAAGTATTTATTGGGTTTCCTAAGAGCTTTTGAATGATTCTTTTGTAGGAGCACAATTAACTTTTGAAAATTCACAACAAGCCAACAATTGAAAAAAGAAATGAGCTAATTAAGTATAGTGCGAAGGAATTTGGTCTCATAATCAGTAATTTGACATTCTAAATATTGAATTAATTGAATTGGAAGTTAGAGAATTATAAAAAAAAAGTTCTCCTCAAAGGATAGATACAGTTTTATACCTATTCCATGATCAATAGACATATACGTAAAATTCCAAACAATAATGATTGAAATATAAAATCAGACATATACGACTTTATATTGTACTATTATAAATAGTGTTATTCAAAAGTGTGTATATATATAAATATATATATGATGCTCATATATTATATAATTATGATTAAAATTGTACTATATTAAAGTAATTGAATTATATTGCAAGACGCGCAACGCGCGGGTACACTGCTAGTTAGTATTAACAACATGAGTTGCATATTATATCTAAAATATATATAATTTAATAGGTAGTAAATAAATGGTAGAAGCGTTGTGAATTTTTTATATACCATATTTATAATGTACGAAGACTGTTGTATGATATTAAAGAAATGTACTTTTGAAAAAATAAAAGTCAAAATAAAAATAAATACATTTTTTTTAAACTATTATACCAAATAAAACATATTTGTAAAGTATGACTTTGATGCATATTGGCATGAAACACTAACACTTTATCACTCACTCAATAATTTGAATTTAATATATATATATATATATATGATGTTGCTCCAATCCAACCTTCTTCTTCTTCAACCAAAAACTCGAAATCTTGGATCCAAAAACCTGCAAAACAAACACCTGGAGGGGTTCCCGACGATGGGACTCCGACGCTCAAGTCAGTCAAGAGAATAATTGATTCTAGAGAGAAAACGTGTATGTATGTGTTTGTTATATTTGTGTGTGTGTAAAATAAAAGAATGAATATAGCAAGTATATATACTCCCTGAAATACGTGGTAGTTAAGATTTGACCCAAAAAATATGGGATATGGGCTACTGGTTCCACAAAAATAGCGGTTAGTTGGTTTCAAAACAGTTCGTCTTGCTTCATCGCGAATCAATTCGTTATCGTGTTCCATAACTAATTCAGTTTGGACTCAATCCCCAATGGCATATTAACTGCGAACTCGCATCAGGTAGAAAGCAATTCGTCTCCAAATCGTGTTGCGGCTTAGTTCGCCATCCTAAAGAAATATCTGCTCGCTTTTTTTAAACGGTTCGCACTGATGGCCCATAATTCTGATTCGAGATCAAAAGAGAAAACTCTAGTTCGAACCAGTTCGTCTTATCCTTATCACCTAGTCAGTTCGACGACATGTCCTGGAACTTGACAAGTTCGAACTATGTTAGTTCACCGTTATCCGGAAGCTAGATAAGTTCATCATTTCTCAATTCAGTTCGATTTCTGACTTAATGTGAAATTAAGCAAGAAAACTCGGTTCAGATAAGTTCGACCGTATCAAGTACCCCCCCTTCGAAGTGCGTGTTTACACGCACTAGTGCAGTTCAATAATTGCGTTAACCGAACAATTAATACTCCTTTTCGAGGCCTGCTTCTTCCTCATGTGAGCGACGCGTGGCAAAATGAGCGCCTCTTCATTCCTAGCCGTCAGATTTCATTGCATCTAACGGGCGAAAATTCACGTCTTTTCAACTTTTCCCCCCAAAACGTCGCCTCCCTACCAAACATTATCTTCCCCCTATATATATCATCTTTTTCCTTCAAGAAAATCTTCTGCAAAAAATTACTAAAAATCCCCAATCAACAAAGGTCTATCTTTCTTCAAACTTCTAGGATTCTCCAAATCCAAGTACCATCATTTTTCCCTCTTCTTATTACCTTTCCAATGGCATCTTTTGGTTCTTTGATTCATCTAAGAGATGAAAGTGAGTCTGAAGAGGGTTTCGATCAATTCCCTCTACAACTCGATTCTAAGCTTGCAAAATCTAAACCTCTTCCTCAAACCAACAAAAACCATCCCACCTTCCCAAAAAATCAAGGAGGAAAACTGTGGATACAGTGTTTTCATCAACTAAAGCTACTCCAACCCATACCATCCTACTTAGTTCGTTTCTAATAAGTGGTTACACTGTAGTAATCCCGGGTCCAGAAGATCGACCCCACCGAGCTCCGGCTGGCCATCAAACCTGGTTTTTAAAACATGTAACTTTAGGTTTAGTCTCTTCGATTCATCCTTTCTTTCTGGAAATCGGTTCGGCATTCGGCATATGTCCGAACTAACTGCACCCGAACTCTATAAGTTATATAGTATCATTTTACATGATTTGTAAATGGATGGGTGTCGAGCCTACAACTGATCGGTTTCGATCATGTTTCATCCTAAAAAATACTAACCCTTTCCGCTTTTACTTAAGTCCTCGCAGTGGCGAGCGACGAGATTCCTTCCTGTCTTCCGGAGATGACAAAATCAATTCCTGGGAGAAATATTATGTTTTCATTCGTGAACCAGAAGATCGCCCCTTCTGTTCACTCCCTTGGGCTCAAACTTCTCCCCGCACAGATCCCGCACCCCCAACTAATTTCCAAATCTCTCTTTTAAACAAAATTTTCGACAAGAGGTGGTTCGACATAGTGAAACTGAGCTCCTGCGAATCACTACTATCGTTCTGGGGCTTTTACCCAAATAGCCAGATCCCCTCCAGATTCAATTTAGGTTATTGTTATTTATTTATTATATATAATTTTTGTCTTTCTTCGAACTACTTTGTCGAACTGTGATTTGACTCCATTTATTCCTTTTTGCAGATAAAGCTATGAATCAATTTTTCAGTTTCATGGAAGAGGTCCCTGCTGACGACCGAACTCCCTTTTCGACCTCTCAACATGGAGTAGATACTGACGTAGCTACAACTTCTAAGCGAACAGAGGAGATTCACCTTGCGGACCTGGCTGACAAGACTCCTGGTTCGACCGTGAACATAACACAGGAGGAGGAAGGTATACTTCCTGTGAGCTCCGAACTTGCTATCGTGATCCCAACTCCTTCAGGGAGCCGACCAAGCTCACCTCCAACTGTTACCCTTGTTTCCCAATCGATCGATCTACCCAAAAATCTTAGCGAAAACCCACCAGCAAAGACCCTTTCGGCTAAGAAAAGAGGATCTTCTAGTTCGCAGAAATCTGCGGGTAAAAAACAAAAAACCTCTGAAGAACTTAACATTAGCTTGGAAAATCCAGAGGGGGTAGCCACCTGGAGCGAAAAAACTATAGAGGAAGAAGAGGATCCTGAAGAAAAAGAACTGAGAATGAATCTTACTCGCCTAGCTAATGCCAGGAAGTTCTTTGAAGGCTTTGCTAGAAAAACCATTCGTCGGTGAGCTTAGGTGCAAAAACACCAACAACGGGTGCAAGAGATAGAGGAAGAAAAGAAGACTTTGGAGAGCGATTTAACCATCCATACTGACAAAGTCACCAAGTTATCTGCTCAACTGGAGCAATATGAGGTTGATCTTGTAGTAACTCGATCAGAAGTGTCGAAGAAGGAGGAATTACTGTTGGCGAAAGAGAAATTTGCAATGGAAAAACAAGAAGCTTTCCTTGGAATAGAGATGGAAAATCGAAGACTGCGGGAGAAATTGGAACAGGAAATGAGGTCAAGGTCCCAGTTCGGTGAAGATATGAAAATGAAAGGCTTCCGAGCTGGAATCAATGAGGGTTTTCATCAATTCGCCAAGAGTACAGAGATGGAACTGATTGCGGAGGAGTACCGAGCAAGAATTTTCCACCAACTTTGGAACTCTGTTCTATTTCTCTCTAAAGCAGCTCCTATGGCCGAAGCTTACTTTAGGGAAGGAGTTCGACTGTGCCAAGAAGAAGTAAAAGAAACTATACAACGATATCAGGAAGAAACTGGACATGTGTTGCCGGATTCTTTGTTCCAACTCCGCATTTCTTCTCTTGGCCGAAAATTGATGCAATCCTTTCCTACTCCTCCTGGCTGGTAAGGGGATCCCAGTGAACCTGTTGACGTGGAATGGTGGGCGGGGTACCTGAAGAAGGCCATTGCAGAAATACTTCCCCCACTACAAAGTATCAGTTCAAATCATTTACAGATCGGAGTGGCCGCGGATCTGCCCGAAGAGATGTTCGATCCTCTGCAGCCAAGCTCTTCTGCCGATCCTCCTTCTCTTCTTCTCTCCTCTGAAAAACCTTCTGATTGAACTTAGTTAAAAATTTGTATTTTTTGTTCAGGAATACTTTGTATATTTTGTTAGCTGCGATCAATCTATCAAACTTTCTTATGTTTTGTTTCTAACTATATATCTGAGCTTTCCATCTGTTTGAGTATGTAAGGGGTTAACTCAATTCTTCAAACTTCGATCAGCATAACTGTCCATGCATTAATAAATCACAAGTGTTAGTTCGTATAATCAGCATATTCTGAGGGAATGTTTCAGCTCTCTTAATCATGACATTCCGAGGGAATGTTTCATTTCGCTTAATCATGACATTCCGAGGGAATGTTTTGGTTCACTTAATCAAGACATTCCGAGGGAATGTTCCGGTTCGCTTAATCATGACATTTCGAGGGAATGTTTTAGTTCGCTTAATCAGGACATTCCGAGGAAATATTTCGGTTCGCTTAATCAGGACATTCCGAGGGAATGTTTTAGTTCGCTTAATCAGGACATTCCGAGGGAATGTTTTGGTTCGCTTAATCAGGACATTCCGAGGGAATATTTTAGTTCGCTTAATCAGGACATTCCGAGGGAATGTTTTAGTTCACTTAATCATTAAGTATGACAACAATATAAAAATAAAGTAGAGAAAAAAGCGACACAACGATATAACGTGGTTCAGTCGAATTGACCTACGTCCACGGAAAGCAAATGTTTCTCATTTTATTAAGTAATAGGAATTGAAAAAAGTAATAAGTAACATACAGAAGGATGACACTTCAAGCATAAAATTTCTTCAGATGACTCACATGTCATGGTCTTGGCAACCTTTTCCCATCTCTGTCTATTAGTTCGTAGGATCCTCCTAAAAGAATCTTTGAGACAATATACGGTCCCTCCCAAGTAGCATCCAGCTTTCTAATCTCGACCAGGGCATCCGACTGTCTTAACACCATATCTCCTACTTGGAATTCCCTTTTGCGAACTTTCTTGTGGAACGCTGCCTGAATGCGCCTCTTGTAGAGTTCATGACGAACTCGGGCTTCATCCCTCAGTTCGTCTAAAAACATTAAATCAGTTCTGATCAACTCTTCGTTTTCTCGCGGTTCAAAATTGGTGATCCGCAAAGCTTCTCCTTGGATTTCCGTTGGAACTACTGCTTCCATTCCAAACGCCAAACTGAAAGGACTCTCCCCTATTGTCGATCTAGGTGTTGTTCGGTAGACCCACAATACTGATGGCAATTCATCCACCCAGTTCAATTTTTCGGACTCAAGTCGTTTTTTAAGTCCATCTAATAGGATCCAATTCACCACTTCAACCTGTCCATTCGCCTGTGGATGTGCAACTGCGGTAAATACTTGCAGAATTTTCATTTTCTTGCACCATTTAGTAATTTTCTTTTCCCGGAACTGAGCTCCATTATCTGATACCAAGATCCTCGGCAAACCAAACCTACAACAAATATTCCTCCAAATGAAATGAATCATGTCAGCCTCCGTAATCCTGACTAAAGGTTCGGCTTCGACCCATTTAGTGAAGTAATCCACTACTACCACTAAGAATTGTTTACTTCCTTTAGTTTTAATAAACAGACCAACTATATCAATCCCCCATCTAGAAAAAGGACAAGACGAACAAGTAGTTAACATATCCGTGGTTGGCGTATGAATCCGCCACCCGTGTTTCTGGCAAGATTCACATTTTCTCACCAGTTCCCCAGCATCATTCTTCATTGTGGGCCAATAAAAACCAGCTCGCACTACCTTTCGAGCTAAAGTTCTTGCTCCTGCATGTTCGACACATCCTCCTTCATGAGCTTCTTTTAGGACTTTGATCCCTTCCTCTTGGGATAAGCATCTTGCATCCGCTGGTAAAAAAGTTTTTCTGTACAATAGCCCATCGATAACATAATAGAATCGAACTTGTCTTTCTATCTTTTCCAATTCTTTCGTTGTCCCTTCCCTTTTGCCTTCCAGAAAATGCAAAATAGGAATTCTCCAATCAAACTTTGCCTTGTCAATATTCATAACTTCATTCTCTCTCCCAACACCCATCACCGTTATACTCCTCTGTGAACAATCCTGCAACAAATTGCCTATTTTCGATAAGAAATCCGCCTTCTGGTTTTCACTTTTGGGAATCTGCTCGATTCGAAGCCTTTCAAACCTGTTCTCTATATCCCTGATCTTTTCCACATAAGAGATCATCCTATCTTCCTTGACTTCGTATTGATTTTGGAGCTGTTGGGTTACTAATTGTGAATCTGATTTGACTGTTAAGTGGCGAGCCCCTGCCTGTTCGGCTATCTTTAAGCCCTATAAAAAAACTTCATATTCTGCTTCATTGTTAGAGGCGTTAAACAAGAATTTTATGGCGAACTGTAATGCATCCTTCTCTGGACTGATTAGCAATATCCCCATTCCAGCTCCGTGACGAGATGAGGGTCCATCTACGAACAATTCCGATTCATTTTCTTCCTGTACCCTGGTAGTTTCTTGAATAAAATCCGTCAAGGCTTGACCTTTAATGGCTGTTCGAGGCTCGTACTTGATATCAAACTAACCCAGCTCGACAGCACATTTAACTAACCTTCCCGATGCATCGGGCTTTCCCAAAATAACACCCAATGGATAATCAGTTCGCACAATTATCGCATAACCCAAAAAGTATGGTCGCAACCTTCTGGCTGCAGTAACGAGTATATAGGCCACATTTTCAATCTCGGTGTACCGTGTTTCGGCCCCTTGAAGAACTTTACTGACAAAATAGACAGGGAACTGATCCTTTCCTTCTTCTCGCACAAGAACCGAACTGACTGATTCTTTACCAGTTGCTAAGTATACCACCAGCGCGCCTCTCTGCATTGGTTGTTTCAATAAAGGAAGCGAAGATAGAAAAACTTTCAAGTCCTCAAACGCCTTCTGACACTGTTCATTCCAGCCGAACTGGCCACTTTTTCTCAGAATCTTGAAGAATGGCAAACCTCTATCCGCTAGCCTTGATATAAACCTGCTTAGAGCAACCATACGACCAGTTAGAGTTTGTACCTCTTTTATAGTTCGAGGAGGGGACATTTCCTGTATAACTCGAATTTTGGTAGGATTAACTTATATTCCTCTCTCCATAATCATATACCCCAAGAACTTTCCTGTCTTTACTCCGAACGAACACTTTGCCGGATTTGGCCTCATTCCGTACCTTCGAACTGTTGCCATAGTTTCCATCAAATCTGTTGCATGACTGTTTGCTTGGATGTTTTTTACCAACATGTCATTCACATAAGCTTCCATGTTACGACCTAACTGATCCTTGAACACTTTATCCACCATCCTCTGATGAATAGCTCCTGCGTTTTTCAACCCAAACGGCATCACTGTATAACAATATGTCCTTGACGAAGTGATGAAAGCAACTTTGGGCTTCTCTTCCGGATGTAATAAAATTTGGTGATATCCTTGTGCAACATCCATCATACTGAGAAGTTCACAACCGGCTGTTGAGTCCACCAACTTATCAATTCGGGGGAGTGGGTAGTGATCTTTTGGGCAAGCTTTGTTCAAATCCCGGAAATCAATACACATTCGTCATTTATTTCCAAGTTTAGGCACTAACACTACATTAGCCAACCACTGAGGGTACTGAATCTTTTCGATGTGCCTTATCTCCAACAACTTCTCAATTTCCTTTTCTATAATCTCATCCTGTTCATTCCCAAAATGTCTCAACTTCTGCTTAACAGGTCGAACTTCCGGCTTAATGTTCAACCTGTGCACTGCTACGTCTGGATTTATACCCTTCATATCCTCAGGCTTCCATGCGAACAAATCTACATTTTCTTTCAACACCCGTATAATCTCTTTTTGAATTGGCTCAGATAGATGGCTGCCTATACGAACTAAATGCCCAGGCTATTCTGGAATTAATTCGACACTCATCAATTCTCCTTCTTCAAATTCTACTGTGTTTGCCTCTCTCCCTTTCTTCCGGCTTTGGTCCCTTTCTCGATCAATATCGTCTCTTTGTTCGGTGTGACGCTTTCGGGACTCTGAATAGCGAACTGCAGCGACATAGCAACGTCGAGCTGTCTGTTGGTCACCATGAACTACTCCTACTCCCACTATTCGCCCTTCCTCATTCTCCACAAGGAACTTCATCATCAAATATGCAGGTGAGATGATCGCCGCATAGGTACTCAAAGATGGACGACTCAGTATCATGTTGTATTGCGAAGGTGCATCCACCAGTAAGAAAGTTATTGTCTTATTCTGCCTCCATTCATCCTCTCCTAAAACCATGGGTAATTGCACCTTGCCGAACACCGTCACTGCTTCCCCTGCAAAACCATAAAGAGAAGTTTCTACATGTTTGACCTCAACCGACGATCTCATCTTTCTGAAACAATCCATGAACATGATGTCCACCGAACTGTCTGTGTCGATGAATACTCGCTCAACATTAAAACCTCCTATCTCAGCTATGATCACCATAGCATCGAACTGTGGACTTTGGATGGCCACTCTATCCCGAGCTCCAAACTCCACTATTACTTCATCAAAGATCATTTGGACTTCACTTCCTTTATGTCGAACTGAATTTAATCTTGTTTTGCGAGCTCTGTTCGAATCTCCATCCTTTGGTCCTCCCATAATCATATGAATGGTAGGTCTCTCTTCCCTCTCAGGCCTATTTCACTGTGGGAGTGGCAGAGGTGGAGGTAATTCAGGTCGCTCCTGTCCCCTTTCCCTTCTAGGCTCCTCTCGAACATTTTGTTGCACTCTGTTATCTTGTCGGTGTTGACGAACATACCGAACGAGCCTATTTTCTCTAACTAATCTTTCCAATTCGTCCCTCAGGTGTAGGCATTCATCAGTACCATGCTTGTACTCATTATGAAATCGACAAAGTTTGCCATTTCCAAAGATAGACGGCTTTTTAGGAGTCGAACTCCAAGTCGCTGGCCATCTCAGTTGAGGCCAATTCCAGATTTCCATCAACACTTGCTCGGGAGAAATAGCCAATGGTGTATACTGGTCATACCTCCTTCCAACCCTGTTATCTCGCAAGGGTGGGGGTGCGAACTTCGTTCGTGACTCACCTATCTCTTTCTTCCTTATAACCTCTTGCTCATGTGACTTGTTCGCTCGACTAGAGCCCTCACCTTTCTTTATTCGAACTGCTTCTTCCAAGTTGATATACTTGGTAGCTCGCTGTAATAAGTCGTCAAAATTCTTAGGCGTCTTTTTAACCAAAGAGGTGTGAAGGTCGCCCTCTCTCAAGCCTTGTATAAAGGCATTAACTATCAGGTCGTCGGAAGCCTCCAGAGCTTCCAAAGTTGCGGCTGTGAATTTTTTGACATAATCTCTCAACATCTCATCTGCCTTCTATTTTACTCCGAACAAAGTCTAGGTAGAACGCCGTTGTCTCCTAGCACTCGCAAACTGATGCAAAAACAACTCGGATAATTGTACAAAGTCATGAATGGCTCCATTACTCAATTGACTAAACCAGGTCTGAGCTGCCTTGGTGAGGGTAGTAGCAAACACCCTACACTTAATACCATCTGAATACCGATGTAAGAGGGCGGTATTCTCAAACCGACATAGATGATCCCACGGATCAGTGGTACCATCATAGTCAAAATTCACTGGCCGAAAAGAGGTCGGTAATTCATCCTCCATCACTTCCTCCGAAAAGGGATTTCCTCTTGAACTCCTCGGAACTCCTCGGATATTCCGCTGGACTTCCCGCAGTTCCCTTTTAAGATCATCAACTTTCTCCGACAATTCGTCATGTTCCCACTTCTGACCTCGAGGATGGTCAAACTGACTTTCCCTTTCATCTGTCTGTGATTTATCATCTAATCTTTTTTCCTTATTGACCTCAACGTTGTCCTGTTGTGACTCAACTCTCTGCTTTCCCAAAGCTTTCTGTACAGCCGCCGATATCAGATTTTCAAGTTCTTCCGGCGTTAACACAATAGTATGAGGGGGTTCCACCGGAGTAGGACTCCGGTTACCCTCTTCTTGGCCCCTTAACGTTCCACCTACTTCCATCCTCCTCCTAGATCCTCTAGTATTCACCATCTTCAATACTTCAACACCTTAAAACTCTAATCTTTCCCACAGACGGCGCCAACTGATGTTGCTCCGATCCAACCTTCTTCTTTTTCAACCAAAAACTCGAAATCTTGGATCCAAAAACCTGCAAAACAAACATCGGGAAGGGTTCCCGGCGATGGGACTCAGACACTCAAGTCAGTCAAGAGAATAATTGATTCTAGAGAGAAAACGTGTATGTATGTGTTTGTTATATTTGTGTGTGTAAAATAAAAGAATGAATATAGCAAGTATATATACTCCCTGGAATACGTGGTAGTTAAGATTTGACCCAAAAAATATAGGATATGGGCTACTGGTTCCACAAAAATAGCGGTTAGTTGGTTTCAAAACAGTTCGTCTTGCTTCATCGTGAATCAGTTCGTCATCGTGTTCCATAACTAATTCAGTTCGGACTCGATCCCCAATGGCATATTAACTGCGAACTCGCATCAGGTAGAAAACAATTCATCTCCAAATCGTGTTGCGGCTTAGTTCGCTCATCCTAAAGAAATATCTGCTCGCTTTCTTTAAACGGTTCGCACTGATGGCCCATAATTCTGATTCGAGATCAAAGGAGAAAACTCCAGTTCGAACCAGTTTATCTTATCCTTATCACCTAGTCAGTTCGACGACATGTCCAGGAACTTGACAAGTTCGGACTATGTTAGTTCACCGTTATCCAGAAGCTAGATAAGTTCGTCATTTCTCAATTCAGTTCGATTTCTGACTTAATGTGAAATTAAACAAGAAAACTCGGTTCAGATAAGTTCGACCATATCAATATATATATATATATATTATAATTAGTATGCTATTTGTTAATGTTTGGAAGGGATTTGACATGTTAGGATTTGGAACTTTAAAATCCTAATATATGTTCGTTTTCGTATTTAAATTTGGATCATAAAATCCGAACATAATCATTGCTCCCTATTACAATCATCACTCATTATCAAATACATTTTTTTATAAAAAATATCACATCAACCAACATTTTCATAATAAAATATTATATCAACCCACATTTTCTAGTATTGATTTGATATCTACAATATAATTTCACTCTACTAAATCCTCAAATAAACATACATTTTCACTATTCACCTTTACTACAAAATCCAAAATTTCAATGGCAGGATGTTC
The DNA here is from genome assembly GCA_954870855.1 of Scutellaria minor. Lineage (NCBI taxonomy): Eukaryota > Viridiplantae > Streptophyta > Magnoliopsida > Lamiales > Lamiaceae > Scutellaria > Scutellaria minor. Next base: position 11,946,227 of record OX940733.1, read on the forward strand.
ACTAATTTCTTTTAGTTACTTCCGCAAGTATACGGTATAGAGTGTAGAAGTGGTGAGCAAGGTCGATCCCACAGAGACTAATTATCTAGGCACTAACTAATTACTCAAATTCAGTTCTCGGTTTTATCTAGGGAAAACAAATCACACTGATCGTAGATTAATTCAATAGAAAACTAACTATGCAGATAAATTCACTTAAGAATAATAGATATCTAAGACAGGTTCTAGGACATGCTTTCATCTAATTCTCATCAAAACATCACTTTAACCAATTCAAGTTCATTAATCAATCATCCTATATGAGCAATCACATATGTCGAATTAACAACTCTCCCGAGTCAGTTAACTGGTTGATTATTATGCCACCAGAGGTATCCCTACTCAATCTGATTGAAACATAACAACTCCCAAAAGCACCTACGATTGATTTCTCATTACATAAATTCCTTAATCTCCCGATCTAAGTCTTTTTATGTATCATGTGTTTATTCTTCCATAATTAAATCTCATCTCCCGAATTTTGATCTAATTACTAAAAACATGCTCAATTACCGGCTGAATAACCAAACAATCAATCAAATCATAAACACACAAATAGGATAAACGATTATGAACATTGAATTGAAATTAAAGATCCATCAAGATTCGAATTAAATTACTAACAAGCCCTAGAAACCCTAGGAAATTAGTTAGACATGATGATAAACAAGCTCATGGACAAGATTGAAAATATCATATCTACTAAAATCTAACAAAAGATAAAAGATAAAAAAAAACTCTATTAGACGACGATCTTGCGATTCCTCGATCTTCTTGAATTCTTCTTCAAATCCTCTCGATGCTTATCCGAATATCGTGTTTCTCTCTATGAATTTCTCTCTCTATCTCTGTTGAGTATTTATATGGCTTTGGGAGTCTTCCAAGTGAAGTAAAAGATGAAGATTATCTAAAAAGAACAAATCTTAACCACTTGGCATTCACCCGGGCACGGTCGTGCTATCCAGCATGGTCGACCGTGCCCTACCAAGAAATCTCTAATTCAGCACGGATTTGATCGTGCTGTGGGGCACGGTCGTGCCCCAACTTTGAGCACTCACTGGATACTAGCGCACGATCGTGCTGTATGGCACGACCAGACCGTGCGCCACCTGTTTTCCTCGCGATCTCGTATTTCACTTCTATTCTTCCTCATTTTTCCGTGATTCCTTCCTTGATCATCAATCACACTTGAAACTTGCACTTTTCTCATTAAAATCATGAAACTAAGCACAAACATGTCAAATGCAACTTATACAATATAATATAAGAAATCACCATAAAAACATATCTAAACATATCCACATGAATACATAAACATACGTAAAAATACGTGAAAAATGACACTTATCACAGGATTTCCCCAATCCACATAATTCCCTTCCAAACATATTACTAATTTTGATATCTCATTCGCTATATGTGTTTTTTAGACAGTGATATATCACATATATTAATGTATTAGGAAATAATTGTTTGGATTTTGATTAGACAAAACACAAGTGTAATAGGAAAGTAGAGTACCCCATTTTTCATAATGTTTAAATGAAATTAGACTAGATTTTGAGTCTAAATTTTAGGATGAATAATGGTAGAGATCAATATACAGTAGTTATTCAAAGTGAAGAACTAATAAATGCAGAAAGAAGATCAATACTGCAAGCTAGAAGAAATACAACACAATAAGCAGTAAGAAGTCAGATACTACAGAAACAACAAGTAAATTACTGGAAGCATCAAGTTATTAGTATCAGTAAGTTTAATTGTTGAAAGCAGGAAAAGATATATCATGAGAAATGAAAGTTGTATTACTATAAAAAAGAATGGTTGTAGAAAGAAAGTGCTGCATTCTGACAAGTCAAGAAGATAGGAGGAATGAAATGATATATTACTCAATCTAATGCAGTACGAGGAAGATCAGTAGAAGTTTGAGATTCAATCACTTTAACAAGTCAAAAACTAGCCAGTAAAGACAAGTTGAATGAAGAAGTACTAAGAGCCAGTAAGCAGCGAATACGTGGCCTGACACACTGCGAATCCCTACAACCTAGTATAGCCGCATTAAAAACTTTAAAGTGTAAGACAGGAAATATTTAATACAACCCTTCAGAGACAATTAATGTGAGTTCTACACTTGAAGAAGATTCAAATTCAAAGTATTATGGCTCTATTCAACGGGCATAATACTTCATCTATAATTAGATGAAGCTTTGACTGAAACATTCATACTCTAAGTTCAAGAAAGAAGCTCTTAATTCTTAAGCACTCACTCTCTCAAAGTTTCAATCACTCAACCTCAAAGAAAGTAGTCAAGCCTTAGATCAAGCTCAAGTATTCTCAATGCTGCTTCAGACACCAGTTGAAGAAAACCCTATATACTTTTACCTCGATGTTGTGTGTTTAGGTTGTTTTTAAGTGTCTAAAATTGATAGGAAGATTGTTTCTTGCTGAGTGTTTAGCCTTAGGTGAAAAGACAATAGCTTTGTGTGAGTTAGTAGGATCCAGTGTGGGCCAGCCTTTAAGACTTGAGCAACCTGTGTGGAAGCTAAGTCTTAGTAGGTGTAACTTGTTAGGTTAATAGTTGTAAGGTTTCATCCTGTAAAACAACTTGCTTAACAAAGTTCTTCCCTAGAGAAAGAGTAGAGTGAACGTAGAAGGATTACACCACCTTCGATCCACTATAAGACCTTTGTGTGTTCTTTTTGTTCTGCATATATCTGTTGTTTTAGCTTGCTGCATTACGTTGCTCATCATTCTGTATAAAAGCTTTGCTAAAAATCATATTTGTAAAGGTTTTCAAAAAAAAAAAACTTTATCTTAAAAGTTTAAGTTTCCGCTACAAGGAATTCTAAGTTTCAGCAAGAAGTGATATGTCCTAGTGCTGTAAGTTGAACCTGTAACATGTGCTGTAAGTTTTCTAGGTTATAGTGCGGTAAGTTTAAAAATTTTCAAAAATCGATAAAGGTTCTATCTCAACAAGTGTGACTCATTCAAATATTTGGTAGAGTTGTTGCAGGCCTATGGAAAGTAAAAATTGTACTCCAGACAAACCCTCCTTAGCCTCACTACATGTGTTTTTCAGACAGCGGCCTATCACATATATTAATGCACTCATAAGTACAGGATGTGATGTGTTTTTTAGATAGTGGTCTTTCATATATATTAATGCACTCATAAGCACATAATGTAGTGGTCACCCTCATATGTAGGGATGGTTCAGTATGGTATATCGTACCAAACTCCCATACCGCATATTGTATTAAAAATTTAAGTATCCAAAAATGCATATCTTTACCATACCGAAAATTTCGATATTAAATAATAGTCATATTGTGTTATATATCAAAATTTATACTGAAAATATCTTGACTTCGAAATGAAAAAATGTCTTTATATCGAAATGAAAAATATATGTCGAAATTTTGGAAACTTCGATATACAGAAAATATCGGTATACCAAATAAAAAGTATTATTTTTTGATTTATTAAGGTGGAATTAATATATATTTTTAATTAATATTTTTGGTATTTCGGTATAGTATTTTGGTATATATCGAAATATCAAAATTTTAAAATTACCATACCGCATCATACCGAAAATTTCGACAAGGTATCATATCGTACTGAATTTTTCGATATACCAAAATTTTTGATATTTTCGGTACAATATGTGAGGTATTTCGGTATTTTTTTCCTCATCCAGAAGATTTAGAATTTTTTTTTTATGAAGAGTGGTCAAAGAGAATACAATTGTTTTTGTACACCAGGTGCACAGGCCAGGATCCATGCAATCCGAGTCATATGACCCGAAAGGTAATTTTCACACTTCAGATGCATGTTTTCGCTCCCCCATGTCCGTGCCCACGCTTTTATCTTGTGTGTTTAACGTTTATGTTATGTTCGCGTAACTTTTATGTTATACTAGTTTAACCATTACATTATATTTCAGGCATATCATATCTTTTAAATCTTTATGTTATAATCATTTAACTTATGTTATAATAATATTACATTTTTGTCTACATAAATGTTATGATATTTGTACATAATGATTATACTAATATAACATAAAAGTTAAACTTTTATAATATAAAAGTATAGTTATACTACATAAATTTTTATGCTGATAGAAAATTATAAGTAATATCATTTAAACTTATGTTATTTGTACATAAAGGTTATACTAGTATAACATAAATGTTAAATTATTATAGCATAAAGATTATCGCATGGATTAAAAGAAAATTGAATGCAGATCCAGGTCGGGCCCAACCCGCGGATGCCCAATTGCATCGTACAACTGATGCACAAGAACACTACTCCATTTGTAGAAAACCCATTTATTTATCTAAAGAAAAGAATGTCTAAAAATGTTCTAACAAACATTAACTGATTTTGAGAATTGTCAATTTTAGAACCTCCCATATGTATGTTTTACATAAGATTTTATTTCATAAAACATTCTCTTACTTGTTCCGTAAATTTATAAATAATAATAATAATAATAATAATAATAATAATAATAATAATAACCACCACCACCACGAAACCTTATAAAAGGATATTCAATTGCTTGGTTTCTATTATTTCTCTATTATAGGTTGTCGGTGTCATCAAATGTCATAGCTAGCAAATTGAAGTAGCTAATCATAATTGGCTGTCGTGTTTCTCTGAAACAAAGTTGGGTGTCATGTTACATCATAGTAGTACCATTATAATCGTTATTAAAATGTATTAGTAGAAAAAATATGTGCACACATGATCCACAAATCAATATTAATTTCATGTCATAAGCATTAATCATTCTCAACATTGATCAATATTAATGTAAGACATTTTCTGTTCAAAAACACTTACATAATTTATTATAACTTGCCCATCAGTAGAGAAATTGATCACGCACATTCAATTCATATATCATTTTTTTTTTTTTTTTGTATATTTGCAATTTCAACTAATTAGAATCATTTATGATTTTTTTGCATATATTTGAATTTCAGTACCATCTCGTTTGAGAATATGAAAATAGAGCTAATCATTTATCTTTCGTCCTCCCTTATTTCTTAATTATATATTTCCTCACGTAATCTGGGGATTGTGATGTGAATGTTAAAACTAAATTATCCAAGGATTAAGTAGGATACTAGGGAATGTTAATTAGGAATATGATATACAATTTGACATCGTTATTGTTATATCTAATAAAACACATTGATAACACTTGGCAACTTTATATTCAATTTGAAGTAAGTCTCTTGTGAGACCGTCTCACAAAATTTTAATGCATTGTGTGAGACAGGTCAACCCACAACTCAATTACCCACCACTCAAACCCTACAATTCATATGTTTTTTGTGAGTGATGGGGCTCCGTCCCATGGAAACTATTCGTGAGACCGTCTTACATGAGTTTTTGTGTTCAATCTGAGGTGATCAAATCTTTGGGTTAATTATATAATAAATCACAACCTTTAATTTTTTTTATTTTTTTATTTACAACATGATATTTCGACTTTGTCACACAGATCATCAACTGTAATTTTTTTTAAACAATATATATAGTATATGATCAGAGAATTCAGGTTCCAATTTTTAACTTGGAGTTCAAATTTGAAAATTATCCTTATCATCTATTCATGTTGGTTCTGAATTTTGGGCTCTAAACCAGCAATTGGTATCCAAAAGTTCGATCATTTACAGAATTCTTAAAAATTAAAATTGAATGTGATGATTTATGATGATAAAGTCGAAAAATAAAAAACATTACATATGATTATTTTTCATATAATTAACCCTAAATTTTTTATTAGAAAACTATGAAATTTTCTATATAAGAAGATATTTTGTTTGTTGTATATTATACATACACGAAAATGATCATGACTTATACACTGTTCTGAATCTCGAGTAAACACAAGTTAAGTCCACATCTTCCACACACTTTAATTGAGTTCATATATTACTGACAATATGATATAAGTTAGATGTTGATGCTGTATAAACTAAAGTATAATTAGAATTTGATCACTTGAATAGTTGTTCAACTTTAGCTCAACTTAGTTGACTGTTCAATTTGTTGGTCTCACATGACTATATGAGTTAAGATTAAAAGTCAAGGGCTGAATAAACTTTTAAAACCTTTTCTCAGTTCTTGAAGGCAGATCAGCTGTTCAAGTAATCAGATGTGTATAAATAAACTAAAATAGGATCAACATCTAACTGATAACAGATTATTCACAGAATCAACTCAATTGAAATGTGTGGTTGTGGAATGTAAGGTATGCTGCGGGGAAAATATTGTGTGTATTGCTGATGGGTTTAACCCCAATATAAAATGTTACAAAAGATAAGTATAGAAAGATACAACAAATCATTTACAATCAATTAGAATAACAATCCCTGAAAGAGGGGAAAGGAATATCATTCCTTAATACGCCCCCGCAAAATGGACGTTCCATCGGCAACGGCTATTTTGGAACGAAGCATGGAGAATCGCGTCCGAGATAGAGGTTTAGTAAGCAGGTCAGCAAGTTGATCAGCTGTATGGACATACGCAATGCGAAAAACACCCTTGTTGGAGAGATCTCGGAGAAAATGTATATCGAGAGCAATATGTTTCATGCGCGAATGCATGACGGGATTTAAGGCAAGTCTGATCGCACCCAAATTGTCGCATAATATCTTTGGTGAACATGGGAGTGAAAAACCCAACTCCCGGAACAATTGAAAAATCCAACATACTTCCGCAGCTGTTGAAGCCAAGGCACGATATTCAGCTTCAGTAGATGAACGTGCAACCCCTTGTTGTTTTCTGGATCTCCAAGAAATAGGTGAGCTATCGAGGAAGATAATATAAGCAGTGGTCGACTTACCATCAACAATGTTTCCCCCAAAATCTGAATCGGAGTATGCAGTCAGGCTCAAAGTGTTTGGTGTGCGCAGCAATAGGCCATAATGTAGTGTCCCCTTCAAGTATCGGAAAATCCGTTTCACACCAAGCCAGTCGTCAGCCGTGGGTTTGGACATGGATTGTGCAAGTTTATTTACTGCAAATGCGATGTCAGGACGTGTCATAGTTAAATACTGTAAGCCGCCAATAGCACTTCTATATTCAGTGACATCAGTTATTCCTAAAACAGAGAGATTTGTGGAATTATTCATTGGAGTAGAGACTGGTTTCGCTCCATCCATATGATGACGTCGAAGGAGATCTACAGTATACTTGTGCTAAGAGAGTAGTAGTCCTTCTCGACAACGGGATACCTCAACTCCCAGAAAGTATGTGAGGGGCCCCAAGTCTTTTAAAACAAAGGATTGCCGAAGATGCACAATCAATGACTGCAAGATAGGAGAATGAGATCCGGTAATGATGATGTCGTCCACATAAACAAGCACAAGGATATGAACACCAGATTTTCGAAAAATGAACAGGCTGTGATCAGCCCGTGATTGGGTGAATCCAAACTTGCGAAGTGAGGTACTGAGAGTGTGGTACCAAGCTCGTGGTGCTTGCCGAAGCCCATATAGCGATTTCTTCAAACGACAGACATGTGCCGGATAAGTAGGATCCACAAAGCCCTGTGGTTGTTGCATAAAGACTGGTTTAGAAAGTGTCCCGTGGAGAAATGCATTACTCACATCAAGTTGTCGGATTTCCCAGCGATAATATAGAGCCATAGAGAGCACAGTCCGAATTGTTACAGGTTTGATGACAGGGCTAAAAGTCTCGTGAAAGTCCACGCCAGGGCATTGGTGAAACCCCTTAGCCACGAGACGTGCTTTGTACCGTTCCACTGTACCATCTGGATTGCGTTTGATTGCAAAGACCCATTTACACCCGACAAGGTTGCAATTGACTGGCTTTGTAACAAGATCCCAAGTTCCATGAGATGATAAGACAGTGATTTCGGCTGTCATAGCTTGACGCCAGTGAGGATGTTTAAGAGCTTCGGATACAGATGAGGGGACCGTGTCTTGTGGTAACGGATGTTTGGTGGCGACATTTGTGGTAGGTGGATGGTGCAATGATTCTGGGAGATCAGTGTTGAAACCTTCTAATCTTGTAGATAGTTGCCGTTGTCTGGAGCTACGTCGTGGGGGGACCTGTGTGTTGGGTATGGCAGGTGCAGATGACTGTGTAGATTCCGAAATGTCGTCAGAATTTTGACCCGAATCTTGAGATGGAGAAGTGGGTGGTGCAGTGTTGTCAGAAGGAATTTCAGTGTGAGATTGTGGCACCATCTTTAACAGCAAGTCAGTAGGAGATTCATCTAAAGATGAGGTCACATGTGATTTTGAGAAATCGGCTACGGCATTTTCCAGGAACTGAACCTGTCGGGAAATAAATAGGCGCTTTGACAATGGATCGTAGCATTTATACGCACTCTGCGTGAGCGAGTAACCAACAAAAATGCATGGTCGTGAAGATGGCTCTAACTTCGAGGTGTTATAAGGTTTCAGCCATGGGTAGTAAATACACCCAAACACACGTAGCTTGAGATAATTTGGTTTCCGGCGAAATAGTGCCTCAAATGGACTGACGAGATGAAGAATGGGTGTTGGAAGACGATTGATCAAGTATGTGGCTGTCAAGAATGCAAACGACCAATATTCAGATGGAAGCTTAGCATGATGTAACAAGGCTTTCCCTGTTTCCACAATATGTCTGTGTCGTCTTTCAACTAGACCGTTCTGCTCCGGGGTATGAGGTGCAGAAGTCAACCATTGAATACCATGCAACTGGAGGAAAGGTTTGAGAGCAACGAACTCACCTCCATTGTCACTGAAGAAATTTTTAATGACAAAACCAAACTGTTTCTCAGCAAGAGGTTTGAATTTTGTAAAAATATCCTTGACCTCGGATTTATGTGTCATGGGAAACATCCAACAATATTTTATAAATGAATCTACGATCAGTAGGTAGAATCGGAAACCATCAACAGAAACATGAGTAGGTCCCCACACATCGGCATATAAATAATGCAAAGGATGAGATGCAATCAACGTTGATTCATTAAATGGTAACTTGTGTGTTTTGCATGAAAGACATGAGCCACACATAACATCCAACACACTGGATTTAAGCATAGGTAAATTATTCTGAGAAACTAGCAGTTTATTAATGCGGCGAGAGGGATGACCCAATCGCGAGTGCCATAACGAGAAAGTGGTTCGCAGACCAATAGAAGAAAAAATGTGCAGAAATTAAAGGGCTGCTCCGCAACTTGTAAACACCTCTTTCACATTTTCCTTGAGCCAGGGCCGCCCCCGTAGCTCGATCCTTCACAATAAAAATATTCAGAAAGAATTCCACAAAAACATTGTTATGCTTAGTAAAACCATGGACGGATAATAAATTTTGTTCGGCCGTCGGAACGCACAGTACATTGGATAATTGAAATGTACGAGAAGGTAAAACAAGAGAAGAGTTACCCGTATGTGATATTGGCATGGAAGAGCCATCAGTTAACTGCACCTCTTCAGTTCCGTCATATTCGGAATGCATAGACAGATTGCCAAGGTCATTCGTAAGATGATGGGAAGCTCCAGAATCCATGAGCCAAGAATTAGGAGCAGGAGGTCCAGAATTCGACGAGCGAGTCATGTTGACAAACGGCCTCTGGACTGAAGAAATTTGAAAGCAGGATCGGGCTGAGTGGCCCGGTGTATCGCACCACTGACAGACAATACGGGAATTCCGATTAAACTGTGGCTGCACATTGTGACCACGGCCTGCTGGAAACCTGTTATTACCGCGGCCTCCCTTACCACGGTTTCCCCGACCAGCCTGAGACGAACCCGATTGTTGAGGGTTCGAAGGTCGCTGCTGTGCGGCATTAGCCGACACAGCCAATTCAGATTTTGATTCATCCAAACCATCAACAAATTTCTCTTGAGCAGTAAGTAAATCCAATAATTCAGGAAATGATAAAGAGGTGGGTTGAGCACGTATAGAGGATGCAATATCACGGAACTGTGGGCTTAAACCCCCCAAAACATATAACGTAAAATCATCATCCGATACAGGGGAATCAATAATAGTTAATTCATCAACCTTAGCTTTAAGAAAGTGCATATACTCAGCAATACCTCTTGTGCCCATCTTAGCAGATTGAAGTTCGGATTTAAGTTGCATAACACGAGATCTGGATTTGCTAGCAAAGATGGAGTGAAGAGCAGTCCACGCATCAGCAGAAGATGTGTAGGTCGAGATGTAGGGCGCCACTTCATCCGTTAAGGAGCCTTGGATAAAGGCGTAAACCAACTGGTCTTGGCGGAACCATAGTCGGTATTTCGAATCACTGGATGGAGGGGCAGGGATCAAACCGTCGACATATCCCAAAAGATCATGGCCGTTGAGAATCGCAGAAACCAAGGATAACCATTGCGGGAAATTCGAGCGAGTGAGCTTATGCGAGGCGGGGAATGGGGCTGTGATAACAGTAACGGAGGTGGAGTTACCGTCAGTGGAGGCGGCAATTTGAGTAGCGGGAGTGTCGTTGGCCATGGAGAATGAAGGCGACTAGGTTAATCAGAGTGTGTGAGAGCAGAAACGTGAGTAGCGGATCGTGAAAGCTCTGATACCATGTAAGGTATGCTGCGGGGAAAATATTGTGTGTATTGCTGATGGGTTTAACCCCAATATAAAATGTTACAAAAGATAAGTATAGAAAGATACAACAAATCATTTACAATCAATTAGAATAACAATCCCTGAAAGAGGGGAAAGAAATATCATTCCTTAATATGGAAGATGTGAGCACTAGTATTATATACTCGAGACTCTATTTTACATATCTGGATCAATTCGAGACGAAATATTTGGATATTTGGAGATCTACAAAAATTAAAATCAAAAGGAAAAAATAACATAAAGGGAAAATTCATTTTAGATGAAGTGCAACAAATTAGAAAAATAAATAACTAAAAACTAATTTAACATATACCAACAAAGTTTCATTAACTAATAAAAGTTAAATGATTCAATTCAAAATAATTTACTTCAAAAGTTACAAAGTTCCATAATTTAAAAACATATATGTTTTCTTGACAAGGCCATTGAAATATAGTTTATATTATTAATTATTAAAAATTTGAAATTTACATTATTTGTAGCATTATAAATTATTAACTCAATTAAATAGGTATTATGTAATTATATCAATATATATTTATATAAATAAATGAGATATATACATATACATAACTCTTTAAAATCGGTTCTTCGATTCGATCCATTAGATTTGGTTTAGTTTTAATTTGGTTTGGTTTCAATTCGGTTTGGTTTCAATTCGGTTCGGATGTTGGTTCGAGTTATTGAAAAATCTCTAGAACAAACCAAATTTTTTTTTGGTTCAATTGGGTTTGGAGAAAATAAAAAAATCAACAAATATTTTCTGCTCGAAACTTTTTAGGTTCAGATTTCAGTTCGATAAGCTTCAAGACCCATGCACGATCCTAAAAGTAAGCAAGAAAAAGCCATGAGCTTATATGGTGAAGTTAAGAAATTATGGAAATTTAGTAAGATATTTTGATTAGTCGAAAATCACTTGCTTTTAATATAAAAATAAAATAATTTTATTAATTAATAGGTGAGTCTTATGTGAGATCGTCTCAGGTATCTAATTACGTGAGACGGGTCATTCATAATTCACACTTCACAATTCATGTATGAATTGGTAAAAATGGATTTTGTTGATGGATAACAAGGATTCGTCTTACGGTAACTATCCGTGAGACCGTCTCACATGAGTTTTTGTGTTAATTTATTCATCCTTAGTGTTCGAGATTTGGTTGTTGTTTTGGATAATTAATTAATTGTGACATTAAAGAGTATCATGTTAAACAAATTCTTTAATTTAATGAATTTTCTTTATTTTATGTCGTGTAATTAGGTTAGGTTTTATAATCCTAATAATAAAATTAATATATTGATTTGCAGTTTTAATAAAATTAATTATGATTTGAATAAGTAAATAAATAAATTAAAAGAGACTTTTCATAGTAGCAGACAGATATGGTAGTGCAGTTCTGGGACGAAAATATGTGAAAATCAAGCTACCAATTTAACATCGCGCTGCAATTTATCACCGATATATTGTGCATATTTCGGTTTCGATGATAATATAAATAAAACCATGGTGTATCGGTGATTTATCGTCGATATATAGGTAATATATCCGCGGAAAATGTGTATGGCTGTTTCTTTTTTTTTTTTTTTTCCTTTTTTCATTTTTTTCTTTTTTTTTTATTATGAATGAATGCATATCAGTGAATGGAACATCGGCTGTTTTTTTTTTTTTTTCCTCTTTTTCATTTTTTTTCCTTTTTTTTATTATGAATAAATATATATTAGTGAGTCGAAAGTGGAGATAATCATATCAAAAATCATGGAGTGATGACAATATTCATACCACACATATTTTCATAAAATAAATAATTATTTCTTTTACATATAGTCACACATTTATTTTATATCACAGAATATATACATTTATATACAAAATTTCTCATATTATCATATCAGATGACGTTTATATAGTAATTTATCTCCATCTATATATAAATCTTAACAGAAGTCAGTTAGGCAAAATTGTAATTCTATTAAGAACTAAGGGTAATTTCGTAATTCATCATTTCTAAGAATAATAAAAAAGAAAAAATTAATTTTACGTGTAAGTTATAAAAATAAAACCGCTTCCTTCTTTCAGGGAAATTTTAAAACACGACAGAAACCGCTTTCTTTTCAAAAAATCTTTTTCAATTTTTTTATTTAATCTATATCTATATAAAAAAATCTTTTTCAATTTTTTTATTTAATCTATATCTATTCTATATCTATATAATAACAGAACCGCTTCTTAAAAAGAATTCTAAAAAAAACAATTTTCAATGTAATTTAAATTTTAAATTTCATACACCTGTTTCCTTTTGTTACTTCAAACAATTTTCAATGTAATTTAAATTTTAAATTTCATACACCCATTTCCTTTTGTTACTTCTCCATAAAAGTTTGGATATACTTCTCTTTATAACTGTTCCCGGTTTTTTAATTTTTTAACAGTTGTTTTTCCACATAAATCTAAAAAGAAAACGGTATCCAATCATATATATTCCAGTTTTCTTCCTTGCCAAAATTGAAAGGATTTACCCATGGATATGAGTTTCACATTTAATACATTCACTTAAAATGTTAATCCAAAAATATCCAATCCAAGATGTCCTCTAATTCATCATGTATCTTCAAGTTCGAAAAGAGAGGCAAAAATCTGCTTCGAGAGGTCCTAAGCATAACCGAGTGGCTTCATCTTTAATGATTTGTGACAACATCTTCTTAAGACGGGAAAACACAAAGAGAGGCAAAAATCTACTTCGAGAGGTCCTAAGCATAACCGAGTGGCTTCATCTTTAATGATTTGTGACAGCATCTTCTTAAGACGGGAAAACACATGTTCGCGATTCTTGTCCAGGTGGAGGAGAAATTGGGGTTAGAGTCTGAGATAATTAGCCGGACAAGCATGTGTTGGGCGAGTATGGAAACATGTCGATTGTGTGCGTGTTGTTCGTGATGGATGAGATGAGGAAGGCCTCCACCAATGGAGATGGGAAGGACTGGAGAGTTCTTTATGGTTTTTTTCTAATTATCTTTTTTTCTGATCTGTTTTCTTTGAGTTTTACTATTTTTTTTATTTTCTGATATGTTTTCTTTGTTTAAATCTTGAATTTTGGTATTATTTTTTTATATTTTTTTTCTAATTATCTTTTTTTCTGATTTGTTTTCTTTGTATTTTACTATTTTACATTTTTTTTAAAGATCTGTTTCTTTGTCTAATCTTTTTCTATTTTCTAATATCTTCTGATATGTTGAGATATGTTTTTTCTGATATGTTTTCTTTGTTTAAATGTTGAATTTCTGATATGTTTCTTTATCTAATCTTTTTCTATTTTCAGATATGTTTTTTTTAATGATTTTACATTTCATATCTTTTCTATTTTCTGATATGTTTTCTTTGTCTAAATCTTCAATTTTGGTATTATTTTTTTATATCTTTTTTTTTTTCTGATTATCATATCTCTCTTGAATCTCTTTCTTCATCACACTGATTCTTTATTTTTTTATATCTATTTTATTCTCTATTTTTTTGTTGGAGTTTGTCGGGAGTACTATAAGATTTCCAATGTCACATATTTTGACGGATCTCTCAATCACATTGATTTTTTTTCTCTATTTTTGAACCTTGAATTTTTATCTGTTTCTTTGTCTAATTTTTTTTTCTATTTTCTGATATGTACTTTTTCTGATATGTTTTTTTGTCTACATCTTGAATTTTCGATCTGTTTCTTTGACTAATTTTTTTTATATTTTCTGATATGTTGTTTTTAATGATTTTACATTTCATATCTTTTCTATTTTTTGATATGTTTCTAATCTATTTCTTTGTCTAATCTTTTTCTATTTTTTGATATGTTGTTTTTAATGATTTTACATTTCATATTTTTTCTATTTTCTGATATGTTTTCTTGGTCTAAATCTTGAATTTTGGTATTATTTTTTTATATCTTTTTTATTTTACTGTTTTACATTTCTTTTTTTTTATTTTCTGATATGTTTCTTTGTCTAATCTTTTTTGATTTCCAATTGTAGTAACATCAATTTTGACGGTCGATCACATTGATTTTTTTTCTCTTTTTTTCTTTTTTTGTTGGAGCGTAATTGGGGGACTACTCATGTTATCAGATTGATACAATTAGTCTATTCGGTTTATCGAAGATATATAGGAGTAATTTGAATTGTGTTGTATTAAAGTATCATACTGATATTATTAGTCTATTTAGTTTATCAAAAATATTGATTGATACAATTGGTCTATTCAGTTTATCGAAAATACATAAGAGTTATTTGAGTTGAGTTGTATTAAAGTATTATATTGATATTATTAGACTATTCAGTTTATCGAAGATATATTGCAGATCAAAAATATATAATATGGAAGTTATTTGAGTTGAATTGTATTAAATCATCATATTGATATAATTTGTCTATTCAGTCTTCGAAGATATTTTGGAGTTACCTAAGTTGAGTTTATAGAATATTTAAACTCAATTTATTTGTTAATTGTCATAAAATAACTGCGCAATATTCAAGTGATTTGACTTGAGTTTATGAAATATTTATAGACATACATTATATTTTTTGAGCTTTCTTTTTCTAAGTCATTTAGGTTGAGACATCAGACTGATATGATTTATATTAGATGAAGTTATCAGATTGATATAATTAATTTTTTTGGTTTATCGATATTTGGTTTGTATTATATTATTTAGTCATTTATAATTTTGATTACATATATTGAAGTCATTTGAGTTAAGTTTATAAAATTTTTCTTTATGTATTATATTCTTGAAGTTATCGGATTGATATAATAAGTTTATTTTCTTTAAAGACATTTGGTTTGTATTATATTAAGTCATTTATAATTTTCATTACATATATTGAAGTCTATGCTGAGTTAATGAAATATTTCTTTTTTTGAAGTAATTTGACTTACGTTTATTGAATACTTAGACACAATTCATTTTTACAATGATTGATATAATTTATATCTATAAGTATATAATAGCAGAAGTCATTCCAAATATGGTAACCAAACTTTTTTCATATTTATAGGTATATTCCAAATATGGTAACCAAACATTTTTCATGTTAAATTTTTCTTACTAAAAATAGAAAACTAATATTTCTTTTAATGTAATTTTTTTTAAATAATGAGAAAAACGCTTCTTTAGAAAAATATTTCCTTTTTTTATATTATTAATATTATATTTAATGTGTTCTCTAATTTCATTTTTTCCATTATATTTTAGGTGATATAATTCATCATGTGAAATATTATTAGAACCGTGTATCGCACGACGGGTATAGCTTTTGGTTGTTCATTACTTTATTGTTGATATTCTTGAGTGTAGCTTATGCACACACTTTATTTAATCATTTGTAGTTGATATTCTAGAGTGTAGTTTATGCACACATTCTATTTAATCATATGTTTTATTCTATCATAATGTTAGTTCCTATATAAGTATATCGTCTCTCCTCTGAGTTTGCTACATAGATCTTAATCCTGATTTTTGTTGATTTTAAATCTTACTATACATGTTTGTGTTAAAAATGGGATAGCAGTATTTTTGTCTTAACAGTTTAAAAATGGGATAACAATATTTCTGTCTTAGCAGTTGAACATTATACTTTGGGAATGGGTAAGCTTATAATAAAAATTCAAAGTAAAAAATATTGACAAAGTAATGCAAGTTTTGGTTTTTCTAGGAAAAACAATTACATTTTATGTATTTTGACGCATTCAGTCCTCTTATTTCATTTTAATTTCAGAATATTCTAAAAATTTAAATAATGGAAACTTGGTTTAAGCTTCTTTGTTTTCATAATAATAGTTTACAAAACTTCCTCAACAACAAAATAACGACTTAATTTTGTGCGAGCAAAATTTCATAAATAACACTTGAAAAAGATGGTGCAATGATTTGAAATATGTTTTCATGCTTATTCTCATGTTCTATTCATAAGTATTTGACAACTTAGAGAGTGGCAGATGACCTATTTTGTTATACTTCTTAAGACGATCAAATTTTCTATTGAGACTACAATTCTTGATTTTTTGTATTTGGTGTCTTTGGATTATGAACAAATAATTTCAACCTCTATATCTGCTTTTAATATCACTAGCACTAACATTATCCTTAAAAAACACTTAGTTGTTTCAACATGTCGGTTTATCCTTTGTTTAATTCCTAAAACATGTTTGCTTAATTGCTTTTAGTTTATTTTGTTGTTGCAAAGAGTTAATGATTGAAAAGGCACACTCATGCATTATTTAGAAAAGATGAAATATTTGTAAGCAGAAATAAGTTTCACGTCATATAAAAGATTTATGACCCTCTTCTTGAAAAACTGTTTGTTGTATGTAGTCAAAAACTTATAAAAGAATTGAACATTGGTGATATCATGCCAGATGCATACACCTGGATGAAAGCTCTTGCTGCTTTGAATAATGCGACCGTTGTTGAATCCGAACATTCTACTTTAATTCCGAACTCAACATCACATTTTATGGATGTATTATGAATCCAGGATGACATTCATTGAGGTGATGAATCTAATCTAGGGATGGGGAAGCAATCATAATATCATGTTCTAATCAGATTTTTATAATATTACATTTTGTTATATCAGAGTTGTTCTAATCAAATTTTTATAATATTAGATTTTGTTATATCAGAGTTTTTGATATTTTTTTAGACTCAACTTGAGATTGTCATGTAATTTTTTTATATCACATTTTTTTTAGCATTCTATTATATCAGATTAATCAATTTTTTTAAAAATTCTATTATATCAAATTAATCATATTGAGACTTTTGTTACATTAGATTGAGATTGTGGTCAACCTATTATATCAGATTTTATTATATCAAATTGAAATTGATTTCTGTTACATTAGATTTATTGAGATCTCTTATATTAGATTTTGTTATATCAGATTGAGATTGTCATATAATTTTTATATCACTTTCCTTTAGCAAATATTGAGATCTATTATATTAGATTTTGTTATATCAGATTGAGATTGTCATATAACTTTTTATATCAGTTTCCTTTAGCAATTTATTATATCATATGATTGATTGAGATATGTTACATCAGATTCAGATTGTCATCAGATTGATATTGCATATATATTTTTTACATCACTCTATTATATCAAATTTTGTTGTCATCAAATTGAGATTGCATATAAGTTTTTTACATCACTCTATTATATCATATTTTGTTATATCAGATAAATATTGTTGTTTTACATCCTGTTATTGATTTTGATATAAACCTTTTATTTTATATATCTTAAGGCATAGTGTTATAATTTAGAGATCAGTCCCACCCATATGGCATCAATTTTGCTTGCAATATTTCAACAAATATCACCATCTTTTAAGCATTTGAAAAGTCGAGATATAATCGCATCTCTCTCATATAATGCTCAGTGGAAATCACATCATGGTCAACAAATGTAAAGTTGTTAACTAGAGAGTACAAATGTAAAGAAGATAAGACAATGAAGAAAATAGTAGAGTTCTGAATATGAAAATAAGTTATCACAAAATTCTATGAGGAAAAAATAAATTGGAGAAAGTTGTAGAGCTCTGAAAATGAAAATAAATTATCATAGAATTTTATGTGATAAGAGACTATTAATGCAACCTTGATGCAAACAAACTATTGTAGCTGCTCTATACCAATAAGAAAAATGTTTGGATCAAACTTGGGTCAAACTTTCAAAAGGTTCTCAAAAGTCGTATGGTGCAATAAATTTAGGAAAAAAAATTCAATTTTGACCCCATAGGAATGCCTCTGGTCCGATTTTGGTCCTTCAATAGGCATTTTTGGCCCATTGATCGATTTCCGTTATATATTTAACGGCCTGGCATGTGCAAATCACGTGGTCGTTAGCAGTTGGGCCAATAGATAGTGAATAAAACTCATTCCTACAGGGTTCAAATTGAATTTTTTCCTCATAAAAATTATAAATATACAAAAATTGTATTTAATTAGTGAAAATTTTAAAAATCTCTCTAATAATTTATAAAATATATTTAAAAAACTAATAATTTAAAATAAAATCATTGAGATGATCATTTGAAATTGTGAAAACAAATTATCAAAAACATTATATATGTGAAAGAATTATAAAATATAAAGAAAACAATAGTTATGAAATATAAATAAACTTTCAATATTATTGCAAAAAAAAATAATAGTTGTGAAAATAAATTTTCAATATTTTTACAATTTATCGAAATAAAATTATACAGTTATAGAAAATAAATTTAGAATATATATATATACACAAAAGTAAGCCCAAAAAGAGCCACATGGCAAGGCTACAATGTTTTCATATTAAATATGCTAATTAATTGCTACAAATTTAAAGTTGATAAGAAATATTATTATTACTAAATAATAAATAATATATAAATATTAATTATATTTATCTAAATAACATATGTTAGAGTTCAATGATAGATACTATTATATATTTGAAAGTTGTTAAATTTAAAATGTAAAGAAAAAATATAAATAGATACAAAAGAAAAAAAAATTAAAATAAAGGTGGGCAGTTTGAAAATTATTATTCAAATTTATTAATTATTGAAATCAAATAATTTTTTAAATATATGATTTAAAATAAACTATGGAATTTATTTGTGAAATGTTGACTTTCATTTTGTATCATTTAATTGAAAATAAAAGTTGAGGGTTGTTACAAATGTAAAGAATAAAAAACAAACTAAAAAAATATGGTGGGTGAGTTGAATAATATAATAGGTATAGCAATGTATATTCTTTTCAAAATAATAATAATTTTTTTAAATGATCATCTACAAATGCAATAAATATTTTGACAACTAAATAACTTTTTGATCATATTTTATTATATTTAATGTTAAATTAGACGATATATATTGCACAAATCATAAATTTTATTTTGTTGTGTAAATTATATTTAATTTTTTTTTAATTTCACTAAATTAAATTTTTTTTATTAAATCCCGTGTATTACACTAAGTATATATATATATATATGATTTTATCATATTTACAAAAATATATAGGAAATGACAAAATGAGTGAAAATATAAATAATAGTCTAATGAATAGATTCATAAATAAATTTTAAAATGAATTAAGAAGCACCGGAACATTTTCATCAAATTTTTATGAATAAAATTATAAATTTAAAAATAAACTACATACATTCATAAATTAAATTCGAATGAATTAACAAAATCGTCAATAAACTAAAATAGTATGAAAATCTAAGATATAAAAAATTTCAAAGAATTGTTTTTCGATCCTAATATATATTTTCATTCCTATAAGGTCAAAATTGATATTTTTCTCTATGACACATTTGACACATGCTAATAAAGAGATGTCCTCATGGTTTCCATTAGAAAAACTAACGAAGAGGGCCAAAATTGATTATTTTTTGTTCTTTTTTGAACCTAGGGGCCAAAATCTGACCCGAGTCTTTCCTACAGGGTCAAAATTGAAATTTTCCCAATAAATTTACTCAAATATTATTGATATTGACATTTGATATATGTTATATTCATTGATATTTTCGTAAATTTAAAATATTGATATTTCTATAGATATCAATATTTTAAGTTTGGTGTTGCCATAATTCAAATTAAATCTTAATTTATAAAATATATATTAACAATAATTTAATAAAAATATATACAAAGAACTATATTATATATAAGATGTCTTTTTATAATTACATAAAAAGTTGATTAAAGTGATTTAACATGACTTTGATTAATCGTGCCTTGAAACGTACTATTGACTCTAAATATAAATTTAAACAATTTAAATATACTGATAATATCATATACACTTCTTATATTTAATCTCGTGCATTGGTGCACTGCTAGATATTATTATATTTGTAAAAAGTGTTGAGTAGTATACTAGATACAACGCACATATGAGTGTTGAGTAGTATACCCAATCTCGGTTTAAAAGAGTCAGGGTTGGTCTCTATGTTGTTTGTATCTTAAGAAACCAGTGTTCAATTATGAACATTTGTATGTCGCAGTATCCAAAGTCATCCATTGTAGGAGACTCAAAATTTTGATAGAGGATAGGGAAGGTGGACAAAGTAACAGAACGACGAATGTAGTTTACAAAGAAATATTTCAAAATTTATAAACTACAATGTAAACATTATTATAAATTTATTGTATTATACAATTGAACAATTACTTTAGTTTGATAATCCATATATTTTATTTGATTAATCATGCCTTGAAACATACTATTGACTCTAAATATAAATTTAAATAATTTAAATATACTGATAACATAATATATACTTCTTATATTTAATTCCGTGCATCGCACGGGTGCACTGCTAGTATTTATTATAATATCATTTTATTTGAAATTTATGTTCAATAAATGTATTAATATTAGTTATAATATTCTGTAAACTACTAGATATATTTTCCAATTTTTTTTTTAAAATGACCAATATTTCCACCGAAAACGATATTTCCACCGATATTTCCATAAAATCAAGGAGTAAGTCTCTTGTGAGACCGTCTCACGAAATTTTAATGCATTGTGTGAGACGGATCAACCCACAACCCAATTACCCACCACCCAAACCCAACAATTAACATGTTATTTGTGGTGATGGGGCTCCGTCTCACGGAAACTATCCGTGAGACCGTCTCACATGAGTTTTTGTGAAAATCAAGGTACCGATATATCCATCGAAACCTGATATTTTCATCCTTGGTGTAGTTATTGATGTAGTTTTGATCTTCATGTTTTTTTTTTTTTTTGGAATTTTGGTATTTGGAACAGTAATATATAAGACATATTAATTGATTGATCAATAATCCATAATACCTATTAATTTCAATTTCCATATAATGAGTGATGTTGAAAAATTGGTTGTTAAAAGTAGTGGGTGACACCACTTTAACCAATTGTTAAGTGACTAAGAGTTAATCATTTTAAGGATTGGATGCCAAAAGATTAATCTACATTTGGAGTAGAAAATCAAGACTTTATGAATTGCTTAAAACCAATTTTTGGTGAGTGAGAAATTAAGCATCAAAGTTAGCCACTTAAAATGAGAATGAAAGGTCTTGAGTGTGAGAGGAGTGCTTAACTATCCCACATAGGAAGATGGATCTTGAAAATGCAAGTATAAGTTAAGTTATGAGAAGTGGTTTGATAATTAATATACTACTGGAGTAGTATGCTTGTGCAACACACATGCTCGCGCGTGATTCGGCATGGACCCGACCTCGGCATGGGCCTTGATCCTTGGACGTTGGGTTGGACTTGGGCGGATGGGGCTAGGCTTTTACCCGACCCGGCACGTCGGGTGCTGCAACGTACCCATGCCGGGCAGTAGTACCGTGAGCGTTTTTTGACCATTTCTTATTTTTGAACAGACCATTAACTTGTATTAAAAGATCCGTTTTTGGGCAGTAAATTCCCATCAATTTCAGGTGTAAACCCCCATGTTGGAGACTTATATTTTTTGACTGTTTTTTATTTTTGAACGGGCCATTAACTTGTATTAAAAAACCCATTTTTGGGCAGTAAATTCCCATCAATTTCAGGTGTAAACCCCATGTTGGAGACCTATATATAGAGTCATCATGCATCATTTTTTGATAGATACGGAAAAAGACCTATATATAGAGTTATCATGCATCATTTTTTGATACATATGGAAAAACGAAAATCCTTTCATTGTTTTACATCTTTGCATCAAGCTCAATTCTCAAGCACCAGAAGTTCGCTGGAGCTCTCAAGATTGTGGTACTACTTCTCTAGAGACGAAGTCATTTTATCTTTGGGAGACGATACGCAAAAACCAGTGAACACTACCATGAGCGTATCTCGTCTTAAGAAAATAGGGCATTTCCTCGACTCGACTTGCAGCTTCGTTGTAATGACATAGGCCGATAATAAGTCACGTTATTTAGTTTCTTGTTTGTTTGTTTTGCTTCTGTTCGACAGACTCATTGCCTATTGTTGAGTGCTATTTTTCAACAATTGGTGGGCATGTTAAGAATTGTCCATGATGGACATTTTATTATTTTCTATTGATTGATATACAAATCTTCTTTTCAATGTCTAATATGATATTAGTTAAGCAAAATATTTTGTAATGACTAACTAATGCAATGGTATGGCAACAGACTAACATGTATGTATATAGGCAGTAGAGGTGCATGTAAATTCTCGTGATTAATTAAATCATTACACGATAACAGACTAACATGTATGTATATAGGCGGTAGGGGTGCATATAAATTCTGGTGATTAATTAAATCCTTACACATTAAATTAGCTATGCAACACATTCGATAGAGTTTATTAGAATTCCATAAATTAAAATTAATAATCTTTTTAAGGCAGTGAAAAAGCCAGAATTTTGAGTGAGGGCCCAAATTGAGAATATTATAAAATAAATAATTTAAATAAATGCCAAAAATAAAATATAAAAATTATTACTAATTTTGATAAACTCAAAATATTAAGTTAATTAAAATAGAAAACTAAATCCTTACATCATAGCATCTCTATTTTATTCTTCATATTATGAAATCGTTGCATAATAGTTTCATTACTAACAACTTTGAAATATATCTTTCTCAATTTATGTTACTAAACAATCATTTAATCAATAAAGATGTCTCCCATTTGATTGTGCAATGAGTTTTTGATGATTTTCATTGCCAAAAAAAGCTCTTTCTATATTGGTAGTGGCAAGTGGTAAGATTAATGTCAACATAATGAAATTGTTAGAATATGAAATATATATTTTTAATTAATATTCTCTTTTTTAATTCATATATATGAATTTACTATTATATCCGTAAACGAAATTAAAATTTGAGGGGGCCCATACACTCCCTCTATCCCTGTGTTTAGGTCTATACATAATAGCCTGATCTTTAGTTATGCCATTAAATGGTTAGTTTAAGAATTTCATGTTGTAATTTTAAATAGTTAGAAGACAATAGATTTAGTATGTATTAGATTGATAAATTTTGAGTTATCGATTAATTATGTTCTAAATTTGATTGAAAAAGTTTAAAACACGTTTAAAAGTCTTAAGATATTATAAGCTTTAGAACTAGATAAAATAAATCTCGCACCACATTTTAATGTGGTTCATTTTATATAGAGTAAGAAAAATTATTGATATAATTTTATTTGTTGGTCCCAAATGGCATAGAGGTTCAGAGGGGAGTGAATGAACCTCTATCGATTTTGCAAATTCTTTCGAACTTATTACATTGTAACCTAGAGAGATTACAATGCAGGTTACTGTTTCAACTTACAACGCTAAGATGCAACACTGCTTATTATATCAAGAGTTCTTTGCACAACAGAAACTTAAACTTTTGATATAATTTATTTTGAAAACCGTTTATAAATATGAGTTTTAGCAAAACTTTAATGCAGTATGATAAGCGAGATAGATGCAACAAGATAAAGCAATATAAATGTTAAACAGAAAGAACACACACAAAGGCTTATAGTGGTTCGAAGGTGGTGTAATCATTCTATGTCCACTTTACTCCTTTTCAAAGGAGGAAATTTGTTAAGCAAGTTGTTTTACAGGACTCAAACCTTACAACTATCTATGTAACAAGTTTACACCTACTAAAACTTAACTTCCACACAGGTTACACAAGTCCTAAATGCTAATCCACTCAGGATCTCAAGAACTTATACAGAGTTAATGTCTTTTCTTCTAAGGCTAAATACTCAGTGAGGAAATAATCTTCCTATCAATAAAGGACACCTAAAATAACCTAAGCACACAGTTTAGATGTTAAAAGTATATAGTGTTTCTTCAACTGGTGCTTGAAGCAACCTTGAGTATTTTCAGCTCCATCGATCTTAGGCTTGACTGCTTCATTCAAGGTTGAGTGACTGAAAACTTTAACTTTGTGAGAACTTGGAACTAGAGTGCTTTCTTGCTTAGGCTCGAATGTTTAGTGTTTTAGTAGTTGTTCCAGTCAAGTCTACCTCTATTTATAGATGAAGTATCATGTCCGTTGAAGAAAGATACAACACTTTAAATTTGAATCTTCTCCAAGTGTAGAGCTCGCATTTATGATCTTTGAGGATTGCATTAAATGTTCCTTGTCTTACACTTCAGGGTATTAAATACGATTGTACTAGGTTGCAGGTTTCACAGTATGTCAGACCGCTTGTTCGCTGCTTACTGGCCCTCGGTACTGCTTTATTCAGTTTGTCTCTACTGACTAGTTTTGACTTGTTGAAGTAATTAAATCTCGAACTTCTGATGATCTTCCTCGTACTGCATTGGAGTGAGTACTATATCACTTCATTCTTCTTGTCTCCTTGACTTGTCAGAATACAATACTTAATTTTTGCAACCAATCTTTCTATTCTGGTAGTAATACAACTTACTGATCTTCTGTTGTAACTTTCTACCTGCAGTAATTTACACTTATTGCATCTCCAAAATTTAATATTTCCAGTAACTTTCTTACTGCTCCTGCAGTAATTGACTTTTTATTGCTTGCAACAGTTCTTCACTTTGAATCTTCAACTACTGTAACTTGATCTCCTCCATCTCATCCTAAACATTTAGACTCAAAACTTAATCTAGTTTCACTTAAATATTGTGAAAAATTGGGGTACTCTACTTTCCTATTACATTGGTGTTTTGTCTCATCAAAATCTAAACAATAATTTCCTAATATTATTTATTATATTTTTAAGATATTGTTATCGGGCACCTAAAGAGCTCTTAGACCGCCCTATTAGTTATTAGTTGCTCCATTTGGATTCAGTGGTTAGCTATCATGGGTTCTTCAAAGTTGCGCGCATTGGTACCATGTTTGGTTCATAGTATATTATTTTCATGTATTAGAGGTTATATTTCATTATTAGTTGATCTTTCTAGTATTTTTTAGAAGTTGCAAATAAAATTATTTTGTGAGATAGATGATGTACTTGCTATGCATTTCACTTATAATATATCTATCTCATAAAACAGATAAAGACAAATGTAAAATGTGGTTATGGGAGATAACAACACTGAAATGTGATTGGTGGTGATGATGGAACCTAGAAATTAGTTTAGAAAGTTTTTAGTTTTCATGATGAGTAGTATTCTTTTTCGAATGTTTTATTTCTTTTGGATGACTTAGACCGATTTAAAATCTCTGACATGTTTTTAAGAAAATTTCATTTCCGTTGTTTTTCTATATTTTTTAAAGAAAAATAAATCCCGAATGAATCTTTGAAGAGGAAAGATAAGCATGATCTAATAGAAGTAATAACTCTATTAGAAAGGGCGAACTGAAAGCATATATATTTTAGTAAAATGTACGAGATATTGCTTATTGGAATGGGTTGTGATTGTGTTACAATTTTGATAGTCTGTCACAATGAAGACTTGCCTGTTCGACTAAATGATGGGTTATATTGGATTTTGGTCGGTGTTATTGTAACAAAAAAACATTACACCTCTATATATGACCTCTTTAAAACTTAAAGTATAATTATTATATAGTATGATATCGATAAAAATGATCGAGTTTGAATCAAATTATTCATAGAAATTGATTGAAACATTGCCTGAGTTTTATTTTTCATAGTTAATTAATGAGTTTGTTTGTGATTTTCACAAATCAAGTGGTTTATTTGGTAATTTAATCAAACTTCGATGATGATAAATTCAACAAAACAAACTTGGAGGGGAGAAAAAAAAACTGTTTCCTCTCCTTTTCCAATGCAATGCCCATTACTATTTTAATATTTGATACCAACCAATTTCACCTCTTGATTTATTTATTTATTTTTTTTTTTGCAACAAATTATATGTTATATTATGTTATTTCCCTCAACTTATATACATTGACATTTTGGTTTAATCTACCTAACGTATCACCATAAATCACCAAGTTAGCTTCCAAGTTAGAAGGAGATTCGTTTGAAAAACAAAAATGAGACATTTCAAATATCTTTTCATTCCTTTTTTGGTATTTTGGTAATTAAATAGAGACGGGCTACCCCTTTTTTTTAACCAATTATCAATGCCATTTATGAGTAGATGCACCTAATTAAATAGAGACGGGCTACCCCTTTTTTTTAACCAATTATCAATGCCATTTATGAGTAGATGCACCTGATTCAGATGCACACATGCATTTGAGTTGGGTTCGGGTGCGGATTGACCTAGATTCGCACATTTTTTTTTTCAAGCCCCAACCTCTATATTATGTTAGTCATATCTTTATATTATATTAATCATACATTTATATTATATTAGTCATACCCTTATGTTCAGATAGCATATTTTTATTTAATACTTTTAACTCTAAAAAAACCCTAATTTCGCTACAATTTGTATATGTTTACCTTTATGTGATAATACTTATACTTTTATGTGATATTACTTATACTTTATATCAATGTAGTCATACCTTTATGTAATATATAAATGTACAACTAACATAATTAAAAAGTATATCTAACATAATTAAAAAGTATGACTTTTATAACTAAAATGTGTGACTGTTATAACTAAAATGAATGAAATGTTAATTTATCTATCTAAAAAAATTACTAAGGTACAACTAATCTTACCAAATGTATGACTAATATAATTAAAATGTAAGACTAACACTACTAAAATATATAATTAACATAACATAAAAGTCTGACACCTGAAAATATGCTTGGATGAATTTTATCCACAACCTAAAGACACGTATAAATGCATGACGGGTCCGATCAACCCAAATTCACGAAATTAGTGTCCGTCCACTAAATGCACAAAATTTTTTGTCATTATTAATGCTGAAAATGATCCAGTGTCGTCCTGTCGATAGGATCGTCATTTATATAAAAAAACATTTTCTCAAAAAGGAAAAACAATCATTTTCTCGAGTTCGTATCCCCTCTCTCTCCCCAGTATATATCCCTACTCTCTCTCTCTCTACCGTTTGGTTGATAAACTATATCCCGGCCGGATTCCAGAATAATATTCGTTTGTTGATGCTCATCTAATTCTACCCTCTCAATTCTGGTACTGCTTTCTCTCTCTGTCTTTCTCTTTCTCTCACTCTCTGCTTGCACGTCTGCACATTCGTATGCTTACATGTCTGCGTATTAGTCGGAAATTCACAATACAAAACATTCTCGTGAACGATGTGACATTTAACTCTTTCTATTTAGCTCTTCGCCCAGGGAACACAGCCAAACCCTCTTTTTTTTTTTTTTAATATATTAAAGATCTTGGGTTTATGAATTATGGATATGGTTGTTTATGTGGATAATAATCATATACAGAAGCTGAGCAAGTGACCCAATCCCACGGTCCACCTGCTATTTGTGTTTACTAAATATTAGCGGTTTATATTGATTACAGCTACAGCTTGGAAGTTAGTATCATTTATGGTCTGTCTATATATATTATATGTAATTTGTTTCATTTAAATAATTATTCAACTCAATTATGGAGTTCAAATTATTTTCCACCATGTGTTTTTACTCATTTTCTATTTTCCAGTCCAAAATACTCTTCAATTTCACTTTAACATTATCTATGGAAGCTTCTTTATTAGTTTATTTTCTATGAATTTTTTGGTTTTTAAATGAAAAGAGGGTAAAAAGCAAACAATGACACTTATTAATATTTCCCCTTCAATTGTTCCACACCAAACAAATTTAGTAATTTCATTTTGAATTTGTAAACAAGTAACTAAATTATCTTTTTTTCCATTTTAAGTAAATTATATTTACTTCATATTTTCCTTGAGAAATTAGAACATTTGAAGAATACGACTTGGCTTTTTCATTCTAACGAAAAGGAAAGCTGTTAATGTGATATCAACTAAAGTTTTATTCAACGAGTTGTAGTTCAGTAATCGTGCAGTTGACTGGTAAGCAGAGCTCGAATATGATGTTAGTTTATTTGATTTCCTCTTATTTATATATTTTTGTTTTGATTGCTTTGGTATAGAAAACGCACTCAAGATCTCTGTTCAAACTTGTGTTTATTTTCAAAATAAGAGGCATGGAACTTTAACAATCCAGTTGAAATTGTAATTGATTATACAATTTTCTTTATTTTTTATTATGATTAGGTCCCATGGAAGATATAAACAGCACTCTTTGATGATTCTTATTCAACCATACAATATGAAAGAACAAAGTGTTGAAAATATTAATTTTAAATGGATAAAATATACTTTTCTGTGGCTGCTTAAACTTTTAGGCGAGTTGGTAGTTTAATACAATGATATAGGAATTTTGTAAGAAAAGTATGAGATGTAGTCAACATCTGATTAGGCTCATAAAATCAATCAGTTTTGTACTCATTTAACATCTTCAACTTTAATTTTGTTTGAGATAAATAGAAAGTTCAAGGGGTTGTCATTAGCAATTCAACATTAGAGAAGGCATGCATAGTACTCCAAGATGTTTTTCACTTTATTTCTATTTGGTTTTATTTTCTGTTAAAGAATGTCAAATTGAGAGAGTGATGATTATAAAGTAGTATTTTCAGCACATACAAACACATTGGTAGTTGAAGAGTGTGTCGAAACTGTTGCTGTTATCTTCTTTTTTGGTGTGAAACTATATATGATGACCACTGATTAAAATTGCAGTTCTATTGGATTGGACTTTGTCTTTGCAGATAAAGATGGTTGAATTCGGGAAGAAGTTGAAGGAGAGACAAATACAAGAATGGCAAGGGTATGCATATTAAACTTTGTTTAATATTGATTCATATTGTTGGTTAACTTTAACATTCCTTCCAAAATTTGAAGTGTTTGAGGTTTTGAGGACATTATAGTTGTTCAACTTACACATTCAGTGGCTTGTTCTATGAAAAAGTTAATGGTCATGTGCTGGAGTCCTTTTGTATGCTATAATCTGAAATACTCTGATGTTATTCAGATACTACATCAACTACAAACTGATGAAGAAAAAAGTGAAGCAGTATTCTAATCAAATTGAATCTGGAGCAGTGGAGCGCCGACATGTTCTTAAGGATTTCTCGAGAATGATGGATAATCAGGTAATGAAATCGCATATAGAATAAACATAGTTCCATTGCTGATATCTCCAGTGATCTCATATATTCTACAATCATGATCGAGTTGATGTTTCTGAAATTTAAGATCTCAAATCGATATTATTCAGCATCTACTCTTACTCTGCTTGCATGGTTATATTTTACATATTTTTCTAATTTGTTTTCGAGGTAAGCCCTATTGCTCCGAATGATGCATTCTGATTATAGCGAGCAGAATGTTCACAAAGCTGGTTAATGCTGACAAAGTTTTCAATTAACCAGGAACTAATAGAGACGTGAAAAAGAGAAAAAAAAAAAACAATGAGAAATGAGATATATAGTTTATTTGTTCCTGTGTCATTGGTATTAATTAGTGAAGCCGGGCATTTTGTCTGATATACTCGAGAAGAAGACTAAGGAAATAACATTGTTCATTGTACTTAGATGACATTTCATGCTTAGTTACAAAAGTTTTAGTCTCTACTCAATCTTTTGTACCTTACCTAATTAAATTCTGGTTCCCTTCCAGATTGAAACGATCGTTTTGTTTATGTTAGAGCAACAAGGCCTTCTGGCAAGCAGGATTGCACACATTAATGAGCAACAAGAGTCACTTCAAGAAGAGCCTGAAATATCCAAAATATCTGAGCTACAAGAAGCTTACAGATCAGTTGGGCAAGACCTCTTAAAGCTTCTCTTTTTCGTAGAAATGAATGCCATTGGTGTACGGAAGATCCTTAAGAAGTTTGATAAGCGATTTGGGTACAAATTCACTGATTACTATGTGAAAACTCGTGCCAATCATCCTTATTCCCAACTTCAGCAAGTTTTCAAACATGTGGTAAATATCTCACTGCTAACGACAGTTTTGTCTCGACATTATTACTTTATTAACAATGGAGCTTAGCAATCATACTTGCAACCAGTGACAGGAAACTGAGAGATACCTATATTAACTTGACAATGATTTCAGGGACTTGGAGCCGTTTTTGGAGCTATATCTCGTAATCTCGTAGATCTTCAGGTTCGCCAAGGAAGCTACTTATCTATATACGACCAGCCCGCCCTTCCACTTCAGGTAGCAACATTTTGTCATCTCCCAATGATTTTTTTTTTTTTTGCATCTAACAGTCGACTGTGGCTATCTTGAAATTGCTTCTTGCATTCTTATCCTGTGAAGAATTAATCTGCAGGATCCCATTGTTGACTCCATAAAAGCAGCTATTGACAGATTAACCAACTCAACGAATTTCCTTAGCTTTTTGGCGCAACATGCATTTATCATGCAAGAAGAGTTGCCCTCCCCTACTGAGGAACCTGTCGATGATCAAAGATATCATTTCATGTCACTTATTCTAAACTTGGCAAACACGTTTCTTTACATGGTCAATACGTACATTATTGTTCCAACAGCTGATGACTACTCTACAAGCCTTGGAGCACCAGCAACAGTCTGCGGTGTTGTAATTGGATCGATGGCAGTGGCTCAGATATTTTCCTCCATATATTTCAGTGCTTGGTCCAATAAGTCATACTTTAGACCTTTGGTATTTAGCAGCATCATTCTTTGTGTGGGAAATGCTATGTATGCATTGGCTTATGATCTCAATTCAATATCCATACTTTTGATTGGTAGACTATTTTGTGGGTACGTCTCTCTCTCTCTCTCTCTCTCTCCACTATCTTATTTTCTGCTTGATCCTAATTCACTTATATTATTTGCTAAATACAATTTCTGGACCTCAAGAAATTGGCTTGGCTATTACTTTAAAAAAATGATGATTTTTGATTGGTTTAATAAATTTGTAGGCTGGGTTCTGCCAGAGCAGTTAACCGACGTTACATTAGCGACTGTGTGCCGCTCAAAGTTCGCATGCAGGCTTCAGCAGGTTTCGTTAGTGCAAGTGCTCTAGGAATGGCATGTGGTCCTGCACTAGCTGGGTTACTTCAGACCAACTTCAAGATCTATAATATCACTTTTAATCTAGAAACGTTGCCTGGTTGGGTGATGGCAATAGCATGGTTAGTGTATCTAGTATGGTTGTGGATATCATTTAGAGAACCTGCCTTTGAGACCGAAACCAACGATGTCCCAAATGAACCCACTCCTGGTATATCATCTCATTCGTATCGCTCATTTCTATCCTTGTATTTATGTTGGATACAAAGTTTGCTGTTAATATTAAGTGAAATTTTGATTTTGTCCATTAAATATAATTGCACTCACAATATTAATCCCATCACGCATTTAGTATCATATTTTGAAAATCTCAGGGTCACATGATGACCTGAAGAACGGTTAATTTAGTTTCTATCAGGAGTTTGAAGATTGTAACTTTTCAACATACAAATAATTTATGTTCTAAGTATACAATCACTTAATTATAATTGAGCCTTGATGTAATAATGGGTTGAGATGGGCGTTGAGCTTATTTGTTCCTATTGGTTTGAACAAAAACCAGACTCATTTGCACCATACACCTTAAAATGTTTTCTTAACCCTGTTTTCAGTTGCAACAAAAAAAAAAAAAAAAAAATTGAAACCTGACATAACTACTGTTTTGAGCAGAACATCATGATACACTTGAGAAGGGTCTTGCACAACCATTACTTCTAAAGTCAACTGAAAATGAACAAGATGAAGAGGGGGATGAAGAATGTGATGAGAGCGAAGAGGCTTCAGAAGAATCTCATCAACCAGCCAACTCACTAGGTGATGCCTACAGGTTACTCACGCCATCTGTAAAGGTAATGCATAGATGATCTTGAGATTTATAGTTTTTTGCAAGATTAGAAAACTAAATTTCCCCTCAGTCAGTAATTATACTCGGAAAGTTAAAATTGCCATGTGCATTTTTCATAGAGCAGGGCTTTACTAGATTTCTGATATAGGGCAACCTTTGGATATAGCTTTTACTTGATTTAAGTTGGAAAATGTTAGCTGAAGGACTCAATTTGATTGATTTAATATCATAGATCTGTTGGACAAATTGTTGATCAATATAAGAGAATCATGGGACTGGTTGAAGATTTGTTTTTGGGATGTGTTAGAAAATCTTTAGAAAATTGTTAATTTTGCAGGAAATGTGTGAGTAGTATTATAATACATGGTTCTGCTAATGACATGAAAATATATGTTTTTAAGTGCTAAAAGTGTAATAAGGAGAATTTGCAACATTAGTTGAAGGAGGGAACTGAAAGGAGAAAAGAGTTTGTGAGCAAAATTCAAACATTGCAATACAAATTTTCACTAGTAACCCAATCTAATTAAATGATGGATTACATCATATTTTGTATAGTTGTAAAAGATTTTAGCTGCAAGGATAAGAACTAAAACAATAATAAATTAACTACTAATTTAGTTAGATCTTGGAATAATCTTGGTACTTAAGGATTCCAAGTGAAACTCAAAACAACTGTAGAAATTCTAGCCTATGATGTTTTTATGTTTAGAGAGAATGTGTATATTGAAAAACAAGATATATGTTAGGTTTACTCTGGGAGAATGGAATAAAATATTGAAAATAATACCAACATAGCCTTATTAAAAGGTCTAAAAGTTTTTTGGGTAGTTGTCAAGTTTGAGCTCTATGGTGATTTTGTTTAAAGAAAGAAGAAAGAATTAAAAATAGTTTATGCTTAACTCAGTCATTTTTTCCACTATATTGTCAATCATAAACCATATTTCTATCACCCTAGCTGAATATGATGTCATGTTTATTTGATGTCATGAAAGTTGATATGCTATGTTGCAGGTGCAATTGCTGATTTACTTTATGCTTAAATATGCTATGGAGATCCTACTTTCAGAATCAAGTGTTGTTACGACTTACTATTTTGGTTGGAACACGAGCTCTGTGGCAATTTTTCTTTTCAGCCTTGGCCTAACGGTGCTTCCAGTCAACATTCTCGTTGGAAGCTACATAAGCAATATGTTTGAGGACAGGTAATTTCTTTTGAACCAAGCCACTATATTGCCACATGCATTATAGCAATCTTAATTTCATGGAAAATAGTGACAATGTAGCATCTCGATTTTTCTTAAGCCATGACTGTTAACAATATTCTTTTTCTACCTCAAAAATGTTGCAAAACAACTTTGATTTTGAATAATGCCTCAATTTATAGGGATTTGAAGGTGAAACTCTTCGTTTAACTATGATGACTGAGCATTTTTTCTTTATAAGCATCTCTATGTCAAAACAGTTGGTCGTGTGCAAAAAATGATCTTAAACCATTGATATCCAATCTACTGATCAACTAATATAATGAATCTGTTTGCAGGCAAATATTAATGGTGTCTGAAATTGTGGTCTTCTTGGGTATAGTTTTCAGCTTCCAAATGTTTATCCCATATACTGTGCCACAATACGTCTGTTCGGGCCTTATCATGTTTGTAGCTGCTGAAGTATTGGAAGGTAAAGTTTCTATATTCAATTGTTCTACTGCCAAGTGCTGTACAATCATTTTTTAAGACAAATTGATAGTCTAATCTTGCTGCGTACTTTTTCCAGTAATCTGAAACCATTAATTCTGTATCTACAACTTATGGCTTCTCGTATTTTTCATTATAAAGCATTTTAATTTCCTAGTGACCTGTTTATCTTTGGTCATCTAGTAAGGTAACAATTCCTTCCAGTCCTCTCTTGGAGTTGATACTACTAAATGCTAATCAGAGTGAATTACATTCATCTATATATATATACCCCCCTTGAGGTTTGGTCAAATTAGAGTGAATGATTTTCCATTGGTAGGCAGTCGGGTTGGACAGGATGTTTCAATGTAATTTCCTCAAAATTCAGGGTTCTTTTTTGTAATTAGCTTAAAAATTTGGGGAGGTAGATGTAATCCACCCTTTAAATCTATTAAGAGCTGAAACACACGTGAATCTACTGCTTTCATGAGGTTAAATATTCTTTTGGCAGAATTTGTGGCTTGATTTAATTTTTCTGGTTTGAGGTTTCATTACTAAGCAATCTAGTTGATGTACCAAGCATTAATATTCATTAATTGTAGAGGCCATTATTAAGATTAAATTAATCCTCCATGTGAAGTTATTAAATGATAACTGAGTTGGTAGAAATAGGAAATGCTGTCAAAATATGATCAGTTTAACATTGTACTATGATTTGCTTTTATTGCAGGGGTAAATTTGTCACTCCTCTCGAGAGTGATGTCATCGAGGCTTTCTCGCGGAACTTACAATGGTGGCCTTCTGAGTACAGAAGCCGGGACACTTGCACGAGTCGTTGCTGATGCAACGATCACCCTTGCCGGGTTTTTAGGGGAGAGTAAGCTCTTAAACATCACTCTACTTCCTTCCCTCGTTATTTGCATTGCCTCCATTGTTGCTACATGCTTTACATACAATTCTCTGTACTAAATACAATCTTTATTTATATCTAGTCGAAATAACATTATCATACGTTCATTTATTCTTTATTATTCACCTTAATAGTATAGTAAGAGGTTTTGATTGAATAATCACTCCTCCATTTATCTTTGTAATAATACTTTTGTGTGTTCATACAAGGATGAAATTGTTTGTACGACAAATTCAGGTACATATTTAATGCATACATTTGAATAAATTTAATGGCCGTAGAGTTAATTGAAATGTGAGTGAATTAGTAGTTGCAGAAAATTTAGTTAGTGCATGTATCATTGTCATAGTCTTTAGTAGTTGGTAGCCATTAGTGATGAAGAGGGACCATGCATGATGCATCTTTGGAACCATTAATGTACTCACCACATGCCTATGTCTACTTTCCTATTTATTCATTAATTATTCTTCACAACTGAATTTTTCCTATTTATTCATTAATTATTCCTCACAACTGAATTTTGTTAAAGTCAATATAAGAAAATCAGATGTTACATCTGCTGCTTTTCAATTAGTGCAGTAATAGCTGACTATTTTTACCAGAGGTTTCTGATCTACTCATCTGATTTTTTACTGAATCACGACTTTGTTGTGGCTGCAGCTGATACAGTGCTACTTATTTTGTTAGATATTTACTAGGGAAAATGTGCAAAAATGACTATAGTGTTTTTAGATGCAAATACAGTTCTAAATTTGGTGCACAAAAGACCTTAAGGTTTGTCCATATAGGTAGGTGCAAATATCACCGTTAAATTTATTTTTGAGCAAAAAACTAGCAAGTTAATCTTTTGTTGGATTTTTGGACCCTACATTTATAGAACAATTTGACTATGTTTGATCTTTACTAATCACTTTTCATCCACATCTTCAATAATTTTTTTATCTCCAAATTTACATTAATTTTGTGTAATGCATTGTAAGATAACAATTTGGAATTGTCATGTTCTAATTCTAGAAATTTGGAAGATTTGGGAGATGTTTAGTTATAAATTGGGTTTTTTTGGGAAGTAGAAACTAGGGTTCAATATAGAGGCAGGAGAAATAGAAAACATCAAGTTTGGAGAAAGGAAATTTTGACCTAAATATGAATTTGAACCTTAATTCCATCAATTTGGATGGATTTTTAATGGCGTTGACCAAATTTGTGTACAAATGACTACTTTTGATGAAGTGGATATATCGGGTGCTATATAAATTTGAAATAAGATCAAATGTGGGATCAAACTGAGTATAATATTTTCCCTCCTAATGTGTGTGGAATTTAGGGATATTAATCGAGGTGTCCATCTGATTAAAAAAAGAAAAAAGAAAAAAGGGGCATCAAACTGAGATTGACAGTTAATTGTTGACTCAATTTTAATTCCATATAAAAATAGCAAAACATTTATACATATGCAGGTCTTCATTTGTGCATATGTCAAATTGTTGACGTGGGTTCAAACAAGTGGTTTTCTTATTATAACATTTTCTTCAATTTGTTAACTCAACTGTTGTTATTTATATTAATACATGATCACATCTATTTTCTAAATTCAAAAAATAAACAAAATTGTTGGAAGCAAAGGTTGAGATCGAAAAACTGTAATCTAAACCATGTATAAAATGGTTCAATTATGGTTTAGGTTTAAACAATTTTGAACCATCGGCTTAGAACCAAAACTATCGATTCAAACCGTTTTGAGTTTGGATGCTTCTAACTACTGAGGGTGAGATTCGGGGAATACTAAATTGCATTTAAAATCGAATCAAAATATTTAAAATTAAAAATACTCATGGAGTATTATCTGATTTTCGAAGCTGAACTGTTCCAATCTTTTCTTTCACAAAAAAAGTGTTTTCTAGGAAAAAAATTAGGAATTGGTAAACTAATCTTTTCTTTCACAAAAAAAGTGTTTTCTAGGAAAAAAATTAAGAATTGGTAAACTAACAAGTCTTGTAGATGTTACATTTTGTAAATCACATCAGGTACAATATTTATTGTTAATATATATTCTCATACGTAAAGAGTATAAATGTGTTTATATGAAAATAAATATTATATATTGCATCCTACGTAATGTACCATGCATAAAATCAAGATACTTGATAATATTTCAGATGTGATAGATCGTTAATAAGACCACACAAATTGTAATTTCTAAAATTTGTGCTGTGATTTTGGAATTGTGGTTTGCTAGAAAATAATAATAATAACATATTGATGTTCTGAAAAATGTTGAAAATAATGTTTAGCCATTTTAAAAATCAGGAAAACAATGGAATCTAAAATCAGATGACAACTTTCTAAGTTTGGGGCTAATTAGTTAGATTAGATTTAAAACAAAAAAACTAAAAGATTTGGCTAATTGATGTAACGTATCATGCATAAAATCAAGATACTCACTTGATAATATTTCAGATGTGATGGATTGTTAATAAGACCATACAAGTTATAATTTCTAAAATTTGTACTTTGATTTTGGAAGTGTGTGTACTTTGATTTTGGAAGTGTGTTTGCTAGGAATTTTTTTTTTTTAAAATAAAATAATAATAATAATAATAATAATAATAAAATTTACGCGTCACTGTAGCAGCTTGGGGAGAAAGTAATACTGTTATGTTACTTAAGTAATACTGTTATATTATATAAAGTAATATTGTTATGTTACTTTCATGTTATACAGGTTTTCTTGTTAAATGTACTAGTACTGTTATACTTCATTAGATAATATTGTTATATTATGTGAACTAATACTTTTATGTTATTTAGATGTTGATGTAATATTTAATAACTAATACTATTATACTTCATTATACTAATATTGTTATACATTATTAGGTAATACTGTTATATTATATAAAATAATACTGTTATATTATTTTCATGTTAAAGTAATATTTAATAACTAATACAGTTTAGTTATACAAGTTTTCTTGATAAAATGTTGTACTAATACTAGTATACTTCATTAGGTAAAATGTTGTACTAATACTATTATAATTTTATATAGGCTTTATTGATAAGTGTTATACTAATACTGTTATACATAATTAGGTAATACTATTATATTATATATAGTAATACTATTATAAAAATATGTAGAAGAGTTTGCTCAGTGGTGGCTTAAGATAAAGGTTCGATTCTGCCAGCAATTTTCCACAACTAATTTCAGAAGAAGGAGCTTGTAATCCTCATCGCAAACAAACTAATTTAATCAATTTAAGGACTGAAAAAATCACATCAAAAAATAATTCATTCAACCCAATCTCGAGATTCGTTCACAAACGGGCATGGATACCCACCCCGACCAGACATCGCCGTCGTGAATCACCGCCAATTCGACGTACTCCGTCGCGACGCTGCCTCCGGGAGTGGTGACGAGATAGGTGGCTTGGATTAAGCATCTGGAGGACTGGATGAAGCAGAAGAAGGCTAAGAGTGAAGAAGAAGAACAACGGTCATGAAGAAGAAGAGGAGAAGGCTAAGAGTGAAGAAGAAGAACAACGATCATGAAGAAGAAGAGGAGAAGGCTAAGAGTGAAGAAGAAGAACAACGGTCATGAAGAAAAAAGAACAGTAGCTATAACCCACGTCAGTAGAGGAGAATATATATTGTAGGGTTGGGCGGGTTAATGGGCTGGAGAATATATATTGTGGGTTGGGCTGCTCACTCACCAAATTGTGATGTACGGATCCATGCACCTTATGCACAAAAGTTTTTGCCAAAACAAAAAACTAAAAAATTTGGCTAATTAATGTAATGTACCATGCATAAAATCAAGATACTCACTTGATAATATTTTAGATCTGACGGATCGTTAATATGACCGTACAAGTTATAATTTCTAAAATTTGTGCTTTGATTTTAGAAGTGTGGTTTGCTAGAAAATAATAATAAAAACATATTGATGTTATGAAAAAGAATAAGTCTCTTATGAGACCGTCTCACAAAATTTTAATTTTAATGCATTGCGTGAAACGGGTCAATCCACAACCCATTTATCCACCATCCAAACCCTACAATTCACATGTTGTTTGTGGGTGATGGGCTCCGTTTCACAAAAACTAGTTGTGAGACCGTCTCACATGAATTTTTGTTTATGAAAAATGTTGAAAACAATGTTTATCGAGTTTAAAATCAGGAAAATAATGGAATCTAAAATAAGATAGATTACAAATTTCTAGGTTTTGGGCTAATTTGTCAGATTAAATATTTAAAACAAAAAAAACTAAAAGATTTGGCTAATTAAAATTAATGATGTTAAACAGATTGATCATAGCAATTTCGGGACTAACCTTGACATGCTTCGAGTTAAATGAATCTATGTTAAACGAATAATTTTAAAAAGACCCATGATAATTTCTTAAAATGCGACTCTAATATTATTGCAAACCTAACTTTAATCTTATCTAACTTCAATTGATCAGACTATATTAGTAAAACATTTAAATTTATATATTCTAATTTAAAATTTTAAAATCTAGATATACATAAACTGAAATTGAATATATAAATCTAAAGAATAACACTTTACATATATTTCATAATTTCATTGTAATGACAAAAGTAAAAATATTCAGAAGGTGTAAGTTCTAAATTATAAATATAACCTTACAACACAACTAAATGTCTTTCGATTCCCCTTTATTATTATCATCATCATTAGTGATGATCAACCGGTTTGAAAAACTGGAACCGGACCGGTTCGAACCGGCCGGTCAACGGTTTCGGGAACTGTTGACCCGGTTCCGGTTCAAACCGAAACCGGGAACCGGCCGGTCCCGGTTCGGTTTCGGTTCCAATATATCCAAACCGCCGAACCGACGGTTCCAACCGTCGGTTAAACCGCTGGTTTTCTTTCTTTTTTTTTTTTTTTAATTTTTGGATGCCACGTGTACGGCTAGGATTAAAGAGCCGTTTTTTTATCAATGACTTAGATTAAATAGCCGTTTGAAAAAGTAGCCGTTGGATGATTGAACCGGTGGTTCGAACCACCGGTTCGGATCCGAATTTTGATCCTACGGTCGTGATCAATCGACCGTTGGAGATGGATGGCCAAGATTGTTCGAACCGGATCCGAACCGGCCGGTCCTAATTTTTTTTTTTTTTTAATTTTCAATTCCACATCTATAAATACCCCCACTCCATCCCACAATTTTTACACCAATTTGATTCAATCACTCTCTCAAGTCTATTCTCTTAAGCTCACAAATTCAAGTTTCAATTCTACTTCAATTCATTCTTTATTTTTGTAGTTCTTCAATTTCCAAATTTATTTCAATTCTCTTTCATTTCAAATCCAAAAAAAAATGTCTCAAAGAGGTTCTTCTTCAGCCGGTTCTTCACGTGGAAAAGGAAAGAGTCCGATGTCGATGCCGCCACCACAATCTCTTCACGCCGATGCCGACAACGATTATATTGATTCGTATCAATATAATCAAGAGGATTTGGAGGAGACTCTAGGCCCTAATACCGCCGCCGCCTTTGCCGAAGTCGAAGAAGAAGTAGATGCGGCAAGAGATACACAAGAAAGTGGTAATACTCGAAACACTACCTCTCGTGATCCTTCTACTCTTCATTCGGATATTTTCTTCGTTCACTTTAAAAAGGAGAAAGTGCCGAATAGCAACGTCGACTACATAGTCATGTTCAACTATTGTGCAAAACCGTACAAATTCAAGCACGGAGGAGGCTATGGGACATTCACCAACCATATCTTGAAGAAGCATCCCGACAAGGTGGGTATCGAACGAGGGCAAACGCAACTTCGAGGATTTACCGGTTCTTCGATGCAACCGGAAGGTATGGATTCTCTAACTTTTAAATTTAGTCAATTAAAATTCATGGGATGCATGTTTAAATTTAATTCAACTTTTAAAATTTTTTGAAGAAGCAACTAGAGAACTAAGTGGATGTTATTATCCTACTTCTCCCTTAGCTATAGATCATTGTGTGAAAATTGCTCTAATTTTAAATAAATATTCAACTTGTGATTATTTAGGTAACACTTGCTTAGTAATGAAAACAAAATGGTTAAAATATTTTCATGAAATTCCGGATATATTTTTATGTGCCAAGTTATTAGATCCTAGGCTTAGAGAAGATGGCTTGGAAGAATTGCTAAACATGTATTATAATGCATTGTTCCCCAATATGATATTAAATGACTATGATTTATGTGATTCTATTCCTAACCCTAATGAAGTTGTACGTAGAACTAAGACAAATTTATACAATTTGTTTAAAGAATATAAACAAATTTGAGGTGATTCTAGTAATGATATAATTGATCAAGGTAGTAGTCAATCGACACAATCATCTAGTCAACATGGAGCTCCGACACTTAGTAAATTTTATAATTTTTATGATGTAAGAACACAAAAACGAGCTAGATGTAGTAACCCTTGTCAAGAATTAGATAATTATTTAGGTGCCACATTTGAACAAATTAGTTTTGAAAATCCTATAGATTTATTGAAGTGGTGGTCAAGAAGGATCACCACTTATCCTATTTTAACCACTATTGCTAAGGAAGTTTTTGCAAGTCCCGCCTCAAACGTTGCGGTCGAACACGCTTTTAGCAAAGGAGGACACATGTTGAATCCAAGAAGAAATAAGTTGACGAAGGAGAATATACAAAACATTACTCTCCTTGAAGATTGGGTAAG
The DNA here is from genome assembly GCA_954870855.1 of Scutellaria minor. NCBI lineage: Eukaryota > Viridiplantae > Streptophyta > Magnoliopsida > Lamiales > Lamiaceae > Scutellaria > Scutellaria minor. The sequence continues at coordinate 11,987,974 of OX940733.1, forward strand.
AGCAAACAACCGTCAACAACATCTTGATTTCTCACATTTAGACTCCGATGGAGATGACACTTATGGATACGATTCAAACACGTCCTCCTCCGCCGGAAGCAACGAGTGAGGGTAAGTTTAGGTGAGTTAGAGAACTACGTGAGCTTTGATTCCTTCGTTTTTACAAGGATACGTAGGCAATTTCATTTTAAGTTTGGAAGTTACACTTTCAATCTTAGAATGAAACTCAAGCACTTTCAATTTTTTTTCCCTCTTCTTCAATTATATTGTATAAAAAAATTGTAATCTTTTAAATTCAAGTATTCAATAAATATTGTAGTTACGACCTATGTATTATGATTCAAAAATCATGATTGTAATTTGTAATATATTGCATTGTAATATAGGATTTGGATTTTGGAACATATATTGTACTTGTATTTATACATTATTAATATTTTATTGTAATTTAAAACTTGATTGTATTTTATTAATTTTCACTCATTTTACTTTGTTAAAACTCTTCAAAACTTTATATAAAAATTACAAGACTAAAATTACAATTCATGCAATTTTTGAACAATCTGCTTCTCGGTACCGGTACCGAGAAGTAGATTGTTCAAAAAAATTTAAACTGCTTCTCGGTACCGCGGTACCGAGAAGCAGAATGTTCAAAAAAATTTGGCCAAAATTAAAAAAAAAAAAACCGAAAACCGAACCGCTGGTTCCGGTTTAACCGGCGGTTCGGAACCGAAACCGCAACCGAAACCATCCCGATTCGGTTCCAGTTCCATGGTGGCCGGTTTCCCGAACTGCCGGTTCGAAACCGGAACCGACGGTTTGCCGAACCGTGAACACCACTAATCATCATTGACATTAGATTAACATTGATAATTCTTATTTATTGCAAGAAAATTACATGAGTGAAACTTTTAAAAAGATAATAAATTATAATACAATATGATTATACTTGTTATTTGTACACATTTCTCGATCAAGTGATTCATTAATGTAATGATACCTATCTATATTGTACTACTAGTGTAAGACCCGTGTAATACACGGGGTATTTTTTATGATAAATAAATTTTATTATTTATGTATATTATTTTAAATTTTAAGTTTGAATGATATTTATTTTAATTTGTGATTTACTATTTATTTATTTCACATGCATATGCTGATAAATGCATAATTTATTTGTCATTTCACATTGATCATATTTTTTCCTCAATTTTATAATTTTTTTATTTAAGTATATTTTTATAATTTTGGATAAAAAAATCTCGAATGCATAAAATAAATAAACCTTTCAATAATGATATATGATATAATAATTGTAGTAAATTAACCAAAAAAAAAATCTCTATGAACTAAAACCATTATCCTTATCAACTGAAGTTTTGGAAAACTTCCTTGTACACTACATTTGTTGTAGTATTACATATCTTTCCATCATTGTCTAAACACATAATTTTCAGACCACTCCTTGTTTTAACTCTAGATATTGTAACATAGAGTTGACCATGTGTGAAAACTGGTTTTGGCAAAAATAAACCAACATGAGCTAGTGACTGACCTTGATTTTTGTTTATGGTCATTGCAAAACACACGAGTAGTGGAAACTGTCTTCTGTAAAACTTTATCGGCAATCTACTATCAGATGGGCTAAGGTTCATTCGTGGTATATACACCTTATTTTCGATGTTTTTTCCTGATAGAATCTTGGCCTCGATAATATGATTTCCAATATGTGTAATCACCAATCTCGTACCATTGCATAATCCTGAAGATTGATCTATATTTCGAAGTAACATAACTGGCATACCAATCTTCAAACGCAACTTGTGATTTAGGATTTCAGAACAACGAATGCTATTTAGAAAATCCGTAGAGAAAATTTGCTCATTAGCATTATTGTTTTCATATGTTTTGCAAATGCTATCAGAACTTAAGAACTCCTTTTCCTTTCCAGGAAGCAAGAATAACATGTAATCATTCACCGCTTTCACAACACTATGAGTAGGTGCAAGAATAGTTCTTTCCTCAAGGAAATTCAGAGTTAAATAGTTGTCAATTAATGAAGGATATGTACTATCAACAATAGCTGAAATTGGACCATCACCATGTTGTATTAGTATATCTTCAGGAATTTGTACAACCATTTCTCCATCAATCTAAGTACCAACATCACCATCTCCAACTTTTAGTATCCATTCAGAGAACTCTTTAATTTCTGATTGACAAAAATAAGAAGATGAATAACCATTACTCAACCTCATATTTTTTGTCAACCTCAACACCTTACAAAATTCCCATAGGTAGGAAGAGTTAATAGTTGAGAAAACTATATCTTCTCTACTTTCGTTGGGTATAACAAGCAATATTTGTCTGAAATCACCACCAAGAACTACTACTTTTCCACCAAATGGTTGCTTTAAACTTTTTGGGTTGTGAAACCGTAGTATGTCCTTCAAACTTCGATCTAATGCCTCAAAAATTAACGATTTACCATAGGGGCTTCATCCCAAATAATCAATTTCGCTTTTATCAATAGTTCTGACAATTCTGTTTCTGCCCTTATATGACACGTGAAATCCTCAGCAACATTCAATGGTATGGAGAATCTAGAATGTGCAGTTCTCCCTCCAGAAAGAAGTAATGATGCTATCGTACTAGAGGCCACATTTATTACAATATCTCCTTTTGAGCGAATAGCAATAGATAGTGTGTTCCAAATAAATGTCTTACCTGTTTCGCCATATCCATAAACAAAATAAACATCCCCTTCATTTTTTGAAATTGCATTCCATATCCTATCATATACATCTTTTTGCTCATTAGTTAAGCTAGAAAACAACATGCGATGCTCCTCTTCCAATTTTGATCTGTCATAACGAAGTTTTTCAAGTATGAGCTTATTATATCTTTCATTCTCAGGTACTTCGTTTGGAAAATGCATTGAAGAGAAGTTTTTTAAAGTACTGCCATTTCTTTGAAGTACTCTTTCCAATTCCACCAACGTGTACCTTTTCAGCTCTTGCTCGTCCAACTGTAAATCTGAAAAAAAATGATGAATAAATATTACACAAAAAAATAATTTTGAAAAATATTTAGACCTTTTTGTATCTGAAAAACTAATTTTTTTAATCATACATATAAATTATATAAACAATTGTGAGTGTTTATACCGTGTATGCCATGAAGATTCCTTTGTTTGGGAAAAATATCTCCAGCAAGTATATGCCATATTTTCTCCCAAATATACTTTGGTCTTGACAAAGTATTTGATATCAATAGCATTGCAAAGAGGTTTCTCAAATAATAGTCTGAACCCCAAAAACTTGCCTCTGTTATTCCATCAACGTACTCTTTATCATCATCTAATAGACCTAAGGCATAGCAAGCTTCCTTGAATGTTGGATATTGAATATTTTGTATAGTTCGGATATCTCTATGACATGTTGTTCCTTTATTGTGATGTAACAGGAGACTTAGGTAAACAACTCTCTACTTCCAGGAGCTACATGGAAGGGTCGTCCAACTGAAAAACCTTGTTTCCTTGGTGTCCATTTGCGCTCCTTCTGCTTCCATACAAACTTTGTTGGGAATTCTGAATATGTCAAGCTTCTTGCTTCTTCGTATTCCTTATTGCATTCCATCCATGCATTAAACATTGATTCACCAACAGAAGGTTTATTCAACACAAAATCAATTGTATTATCATCATCAAAAACAACATTTTGTTCACCAGAAAGATGAAAAGTCAATCTCTGAACACCAGGATATCTATAATGGATATCAAAAGAAAATATTCTCCAAACAGCTTCACATGGAGAAATATATCGACAATTATAATATGTCTCAATTTCATCCACATCTTCAGCTTCCCCATTAGAATCATTGATTTGATAAAATTGTGCAGTTACCCGATCATGACCCTTATTTATGTATTTAAATAAGTATTTGATCGTTTTGTACTGGTTGCACCACTCTACATTATGAGCTTGATATCTCAACAATAGTTTAGAATTGTAAGGAACAACATATCTGTTGTCTAATACAATCCCTTTCTTTTCCACTGTATTCTCTATATCTCTTCTCATGTATAAAGGAAATCCATCTTCATCCACAGTTGTTTTTTCTATATATATTTTTGGAAATCTTTTGGAACATTTTCCATCCTTCATGCAGGGAAATTTTTTATTCAACATACCACATGGCCCATGCAACATAAAATTTTTCACAACTTCATACAAATCTGGATCACTAACCTTATCAGGTATCTCTGCTGAAAATATTTGATCAACATCATCAGGTGAGGGAATCTTACTATCACAATGTAAGAACAACAAAATATGAGCATGAGGCAATCCACATTTTTGAAACTCCACCGTGTATACAAACTACACACAAACATACAAAAATTGTAGTTACTTATATGAAATATATATATATATATATATATTAATACAAATAAAATACAATAACTAATATTTAGTTGTGTGGAACTTGCTTGTATTTTTCCAAATAAGATGTTATCTTTCAAATCCTTTACCAACTGATCAAGTTTCATTTTGAAAACTCAACAAAGTACATCTTGCCTATCTTCTGCTTTAAGATGTCTCTCCTCTAGAAACCTTGCAATTTCTGGCCACTTTGGATTGCAAGTTATTGTGATAAATAAGTCTGGGTATCCATACCACTTGCAAATTGCCATAGCATCTTGATAATTTTGAATCAAATATCTATCGCCACCTGTGAATGATGGTATGAATATCTATTTTCTAGCTGAAGATGGATCTGTCTCACCTCTCATAACAACATCTCTCAAATTCTTAAAAGTATCAGACCTCAATTCCTTCTGATGAGTTTTAATATATGTGAGTCTTTCAGACTCAATCATTGTATATGCGTCCACCAGCAATTGTTGAAATAGCCTTCTTGAGAATAAAATTATTTTTAACTCGTATTGTAGTGGTAGATAGGAAGGATGAAGCTCACTTATGCGTTGTAATCCACCAGATTGTGTCTGAATAACAATATCTCTTCCATCAAGTGAAGAATGAATGTCTCCAATAATTAATGCTGCAATGATAGATGCAAGAAATTGGTAAAACACGAAGAACACAAAAATAGGAGAATCACCTGTCCTAGCTCGCAAGCTCCTAATCACTCTTAATATTTTGATGATCCGAAATTAACAGAGTTCAACAAATAAATAGGAAGCCCTAATCAACTTGGACATGCAAGCCCAACAATAGCAACTAATTAATAAACTTAAGCCCATAATAATAATTAAACAAGACAGAATAATTAAAACACAATTAAGCGTCCATCACTGCGCGTGACCCTTAGGCCGACGGGTATAAACTCTATCAACTCCCTCTCGGTTAAAAACAACCTTGTCCTCAAGGCGGAACTCTGGAAACTGTTGCTCAAACTGAAATTCGTCAACCCATGTTGCTTCATCTTCGCCCAATCCTGTCCAAACAACCAAAAGCTGGGCAATTTGTCATCCCCACGCCAAACCTCACGACGACGGTGGACAGCCGCTGGGGTATACTCAGCCCCAGAACTGAGAAAGTCCGGCAAGGTGTCATGGACAATATCATGCTCTCCAACCACCGCACGCAACTGAGACACATGAAAAACCGGATGCACCTTAGCACCCTCCGGCAGATGAAGCCTATAGGAAACTGCCCCAATCTTCTCCTCCACCGCAAAAGGCCCAAAAAAACGAGGCGCAAGCTTGACATTAAGCTTGTGAAAGAGAGTCGTTTGACGATAAGGGCGGAACTTGAGAAAGACACGCTGAGCCATAGCAAAGAAGACGTCACGACGGTGTTGGTTGGCTGCCCGAATCATGCGCTGCCATGCTCGGCGTAGATGCTCATGCAGCTGCTCCAAAATTTTATCACGTGAAGTCAGCTCGTCGGCCACTGCTTGCACCAGAATTTCCTCAAGTAAGAACTGAGTAAGGACAAAAGGAGGACGACCATAAACCACCTCAAAAGGGATAGTCCCCACCGCCGAGTGGAAGTTGGTGTTGAAACAATATTCCGTCCACGATAACCACTTCGACCACTGTCGCGGCCACTCGGAGATGAAACAACGTAAATAAGTCTCCAAGCAATGATTATAACCTCAAACTGACCATCAGTCTCCGGATGGTAAGCTGAACTCATCTTCAACTTGGTGTCGGCCGCCTTGAATAATTCACGCCGAAAATTGCTGAGAAAAATTGGGTCCCTGTCGGACACTATCGAACGCGGTACCCCATGAAGCCGCACAATCTCTCGAGCAAACAAATCAGCCACCTGCCGGGCGGAGTAAGGGTGAGTCAGTCGAATGAAGTGAGTGTACTTCGAAAGACGATCGACTACCACCAGAATACAGTCAAAACCATCGGATCTAGGCAACCCTGTTATAAAATCCATGCTAATGTCCTCCCATATGCGGTTCGGAATAGGCAGGGATTGTAGCAACCCCGCGGGCGAACGAGTATCCGACTTATTGCGCTGACAAGACAGACAGTTAGCCATAAATTCCCGAACACTCTGCATCATCTTCGGCCAATAAACGTTGGCGGCAAGGCGGCGATAAGTTCTATAAGCCCTCGCATGACCCCCGATAGGAGTAGAGTGAAATTCCGCTAACAACCGAACTACCTAAGACGAAGACCGATGAACTGCCAATCTGTCTTTGTAAAATAATACACCTTGAATTAAGGTATAGGGCTGCGCAACCGGCTGACCGGCCTCAAGGGCTCGAACAATTGATTCATATGTCGGGTCTTGCAAGACCTCCTACCTCAAAGCCCCCCAATCCACCCACTGGGGTATTGAAACCGCCCCAAAGTCCACTTCAACGTCCCGACGGGATAAAGCATTAGCCGCCGCATTAGTCGTCCCAGTACGGTACTCAACAGAAAAATCAAACCCCATGAGCTTGGCCAGCCAATACTGCTGAGTCGGTGTTTGAACCGATTGAGACGGAAAGTGACGTAGGCTCTGGTGGTCAGTGCGAACCACGAACCGACGACAGACCAGATATTGACGCCAATGTTGTACCGCTAAAACCAACGCCATCAACTCCTTCTCATAAGTGGACTTCGCAGTTGTGCGTGACGAGAGGGCCTTACTGAAATAAGCCAAAGGCTGGCGATGCTGCATTAAAACAACCCCAAGCCCAGTATTCGAAGCATCGCATTCGACAACAAAGGGGGTAGAGAAATCGGGCATGGCCAAAACTGGAGCAGTAGTGATAGCCAACTGTAGGGTCTCAAACGCGGATTGGGCCGCAGGAGACCATGTAAAACCTTTGTCTGTTTCCTCCTTGCGAAGGAGCTGAATAAAAGGCCGAGCAAGTGTGCCATAGTTGCGAATAAACCGGCGATAGTAACCGGTAAGCCCCAGGAAGCCACGAACACCCTTGATCGAACGCGAAACGGGCCACTGCAGAACTGCGGCCACTTTGGAGGGATCCATTCTGACACCGTCAGCCAAGACCACATGTCCCAAATAGTCAATGGTTTGCTGCGCCTAAGAACACTTTTTCGGGTTAACAACAAAATGTTCAGAAGACAGTGAAGATAATACCTCCCGAAGATGAAGCCGATGCTCTGCCCACGACGCGCTGTAAAAAAGAATATCATCGAAGAAAACCAAAACAAAGCGTTGGAGAAATAGGCGCAGGAGGTCATTCATGGCTGCCTGGAAAGTAGCTGGAAAATTCATAAGGCCGAATGGCATGACAATGAATTCATAGTGGCCTAAATGAGTGCAAAATCTGGTCTTCGAGATATCCTCCTCGGCGATTCTGATTTGATGATAGCCAGCTCGGAGATCCAATCGTGTGAACCAAGTTGCTCCCCGTAGCTCATCCAACAACTCCTGAATAACCGAAATGGGATACTTATCTAGAACCGTGCGTTTGTTCAACTCACGAAAATCAACGCAGAACCTCCAACTACCGTCTTTCTTTTTCACCAGGAGGACAGGACTTGAATACGGGCCGATGCTGGGCTGTATAATTCCTGCCGCCAATATGTCAGCGACTAACCTCTCAATTTCATCTTTCTGGGTCGGGGAGTAACGGTATGACCTAATGGAAATGAGAGTAGTGCCCGGGATTAAAGGAATATGGTGATCCCAAGTGCGACGAGGCGGTAACCCAGACGACGGCTGTAGAACTGGTGCAAAATCAGCCAAAAGGGGCTGAAGAGAGTCAGAAATGCCAGCAGAATCTGTCTTCCCATCATCATCAGGTAACGTCTCCAAAGCTGCCCAAACAATCCAACGGTCCTCAACATCAGTCAATTTCTACAATCCCTGACCAGAAACCTCACAACGCACCAGGAAAGGGTCCCCGCGCAAGCTGACAGTCGAGCCTCCATAGGTGAAAGACATGGTGAGGGACGCCCAGTTGGCGTGAATGTCCCCTAACAAAGCAAGCCAAGAAACACCCAAAATAATATCAATATCTCCCAAAGGAAACACGTAGCAACTAACTGCAAACAAGACACTGCCGAGAAGGAGTGGAACACCCTGGCAGACACCGCAAGTCGTAGTCCGATCACCATTACCAAGACAGACAGAAACTCGCCCCGCATCATCGATTGACAGGCCCAGTGAATCGACTACATGGCTGGAGATAAAACAGTGTGTAATCCCACTATCGATCATAATACGCACCGGCAGCTTTGAAATAGACCCGCGAAGCTTCAAGGTCTGGGGTGCATCAAACCCCCCAGCAGTTAATTCCGACAGCTCAACTTGTTGGACTTTCACCTCCTCAAGGGTTGGGGACTCGGCCGACCCATCCTCCCCCGGTGTATCCTCTATCTCGATGTCTTCCAGGATAAGAAGATGGAATGACCTCTCTTTACATTTATGCCCAGGTGTGAATGGTTCAGGACAGTAGAAGCAGAGGCCTTTAGTGCGACGGGAGACATAGTCTACGTGGGGAACCAGTTTGGTTGGACGGGGCTTCGAATTGGCAGTGGAGCCGACTGAAGAGATAGATCCAGTAGGGTGAAATGGAGCCCTGGTCGTGGTATATTCGGGCGGAGGACCAGGTAGTCGTGGGGCTGGCGGCCGTGAAGTGAACACTGGGACTGCAGATGGGGTTGACTCACGAGGCTGCCGAGTCTGAGTAATCTCCCGTTCGGCTTCCCGGGCAAGCTGCATCACCGACGACAGATCAGTCACCAGGCAGGAGTGAATGCGCACGCGGACATCGTCACGCAGTCCCCCTAAAAATAGGCCAAGAGTAATGGCCGGATCCAACCTACGAACATGCGACACCCGCGTGATGAAGGTAGTGATGTAGTCTCCCGCCGTACCTGTTTGTCGGAGAGTACCAAGTGCTTCGAAAGGATCAGTCAGCTGATCATCGCTGAAGTGTTTCAGAAGATGTGTCGTGAACAATGGCCAAGGAAGATCAGGATGGGTGTCCACGAGCCATTGAAACCAACTGAGTGTCGTGCCTTCTATAGCAACAAGAGCCATGTCCAGTCTCATGCTGTCAGGAACCTGATGCAGGCGGAAATATTTTTTTACCTTGGAAAGCCAAGATGAAGGGTTCTCGCCGTGGAATGAAGGGAGCTCTAACAGCGGAAAAGACGCGCAAACCAGATGGACCAGCGGCGGACTAGGGCCCGCTGGAGGAGGCTGCGCCACAGAAGCCGAAGGCGGTGGAAGGGAGGACGCCGACGGGTCGTGGGTACCGAAGACCGGCGCAGGCCGGAGCTCCTCCAACATAGCGCGAAATTCAGATTTGATCTCCGATCGTAGAGAAGAAAAACTCTGCGCCACCTCAACCTTGAACGCATCCAATCCCTTCTCTATCTCGTCAACACGGGACTCAGGCTGCTGCAACCTGGTGTTCGTCATGGCAGGTCGGACCAGTTTGATAGATGCAAGGAATTGGTAAAACACGAAGAATGCAAAAACAGGAGAATCATCTGCCCTAGCTCGCAAGCTCCTAATCACTCTTAATATTTTGATAATCCGAAATTAACATAGTTCAACAAATAAATAGGAAGCCCTAATCAACTTGGACATGCAAGCCCAACAATAGCAACTAATTAATAAACTTAAGCCCATAATAATAATTAAACAAGACAGAATAATTAAAATACAATTAAGCACTCATCACTGCGCGCGGCCCTTAGGCCGACAGGTATAAACTCTATCATGCAACCTCTGGAGCAATGGGAAGATTGTATCTTCTGCCATCTGAACTTCTCGATGCTCTAAGTCTAAGCTTCATCCCTGAACATTCATTCTCTTGATAACGATCCCTTGCAACTCTAAATGATTTAACCAGTGGATTGTAGTCATCGATCATTCTTTTCAGGTCACACACTATAATGAAAACTAAGGATGAGGATCTTGATGTTGTATCACTGTTGTTTAAAGTTAAGTTAGTAAGTCCAAATTAATATAAACTGTAGGAAATAAATTAGACGATTAAAAAACTATATTAGATTGAAACAAATAAACCACATTGATATATTATTTATGAATATTCTATCAAAAATATGTCTGTAATAAAAATTGACGCACCTTAAAACATTCATTCTGTTTTTCACTTCATTTTTAGTGTCATATATGTATAGTTGGGAAAATTTAGGAGATGATCCTTTCACCAGTAGCAAACTTCCAATTTTATGGTAGTTCACACCTTGCAGCTTGAAAACATATGGTCATCCACTTTTGTTAAAAAGACAATAAATTATAATACAATATGATTATACTTGTTATTTGTACACATTTCTCGATCTAAGTGCTTCATTAATGTAATGATACCTATCTATATTGTACTATAGTTTATCTATTGAACTAGTACAGTTAAATTTTAAGTCATCAAATATTTAGGATGAAAAGTATATGATTGAATATTTATGAAATATCATGCATATAATGTCCAAGACTAAAATTGATATAACTTAAAAAAAAAAAAAATTGCAGGCTAACGGGCCAGGCTATTTAACAGCCGGATTAGTTCATTTGACTTACTGATAAAACAAAATTTGGGTAAAATGATCAACTTAAAGCAAACAAGATCCTCTATTTTACGTTGATGTTTCATCTAATATTCCAAAATAACCACCACACGTTAAGTGTAACTAAATGCTATTATTAGTTTATATATGATATGAAATAAAAACAATGAAACACGAGATAAAACATCAAATAGAGGATCCAGTTCAAGCTTATATAATGAGGTAACCTAACTTTTTTTTTTCTTTAATTTTTTTCTATTTAAACAGTTGTGGCCCATTGTTTGGCATCTTTAATTTAAGGTTATATTAATATGGGTCTAAGTGTTATAAGAGCATATGACAGCCAAATCTAGAGGCTTCAAAAGGTTGCATTTTCCCCTATTAATTGCCACTCCTATTTTCTTCATCTACCCTCTAACCCTTCTTTCATTCTTAAATACATATTATCAATAATATAAAACATTTGCATGTCTTGCTGGCCTCCAACAAAATTGTTCATATTTCTTGAGTTTTTTTCTACCTTTTAGCCTCTCATTTCTTCCCTTCTTCAAACCATCTTTTCATTCTCATCAATATAGCCTTATAAATCTCTTCAACATTGCAACTTATATACAAGAGATCAAGTGAGTTGATCAATTTAATTTCTCTACACATTTTAGTGTTCCATTTTAATTATTTACAATAACTAAAACAAGATTGTGAGTGGATTTAAGATAGAATTATAAATGGGTTTTTTGCTGTGGAGATTGTTCTTTGTTGCATTTGCTGGAATTCTGCTCTTCCATGGCTTCTGTACTTCATCACAAGATCAAGGTACTTAATAGATCACTCACTACTTTTTCATCACTCTTTTTCTGCATTTAATTAATTTATTTTTTCCAAGATTTATATATGACTAAATAACATCAAATGAAGTTCATTATATTTTTCAAGGAGAAATTTCATTTTTTTCTGAGAATATATCAGTGTGATGAGGGTAATTTATACATCTTAATTTCACCACAATTTTTACAGCTTAATTCAGTCTACTTAAGCCATGAAAAGACTTCTCATGCATGTTATAGATCACATGTGATCTTCTATTATACTTCATGATATATTTTATATTTCAAACTAATTACACTCGTCATGTGTATCATATGATATATCACTAATTAACATGTAACGTGCATTAAATATTATGAAATATAAGATGCAACATCAAATGTAACAGCACGATTATATCTATACTTTCTTGTCATTGTTAATTTACTAGACAATATGGTATGTACTTAATTGTAAATTGATTTTCACCATGTGTTATTAATAAATATGATTGAGTCTTGTGTTATATTTGATATTCTGTCTTATATTTTATTATTTTTATATTTCATCTTATATTATTAATGATATAGTTTATGTATACATAATGTGTTGTAATTCTTTTGAAATATTAGATAAAATGAATAATGAAATAAAAGATGTCTTCTCAATACATTTTCACCTCAAAACTCTTAATCTATTTTAGTTTAAAAAAAAAAAAATTGAACAAATCGTCGGTTATTGGTTCTATTTAATTTATTATGCGCCGTTAAAGAGGGTAAACATCCAACCACTTCAACTGGAGGAAGAAATAGAGCCACGTAAATATTCTCTGTCTAATTAATTAAACAGTTTTTCTTAATTTTTTTTATATTTAAACAGTTATTCTTCTAGATTTTTAATGATAAATGATCTTTTTAGACGGTCAATAATAAATATTCCTTTCAATTCAAATTAAATGACAGTTTTAGAAGTTTACATAAAAGATGAAAGGGAATCATGTTCTATAACTGTCATTACTATATTTATTTAAAATCAGATCCCCTATACAAAAATCCATGTACCACGCGTGTAACACATTACAAAACATATTATATTGATTTCGAAAATAAAAACGATTTTAAATTATAGATTTTTTTCAATATCAAAATTATGTAGTTTTGATGTGACACACAAGTGAGATATGAATTTTTGATACAGAGGATCCGGTTTGTATTTATTTTCCCTAATATTGACATTAGAATAATAAAATAAGCTTAAGTAATTCATCAGCGATGTAGATCCTCTTTACATTTAGTGTTACATTTTATGTTTTATAACATTTAATACGTATCACGTGTTAATAATAAATGTTATCTAATACATGTGGCATGTGGTAATTATTTTGAAATTGAAGATGTAATATCATATACTCACTCCGTTTCGTAATTAGTGTCGTTCTAGAGTCTAAATTTTATTTCATATTAAGTGTCGTTTTAAACTTTTATAAAATTTTATTTTGTCTCTATTAATATTCCTTAACTAAAAGTTAGAAATTTAATATGATACATTTTATGAAACTAATTTGATTTTATTTTTAATTTTGAATTATAAATTTCTTAATTAATTAAGAGTATACTTGTATGTTTATTAATTTATGATTAAAAAATCCCAAAATGACACTTATTACCGAATAGAGGGGTATAGTAAAAGATCTGATGTGATTATCACCAACTAATACAAGATTTATGTTTTTTTTAGCTTCCAACTACACTTTCATGCACCAAGCAACCTCAGCTCCACCAATCTCGTACTACGACTACATAATAATCGGCGGCGGCACCGCCGGCTGCCCACTCGCCGCCACGCTCTCACAAAACTCGACCGTGCTCCTCCTTGAACGTGGCGGCTCGCCTTACGGAAACCCCAACGTTACCAATCTCTCCACCTTTGGTAGGGCCCTCTCCGACCTCTCCGACTCCTCACCTTCTCAGCGCTTCATTTCAGAAGACGGTGTGATCAACGCGCGCGCCCGTGTGCTGGGGGGCGGCACCTGCATCAACGCCGGGTTCTACTCACGCGCCGCAGCCAAGTACGTGGCCGACGTCGGGTGGGACCAGAACCTTGTGACGGCATCGTACAGGTGGGTGGAGAAGGTGGTGGCGTTCGAACCGGAGATAAAGCAGTGGCAAACGGCGGTGAGGGATGGATTGCTCGAGGCCGGAATAAATCCGTACAATGGCTTTACGTATGATCATCTGGTCGGAACCAAGGTCGGCGGAACCATCTTTGACGGCGAGGGGCAGCGCCACACGGCGGCGGATCTTCTCCAGTATGCTGACCCCAAGGGCCTTACCGTCTTGTTACATGCTTCTGTTCATAAAATCTTGTTCAGAACCAAAGGTATATTGGTTAATTTCAATTTTGAATTTGTATTTAACAGTGTTTTTTTTTTTTTTTTTAACAAATTTTAGTCTATGTTTTAATTTTTTTAAAATTTCAATTCAATTATGATCGGAATTTTCAAAAGCGCTGATATGGTCGTCGAAAATTCTGAAGTAGTAGTCAAATTCCGGCGGCATCAGTGATTTTGAAAATTCATACCAAAATTGAATTGAAATTAAAAAAAATTAAAACATGAAAAATCAATATTGAAAACATTGATCAAAAAATGAAATGTGTCATACATACAAAACCATATTGAATTTAACCATTTTTTTAATATTTAATTGTTTCTTCAACATAATATTAAGTTGTTTTTACTAATAAAGTTCAGTCATTTTATTACTCTCATAAACGTTACAAACATGCTATCTCAATTATAATCTGGAAACATTTTTTTTTTTTTTTTGAGATAGAAACAAAGGTATTTAATTAATTTTTTTGACGGTAAGTTATTTATTTAATTAAGAATAGTAATGTATTTATGGTAACTATATCTACTAATTTTGATATTTGATCAAATTATCTAACACACAATTCTTGAAGTTTTTTTAAATTACAATTAAACCCTTTCAATGATCAAATTTTGAAAATATGATTCCCTTAATCTTAAAGTATGATAATGTCATGAATGAGTGATTTCATATTGAATTACGAGTAGAAATTGATTGAGACAATGATTTTTCAATTAAAGGGTTTGATTGTGTATAATTTTCACAAATCTTGAAGTTTATTTGGAAATTTGATCAAATATTAGAGTGATAGATATAACTAACCCGTACATTTAAATTGAAATCTATTAATTAAAAATAGTAATGTATTCAAATTAAAATTATATATTGAGAAAAAAAAACAGGTAAAAAGAGGCCATTAGCTCACGGAGTGGTGTTTAGAGATGCATTGGGAAACAAGCACAAGGCCTACTTAAAGAGTGGGGCGAAGAACGAGGTGATATTATCAGCTGGGGCTCTTGGAAGCCCACAACTCTTAATGCTGAGTGGGGTGGGCCCAATGGACCACCTCAAGGCCCATAATATAACAATAGTTTTGGACCAGCCATTAGTGGGCCAGGGCATGTCGGACAACCCAATGAACGCCATATTTGTACCGTCGCCGGTGCCGGTGGAGGTATCGTTGATTCAGGTGGTCGGAATCACAGGTCACGGAAGCTACGTCGAAGCTGCTTCCGGTGAAAACTTCGCCGGAGGTCCTACTCAAAGAGACTTTGGGATGTTTTCTCCTAAGGTAATATATGCTTTCTTAATTTCCAACCTTCAACTTTTTTTCTACATTTCTTCACAATGTGGCCCAAATTTTTTCATGTCTTCTTATTGGGCTTCTAAGCCCATGATCTTTTTTTTTTTTTATTTGATGTTTACATTTTTGATTGAGGAAAAACTTAAGTAAACTTCTTTTAAAGTTAAATCATTAATGAAATAATTTCATTTCCTAGCCACTCATGGTAAAAAAAAAAAAAAAAGTTTAAACTTCTAGTCAAACTTAACATTCTTTTTTTTTTTTTTTTTAACCAAATTTAGAATTTTTATCATTTTAACTAGTACCAAATACTCTATATATCTATCAAATTTAGATCATACCATCATATTTCATACTAATAGAATCAGATTGTTCCATTTACATCAATTCGTACCATTCAACCTCAAATTGTACCAACTTATCTTATACCAATAAAATGATCGTATTGTTTCATTTGCATCATTTCATACCACCAAACCCAATATAAAGGTATAATTGACTACAACAACTAAGAAAATTCAAGAAACCAACAAAATGTAACTCACTTTTTTTTTAATAGGTGTTGGTTAATAACGAGGATTTCCACGTAACATTAATAACTAGAGTTAGGGTTTGGAGGTCGTTGGGGGCATGAGTCCCAAAATCTTGTAAACATATACATAACAAAATGCATGAAACAATTTATGCTATGCAGATAGGGCAGGTATCAACATTGCCACCAAAGCAAAGAAGCCCAGAAGCAATATCAGAAGCAATAAAGGCAATGGAAGGCCTAGACCCCTCCATGTTCAGAGGTGGATTCATTCTTGAAAAGATCAGAGGCCCTCTCTCCAAAGGCCATCTAAGCCTCGTCGATAAGAACCCTAACCACAACCCTTCTGTCACTTTCAACTACTTCTCCGATCCTCAGGATTTGCAGCGATGTGTCGACGGCCTTAAAGTCATCGAAACCGTGATCCAATCGAAGCCCTTTTCGCCCTTCAGATACGACTATCTTTCCCTCCCCACCCTCCTCAACATGACCGCCAGTGCTCCGGTCAACCTGCTGCCACGTCACACCAACGTCTCCATGTCTTTGGAGCAGTTCTGCAAGGACACTGTGATGACCATATGGCATTACCATGGAGGCTGCCAAGTTGGGAGTGTGGTGAATTCTGATTATAGGGTTTTGGGTGTCGATGCTTTGCGTGTTGTCGATGGATCCACCTTTATCGACTCTCCAGGGACTAATCCTCAAGCCACGGTCATGATGCTCGGGAGGTGACTATCATCCATTTTCCGGTGAAGGTCATTTTTCGTTCCATAACTAGAGTGTCTTCCGATTTTGGTCTCATAAGTACCACGATTTTCAATTTTGTCCCACAATTTAAGAATCTGTTCGATTTTAGTCCAATTTTGATCGGAAAATTCGAATTTCGTTTGAAAATGATTTTTGATGATCCAAAAGTGATGTGACAATACGTGTCAATCAATAAGAATTTGACACATGTTGTCCTCTCATTTTTAAGTCATCAGAAAGACTCAATTTTGAGAAATTGGACTAAAATCAGGTAGATTCTTCAATTGTGAGATTAGATTAAAAATCGTGACAATTTTAAAACCAAAATCGAAAGACACCATAGCTATGAGAAGAGAAATGATTTTAGTCCATCCATTTTCATGTTGATCGACACATGCATGCATGCATTTAATTTTTTTGGGAATTAATTTATCTTATTGATGTTGTTTTATTTGGTTTTGATTGTATTTGTTGTATTATGCAGGTATATGGGAGTGAAGATTCTGAAGGAGAGATTTGGAGAAACAAATTGATTATGTAGGGGTTTATTTATTATTGTAATTGTTGGTTCATATTGTTTTAATAAGAGTATATTTGGATGGAAGGAATTTGCAATTGCGTTTTTTCAGGTCGTGTGATAAATAAAATGTTATGTTATGTAATTTTCAATCATTTCGGGTTTTTTCAAAATTTTAAATAGTGGATATGGACCTAAGCATTGTTTGTGGGCGGGACTGGATCGCATCGACCCTATTATCATGTAGAAAACCGTTTCCAACGGTCAAATCTTGAAAAACCGGACAAAATTGGAAATAAAAAAAATACAGATTCAACCTTAAAGATAATACTCCCTCCGTCCCACCTTATTTTGCCTACTTTCCATTTTTGCTTGTCCCAACTTATTTTGCCAGCCCAAAAATGGCAAAAAACAATTTACGACCTTACCCCTTCATTTCTTTCATTTTACAAAATTACCACTCAAATTATACCTTTAAATTTTGTTTATCTTTCCTTAATCTATTTTAATGCTACCTAACACTTATCTTAATTAATGATCCAGTTAATCAAAAACAAAGCCCACTCAAATTATACCCTATCACTCCGCGTCTCTCTCTATCATACATTTCTGGAATCTTCATCTCCATCTCTCTCTATCTCCGAAACCCTAATCTCCCACTGTGCGCCGTTCCCATTCCCACTGCGCCATTTCTGGAATCTTCATCTCCATCTCTCTCTCTATCACTCTTCTGGGCGATTCGAGTTGGGACGAGGGTTATTTGTCCGAATCTGAGTTTGAAGGGGGTTTCGTGGCCGATTCGGAGGAAAGCTTCGTGGCCGAAACTCCCTTTGAAGGAGATGGGGTTGCTCTCCCTCAAGGGATCGAGGTACCCTCCTTCTGCAGTGAATATGATGTGGATCCAGATTTGGTTGCTTTTAAAACTGAGTGTTTGGCACCCTCAGTTCGAAAGGTTAAAGTACTCCAAACCTCTTGTGTATTTGATTCATGCTTGCTGTTTCTGTGATGTTTCTGTGTTGTTTATGATGATTTCTGAGTTTGCTGATGACTGAGAATGATAAGAATGGATGCTTGCTTATGCATGTTGATTCTGTGATGAAGTGTCTACACTTCTGAGAATGGTTGGAATGTATGCTCTGAATTTCTGATGCATGCTTTTATGCTGATTTCTGAGTTTGCTGAAAGGCTGAGAATGATGAGAATGGATGTTGATTTCTGTGTATGTTAATGTGTTGTGCTGATTCTGTGATGAAGTCTACACTTCTGAGAATGGTGAGAATGTATGCTGAACTTATGATGCTTGCTTTTATGATGATTTCTGATTATGTGATGACTGCTGGAGTCTGTCCAGTTTATTTGAATGACTTGTGATGATTCTTTTCTGCTGATTTTTTATGTGAATGCATGGTAGCTACCTCAAAGCTGCCCAACAGTTATCTGTTGTCTCTGTGAAAAAAAAATGACATGGTGTTGCATGTTGTAGCTTGTCATGGTCTGTTTTAGGACTACCATGCATTGCTGCCATCTCACCTTTAATATGAAAAAAACCCAATGATGAAATCTTTCTGAGGGAAAATAAAACTGACATAAAATTAAACTGATTCAATTGTTTATAGTTTAAGCAAAAGGTACACTGCATGTGTTTACACTGTAAACAAAAAATCAGATTGTCAAAATGCATTCTAAGCCTACTTTACATGTACCCTAACTCTGTTAGAATACCCCCAATGTCATAAGATTCAGTGGCTGCTTCATTTGCTAAGAGAAAGTCTATTGCTTGCCTTACTACTTGCTCATCCACTTCAAGTGTCAATGGCAGTTAGCCATTTCTTTCTTGTGCTGTCTTTCCAATGTGAGGCAACTTGTAATTGTTGCCTCCATTTACCTTTAAAATGTCAACCATGCATGCTTGTAGTGTTAGAAATATGTTGTTCAATTTTGGATGCTCTAGTTCTTCAAATGATTGAAGAACATTAGCAACCAAGTCATCAACGTTGTAGGATCTTGTTTCAATCTGCAAGGATTGAATAGCCCTGAAGTACCCTAAGTCCAACACATTAGTGTCTGGAGAATTTGGTGGTTGACACATCAACTGTATATCAAATCCATCTTGCATGGCAGCCATCCTAAAATCTGGGTCCATATTGCTTATATGAGTTCTTGCATTGTCTTGTTGGATGATGATTTTTTTACTTGCATTTGCTGGCCACTTGGCCTTAATTGCTGGGAGTATCTGTTATGCCATGTGATGAAAACAATAACAAAAAACAATTCACCATAAACTGTGTTAGTAATGTCACCAAAGCAGCCCAATAGTTAATCAAAACCGTAGGGCACTTTTTAGGAGACTTACATAACACATTAAGTGATGAAAAATTTATGTGTTTTGAGTTACCTTTTCTAAAAGGCAGCTCTTAATCACTTCTTTGTTTATGGAGTCAATTGGTTTTGTAACCATTGCACCTCTTGGTCTGTTTGCTGACTTTCTGATGGTGGGAAGTTGTTGTGTGAATGGGAAAATTCCAATCTTCCCATCAAACAACAACTCCCCTTGTTCTGTGTATTGTGGCCTTGCCACAGCAGCCATAAACATGACTTTTGATATGAAACGCTTACTTTTACAAGCCCTGTATGGATCATCCTCTGTACTTAGCTTATAAGCCCTTTCACTTGTCCGTTGCATATAGAACCATTTCTCGTCTATATGAACTACGTTATGCATTGATTCAAAGCTGATCTTGTTGCTCATATGTTTGTGCAAGAAACATAGGCTGAATTTGATTCTGCTCACCTTATTTGAATCTGTCAATGCTGGTTTGATTGCATTTGTATGTGCTTTAAGTTTACCCGATTTGACCCACCTCCCCACTTCTGATTTACTGACTTGAAGCTCTGTTGCTAACCTCCTTATTGTGCCTCTCTTGGAGAAGGGAATGGCTTTAATGGCTTCCTCATCAGTTTAAGTTGAGATGAAGTATGACGTGACCTTTCAGGAAAAGAAATAGGTTGCCCCTCTGAAATTTGCTTCCTTGCAGCTTGCCATATGAGTCGGATGGTACGAACGGACACTCCAAATGATGCTGCGACTTCTGCAGTGATGCCATTATTCAAAACGCCGTTTTTGTTGTTTACGAGAAGCCGCTGAGCTATTAGAAGTCGTGCTGATGGAGTTATATTTGTTCATTTTCGGTTGTTTGTCATTTTCCTTAAATCTGCAATTTTGTGTTGTTTTGGGTTGTTGGTTGTTGAAGATGCATTGAATGCATATGGTCTTGTATTTATAGAACTATAGGATTTGGATTTGCTTCTGATTTGGTGGGAAATTTGAATCTTTGCTGTAAAGATCATCCTCTGTAATTTTTTCAGATTTGGTGGGAATTTTTCTCACCTGAAAATTTTAAGCAGCGCAGCCTTTATGGAAATTTCTGTTATGCAGTTTTTATTTTATTTTATCTGCATTTTTGAGTTTACAATTAACATACTAATCAACTTCCTAATTAAAGTGAAAAAAAGCATAAACTTAAACATCCAATCAACAGTCAACTGTATTTTCTTAGGATCCGTGCCGGTCAAAGTAGGCAAAATAAGTGGGAACGGAGGGAGTATAAGATAACTAACCACTAAACATTAGCATCACTTAAGTACATGGCTTCAATCCACTATATTATCTTTCGTTGTTGTTCCATATGCATGAAACAACTTTTAAGAATATATATATATATATATATATATATATATATATATATATATATATTAGTGTTTTTAAAAATTGAGAAGATATATAAGTTGACATTCTATTGCGTCTATGTATGTGGTTTAGTTGATATGATGTGCATTTTTGTTTATTTTGAAAATATATTTTAGTTTGTGTTTGGATTGAGGGATTTGGGCTATGCAGGGGCGGATCTAGGATTTAATAGTGGGGTGGGTTGAAAAGTAAGCACTTCGTCAATTGTATATAAAGAAGAAATTTTGAAAATTTTAAAATAGGTGATTACTTGTCTAGCCTCCCTATAAATTTCTCCATGCTCCAATTAATAAATATATGTACTATAAGTCAAATTAGTGTAGATTAAAATATTAGAACTTATAAATATTTATGAAAAAAGAGATTATAAAGATCAAATATTAATATTTTATTCATGCAAAAAATACTAAATGAATTTAAAAAAAAAAAAAAAACATTACCTTTAATAATGTGGTGGGAGATTTCAACAAACTTACGACTAAATTTTCAATAAAATTGATCTTTGTTGTTATCTCTTTATCCTTCAATAATTGTATTTTATATTTGCAAAAAACAAAATAAAAAAAGAAAGAAAAAAGGAAAAAAAAAAAGGCAACAACAGGGACCACACAACTTTGTTGGAGGAAGGATTTTCTTATAAATTTTGGAGGAGAAAGGGTTTTAAATTTGATGTTGGCAGGTTTTATAAAAAAAAAAAAATTAAATGATTTGGGTTGTTTTCCATAAAAGAAAAAATTAAGTAATGTGGGTTGATTTCAAAAAAGGAATGGACCTATCTATTTTTATTGAATTGGGCTAACTCAAAATAAAAGTTGGGCCTATATATATATATATATATATATATAAAGAACTTTTGGGCTTGCACTGGGCTAGAACATAGTGCTGACTATATCAAAATCCGCCCATGAGACTATTCATTTGAAAGTCAATCCAAATCCATTCTATTTGTTTGGATAAAAAAGTAAATGAATGGATTCTCAAATACAAAATTTTAAATGAATGGACTTGACATCTTTGTTTTGGATCATGTGGATTTGTAGTTAAATTTTGAAGGATTTACAATACTCTCTAACCTAATCATTTGAAATCTCTCTTATGATACACGGTCGTATTGTCTACCTTCTCCTCATGCTCTCTCTCATTAGGCGTCTCGATCTTCTCTTTTTTTTTTCTCCTCACGCTCCCTCCCAACTGTCTAGATGATCTCTTCTCCTCCACCATTCATTCTCTCTCTCATCATGTATGTCCGTCACTCTCTTCTCTCAAAATGACACAAAAAATGATTGAAATAACAAAATAAAGAAACACAAACAATAGGTTAACCTCTGATTAGCCTAGTTTTTTTTTTCCTGATAGCTTCGTTTTCTAACACGTATTCTTCAATTCGATTCAACATATGTATTAGTTTCTTGACAATATGGAATATCCCATCTTCTATTTCTAAAATTTTCCAATCTATCTTCCATTATTTCACAAAAACTTCTATACACCTGGTGCACAGATTTAGGGTCCGTGTACTCGGGTCGATCCCACGTGCAGTCAAGTCGCACACAAATTCGTCCAAACATGCTCCCACGTGTCATACATTTATGTTATGTTATTCATACATTTTAATAGTATTAGTCATACATTTGAGTTATGTTAGTCACACTTGTAGTAATGTTAGTTGTACCTTAATATAGGTATGACTAATATAATATAAATGTATGACTAACATAATATAGATATCAGTAGTGTTTTTTTAAGTTAAAATATTGCACTAAGGTTATGATATCTAGATATAAAAGTATGACCAATATAATATAAATATATGACTAATATAATATAAAGTTATGACTAACATAACATAAATATTAGGGCAAAAAAAAAAAAAGTGCTTGAATCCGGGTCAGATCAGGCCCGACTTGACCCTATTGCATGGAGCTAAAATCCATGCACCAGTTTCACAAGAAACCTATTCCCATTATTTTTATTTTGTTTTCTCTAGATCCATTTTTTTTTCATGGAGTTTATGGCTATATTTTTAAATTTTTTTGCTACGTGCTTTTGTTTGTGTTTATTATATTTTATATTAAATTCAATAAAATTATGTCCTCTATAATATTTATTAAATAATAACAAAGAGAAATGACGAAAGAGAAAATTTCAAATGCTCATTAAATTTTGCCAAACAATAAATTTGAAATCTGTGTTTGTAAAATAAATCTACACTTTATCCAATTAAACATGAAATTTTAAAATAGTGGATTTTAAATTGAAGGAATCCAAAATCCATTTGCTTTAATGATTAGAATCTCAATCAAAATCCATTTGCTAATGAGTAGAATTTGAACTACTTCAATCCAAACGGAGCCTTAGATTTTATTAATAAGGAATATTTATTATTGTTGTTGTTGTCTAGGTTGTCTACAAATTTAAAAAGTAATACTTATATTATGTATATGATAAAAATTTAAAAGGATATTGTTCGATTCCTTTTAACCGGTCCCACCACCAACATGATTGGTTTAGTCACCGATAATGGAAAAAGAACAAATGTTTTGTAGCCACCGTATAAGAAAACATAATTGTTAACACCCCCACCCCCACACACACAAGGTGGCATTTGACATAAATATCTCTCCATTTAGTTTTGAGTAAACATTAAACAATTTCCCAAATGAGTTTTTGGGAAAGCGAATATATATTCTAATTTTTTTACTGACATATCCTATTTTGACATGTTTTAGACCTCAACATGCGATTCCACCTGTTTCTTCTTCCTGTCTCTTTTGCTCTCGCTCACTCTCTCCTCTAAAACTTTTCTTTAATCATTTCTGCATCCATACTTTGCTGCAAAAATATTTGAAGACCATCCAAGGTGCATAAATGTAATTTATTCTGTGTCATTCATGTTCGTGTCTGTAACAATTCGTCCTGATTACATATCATTTTTTTTTTCAAAAGATTGTATTCATGATGTCATAAAAATTTGATTTCAATAACGGTATGACTCACATGAGATGTAAAACTTGATTTCCACGAGTCGCACAAGTCATTTATGGCCATATGTCACTCGCGACATGAGCCAAGCTCATTTCAATTTGAAAAATTGTTTGGAATGACCTTTAAAATAATTAATATTGACAAGTTCAGGTTATTTGATAATAAAATTTACAAAATGGAGCCTTAAGAGTAACATTATTATACACTTTAAAAACCTTTCAAAAGATCCCTGACATATTGAAAAATGTTCATTTATGATGAAAGCTAACATAATCCATCATTGAGGGAACTAGACACAACATTTTAAACTTTAGAAACATCTAAAAAGTAATTAATACTTGAGGAAACTTCGAATTAAAATTTAATATCTTAGAAACATAAAAATGTGCATTTTACCTATAAAACTTTATATAAACATCAATATATATGTATTTAATACTGGTCTCAACAAGTGTTGAGATGGCCGAGTTGGTCTAAGGCGCCAGATTAAGGTTCTGGTCCGAAAGGGCGTGGGTTCAAATCCCACTCTCAACAAATAACATTTTTCTAATTTTTTATCTTTAATTTTTAATTTTTTTTGTTAAACTTTATTTTTTTTATACACACATAAATATAATCCCTTGATATAGCGATGATGTCTCTATGTCAGTCTCATATATAGATTTTTAACTTTATTTTTTGTCTATCAACAATTATTTTTTTTATGTTTTTTTGTTTAACTTTATTTTTTTTAGAACACATAAATATAATCCCATGATATAGCGATGATGACTCTTTGTCAGTCTCATATATAGTTTTTTATCTTTATTTTTTGTCTATCTGTGTGTATTTTGAAGTAGAGTGAGTATTTATATAAGAAAAGATATATATTTACATTTTTGTGCAATGCATATTGTCTACTGTAGCATTAAATATTGTCGAATATATATTGTATTTGTAAATAAACATAAATATTATTTTTTTATTATGAAAAAATATGTGGTTATGTCTATTATATTATTTGATTCTCCCATCATTTTTTTTTTATTAAAGCATAGAATGATCTTCAAATTTTCTTTTCAATTACATGATAAGGCAAAATTTCCCAAATAAATCTATAATCTACTTTAGACTGCGTAAAATTTTTGCAAAAATTATTGAATTTCATTTATTCATAGATTTTAAAAGTTTGACTAATCAATTTTCAATCAGTCCACTGTTATTCTATTTTTTTTTTATATTTGTCCTACGACTTATGTTTAAAAAAAAAGTAGTAATGATCTAACACATAATCTTGATTCTAATGAATACACTCAGAGTGAAAAATACTGTTAAAAACAGTATGACAGAGGAGTATGATATTCCTCAAAATCTAGATTTATTAAACAAATGGACTATTCCTAAGGTACAACCTAAAACTATATATCATATAGGAACATTTGAAAAAATGGGATTTAAACAGTTGGTGAAAACCACTGAATCTTCTGTTCCACTTGATAATCAAGAAATAATTTTAAATTTACTAGATAAAAAAGATATTTTGCCTTTTATAAAGACACATAAATATTTACATATAGGATTAGTACAAATTGCATTTAGACCGTTAACTTTAAAAGGGTTACCAGAAAGCTTTATAGCAGCTTTAAGAGATGGAAGAAAAAAAGTATGGAATAAATCCCTTATGGGAATAATTCAATCTAGTCTTGCATATAGACCAATATATTTTGATGTTTATCCTGATCTATGTTTATCTCTTACTGATAATAATATATTGAGTGCTTTAACATTAAATGTTAAAACTCATGGATATGATTATATTCCAGGTTCTGAAATAATATGTATATGTTACAGAATATATCACAAATCTTTGTATACTATGAATCCAAGATGTAGATTAATGGATAAAACAATTAATGAAACTATTTTAATTGAAACAAATTTCAATAGATCCAATATCACCACTAGAAGAGCTATTAAATGGGAAGAAATAAATTTTCCAAAAGAATGGATTATAGAACAGGCAATTTATAAAGAACCTTTAATAAATAATGATTTAAGGAATATAATCCAAATAGAAGAAGGAACTGTTCAAATACAATTTACAAATGAACAGAGAAAATTATTACCTTCATCTAATTTATCCAGAACAAATTCTATGTTTAAAACTAGAACAACAGATTCTTATATTTCACCTCTAGATTATTGGGTAGATTTACCACAAACCTCTAGAGCATCTACTTCTCAGATTAGAGAAGAATTAGAATCAGAAAGAAATAAAACAAATCCTAATGAGGAAGTCTTTATAGATGGAAACAACATTGTTAGAGATTTTAAGTGTGGAAATATCTATAAAGAAAGTGATACTATGTCAGACGCTCTATTTAGTATTTAATGATTAATACAAATGAAATTATTTTTACAAAAGGATCACCTGCTAGACAGGTAATTAATAAAGAATTTAAAAATTCAAAATGGATACTTTTTAGAAAATGGTTTTTTGAAAATTTCTCTGAAAATCTTGAACAAATTCAAGAATAAGATAATGTTTTTTATTCCTTGGTTCATAAAAAAATATATTATAGATCATATTTCGATTTTAGAAAGAACATATAAACTAACAACAGGACATAAATAAAGATATTTGTATCCTCCTAGTACTTCATTTCAAATGGAGAAAAATAGTAAAGTAATGAATTTTACACCTTTTTCAAAATTAATTGAAAATGATACTTTACAAGTTACAATAAAACACATAAATGTTTTAATGGAAAAACAAAATTATACTAATTTATATCTTAATGTTATAGGAGAAGAATTGATTTCTTTACACAACAAAGTAGTAACAATAATTTCTACTATTAAACAAATTAAACCAGATGTTCATATAGATGTTAAGAAAGAAACAAATATAGTTTCAATTGCATCTTCATCTATACAACCACCTCCAGAAATAAAATTTTAAATTTAAATCATCAAAAAATAATTTAGAAGAATTAATAACAGAATTAATTGAAAAATTTAAAGATCAAAATATTTCTACTTTAAGTAATGAAGCAGGACCCTCTGAACCTTCTAAAGATATTATAAGTAAAATGAAATGGGCTGATAGACCTACTTAACAAAAATATTATTATAGTAGACCAACTCCTATGGATGTTCTTCATGAAAAACAAGATTTTTTCTCTGAAAGGAGTTATAATGGGAAAAGTATTTATGAATGGAATTTAGATGGATGTGCTATAAACACATTTATAATTTAGCCCATAAAATGCTTATGTATAGCACTGTTTGTACAACAGCAGGAAATACTGATAGTAATATTGCTAAAATGATTATAGTAGGATTTACTGGAAACTTAAAGGTTGGTGGGATAATTATTTATCTCAAACGGCGAAAAATGTAATTTTAAATTCTATTAAAATTGAAAATAATGTTCAATCAGAAAATGTTGTTTATACTTTAATTATGACTATAATTGAACACTTTACTGAAAATTCACAGATAATAGTGAAAATATTCGTACACTTCTTAGTAATCTAAGATGTAGAACACTAACGGATTTTCGTTGGTTTAAAGATATTTTTCTTTCAAGAGTCTTTGAACTTCATGATTGTAATGCTAGTTATTGGAAGGCTAAATTTATAGATGGCCAGGTCTTTTTGCTGAAAGAATTAAAATAATTCTTAGAAAAGACAATCTTAATATTCCCTATGATAATTATACATATGGAAATTTAATTAGCAGTTGTGTTCAAGAAGGCTTAGCCCTCTGTAATGAATTAAAGCTTAATAAGCAAATTAAAAATCAAAGTATAATTGAAAGAAAACAATTAGGACATTTCTGTGACCAATTTGGCATGGATACACCTGATAAAGGTAAAGATAAAAAAATATTCTAAAAGTAAAAAACATTCTAGAGATTCTAGAGATAAAAATGAAAAATATTATAAAAAGAGACATCATTATTGCAAAAAATATAAAGAAAAAAAGAAAAGACGAAAAGAAACCTTTAATATTAATAAAGGAAAACCAGATAAAAAACACATTATATGTAATAAATGTCATAAATCAGGTCATTATGCAAATGAATGCTGGACAAAAACAAAAATTAATGAATTAAAGATTGATGATAATATCAAACAAGCTTTATTACATATTATGATTGAATCTGGTTCAGAAAATTCTGATAATAGATTAGAAGAAGAATCATCTTATTATTCTGAAGAAATAAGAGATCTAGATAATGAAAATTTTAGTTTAGAAAATTAATAATGCGATGCTTGTATACAAGGACAACCTTGTATAAATCATATCAGTAATACTGATGAAAAAGAAGATGAGTTTTATAAACTTTTATCTCAATTTCAGGATTTAAATATTAATGTCTTAGATAATAATTCTTTTATAGAATTACTTAAGAATATTAAAGATCCTGATTTAAGATAAAAAATTATTGATCAAATAGAAAACACACTTTCTACAAGTAAGACTAAAAAAGAGGAAATTAATATTCCTAGCCAAAATCAAACATATTCTATGAAAGAAGTTCATAAACTTTTAAAACAAAAATATGGAAATAAGAATCCTACAACTATTTAAGATTTAATAAAAGAAATTGATAATCTTAAAAATGAAGTAAAAAATCTTCATAATTATAATATCAATCTTCATAATAGAATTTCTATTATAGAAAATAATAATTCTATAAAAAATGAAGACATAGAAGAAAAACAAGAATTTTTTTTGTCCTTAATAAATAAAAATAAATCTTCAAAAGAAATTATTCAAATAATGAATATTTTTACATCATAAAAATGGTATATAAAAATTACTCTTTTAATTGATAAAAATTATCAAAAAGAATTTATTGCCATGATTGATAGTGGTGCAGATTTGAATGTTATTCAAGAAGGATTAATCCCTTCAAGGTTTTTTCATAAAACAACACATTCTCTCTCACATGCAGGAGGAGGTTCTCTGAATATTAGTTATAAACTACCAGAAACTCTAATATGTAAAAATGGAAGTTGTATTCCTACTAGCTTTCTTCTTGCAAAAGATATTTCTAGCCAACTTATTCTTGACTTACCTTTTATTCATAGTATCTATCCTTTAAGCTGTGTTGATGAAAATGGTATAATTAGTACTTTTAATAGTAAACCAATTATTTTTCAATTTATTAATAAACCTATTTAAAAGGTTCTCAATGAAATAAGAGAAAAAATGGATAGACAATTATTTCATATTAATTCTTTAAAAGAAGAAATTAATTCTCTCACTATTGAAGAAAAATTAAAAAATACAAAGTTACAGAATAAAATTCAACTTATTCATAATAAGTTTTCTGCAAAAATATGTGATGTTCACCCAAATGCCTTTTGGGATAGGATGAAACATATTATTTCTCTTCCATATGAGGAAGTTTTTTTAGAAAAAAATTTACCTACAAAGGCTAGACCTTGTCAGATGAATACTGAATATTTAGAGCTTTGTAAACAAGAGATAAAATCTCTTTTAAATAAAGGATGAATAACTCCTTCCAAGTCTTCATGATCTTGTACAACTTTTTATGTTAATAAACATTCAGAACAAGAAAGAGGGGTACCTAGACTTGTCATAAACTATAAACCCCTTAATAAGGTTTTAAAATGGATAAGACATCCTATTCCTAATAAAAAAAATCTTATAGACAGACTTTTTGGAGCCTTAATATTTTCAAAATTCGATTTAAAATCAGGATATTGGCAGATTCAAATAAAAGAATCTGATAGATATAAAACAACTTTTAATGTTCCAATAGGATATTATGAATGGACAGTTTTACCCTTTGGGTTAAAAAATGCTCCATCAGAATTCCAACAAATTATGAATGATATATTTATTCCTCTCAGTAATTTTATAGTTGTTTATATTGATGATATTCTTGTTTTCTCTAAAGATATTGAAACTCATTTCAAACATTTAGAGATATTTAGAAAATTGATTATTCAAAATGGTCTTGTTATATCAAAACCAAAAATGAATTTATTCCAAACAAATGTCAGATTTTTAGGACATAATATTAATAATGGAAAAATTATTCCTATACAAAGAAGTATGGAATTTGGAAATAAATTTCCAGACATAATTACTGATAAAACACAATTAAAAAGAATCTTTCCCCTTGGATTGATGAACATACCATTAGGATTATAAAAGAAAAGGTTAAAAATATTCCTTGTCTTATACTTGCAAATCCTCAAAGGGAAAGACAATAATTTGCCTGATTATTTAACAAGAGAATTTCTTTCATGACTATAGATATGAGTCAACCAGATAGAGGATCCTATTTCCCTAATAGGGGAAGAGGAAGGGGAAGAACCCCACACATCATTTCCCAACAGGGTAAACAGAAGCTTATAGCCCAGATTATTTCGGAAATATCCTCAGGAAATATTTCAGATAAAAATCATCCATTATATGAAGAGTTTCAAGATTTTCTTAAAAAGAAAACACAAGAAAATGATGATATTCCAAATTCTTCACAAATTTCTTATGCTAATATTGCAATAGAAGAAAAGAGTAATGTACTCTTTAAGAAAAATGATCACAGAGATCTTATTCTTCTAATAGAAGAAAGAGATATCCAATGCAAGGATAAGCCATGGACAATTATGGATAGATATATTCCAAGTGGGATATTTTTAAATGGATTATATTCTTAATCTACTATTGATGATCTTAATGAAGAGATTAAGCTTTATAAGCTTCAAAAACAAAATAAGAATGAGGAAGAAAAAGACTCTCTTAGTCCTTTTAAAAGGATTTCTCAAAAATACTCTGGAACATTTTCCAAACAGAAAATGATTGAAATATATATTGAAGAAATGAAGAATGATCTCTTTAGAAACCTTGAAAACACAGGTTCAAAATCTGATACTTCTATGTTATCTGGTTCCAGCAACAGAGAAGATACAGAGAACATTTTCTCTGACCAAGAAGCTCAAGATCCAGAGGAAGATAATCCAGATCTTAGTGTGTCTTTAGATATACTAAAAGAATCTCTTAAAGAGAAATTTAAAGACTGATCATGATTTTTCATTCAATTCAAGAAAATTTTCCATCTTGTTTATGGAAACCATATTTTAATCCAATAATTATTGATGGATATGGAAGCAATAACAGGGTTTTCACTATTAAAGAGAAAATCAAGATTATACGAAGTTGCATAAAACAAGTCAAAGAACTGATAGTTGATGATCCATATATGAGATCAAGAGAAAATAATACAAGATTGATCGAGTTATTCAAACTTCAAGAATCTTTGAAGCACTTTGAAATTCAAAGCTCTATTCTTGCTGCATAATTGAGACAAAGAAGAAAAAACTGAAGACAAGATGTGGCAGACAAGATGAGACATAGCTTTTTGACATTTGTGGAAAATAGCTCAATTATCTTCCCACTTGTAATAGATAATGGATAATAGGTCCATCTTTTAAAGAATTTTTACTATTTGCTTTTATAAAGCAATCATGTAATAGTATAGTTTTCTTTCTATAAATAGGTTTAGATTTTCATTTGTAAAGGGCATGCTTGAGTAAAGTACTCGCCTTTCTCTTCCCTCTCCACACTCTCAACCCTTATATATTTTTGTGTTCTTGGTGTTATTCATATCTTGTAAGTATTTAAATTTCTGCACTTTTATTTTATTTTATTTTATCTTAAGGCCCAACTATGGTGGGCTATATCTATATGTGTTAGATCATAGCTACTAGTTTTGAACATGTCTGTTTATATATTTTATATGGAAGCATGAAAATTAATGAAAGGTAACATGAAAATTAATGAAAGGTTAAGATACTCAGATTTGAGTTTTACGGCTGAGATGATTTTAAATTCCTAATGTTCGCCCTTTTAGCCATTCAAGCTAGAAAGACGTTCAGGCGTTTGTGGGTTGAAAGAGAATCTATAATCATCAAAGTTTTATATCTCAGTAAAAATCCTAAGAGTTTAAATATCTTGTAATTTTCATGCATCTTAAGATTGATTATCTTTTGGAATAGTATATCGGCTGAAATACTTTCCTCGTGCCAATACTGTTCTTTTGAACAGTGGTCTGGAATGAGTAACAATGTCACGTACAAATTCCAAATCCTAATCTTATATATATATATATATATATATATATATATATATATATAAATATATATATATTCCATGCCTCGACATGATATATAACCCAATATTGATTCGACGTGAAGTACAATGAGAAACGGAATTCAATCCAACACAAATACGACTAACTTGTTTATAATGAAATTAACCAATTTTTCTTGAAATATAATGATTTTATGTTGTATATCAATATTTATGATGTATTTTAAGAAAACGCATAATTAACCATTCTAAGATTTTGTCTAAACTTTATTTTATAATAAAACATTTTAAAAAATTTCTTTTCATGGACGTTCCATGAGAATGTTTTTATGAAATTAAGACTCGTCCATCTTTTCAAAGTCTAGTGCAGCGGATGAATAAAAAATAAAAAATAATTAAAGCATACATAATCATCTTAGGATGGACGTTCTATCTTAAATTCACGATGATAAATATCATATGTTATAACAATTTAAGTATAGGCGGTGAACTTTTGAACATATGCCATTTTTACAAGTCTAGTAAATTAAGATCACCATATTACTTAAATGGCAATTTTAACCATAACTTTGAATATTTGTAAAAATAATATCACGTTATATATATATATATATATATATGTATGTATGTATGTATGTACAATTTTGATAACCGATTAATGCTTAAATTTTTTTTTATTGACGTGTACCCGAGCTAGAGGTGCTCATCTGGTTTGAAAAGTCGGAACTGAAGCAGAACTAAGCGTGGTCAATCGTTCGAAAAACCATTGACTGTCGAAACTGGAACCATGAACCATGGTTACATGGTTTGGTTTCAATTCGAGGTAATTTCAAACCGAAAAACCGGTGGTTTAACCTATGGTTCCAAACCAATGGTTCGAACCGACAGTTCTATTTTTTTAATTTTTATTATATATAAATAATAACTTTTTTTTGTTATTATACTCTTTTATTTTAAGTTGTATTGATTATTATTTTTTATTTGTCTTATAAGTTGTAAATTTTTTTAGGTATATGATTTGTATTTCGTTGTATTTAAATTGTAATTTCTAATTTTTGAAGTTGTAATGTTGTGCTGATGTAACTTGTAAATGTAATTTCTAATTTTTAATTTATATCAAATTATTAACTCAAATAAAATTATTATTTTGTAATATATGAATAATTGTAATATTTAATAAGCAAATTTAATTTTTAAAAATTTTAAAAATTAATAAAAATAAAAAACAAAACCGCCAAACTAGCATTTTACAAACCGAAATCTTCATGATTCGATTTTGATTTGTCCCTCCGTGAATTTTCAAACCTACGGTTCAAACCGTTTGAACACCTCTAACCTGAGCTGCCAACATGGATATTAAAAAAAATATTTTTCAAGCATTATTAAAATGATGTCATTTATCTCTCATTTCTTTTATGTTAATCGGAAAAAACACCATTTTATTACTGCTTATATATTCTTACGACAACTGTAAATGTGGGAATTTTTACGGCATATGAATAATTGCTAATTTTTTGCAATTATCAGAAGTTTTGGATTAAATTTTTATTTAAGTAAAGATTGTGATTTTTATAGCAATTGTAAAGGTGGTGATTTTTTTTTACCATGTGGCAGTTGGCGTATCTAGTTATCCAGATACATCATTAAGAAAAATTTTAAATACTGACTAGTGTCGGAAATTGCAACTTTGTATATAAGATTGTGTAATTTTTTGCAAAATATATTGAAAACTAAAGAGTTTAGTAATGCTTTTAAAGTCAATCTTCTGATCAGTATAAATCAAATGTATGAATAAATTCTTTTTTTTTTTTTAGGTCTTAAAAGTCAATCTTTTTAGTATAATCAAATGTATGAATAATTGTTTATTTAGTAGATCCACAAAGAGATCCATTATATATATTTGATTGTTGTAATACATCTTTTTCACTAAAATTCACACAATGTGTATGAGTTTGTGGTGAAAAACACTTGTAATGCATCACACACATGACACCAACATCTAATAAACCATTCTAACATGTGTGTTTAATTTTTTATGTGATGATTTGAAAATTGTTAAATGGTGGAATATTAATGCATCACATGCGACTTTATTATTAGGAATGAGTTATGGCACCAGAAATTGAGGCACCTAAATATAACTAACATGATGAGAATGGTTCCTACATCGATCTGCTGCCATAACAATTCTCAACCTAAATACGTCTAAACATGGTGTCTATAGGCCCTCTCAAAAACATGTGATTGATTCATAAAATGTTGCAATATGCAAGTACAAACCATTAAGGTTTTCGATAACATCTACACTTGGACGGTTGAAATTCAATGATAATTGTGACCCATGCAGGTTTGAAGTTTGGGAGTTAAGAAGTATGTTTATTGTCTATGAGATTACTTTTCTAGATTTTGATTAAGAAGCTTCAAATGAATAAATAAATAAATAACGAGTGAGTCTCATATGAGACCGTCATATGGATCTAGTTACGTGAGATGAGTCAACCCGTAATTCATACTTCACAATTCACATATAAATTTGTACAAATGAGATCTTAATTATTTCATCCTAAAATAAGATGTTATGAGCTAATAAACTGTTTTTTATAAAACGTAGGGAATGCCAACTTATTTCCAAAATAAGATCTTGTTTTTTATAAACACCTTTAAATTTGATTATTTAAATTACACAATTGTTATTACTAACTTCTTACAAGATATCCACCAATTTATTTATCCAAATACTTTAATATCTTATTTTAAATTAAAATTAAACATATTTTATGAACTCTAAAAATATCTTAAGATGTAGGAGCTTATAATTTGAATATCTATCAAATAAGCTTAGCCGAACACCTACTAAAAGTGCATTTAATACTTTTGAAATTAATTAGTTGGTGGGGCAGTCTGTATCTAGCAGTTTGGAGATTGATAATTAGATGAAAAGAAGTGAAAATGACATAAAAAGAAAAGGATGGATCCAATTCATTGAGATTTTATCTTTTCCATCCTATCTTTATTCATTATTAATATATATCCCGATTCTTAATTAGTGATATCCATTTTATATTTCAATCATCATCGAATAATTGAGTATAACCTTGTGTATATATATAGATATTGTATTTTCATTTATACTATAAATATTTAACAAATTTATAAGGAAATATCCAACCGTCCCAAGTATTTAGATTTATCCTTTTTCGTCACAAAATAAAAATAACATTGGTAATGACAATTATGCAAATAAATTTCTTAATTTACAACTATTTAATACTTAATAGAGTAATTTTGAATCATGCATATTAGTAGACTTCTGAGACGTATGGCATAGTCAAATAGTAAGAAAAAATAATTAAATGTTATATAACAGGTAAAAAAATATTAGAAATAATTTATCACTACACGTGTATCCAACAACAAAAAGAATGAGCTGACTACCAATTCATATTAAACACCATAGCTTAACAAAAACAATTTTTGTCAATTATTCTGCATTGTGAATGAGTAGTGCAATGTGTGGTGCAGGAAGTGGTGGAGCAAGCAAAGGGAAATACAGAATTGGGCTAGGCCAAGATTGCATGGCCTTTTGTACTGAGGTTGAAGATGTTATTTCTATGAGGTAATGAGGTATAAACCTTTATTTGATATTCATTTATCTTATAATGCTGGTAGAATGTAGATTCTCTTGACACAACAAGGGAAAGGTATTAAATTAAATTCCAGTCTTTTGCTTGCCTTATTTATGTGTGATTTTTTGGTAGGTTTTAAAAAACAGTGCCTTATTTTTAGTCATGCAAGTAAAGTTTCAGAATGCTAATATATCATCTCCATTCTCTAGTTTGGTTATTAGTCTTTTGATAAGTTTATATCTTTCATGCTTCAATTTCAATGTGGTGTTAATATTGATCGCTTTACAATCTCGAAGAGTGCTTTTATAAGGGTTATCATTCTATATGAATTCATAGAACTAGTGCATGTAACTTTGTTCATTATTTCACTCTCAAGGGGAAACAGATAAATAAGAGCTAGTTTCATAGTTGATCTTTGTAAAAAGTAGATCAGAATTTGCTGTTATTTTCTCTTGTTAACTTATGATCTTCAGTATGACAGCTGTCACTTTGCTCCTGGAGAAGTATGAGATTGATCGTCTTGAAGTTGGAAGTGAAACTGTACTTGATAAGAGCAAATCCATCAAGACTTTCTTGATGCCTATTTTTGAGCGAATACTATCAGGAGCGAGCAAATCCCATGTGCTTTGCATATAGTAAATCAACTTTCTATTCATTTGCTTATCTTGGTTCAATGTGATTTGTACCGGGATTGGAATGTGTTTATGTTGATGCCTACACATGTCTTCAATTATTATGGATGCCCAACAGATTGCTCGTGATCTAAAACTAGTCTTATTAAAAGTGCTGATATAAATTAATCCTTTCTTCTTGCCTTGTGAATGTACATTTGTATCCTCACATATCCACTTGAAAAAGGAGACAAATGAGCTTTTCTTGTCATACATTTCAAACACTTGACATCCTAAGTTCCATGAAACTACTAAATCTTTCATGTTCCTTACTAGCTTAGCTTCATTCAATAGATCTATGCTGAGGGACCAGCTAGACCTACAGGAGGAGCCGCAGCTATCGCCATGCTCCTATTGTTTTCGAAAGCAAGCTCAGGGCGAGCCACATGGCTCATGCTTATGATTTTTACAAGCCCGATCTTGCTAGTGAATATCCGGTAATCCTTTTCTTCAGCCCCATTGCTTCTGTCGGTGTTGTTAATTTCAGTGGCATCAAAGTTGTCCGCATATTCTGAATGTTGTATAACTACAAATGTATCATCTCTCATATGGTAAAATTGTGTTTGTTAGGTTGTTGATGGAAAGCTTTCTCAAACTTGTTACTTCATGGCGCTCGATTCTCGTTACAAAAGCCTCTGTAACAAGTGAGTGAAAAAAATGGCTACCTTTTGTTTTCTCTAAATTTTACCATTGAGTGCTTAACTGTTTTTCATGTATAGGTTTGAGAAACTAGATGGAAAGCAGTTTTCAGTTTCTGATGCTGATTACTTTGTATTTCATTCTCCATATAACAAGGTAACTATTTTAAAACAAGAATCTCAGTATTCAAATTAGCGTCTTGATATTCTCCACTTGGAAAGATGGATGAACTGATCTATTTTGTTCAACATTTCCCCATGCAGCTTGTACAGAAGAGCTTCTCAAGACTTCTATTCAATGATTCTTTGAGGAGTGCCAGGTGAGTATTTTCTTTTAACAGAGTATGAGCGTGTTAAAAAAAAGAAGGATTTTGCCTACACAATTTTTCTTAACAATGAATTACAGCTCCATTAATGA
The DNA here is from genome assembly GCA_954870855.1 of Scutellaria minor. NCBI lineage: Eukaryota > Viridiplantae > Streptophyta > Magnoliopsida > Lamiales > Lamiaceae > Scutellaria > Scutellaria minor. Next base: position 12,025,439 of record OX940733.1, read on the forward strand.
GGCTGCTAAAGAATTGCTGGCTCCATTTCCATCTTTAACTTTAGACGAAAGCTACCAATGTCGTGACCTTGAGAAGGTTTGTATAGAACATATCGCTTCAATTCAATTATGTCTTGGTGACAATGGTATGTTTGTTGATATTTGGAACTTAAGTTCACACTTGATTGGTTTTTATATATATTCGAGCCTTAGAATTCTACATGCATTGATATAAACATAGATAGGCTTGTTTATTCAAAATTACAGGCATCCCAACAAGTTGCGAAGCCATTTTATGATGAAAAGGTGCAGCCATCTACACTGATACCAAAACAAGTAGGGAACATGTACACCGCCTCACTGTATGCTGCTTTTGCATCTTTACTTGACAACAAACATAGCAAGTTGGTAAAGTTCACTTATCTTGTCTTGGTTTTGGCTCTATTAATGTTGATATGTAGAAAGATTTACTGGTTCTTATTGGCTTTCTCCTTCCTAATTATCCAGGCTGGAAAGAGGGTGATACTATTCTCCTATGGAAGTGGTCTAACGGCCACCATGTTTTCTCTGCGTTTAAACGAGGGTCAGCACCCTTTTAGCCTCTCAAACATTGCATCCGTAATGAATGTTTCAGAGAAGTTGAAATCAAGACATGAGGTACACTGGTCTTGGGTTCATTTTCTTTTTCACTTCATAGTCGTTTTAGGGTGAGTTCATCTGCATCCCTCTCAAGGTTCGTGGGAATTACAACCGAACTCTTGATTAATTAAATTTTCAACGTGCAACTCCCTTAATACTGATAGATGATAGAATGGTTTAATGTCATCTATAAATGAGTAATATCTTTAGACTATATTTTGTCCAAAAATTTGAGGGAAAGATGCCAACGTAATTTAGTTTGGAAAAACTCATTTCTGGTTGACATACTATTCTACTAAGTTGTGTTAGAATTGAGGGATTTGAGGTATGATTTCAAATCAATAGTGGAAAATCCATTGGTGGTGTTGAATGGATGTGCAATCGAGTAGATTTTGAATTCACTCTGATTTGAAATCTTGTATTGCAAATCCCTCAAACCAAACACAACCTTAGAAGACTTGTGTTGTATCTGGCGACTTGTGTGTTGTTTAGATTCTTAGTTCTTGGGTGAAAATGATGATAAGTCTCGTCTGCAGTTCGCTCCAGAAAAGTTTGTGGAAACGATGAAGCTAATGGAGAAAAGAGCTTGTAACAAACAAGGATTGTTGTAGTCTTCTTACAACAGGTACATACTATTTGTTGTAGATTCCAAGTATCGAAGATTCTATTCCAAGAAGACTATTGAGAATGGACCTCTTGCCAATGTTCACTGATGCCATGAATTGGCTCTTATGCCTTGGTTATTACATAGGAAAATAATAGTTTTCAGTGTTTTAATTTGCTTCAGCTATAAAATTTGTGGTAGCTTGTTGGAATCCCATATTGGGTTCTAAATTTATTCTCGTATAAAAAATAGATTATATATCAACATGGCTGATGAGAGATGCAAATGAGGTGGAGAAATTTCTCTTGGATATAAGAACAATACATAATAAGAAATGTAGGAAAAGCATCGAGATCATCTCTATGCAACAAACCTTAAAATTTAACATTTATATTTCATTTATTCAATGTTGTAAACTTGCAATCAATACAAATACAACATCCAGTACAATAAAAAAAAGTGCGATCAAGCATGTGAAATTGAAACAGAATCAAGTGAAGGAACAGAAAGAATCAATAACAGAAAGTAACATCTGCAAACCTCAAGCAACTGGGGTCTTTCGATTGGGCTTGAACACGTAGTGAATGAGGGAATCTTTGATTGACATCATTTCGGGAAACTCGGTCTTTAGTTTGGTAGCATCAAGCTCGTTGTTGCTCCTTGGGGCAACAATCACCTTAGCTTGCTCATCGAGAGTGAAGTTCTTCCAAGTGAAGCTTGGATCAATGTACTCACGATACATCTCCAAAATCTCGTTATGGCTTACAACTCCCGGATTTGTGAAGTTCCAGATTCCGGTGAGGTTCCTCTTCGCCATCTCAATGGATATGGGAAGAAGCTCATCCAATATTGTCATGGAGTTGGGTATGTTCACCACCTTCTCATACCTTGAAATCTTTGTAATGAAATTACGCGGGTTTGAAAGATCCGATGAAATGGGCATCCTCACTCGCAATGTGCAGACATTCTCGTAGTTCTTGAGTAGATCCTCGACCTAAGAACAAGTAAACAGAGAGCACAATCGAGGCATGAGTGCATACCTTTTTATCGACAACTATAGGAGTATGACAAAATTAGCGAAACTAAATATTTGGAGACATTAAGGACATTCGAGCTAGAAATTAATATAAAATTTTCAAGCCTGAAAATCCTAAACTCACAAAGAATTTAAATTATTGTCCTAAATTAACAGTCAGAGTATCAAGAAAACATAATTAATTATCATAATACCACATCCTTAAACCTCTAGCTTACAGACAAAATCAAGAACCAGCTTTGAACATCAATATAAAACGGATTTCATTAATCTAGCTTGATTGATTCCTTAAATGGCCTAATACAAATCAGTTTCCAAAGATTTGATGCGAAATGCATATTCTTTTCAATTCCAAATCACTCAATCGCACAACAGCCACAAGATCTCATACATTTATCATGAACTACCAGTTACACCATCTCATTAACAAAACACATTAAATAAACAAAAAATCACACTCAAAATCTCAAATACCCTTCACCACATTCACAAAATACAACAAGATGAAAGCAAACTCACCATGGCTTTGGTCTTGGAATAAAAGGATCCGATGAAATTAGGAGTATCCTCCTCCTTGAACCCGATACCCGACCCGAGCGGATGCTCCGAATCGTACTCGAATATACAACCCGTGGCGTAGTTAATCAACACCAAACCCTTCTCTCGACAAACGTCGGCGATCGTGAGCGTGCCGACAACGTTGGTGCGGATTGTCTCGACCTTGTGCGATTCGCACCAGTCGACGTTGGGCCGGCCGGTCACCCCGGCGGCGTTGAAGACATGTGAGGGCCGGATCGATGCGATGTCCGCCTCGATTGAGGCACGGTTCTCGAGCCGGCCCGATCCGTACACGTAGTCGATGTTCTGCGCTTCGCAGAGCTTTCCGAGTAGACCGCCAATCCAACCGGTGCGGCCATAGATCAGAAACTTGAGCGGCTGAGCATCGGAGCCGTTGGCTGTGGCGCCCATTGTAGTGTGTGAGAGAGAAAGGAGGAGCAAAAAATGTTGCTAATGTTCTTCGATCTGAATCTGAATGCTATTTAAATATATGATGATGAATTTTGGACATCGACATTCCTGTTTGTTATTTACTGTGGTTTGACGAAACTACCCTTGAAGTTCGATGATGTGTACCCACGATCTGTGTGCATTAAATTTGAGCTATTGAATGATTTTATCGATTAATATTTAGTTATTTTTATATGCATGCATGGGGACGGTATCAGATATGATGCCCCCCAAATTATTGTTATGGTGTAGTAATGGGCAGTGGAATATTTTTAGCTGTCACATCTTAAATTAAAAAAAGAAAAAAAAATCATTCCATACAAACAAGGTCGTTAATGAATTAAAATTTCTTTAATTGAAATAAGCAAAATGAGTTTATGGACATTGGCAAAAACCTCCCCCTCTGTGTTCGAACCCTCTCTCAATAATCCAACATATCTCCCCATTCCCCAATTTCACAAATTTAACAAATTTTCCCCTTGTTCTCACCACTTTCGACATGTCTAATGGGTCTAATTTTGAATCGACTACATCTCCATATTCGAAGGTGTGTGGACATGGTGTAGAGAGTCTACATTTGACTTCCACCACCGACGAGAATCCAGCAAGAAGGTTTCGAAGATGTCGTTTTTATAAGGTGATGAACTTTTCAACACTTGAAATAGTTGAATTTGTGCCCCGTTTCAAACTCTTGAATTTTCTGTCCTATTTGGAACAATGCGATGTGCTTTGTTGTTCATAGTATAATGTGCCCTAATTTTGAATTTCACTTTGTAATGTGATTTATGCCCTATTTTTAAGGTTCATAATTTGAATTTTTTTTTCTTGACATTCAAAGTCAATTCTACCCTACTTTGTGCCTAATTTCGAATTTTCCCCAAACTTTATTTTTTGGATATTCTGCCATTTGAATTCTGAGTTCTACCATAATTCAAAATTCCTTATTGCAATAGAAAATTAGAATTTTGATAATTTTATGTTTATGCCCTAAATTTTGCATTGAGATTTTTAATTGTTTGTTGGATTGTCTTTTGTTTGTATTAGTTTGATAGGCTGTTTATTATTAATTGAAGGACAATGACTGTAAATATTTTGAATGGACTGATCCAGAACTACCATCTTATCAAAGGAGTTGTTTTGCGAGATTGAAGGCTGAAAAAGATGGTTTGAAGGAGCAATTAAAGTGTAAAGTTATATTGGAGAAACTACTTATAAAAAGATTGTAATTGAAGAAAGTCGAGCTAGTTAGAATGGAAGAAGCCAAATTTGAAATTGAAAAGAGAAATGTTGAAATCGAAAGAATAAATGTAGTCCTCATTAAGATGTTGAAGAAAAAAAAATGGAGATAAAGATCATAGTCGTGTTAATCTTGTTGTTAGTTAGTTTGATTGTGTTACTTAATAGTTATTTTTGGGGGTTAGAAAGTGATAAGTTAATGTTGAAGTAACGTAGTGTTCAGTGTATTTTGGGATGATTCTTCAATTATATTTTGTAACGGCATTACTTATTGTAATTTTGATGATGTTTTGCTTCAATTAAACTTTATTGTTGATCACATGAGAGTTTTTTCATATTATGGCAATCATTGTTTTTGGAACTTCTGTGTTGATTATTGCATTTTGCTAATTTTTAGAACTTGATTTGTTATGATTTGCAATTGATTCATTATTGTTTTTCTGGATATAACAACTTTTGTTAGCATGTTTAATGTGATGCATTTGAAAATAAATTTCAGAATCTCTACTCATGTTTAATGTTCATGAGATTCATTTTTATGTGCTCTCTATATAAGTATAGATTATTTTGTATACTCATTTTCTTTGTAGATCAAAGTTCATAGGTCTATGCTTAAATTTCTCTCTTTTGCACTTTGATTAAGACTTAAGTTTGATTGATTCAATGTTCTCTGTACGTAACTTATTGCATTTTTATGAGCTGCATCACCCATTGTCTCATCCTCATAAACTTTATGAATTCAGATTTGCAGATCATGCTTGATTGTAATTAGAAACAAAATGAGTATTTATTATTCACATCTATTATGAGAGAAATTGAAGCATAAATCACATAGCATCAGCGTGTAACTTTCAATTAATTACTCAATATGATCCTTCTAATTGGCAACATAATGAAACCTGATGAATAACCTGCAATGCCACATGTCAGATTATACAAGACCAAAATAACTATCCAAAATATATTGTCAAAAAATCTGCTAATCAAATGTAATAAAATTATTAACTGCAATACATCATAAACGAATCACCATCCAAATTCCATTACAATACTTGGTAAAGTAGTCATTCATGACAACAACAAAATTTCATATTCCTAACAATCTATTGATTTGTTTTGTTCTCTATCCATCTATGTAGTTGTAAAATTTTCCCAAAGTATACGGCCAAAATAAATATATAAAGGGTGCGGCTATCCGCACCCCACTATTTTACTAAACACACTCACTTCAAGTGTTACTATTCACATCACGTGAATAGTAACACTTGAAGTGGGGTGTGTTTAGTACTTCTTGGGGTGCGGATAGCCGCACCCATATATAAAACATCCAACAATTGATACTTTAACAAAATAGCAAAAATTCATATTGCAAACTGTTGGTGCTAATCATTAAGTGGCTTGGTGAAATCTATCAAGTTGCACTTTCTTGAGTCCCAATAGTACTCCATCTCCCTCTTCCTCTTCCTCTGTCTCTTCTTCTTCCACTTCCTCCCCCTCTTATGGAAGTTGAAGCCATAAAATGAACTCTATTGTCCTCAAGCATCTTAATAAAATTAGATATTATCAGTAGATAGCAGATACAAATGCCTTTATATACATCAAATTAAATCACATGTATACTAGTGCATTATAAGAATAACATACCCTCATATATATATTTCCAGTCTCCTCACCAACATGTACACCATAACCATTGGCAGCCTATATCATCAACCAAAAATAATTCTAAATCATAAAGCAGATATTCTACAACAATCAATATGAATGAAATTATAAAGTAGATTTATTACCATTGCTCTATCTCTTGCTCTGACGACTGATGTCAGACTTAAGCTTGACCCACTCGGTCTCTCTCTTCTCATTCCTTGTGAACCTGTTTTTTCTTTCTCCGTTTGTTTAGAATGTGGTACAGTTAGTCTAGTAGAGACAGATGCAGTTTCCTTGCATGGTCTTCCTCTCTTACCCTACTCAAACATATTAAGTGATTTCAATAGAGTTGCATTGTACACAAATAGTGTTTAATTGAGTTACTGAAATACCTTAGGTCTTTGCTCAGGTGTAGTAGATGTAAAGGTATATGTTCTTTTGTTATATCCAGTTTGGCCGCATCTTTTACAAGTCATAATCAGTCCAAATCTCCTCTTTGTAGTTGCATTTTTTTTTCCTCCTTTGGTCTTCTTCTTCTTTTCTTCTTAGGCCTTCCTAGCATCTTCTTGACAGTTGGTGGCTTGATTGGATTACCAATAGCTTTTGGCCATATTTTTCTGCCATTAAGTGGCTCAAGTGCATGTTGATATGTTTTTATGTACCTTTGAACTGTATAGTGAGGGTCAACATAATCTGCAACATCTCTTTTCATGAAATGAATCGCTGAACATGCATGAATACATGGAATTCCAGTCAAGTCCCACTGCCTACACGTACAAGTACTTAACCTTAAATCTACAACAAATTGATCATCTTCAATTGCAACTTGAAATTTATCCCCCACAGATGGTTTAGTAACACACAACCTACTTTGGTATTTGACAACCTCTAATTTCTTCCTCACCTTAGGGCAAATCCTATCAATAACACTACTCATTTTTGTAAGATTTTTATGTTGTCTTTCCATAAGATCAGTTCTAATGGACTCAAGCATTTCTATGATATGTTTTCCTCTTACTTGAAGAATATATCCATTAAAATTCTCACTTACATTATTGTCTACCATGTCTGATCTTGGTATAGTAGATATAAAGGCCTTACAAAATCTGTGGGGTTCCCTTTTGATGAAATCCTTATAAACCTCTTCATTCTCAACCTTAATCTCCTCAAGCGCTATGTTGTAAGAAGCTGGATATGTGCTACGAACACATCTCCAAAACATATTCTTCAAAACTTGCCCCTTAAACTGCTTTTCCAATTGATGTAGACGTGTCTGGCACAATTTCTGTGTTCAGCAAATGGAGCTAACTCACTGATCGCTTTGGTGAGTCCCTGTGATAGAAACAAGTAAATAGTAAATTTAAATAAAATAATGAAAACCAATTATTGCAATGTTAGACTTGGTTGAATTACAAACCTTTTGTTGATCACTTATAAAAGACCATCCCAATCCATCAGTGACTCCAAGCTCTGTTGGGATATTTCAGTAGTTATCTTGATAAGACAAACTATAAACATAATAAGAAAAAGAACAGTTTGCTGAAGGTATTGATACATAGTTTCCACAACTGTACATGATCATGAGCCTATCCAGATCCTGTAATGGTTTTCCGAAGTTATAAGGAAAACCAACCTTAGAAGAAATGAGAATACTTTTGAGGATCAGCAAGTTGTAGGGAACAACAAACTGAATGAAGAATCTGCATAGAAGTAGATAGGATGCTGCAAGAAGTGATCAGCAAGCTGTAGGGAACAACAAGCTAAAGGAAGAATCTGCATAAAAGCAGATAGGATGCTGCAAGAAGTAAACAGCAGACTGTAGGGGACAACAGACTGAAAAAGAAAAAGAAGGAAACTGGAAACAGAAAGCTGTTAATAGTTAACAAGAAGCAGGATGCAGGAACAGGAAGTGGATGAGTGTTAGGAAGCTGGCACAGAACATGAAGCAAACAGACAGGAAGCTGGCGGCAAGTTTCAGGAATAGAAAGTTGTTCTGAAACAGAATCCTGGTACGAAACAGAAAGCAATGAGAAACCACATCCTGAGCAGCAACCAAGAAGGACCAACTGTTATCTACAAGAGAAAGTAGGAAGTAGCCAACGAATCTTTGGAAAGATAAAGTGCTACTCTTCTTCATGCAGTATCAGGAAGAACATGCAGCGTAAAGAGAAGCAAGACAACTTACATCAAGTAGTCGTTGCATGAACTTCAGTCTTGGACCCATACCGACTAGACAGGTCAGCAGGAATGTCAGAAAGGTCCAAAAGCAAATAGTAGACGCATTAAATGCTCATGTCAGAAATAGCTCAGATGCATTTAATACGACCACAAAGAAGATATTGGAGATCAAAGCTTGAACTCAAATAGGAGAAGCATCCCTCTTCAACGGATACTTCCCAATGGATAAACTCTCAAGATCTATAAATAGAAGGTGTGGCTGATTGAAGAAATTTGCTGAACAGAGTCGAGAGGAAACTCATATACTTCCCAAAGCTTCTCAAGCTTTTACATGTTCAGCCACTCAACCTTCTAGGAGCAGTCTATAATAACAATAGTGCTTTCAGAGATCAAGACTGCTTACATTAGTTGAAGAAACATATTCTTTTAACCATTGTGCTGTGTGTGCTAGGTTGTTTTATTTGGTGTACTTAGTTGATAGGATTTTATCGTTGCTAAGTTTGTTAGTCTTGTGTAGGCTATCTTTCCCTGTGTGGGAGTGTGTTCCTTGTGTGGGAGAAGTTTCCCTATGTGGGAGTTTGTAAATCATGTGTGAGATTAAACCTAGGAATCTGGGATTCTAGTAGGTTTAACTTGTTGTGGAAGAGGTTTGTAAAGACGAGTCTTGTAAAGCAAACTGACCATAACGAAGTTCCTCCTCAGAGAATGAGTAGAGTGGACGTAGAAAGATTACACTACCTTCGAACCACTATAAGCCATAAGTGTTTACTGCTTATCTTATTTATTGCATTGCATTGTTTGCATATTTATTTTGTTGCATCTATCATAAGCATCTTGATAAACGTGTGTTGCAAAATCATATTTGAAAAAGAAAACTGGTTTTCATCAGAAACTCTATCAAGTTTATTCCGCTGTGTTGCATTCTGATACCGGGACAATAACCTGATCTAGCCTAGGGCCAGGTTACTGACTCGTGACAGGATACTGTTCTCCTAAGTAAAACAGAAACCTGATTATCAGTTATATGTTTTAAAAAGTTTGAAAAATCGATAGAGGTTCATTCACCCCCTGAACCTCTGACCACTTGGGACCAACACAAGTCCTATAATGCGACCGCTTCAAGCACAATTATTGAAGATCCATGACCTCTCAAAAATTGACCTTTCCAAGCAACTGAGCAGTTCTTCCACTCCCAATGCATGTAATCACGACTACCCAACATACCCGAAAATCCATGTCTTGACTCGTGGAGATGTAGAAGACGTTGAACGTCATTGTTATTTGGCCTTTTCAAATATCTATCACCAAATATTGAATATATACATTCATAAAATTTGAATAGACACCTTACAACGGTAGAATTTCCCATGCGTAAGTACTCATAAAGGTTGTTGGCAGGGACTCCATAAGCCAACTGACAAATAGCGGCAGTGCATTTTTATAACGGTGAGAGGCCTTGTCTATTTATAGCATCGGTTCTTTGTTGAAATTCCACCGAATGATTCTCCAATGCGTCAACTATACGCATGAATAAATCCCTACACATGTGAAATCGTCATCGAAACATATTTTTGGGATACACTGGATTCTTAGAGCAGTAATCTTGGTAGAGTCTTTTATGTCCCTCTTCAAGATTTCTCCCAATGAACCTTCTTCTAGTGTTGTTTTACGTCCGAACTTCGAGAAGTTAAATAATACTATAATAGTAAGCATCATTTATTCGCCAGGTGAACTAGGTTGATCGTAGGTCTCATCGTCGGTGTTAGATTCATCGGAATTTTAAGAATGAGACATTATAGGGGTAGTAGATGAAAGCTCTGAGTGATATCTTTGTTTCAAATATTTTTTTTAATAATAAAGTAATATAACCTTTTATTTATAGAGTTAAAGTGTATGTGGTTGCAATTGATCACACTTTTCAATAATAGAGAAAACACTACATGTGAAATAGCATGCTTGTCATAATATATTCTTGGACTCTAGCTTATGACCATTTATTGATATTGAGAAAGATTCTCAAATTATGTGATTGCAATTGATCATACTTTTCAATAATAGAGAAAACACTACATGTGAAATAACATGCTTGTCATAATGTATACTTGGACTCTAACTTATGACCATTTATTGATATTGAGAAAGATTCTCAAATTATGTGGTTGCAATTGATCAAACTTTTCAATAATAGGGAAAACTCTACATGTGAAATAACATGCTTGTCATAATGTATACTTGGACTCTAACTTATGACCATTTATTGATATTGAGAAAGATTCTCAAATTATGTGGTTGCAATTGATCACACTTTTCAATAATAGAGAAAACATTAACATAAAATGAAACTCAATCAACTTGAATTCACGTTCTTTGAGAATATTTTGTTCTTTTACTCGTATGTTTTGTTCTCTTACTGCATCGAGCATATTTTTCTTGTGAACCGAATACTCCTTGAATTGCTCGATAACTTTATCAACACCATCATCATTATTTTGGATTGATGCTTTACTCTTGCCTCTACCTTTTCTCTTAGCAGTCTTCTGTCCGATTGGACGCGTTTCTTCGAAGTTTAGATCAAATTCTAAACATTTACCTCGTAGAGTTGACGTGTTGTTCGTATCTGAATTCGATGTCCTTGTCCTTTTTTAAGAATCTTGATGAACACCATATTGTGGAGATAAAGTGCTCGATCCTTTTACATTAACATACGTGCTCAAAATTGAAAGCAACATTTTTGTTATCAGAACGATATTTAGTATAGGTCATTCTCAATAAATCTTCATCGCTATGCCAGCTTCTGTAAGTACTTTCAATAATGTTGTAGCAAGCATTGAAAAGGTGTACCTTCTTCTGAACAATGTTATACTAGTGTGATTTCATCGAATTATAAATTCTTTCTGACATACCAGCCTTGCGATTAGCATTGTAGTATGTTGCAATTCTTCTCCAAAAGGCACCCCTTTTTTTATCATAACCGACTATGGGATCTTCACTTACCATGACGAATGAGTATGCTAGTAGCTCGTCTTTCTCAACCCTTCATTTCGTCGGGCGTCTACCTTGAGTGGCGATATATTCTTGTTCAGAACTTCCAAATCAATTGGAATTGAATATTGTGATTAATGTGTTTCTAGCACGAAAGATGGTATTTCTAATTGTTGCGAATAATCGGGTAAATTTGTGTTTGGTGGATTTTGTGTAGGTGAAGAAAATTGCGAATAATCAAAATTTTCAAAGAAATCTTGATTATTTTCGACCATTTGGAGAAGTGGGTTGAAAAGATTATGAAAATTATGGAACCAACAAAAAATTTAGATAATTATAGATGAAATATGATTTTGTGATTGGAATAAATGAAAATTGACTTGGTGTATTTATAGAAAAAAATAGAGGCGTTTATTAACAACCATAAATAGCTCTATTTTGATAAGGGTCATTAACGGCTCTATTTTGATTTTGTATACTTTTATATTTTTTCTCAAATTTAATTAAATAATATATTTAAAATTGAGTTAATAAGAAAAAAGAAAAACTAAAATTATTGGTTATCTAAAAAATTGGAAAAAAAAAATAAACGAGACAACGTAAGAGAAAGAACCAGACTCAATTTTTAATAAAATGAAGTAAATGAAAGAGAAAACAAATCAATTAATGTCAAATTAGGAAAAAGGAAAGAAAAGAAAAAAAAAGGTTGTCATGCACATGAGCTTTCCACGCGCCAATGAGAAGGGGGCGTTCAATTACGCACTGAATTTTAATTTTTTTTTTCAGTTCACCTTGGTAAACCAGCAGTCTCATCATGGTTATGAACTAATCACCATAAAAACCTACAAAGGAGCATAGGTATAGTTAGATAACTATAATTGAATTTTTTTTAGCATTGTAAATGTTTTAAGAATTCTTTAATCCTTTTAGATTGGATCTATAGTAGGAAAAATGAGGAAATATACAATTTTTTTTTCTTCGGGGTGGGGGTGGGGGTGGGGGTGGTGGCCCACAAATCTCCACTTTAGTACTATTCTTCCTGATATTTTTGGGCAAAGGGGGTAGGTGCGTACTTGCACTTTAAACGTGGTAAGTTTGGGTGATGGGCTCGAGTAATATATATAATTTTTGGGGTCAATCTGAAATTATTTTGGAATTATGGGAGGGACCATTTTATAATTAATATAGTGACTCGTGACTATTATTGTCTACTAACTACCAAGCAAATTACATCTTGTTTCATGTGGTGTTTGGTTTGATGTTTCAAAATAACTATTATATGTCAAGTGTAAACATATTTCATATTAATACTTCGTTTGATGTTTCTAAATAATCAATAACATCGTTAATTTACATATTACGTGAATTAAAAATAACAAAATATAAGATGAGATCTCAAATAAAGTACAAGATCCAAATTAATTGTCATTTTTATTTCCAAAAGATCAATTATCTTTATTTGTTTATTTTCAAATATATATAGTCCCACGATGTCACTTTTATTCTTACTATCTTTGTTTATTCTACCCTTTGAGAGCTGGCCATGAGTCGTGCAATTATGCACCAACTATATTATTTGATTGGTCTAAGATTTTCGATTTTTATATTAATTTCTAATTAAAATTATTGTCATGGTTTAATAAAGAATAAATATCAAAGTCAATTATTACTTTGTTGAATTATATGATGGTTTCTTATATTGTTCTTGCATATTGACAATTGTGTTTATTCGTTTCAAATCGAATACAATAGTTTCTCGCCTTAAAATTTAATAATATAACTTATTATATCTAATGATTATATTAATGTTTGCTCGTAAAATGTCACGACCACATTCTAACATAGCTAGACATGTAATAGATTTTCATATTAAAAGACCTGTAAGTGAGTGTGTGTGACTTTTTTTTTCTTTTTAAAACATAATAACATAAATAACTTTTCTTGCACATGAAAACCCGGTAAGACTATAATACATTTCGTAGAGTGTACCATAAAATCAAGCCACACCCACTATATTTTACATATTTATATACATCAGATGATCAAACAAAAGAAGTCCAAATACTTTATCAAAACATTGTTTAAAGCAAAATAAACTCATAGCATAGCCCAACAGGTCATCATCCATGTACACCATCTCCGAACTCGTAGGAACTCAACAACACGGTCAGTAAGTCCATGAGCTTATACATCAGCAGGTTCACCTACAATGCATAAACTATATGAGCTAAAAGGCTCAGTAAGCCGAAATTATTTACATAACATTAATGATATGGAATGATGTCAATGATGCATGCTAATGAATGAAAACATTTCTTACAAAATCATTTTCCTTCATTGGGCCCTTGACCACCTAGCTACTAGGCACCGGATAGAGTTCAATATAACATCATTCATTATAGTCATATCATGTCTCACATGCCACCGGCCGAACGAATCAAGTCATATTCATGTCTCACATGCCACCGACTAAGCATATAATAATGGTAGCCATATCCATATCTCACATGCCACTGGCTGAACGAATCAAGCCATATCCATGTCTCACATGCCACCGGCTACCCATATAATATATCGTAAGCATGATTACATGTCTCGGTGCACTAGTAATGGTCAATAAAATTCTTTTCATCTTGAAATCATGTCTTGCATGTAGAATGCAATAACTTTCATCATTTACGTATGCACGTGTTGATGCTCGTGATTGATATTCGTAATGCATCACATATATCTTCACATAACATCACTCAAACACGTCATTCTCGAGAAGATATAAAATCACGTAATATCACTTAATCAATATATACACACACACACACATATATATATATATCATGAAATACTATGTTCATACATTATAGTTGCATATGAATTTCTACTTACTTTTATTGATTACCCCGACTCTTACTTTAAATTATATAAGTTGCCCTTGATTTTGGATGAAAAAGACAGATAAGGCAAAGGAAGAAGATCACTTTGATCTCTTGTTTCAGAATCTTAAAGGCTAATGATCTGTCATATATATTATATCATTAACATTCTTACACAACAAATATAATAAAATCCTTAGAATTCAATCGTTACATTCATAATTAATGAAACTATTAGTGCGTGACAAGAATATGCAGTTTCATTTAGTATTTCATGCTTTCCAACACATATTTCTCAATTATTTGGCATATTAAGATATAATTATTTACTTCTATATTTTATTAAAAATGTATTTAACTTGTAAATTAAGATGATTATATCGTATAGGGTCACATAAGGCTTAACTAAGTAAACCTATTTCCTTCACAGTCATTTAAAAGACATCAAATTAATATAATTCTTATTTATTGGGAACATTTTTAGATAACCCTACAATTTTATATTTTATTTGGAATTCTAACTATTAAAACTTAAGATATCAAAGAATAGAAGCAGTTGGTTCAAAACCTGTTTAAGTTATTAATTCACTTATATATCTTTAATTAGTCAATAAACATCTTAAAATTTCCTCTAAATTAAGGCAACTTATGTGTAATGGTTAACCTAATCATTAAATAGAATAGTAATTTTATTCATTACATATATAAGGTGAATTCTGTGTGTGATAATTTAATTAATATACATAAAATAATTCCGTCATAACAACATATAATAATTCCATATTGGATGATTAAATAAGTTAATTAATTAGGTGATAGTAACTTACTTACCTAACAATATAACAACATATAATTAAGATTTATTCAGAGCCCTGCCATTCAAATTTGATTTATTTTAACAAGGTTAATTTAGAAAATTACATAAATTCATTAGTAAACTATTATATCCAAAACACATGTCAATTCATTTGATAATTTAATTATATGTAAAATTAAGAAATATGATTCCATCAAATTAATTAACATGCATGTATATAAAATTTAAACTAGGAAGAAGGAAGTGAAGTAAAATTTGAATTCATCATCTGGAATTATAAAATGCATACCTCTGTTCACTTCTCTATTTCTTTCTTTAGTTTTCTTGCTTTCTCTTATGTTCTTCTAATATTAATGAACTAAACATGATTCATCATCGTCTTGGAAGGGACACATGTCCTCTTCTCCTTTAATATTATTTTGAGTCATCATTACATTGAATTCTTCCACTTTCTTTTGTTTTAATTTTATTATTATTATTATTTTTTTTATTATTATTATTATTTTTATTACTCATTATTATGGTATTATTTGTTAAAGTTGTTATCCACATACACGTATGCTTATATATCTATACATTTATGTTGATGAACTTTATTATTATTATATAATACTAATAAAACACTCTTTATATAAATGTATAATAATACACGACTTGCCATACATCATAATACTAATAAGCTTTTTTGTGTATATATATATATACACACATATATATTAAATTTAAATTCATTATCCATCCATAATTTATACATAATTTCTACCACCATTAATCAATAATTTACATTACTACATTTAGGTCTCGTTATATTTTACATAGTCAAAGTTTAATTTGAGGTGTTACATAAAATAACATTGAAAAATAAAATTTCCCTTTGGTTAGAGATTAAAATAGCATTTCTGAGTCATTGCTTTTATCAAAATTGGCTTGTGATTCTCTAACTTAGAAGGATGTGCTTCTAATTTTAGTATCTATACTGTCAAAAATATATTTTATAATTTGTAACCCTTAAATCAATATCTAATTATTTAGAAGTATATATTTTGAATAGACATTTATACATGCTAGTTTTGAAAACGTGCACGTGGAGGCGCCCCCCCCCCCCCCCCCCCCCTTTTTTCCTGAAAGTATTAATTTGATTTAGTGGTCATTTTTTGTTGTTAATTTCATTCAATATTTATTGGACTTTAATTTTTGTTGAACTATTTTATTAATTATTTAAATATTTGATTATTATAAGTTAACATTTTTTAATTAAATGTAGACATTAAGGAAAATCCAAAAAAAAACAAAAAAATGATGTCCATGTTACAATTAAGAAAAAAGTTTAAATCGAGGAAGTTAAAAATTAATCTATATAAAAAGGTAAATTTTGATTTATATTCTAAGTTTTTTCTTCTGTTTTTTTGAATTTGTTGTTCTTGCATGCTTTGTTATTTTTGCTTGAGGATTTGCTTTTTTCTTTGTTTGGCCATGAGTCCTTTAATTTTCATCTCATCTCTGCTCTCTTCAATAAGATGGTCATCATGCTTTTTTTTTTTTTTTCTCTCTTCTTTTTTTTTTTTTAAAGTACCTATTTTTCTATATTTTCTTGTCATTCGGTTGTTTTCTTTTTCTCTAGTTTTTTTAGAAACCCTTTATTCTATATTTTCTACTTCTTTGGCGACGACATACAACTTTCCCCCCAACACTTTTATTTCCTGATTTAGCGGTATGCGAAAATGTATATATGTATGCTTGCAAACTCAGTGACCGCTTGGTATGATGGTGATGAATGAGAAAAGGAATGATAATTATAGTAGTGAGGAATAGAATGAATAGTCTCTTTAAATTTGTGTTGTTTGGTTTACCAAAATTCTTTAGGAATGGAATCAACTTAATAATAATAATTTATAATAATTATTATTATTATTAATTTATTATTAATATTATTAATATTATTATTATTATTAGTATTATTATTATTATTATTTTTAGTATTAGTATTATTATTATTATTAGTTTTATTATAATTATTATTAGTATCATAATAATAATAATTATTATAATAATAATAATAATTATAATAATAATTATTATTATTATTATTTGTATTATTATTATTATTAGTATTATTATTATTAGTATTAGTTAATTTATTAATAATAATAATAATAATAATATTATTATTATTATTATTAGTATTATTATTATTAGTATTAGTATTATTATTATTATAATTATTATTATTTGTATTATTATTATTAGTAGTATTAATATTAATATTATTATTATTATTATTATTATTATTATTTGTATTATTATTATTAGTATTAGTATTATTATTATTATAATTATTATTATTTGTATTATTATTATTAGTATTATTGTTGTTGTTGTTTTAGAAAATAAAATTATGGAATGAAAGTCATTCCTTAGGAAAACCTAAGGAATGACTTTCACACCTTGATTCCTTAGTTTTAGGATTTGGAACAATTTTTGGAGGAATCAAAGTCATTTACCAAACACTCATTTTCCATTCCATTTCCGTTGCTTAGTATGAAAGTGTCCAACCAAACATGCCCTCAATGTTTAGTGGTATGTTGATCAACTTTCTCCCTTCATAAATTTTGACTTTATACATTTAAATATCATGTTATTACCATACTATTTAATCAAGTTAATACTAATAATAACAATAACAATAAATTTAATTATGCAGTCAAAAAAAAAAATTGTTTACATCTGAATCTCTTATATTGATGTAATATAATTCCCTATAAAATTAAATTTGTACTTTAGAAAATACATATATTAAAATATTTGGCTATAACTTTTATGTATGTACACGTAAAGTATATAAAATTTGATTGATGGTGTGGGGTTAAATTATTTTTAGTAGTTTGAAAATTACTTGTTAGACATTACATTGGATCTATTCCGCATCTATTAATTACAAACTCATTTTTCTTCTCTCTTGTAAATTCCTCATGTACATTTCTAGCTTTCTTCGTAGCATATTGATTAAATGTTTTCAACTTCATCCACATACTCTGAAACTATTATACACATTTTTGGACATTGTGATTTCTCAATATAATTAAAGTATCACAAAATAATTATCTAATATCTTTTTATCAATTTTTAATATTATATTTTAAATGTTCATTAAAAAATAACATTTTTCACTTAAGTTTTTCATTTATTAATGAACCTTTTATTAAAAAATTAAAACATTATAATTAAGTGACTTGTAAGTAAAGAATGACCATTCGTCTCTACTAGACACTACATGATAGAAAATAATTATTTTGTTAGCTTAAAAGTGGTATGTAGGAGGCATATTTCACTTACGGATTGAAGGTTAAAAGCATAGAATCCTCGTCCTTCTTAGTATTTGAAAACATTATTTACTACACACCGATAGAAGAAATTTAACAGATGAAAACGTGTGTGTAAAATTATATGCATAAGACATAGCATCCACGAACTACATATGTATCACAATTATATAATATACTTAGCTAGCAAAGAGTAGACCAATTACCTCAATTATTGATGTTTGGTTTTGTATGATATCATTTAACATCACTTTCTTATATATTTCATTCTTCGACTCTTGATCAGCTCTTATATTTTTTAAAGAATTTTTCATTTTAAGTATCCTGCATATTTTTATATTTATTTAATTTAGAAATTAATAATATATTATGTAAATGAAACAAACAAACACAGTTAAAATTACAATCAAACAAACATGTATTTATTTTTAAAAGTAGTGTTCATCATCGATACATGCCCTCAAATTCTTCGCGGGTTGATTCATGTTAAGTACAAATGCTGATGTTGATTGTGATATCATCTCATCTATTGAAACTTTTTTTTAGTTAAATTGTTTTTTTTTTTTTGTACACATTCTTGGTCCTGTATCTATTTAAAATTTTAAACTTACTAATGGTTTTTATTTTGTAAAGATCTTTGTAATTGCTATAATCGATTTTTTTGCAAGTTATGGTGTCCTTCTATTTCCACTAAATCCTCTATACAAGTGTCGTCGTCATTTTTCTATAGGTGAATTTTTTTAAGATATGGTATAATAATAAGTTTGATAAGTCATTAACTACAACAATCATGCTAACCTAATTATTGTGGATACATATTAATATGTCCACCACTAATGGGTCACAAATCCAACACGATCATTAATTTCAAATAACAAGATTTAAAGAAATATGATCTTTTTACATTAGCGGTGGACATGTTAACATATGCCCTCATTGGCGAGTATTTTCTATAACTATAAATTATCATTTGTACATGAAGGAAAAAATTGGATGACATTGATTTAAGGATTTGTTTGTTCACCAATGTCTTTATCCGTCGATTAACCTTTATCAACATCCCACAAATATCTGCAAAGAAAATTATTGGATGAAAATTAGCAGAGAAACAAACAAAAAAAACTAATCAATTAATATTGCGACTTGCAGTTGGCTAAAAAAACCTTTATCAGTTGCCTGGCAGAGTAGCAACAGATAATAAAATTTAGAGTTTTTTTACGTTTTTCGCCCATTATGTAAGGGGTCTGGCAATTTAGGACAAAAATATTTCGAGCTTGCAATTTAGAACTTTCTGTTTTCAAATTTAGCAATTACTGCCCAATTTCAGCCCGAGTTGCTTATTTGGGTTGAAATTACACGTTTTTTGCACGTGACACCCCTAATTGGGCTGAAATTGCTGAGGTGGTAGATTATTTAGTGACATGGATTTTCAGACTGATTTTTCAAACTAAATACAAAAAAAAAAAAAAAAAAAAAACAAATTTTGTGAGCCCTAACTGTTCATCTTCCTCTTCCATTATAGACCACCGCCGCTTCTCCAGTCCAAGTCCACCGCCACTTTCATCCTTTTCCATCATCGTACCTTGCTGCACCACCTCTTCCGGCGAGAGACTCAACTCCGACAAACGCTGCCGGCATCGCTCTATCTTTCCCCTTTTCGCCTTCCCCACCAATCTCCAGCCCTTATACACTGTAGTCGCCGCCGACGTCTCCATCACCATCTCCGGCAGACTGTTGCTGCTCGATCTCCATCTCCAGCGAACTGCTGCTGCTCAATCACCCATCTTCTCCTGCGATTCATCCACCATTTCTCCTCACCATCGCCGGACAGCTACTCCGTCACAACCACATCACCGCTGCCATCTTCTTCTTCTCTCTGAAACAACCACCCTTCTTCTCTACAAAGTTGCCCCAACACTGCCGCCACCATTGCCTTTGCAACAGCCAGCTTCGCCGTCGCCGATCTGCTGCCCGTCGCACCGCGAACAGCAGGAACTGGTCAAGTGATTTGGGGAAATTAGGGTTGATTTTGTTCGGGAGATTTTGTTGGAATTGGTCAAGTGATTTGTTGTTGGTGTTAGGGAGATTTTGTTCGGGAGATTTGGCGAAATTGTTCGGGAATGTGGTGTTCTTCAATTTGGAGAAATTATGGTTCTAAGGAATTGGGGGTGGGGTGTCGCGATTTGGGGATTTAAGTTTCCCCTATTTCTATAATACCATTTTTTTAAATTTGAATGATGTGTTCAGGTGGGGCCCACTAAATAATACACATGGCATTAAAAAAATCAGTCTGAAAATCCATGTCACTAAATAATCTGCCACTTCAGTAATTTCAGCCCGATTAGGGATGTCACGTGCAAAAAACGTGCAATTTCAGCCCAAATAAGAAATTCGGGCTGAAATTGGGCAGTAATTGCTAAATTCGAAAACAGAAAGTCCTAAATTGCATGCCCGAAATATTTTTATCCTAAATTGCCAGACCCCTTACATAATGGACGAAAAAAGTAATAAACTCTAAAATTTATATTCTCAAAGTAGTCGAGAAACATATACAAAATATTATATTCTGAGATGCAATAAAACATAACAAATAACTTCTCTATTCTGACTCACAGATCTTACCATTCAGTCCCAAAAAAAAAGAAAAATTCCACATTTTAGGGCTATTTGGATTGTTTGGTGTAAACTGATCACAGTAAAAGTCATTGGCCCCATTACATGTGTTTATCTACAGTTTATGATTCAAAAAGTAAAATAATACATGAATTGGATTTTTAAATTTAAAATAAACACATAAATAATGAAAAATAAAATAGAATAATAAATATATAAATAAGTGAATACCACTGATTTAGGAGCATCACTTTCTTATAATTTATGAGATCCCTATATCCGTAATAGAAACATATCCGCACACCAATTCACGAATGCTTTTCAGCATCTCCATATCACAAAATTACATTATCATACTCATTGTCAGTCTTCAATTAAAATATTAAATTTCTTACAATTTATTAAATAAAAACAGTATAAAATGCACAACCCACAGTTAAAATTAAAATTCAAACCTCAGACAAAATAATTGGACCTCTTTGTGATGCAAACAAATTATCTTGCTTCATCATATTGACTATCAACGATGTGAAATTTTGCATCTCTTCTAAAAATTAAATAAATTGTTGTATTTATTTTTAACTTCTTGATATGATGTAGATATTCTTTGTTCCTATTTTAAGAAAGTTGTAAAATAAAATTTATAACGCCTAGGACAAAACGATGCATAATTGACGAATTAAATATTTAAACCCCTAATTGTTTGATTTAATTATGTGTATTTAAAAAAAATGATATAATACATAATTAATTATCGGAAGTATAGTTTAATCGAAAAGCATAGGTTATATTTTTTCAAAAGATTCATAATCGAAAATCAAAAAGAAGGAAACGAAAATGAGGTCAATCGAAGACCGGTGGCTCAAATCACAAAGAAAAAACAAAAAATCAAAAGTTATATAAATACGTTGAAAACGAATCGTAAAAGTATAATTCGACCGAAAACGTAAAAAGGTAGATATTTTTCTCTCTCTTCTCTCTCTCATGTTTTTCGGCCGGCGGCCGCCGCGCCGCCACCGCTGGAGCCGACAAAGTTTTCTCCGTTTCGGTTGATTTTCGCACCGTTTATAGCTTTCGCCAAGCCTATTCCAGATCCGGGCTCGGTTATACATTCCGACATCTCCTTCACCGGAAAACGACCGGTCAACGCTGGCAAAACCCTATTTCTCTCTCCTCTCTCTCTTTCTCTCTCCTCATCTGCTCTCTCTCTTCTCTCCCTCTCCCTCGTCATGGCTGTTGTGGTGGTGTGGGTGTGTGTTGGGGCGACATCTAGTTGCACCGCCGTGTGTTGGGTGTCGTCGGCGACACGGTGGTCGCCGGTCATGGCTGTGCATAGTGTATGTGTACAGGTGTGTGGGTGTGTGTGTTTTGGAGGCGGCACTATGCAGCACCGCCATGCTCGAGAGATGGGTGTGTGGCCGGCGCGAGGTGCACCGACGTGGGTGTAAGTGTGTGAGGGGTGGCCGGCGATAGGAAGTCACCGACGATAAGTTTGTGTGTGTTTAGGTGGGTGTGTGTGTGTGTTTAGACGTGTATGTTGGCGGCGCTGTACAGCGCCACCGTACTGGCGACGCCATGTGTGGTGGGAAGTCACCGGAGACGGGAGGTCGCTGGCCAGTGCTCTATGTGTGTAGCGGGGTGGAGGGTGGAACAGGTGCACGGGGCGTTGGGGCTGTTGCTGGGTTTCGTGCGTGCACGCCAGGGGGCACCGTGCTGTGTAGGCGCGAGCAGTGCGCGCGTCAGGGGAGGCTGATGCGCACTGTGAGCGCGCTGAGCAGTGTCGGGGTGCGCTGGCGTGCGTGTGTGCGCGTCAGTCCGAGTCGCGTGTGTGCGTGGTGTCGTCCACGATGTGGTGTCATTGGTCATATTTTCTGGTGATGGCGGAACGGGTTTTGGTAAGGGAGGGGTTGTTTCGTTATTTCGATCAATCCGAGAACCGTTTTGCAAACCTTAGATTTTTAGGATTTTACATTCTAACCCTCCATCTTTTGAAATCTCGTTTTAACCCCAAAACTTTTCTTTTTTACGAAAATGCCCCTACACCTTTAAACGCTTCGTTTAAGCTCGTTTTTCCTCCATTCAAACCTTAATCATTTCCCTTTCACCCTATGATCACATGTTTCATCTTCCACGCTCGTTTATTTATTCTTAAGATCTCTAAAGCTTTCGTTTCGTTCCTTTTTTCCTATCATTTCTTCTTCAAGAGAGAATTTATATAATTAATTATCGTAAAAACGAAACTAAAAAACATCTTTACATGTGTAGGCTCTCAATCGGAACAACCACTCTAAA
This sequence comes from Scutellaria minor, assembly GCA_954870855.1. Classification (NCBI taxonomy): domain Eukaryota; kingdom Viridiplantae; phylum Streptophyta; class Magnoliopsida; order Lamiales; family Lamiaceae; genus Scutellaria; species Scutellaria minor. The sequence continues at coordinate 12,048,660 of OX940733.1, forward strand.
ACTTGTTATTCTATTTTACACTCGGTTAACCACCGAACAAGGTGGGGGTAACTTCTAATCTTTATATGTTTATGTTTTCCGTATTTGATATATGAATTGTTTAACCTTATATGTCGTGATTATATGCTGTAAATACTATGTTCATACTTTTATGCTGTGAAAGGATTAAGGTCCATATTATATCCTCGGAGGGACTGGTGCTCTGTAAAAAGCATCAATGGTATAAAAACCGTATTATATCCTCGGAGAGATTGGTGGTCCGTAAAAAACACCAACAATATAAAAACCGTGTGCAGGGTAAGATGGGAAATACCCGCACCTATTTATAATTATGTGTTATGCATTTTTTTTAACGTTCTGTGAACTTATATATGTTCGATTTGATTAACTGTTAAATAAATGTTAAAACATGGAAATTACTCCCACGAGTGTATTCAGCGCACTCATCCTTATCTGTATTCACACTATATGAAATGGCGAGAGTCAAGATGCATAGAGAGGATGATGTCATATCATGTTATCTCTTTTTATTTTTCAAAACTTGTTGAAACGATATTTTAATATTTCACGTTTGTAAAAGATAAACTGTTCTTCTTTTCGTTATAGATCCTGTGTGATGTTCCACTACTATGTTTAAATATTTTATTTTGACTGGTGCCGATATTTTGTATATTTAAACCTTTCTATCATCTGTTATCTTCTTCATCTGATTTAAAATGTACGTCTCTTTTTCCTTTCTTCCTGCATGTCCAAAAGAAAACTCTGATATTTTTAAGTACGAAAATGGGGCATGATAGTAGGATATCAGAGCAAAGTCCTACCCTTTGAAGGGCTCTGCTCAAGCTCGTTTTTCTTTTCAAACGTGTTTTATCGGGAAAGATCTTTTAAAAAGTGATGGATGATGATCTTTTTACCTCTTGATGTCACTACAATCGACACACTCTTTTGGCCGCCGCCACAAGGCCGCTAACTGCAGCAACATGAGCTCTGTGCGTAAATGGTTGTTCGTAAGAGTTGATGCGGTGATACAAAGGATGGTTGAGACTACCATTGGCCCTTGTTTATAATAGGATGAGCTAGTTGGTGTGTTTTCCCAGTTCGTGGGTATGATACGTAAAGTTGCATTTAAATACTTGAGATATATGGGGACCATGTATGGATGTCTGTGATATGTTTCATGATATTTTACTTATGATGTGCTTTTATGGTTGGTATATGCAAGTTGGGTATATGTTATCCTACATGATGGATAAGCACCTCTCCTTATACACTTATCTCCCAAATCATGAAATTTAATAAAATGAATGTGGATCTGTACCATGTACCTACTATTTATTTATCTGTTGTTATTTATATTGTTGGATTGCGTGGGGTAGATGATAAGGGTTAGTTTTCGTATGTTGTCTTTAGAATTATGCCTCGAGGTCGATCACGAAGGGTCCAGCCCCCAACTGTAAATCCACCAGAACAAGATGTGGATGCCACAATGGTGTATTTAGTGTCCGTCCTTAGAGGATTGGCTCGACATTTTAAGGTCACACAAGCTGCACCACCACCAGTGAGGAATGATACAAATTTATTCTTTGAACATTTTTGGCACTTCAATCCACCGACGTTCAATGGGAAGACCGAGGAGTGGCTAAGGTCACTTGATCGTTTATTTGGACACTTGACCTGTACGAAAGAACAAAAGATTTTGTGCGCAGTTTTTCAACTTAAGGGGGAAGCCAGTCACTGGTGGGAGTCGTATGAGAGGACCATGTTATCGAACCAGAAGGAAACTATGACACGGGAGACCTTTAAGGAAGTGGTCGCACAACATTTCATACCTTAATCGTACTGCGACTGAAAAAAAATGGAGTTCTTATATCTCCGTCAAGGAATCGCATCAGTGGGAGAATATGAGCAGAGATTTAATCAACTGAGTAGATATACGATCCACTTGGTAGACACCGACATCAAAAAGATCCAATTTTTCGAGAGGGGTCTTCGCCCAGAGATCAGTTCAATTCTAGCAGGTCAGGGAATCATGACCTATGCCAATGTCATTGAGAGAGCTCAAGAGATTTCCTCTTGTCTACGCTTAGACGTTCTACCGCCTAAGAAAGTTGATGAGATGTCGAAAAGAGAAAGTGGACCAATCCGAGTCAGAGCTTTAATCAAAACAAAATTCGAAGGACTAACAATACTCCGTTTCTCCCCACTCCCAAGCCGAGAAATCCATGTGCCAAATGTGGAAAGAATCATGTAGGACCTTGCCCGCAAGAAACTCGAAACTACTACAGATGTGGAGAATCGAGACACATCACGTTTCACTGTCAGAAGTTTGGAAACTCAGCAGCTACAACACCGAGGGCGAGGCCAGGAGTAGGCAAGGCTCCGGCTTTCGCTCTCACTTGCACAGAGGCTGCTGAGGGGTCAGAGACTATGACAAGTATGTTAACAGTATGTGGTATACCAACTCTCATCTTGTTTGATACCGGGGCAACCCACTTTTTCATCTCTGTCAAATTTTGTGATCTTTTGAAGCATGAGAACGGTAGAATAGTCGTTGAAACCCTAGAAGTTAGTATTCCATTGGGAAAGATGGTTAAAATGAAATACCTTTACCGTAATCTAAGAATCACCTTTGAGAAGAGAATCCTTTTAGCCGATCTACACACGTTGGAAATGAAGGATTTCGATGTAATCCTGAGAGATGGACGCAAACTAAAACAAAAGATAGACAAAAAGTTGGACAATTAAAACTAAGGTTTTTGTTTACTTCATCATATCTTGTTGAGTAATGAGCAAAGTCAATACCCGAACCTACAACCCTTGTCCGGTGGTGTAAAATCTCTTCATTCTTCCAAGATTAACACCACAAGTCAAGGATCATCCAAGGTAGCATAGGGATCGCAAAGAATTTGACTTATAAAGACGATCAAATGGTCATCTTGGACAGAAAGACTCGCAGGTTAAGGAATCAAGATATGATTCTAGTGAAAGTCCAATGGAGTCGCCATGGAAAGGAAGAAGCAACATGAGAACAACAGGACGAGATCCCAGCAAAGTATTCAGTTTTGCCGTTTTTAGTTACACATCTAAATTTCGAGGATGAAATTTTTCTACGGGGGAAAGGATGTAACGCCTAGGACAAAACGATGCATAATTGACGAATTAAATATTTAAATCCCTAATTATTTGGTTTAATTACGTGCGTTTAAAAAGATAATGATATAATACATAGTTAATTATCGGAAGTATTTTAATCGAAAAATGTAGGTTATATTTTTTCAAAACGTTCATAATCAAAAATCGAAAAGAAAGAAACAAAAATGAGGCCAATTGGAGACTGGTAGCTCAAATCACGAAGAAAATGAAAAATCGAAAGTGATATAAATACGTTGAAAACGAATCATAAAAGTATAATTCAACTGAAAAAGTAAAAAAGTAGATATTTTTCTCTCTTCTCTCTCATCTGTTTTCCGGCCGGCGGCCGCGTCGTCGTCGTCGGTGCCACCACTGCAGCCAAAAAAGTTTACTCTATTTTGATTGATTTTTGTACTGTTTATTGCTTTCACCGAGCCCATTCCAGATCCGGGCTCGATTTTACGTTCCGACATCTCCTTCACCGGAAAACGGCCGGTCAACGCTGGTGAAACCTTTTTTCTCTCTCCTCTCTCTCTCTCTTTCTCTCTTCCCGTCTACTCTCTCTCTCTCTTCTCTCTCTCTCCCTCGTCGTGGCTATTGTGGTGGTGTGGGTGTGTGTTGGGGCGGCACTTAGTTGCGCTGCCGTGTGTTGGGTGTCGCCGGTGATGTGGTGGTCGTCGGCCATGGCTGTGCAGTGTGTGTGCAGGTGTGTGGGTGTGTGTTTTGGAGGCGGCGCTATGCAGCATCGCCGTGCTAGGGAGATGGGTGTGTGGTCGACGTGAGGTGCGCCGGCGTGGGTGTGAGTGTGTGAGGGGTCGTCGGCAACGGGAAGTCACCGGCGACGAATCTGTGTGTGTGTTTAAGTGGGTGTGTGTGTGTCTTTAGACGTGTGTGTTGGTGGCGCTGTGCAGCGCTGCCGTGCTTGTGGTGGAGTTGGGCGGCACTCGGTGGAGTGCCACCATGTGTGGTGGGAAGTCACCGGAGACGGGAGGTCGCCGACCAGTGCTCTGTGTGTGTAGCGGGGTGGAGGGTGGAGCAGGCGCATGGGACGTCAGGGTTGTTGCTGGGTTTCGCGCGCGCGTGCTAGGGGCACCGTGCTGTGTGGGCGCATGCGGTGCGCGCACCGGGGGAGGCCGATGCACGTTGTGTGTGCGCCGGGCAGTGTCGGGATGCGCCGGTGTGCGTGTGTGTGCGTCAGTCCGAGTCGTGTGTGTGCGTGGTGTCGCCAGCCGTGTTTTTCGGTGACGGTGGAACTAGTTTTGGTAAGGGAGGGGTTGTTTCGCTTTTTTGATCAATCCGAGAACCGTTTTGCAAACCCTAGATTCTTAGGATTTTACATTATAACCCTCTATCTTTTGAAATCTCGTTTTAACCCCAAAACTTTTTCTGTATTTATGAAAATACCCCTACACCTTTAAATGCTCCATTTAAACTCGTTTTTCCTCCGTTCAAGCCCTAATCATTTCTCTTTCACCCTATGATTACATATTTCATCTTCCACACTCGTTTATTTATTCTTAAGATCTCTAAAGCTTTCGTTTCGTTCATTTTTTCCTATCATTTCTTCTTCAAGAGAGAATTTATATATTTAATTATCGTAAAAATGAAACTAAGAAACCTCTTTACATGTATAGGCTCTCAATCGGAACAACCACACTAAAACTTGTTATTCTGTTTTACACGCGGTTAACCACCGAACAAGGTGGGGGTAACTTCCAATCTTTATATGTTTATGTTTTTCGTATTTGATATATGAATTGTTGAACCCTATATGTCGTGATTATATGATGTGAATACTGTGTTCATACTTTTATACTGTGAAAGGACTAAGGTCCACATTATATCCTCGGAGGGACTGGTGGTCCTAAAAAAACACCAATGGTATAAAAATCGTATTATATCCTCGGAGGGACTGGTGGTCCGTAAAAAGCACCAACGATATGAAAACCGTGTGTAGAGTAAGATGGAAAATACCCGCACCTATTTGTAATTATGTGCTATGTTTTTTTTTTAAGTGTTGTGAACTTATATATGTTCGATTTGATTACCTGTTAAATAAATGTTAAAACATGGAAATTACTTCCACGAGTGTATTCAACGCACTTACCCCTATCTGTATTCACACTATAGGAAATGATGAGAGTCAAGATGAGTAGAGAGGATGGTGTCATATCATGTTATCTCTTTTTACTTTTCAAAACTTGTTGTTGAAACGATATTTTAATATTTCACGTTTGTAAAAAATAAATTTTTCTTCTTTTCGTTATAGATCCTGTGTGTGTTCCGCTGCTATATTTAAACGTTTTATTTCGGCTGGTGCCGATGTTTTGTATATTTGAACCTTTCTATCATCTGTTATCTTCTTCATCTAATTTAAAATGTACATCTCTTTTCCCTTTCTTCTTGCACGCCCAAAAGAAAACTCTGATATTTTTAAGTATGAAAACAGGACGTGACAAAATTTAGAGAGAGTGTGTGTGTATGTTTGTTTGGGTGAGCTTATAAGCTCCTCAAAAGTATTTGGCGAAGTGTTTAGGTGAGCTTATAAGTTCCTTAAAATAGCTTATAAGATGTTAAAGAACTTATAAGCTGCTCAAAAGTGTGTGTGGCTAAATTTTAAAAATAAAATCTTACTTTAGGAGCTTATAAGATGTAAGGAGCTTATAAGTTCCTTTTTGAAAAGTTGGGGAATCTTAACTTATTTCTAAAATAAAAACTTATTTTTTAAAACACCTTCAAATTTGATCATTAAAATTATACAAATGTCATTACTAACATCTTATAAGCTCCACCATCTTATTTATCCAAACACTTCAACAACTTATTTCTTACTTAAATTTTACATCTTATAAGCTCTAAAAATAAGCTTAAAAATAAGATCTTATCTTAGGAGCTTATAAGCTTTTTTTTTTTTTAAGTAAGAAAATTCCAACTTATTTCTAAAATAAGAACTTATTGTTTAAAAGACTTTCAAATTTGATGATTGAAATTACCCAAATATCATTAATATCTTATAAGTTCCACATCTTATTTATCCAAACACTTCAACAACTTATGTTAAACTTAAATTAATCATCTTATAAGCTCTAAAAACATCTTATAAGATGCAAGAGCTTATAAGCTCTAAAAAAAAGCTTAGTCAAACACCCACATAGTTTCTCAACAATGTTCAACCATTTATTCGTAGGTAAAAACTTATTACCCTGGGTATATTGTACCTTCAAAAATATTAGTTTAGTATTAGTTGAATACTCAGTATTAGGTGTATACTCATGAGATATTAATTACTTACTCATAAATTATTTACTTGTATAACTAAAATATATATTTTAGTGAAATATACTAGTTAATTAAAGATACTATTTGTTACATGTAAAAATATTAATCGTATTATTTAAATATATTAGAGTTGGGATTGGGGCACACTATACCTCAAGGACACACCAACCCTTCTCTTATTCATTTGCTTACACTTGAATGACATACCATTTAAATCTACATTCATAAATTTAAATATAATACAAATATACATATACTGAAGGAAAAAGTAAGAATATCTATATTAGCTAAAAATTAGTTAGGAGGTGTATATATACCTTAAATTATCTTCCGAATGCAAGAAAAAACTCCCTCAAATCTCTAATTGGTCAATACACACAAAGTTAATTACTCAAGTGGTATCTTATCTATATAAAATGACAAAAACTTCTGTGTCCCCGGGACACAAATCTTAGATCCGTATCCCCAACCCGCCCCACGCCCAACGCGCGCCCCACGCGCCTTGGACGCGTGCGCGTGGGCACTTGCTGCGCGCCCATACGCGCTCACTTGATAGGTATCCCGTATCCATGGGATACCTGATAGGTATCCCATGTATACCTTGAAGGTATCCATGGACAAGGTATCCATGAAATATCTTCAAGGTATCCACCTTTAGGTATGTATCCACATGTATACCTTGAAGATATTCCATGGATACCTTCAAGGTATACATGTGGATCCACCTTCAGGCATCCACATGTATACCTTGAAGATATTTCATGGATACCTTCAAGGTATACATGTGGATACCTTGAAGATATTTCATGGATACCTACGCGCATCTCACCACGCTGTGTGCGCCCATGCGTCCACGTCACGAGCGCACCTCACAAACACGCGCGCCCACGCCATGAATGCCTTGAAGGTATCCATGTGGATACCTGCGCGCACCTTGATCACCAAGTCGCGTGCGCACATCGCGTACCCATGCGCCCACGCTGTGCGCGCCTCATAATGTGGATACCTTGAAGATATTTTATGGATACCTTCAAGGTATACATGTGGATACCTTGTCCATGAATACTTTCAAGGTATACATGAGATACCTATTAGGTATCACAAGGATACCTTCAGTATATACATGAAGAAAAAAAACTGAGCGAATTTTTTTTATTTTCAAATTTATGTGGGGCCCGCGAGTTGGGGACACGGATCTCCCGAGACACAGGAGACCTACTCATATAAAATATGTTGATTGTGATGATTAGAGTTTAAATCTAGACCACACAAGTTTTATTCTCTTTGTTGTCCCCCACTCTTCTACTTCCCCAAACTCATTAAAAAGATCGATAAATTTGAAAAACCCATTTTTTATTATTTCTCTACAATTATATAAAATAACATTTCGATCGATCAATCAATTAATTAATACGCAGTTAAACGTTCAACTATATCGAATTCATTCACGTATTAATTAATACAATCAATTAATACTTTCATGACATGCAAAGAGAATTATTTCAAAGATATGTTGAACGAATTCGTGGATGAAGAAAAACGATTTAGAAAGATAAAGAAATACCTATTTGAATACAATGAAAGTCAAAACTTTGAAGATTTTGTTTTTTTACTCTAAAAGGCCAGATCTTCGAATTTGATATGCATTGCCATGGATTACTGTGTGAAAGATAACATATATCAATAAGGTTTCGTATTATTTCTTTCAAACCAGTAATTCAAAAATCTCAATTCATTCATGTGCACAGATACAACTATACTTGAATAGCCATAATCTTACTACATCAAGCAATTACTAAAAAAAATATCGAAAATATTGCAATGAAAAATATTAGAAAATTAATATACCTTTTGAATAGTTAGAAATCACGATTTCTCTCTCTCTCTCTCTCTCTCTCTCTCTCTCTCTCTCTCTCATTCAATCAACTTATTGCTTTTCTTATTTGCATTGGCAGACGTTATGTATATCGATCTCATCATGTTTCACCAACACCCTAGTCGAAAATTAGCTTCTGCTTTTTTTTTTCCCAATAATATTAGGTTTATTTATTTATTAGTTATTTACCAATAGTATTAGGTTTCTTATTTATTTAGTTATTTACTTATGTGTTTTTTTTTTTTTTATAGAATTACCTAAGTATTCTTAATTTTTTAAATTCATTAAGAATGCTATTGACATTACAAAAATTGACTGAAATTAAAACACTTTTATAATATTGTTAGATTTAAATATTTTATGATATAATGTTAAACATATTATGGCCATATACAAAATAAAATTTCATTTCATTAATTGAAATAATAATATGAGTCTTTTTGCAGGCAACACTAGATCGATAAGGTTGGTCACGATCACTATCTTAATACTTGAGATGTCACCTCCATGCTCTATTTCTCAAAATACAATTGGCTCTCACACAAAACCTATAGAAGAAACATACTAGACTCAATTATCTATCTATCGTCAAACTCATTCTCATATACTCATAAATGAATTTTATATTATCAATTCCCGTAAAATTCAATTTGTGAGACAATCTTACCTAAATCCTTCTCCTGCTCAATGATAATGAACACTTTTATTTTATTTCGAATGGGACCATTTTCATCACACATAACTCAACATTATAAAAAAGAAGCATGTAGGTAGCTGACACATAATAATAATAATAATAATAATAATAATAATAATAATAATAATAATAAATATATATACACAAAAACTCATACAATCATCTCATGTGTGATGGGACCGCTCACGGTCGTGTCCCGAGGGACGGTTGACCGTGCGCTACAACAATGTACAAGTATGTCTTTTTCGCCTCTAAAGTATGTGATTTTCAGATCTAAGTATATGAATTTTTTTTCTCGCGCATGGTCGTGCCATGGGGCACGGTCCAATCGTGTGCGACAATACAACGACATGTATATATATATATATACACACACATACTAGTAGTAGTATACCTGCGCGATGCGTAGTTTGTTATATAAGATCTAATAATTTTTAAAGCTGATAACATAATGTAATGATATATCATTTAATTGTAAAAAATATATATTACTTTTTAATATCTATATTAATAAAAATGTTGATATTTTAACTTTAATAACTGTATTAGATAAAATTAGAAATTTTGAATGCAAACAATTTTGAAACTCAACATTTTAAATTTGATATAATTCTATATACAATGTCAATAATAAATTATGAATTTTAAAATAGATATGAATTTGATATAACATGTATTAAAAATGAAATTATGAATATGATTAATGAATAAATATGACAAAAATTACTAATAATTAAATGAATTAAATATTCAATAAGTATATAGATTTAAGTTATTTAACATTATTGTTAAATTTTTGAAATATATTTTAGCTATAAAATTTACATTTAGATTTTTAAAACAATTATCAAAATTTTCAAAACAAATTTAAGATTTTTCGAGCAATTTGTAGATTAATTATATCTTTATTTTTATTTCACCTATGATTTTTTAAATTACCCATCATTAGTATTTAAATTTTATTTGTTGATTTTTATAATTTTTTTGGCAATAATATTTTTTTATTATTAAAAAACTATCTATTATTATTGTTGTCCTTGTTATTGTTAAACATCTTTTATAAAATATATAAAAGCTTATTATGTGAAATATGTATGAAGCTTGTTGTGTATGATATATAAAAAAAATATTATTTTTCATTTTTTGTATTCCAAGATAGTTTGGACGGGAAAGTAACAAAAAAGTGATATTTGCCAACTTTCTTCATATTATATATATATATATATATATATATATATATATATATATAATATTTATATTAAGTGGTGTTCAGGAGTAACATGAAATTACCCCACTAAGATACATAATCTTTATCAGGAAGTTCAGAAGAAAACTAGACTAGAACCAGTATAACCCTACAATGATAATAACCCCACATTTGAGTTTATAGATAAAAGATTAAAAATAAAATCATCAATCAAAATCAAAGTACTCTGTAGGTCTCACTCTCTACAAACTGTATCTAGGTACTACAATCAAACACAGCATGTAATCAAGAAATGAGAACAAAGACCAAAACTTTGAGAATGAAAACAAAAACACAGCACAAAAGCCTCTTTTACAAATGCAATCACCACTTTCTAATCATATGTGGATTACATCCAGTTTCCAAAACTAGGTATCTGGCAATAGAATTAAGGAATGAGTAAAAATAAAGGCAAAATATTTGAAACCAAGAATGCTTGCTCAAATTGTAAGATTCTCCTGAATGCCTGTAAAAGTGCCTATTATCTTGCCACCCATATCAGGAAACGTTTCACATCCCGGAAGAGACCTCACCTTTCCCGTTCTGTCAACCTCCACCGGATACTTGAGTAGATGACCATGCAGTTCACTCGTTTCGTTTGCTGCAAACTGTTTCCAGTTCAGCTCACCCATCCATCTTACTCGTCTTATGCATTCGAGACTCTCTGGTTGTTCAAAGCATTGCTCTAAAGTGCCTGTGTGCTCCGCCCACAGCGACATTCTATACCCGTAGATCTAGAGGATGAAACAACTTGGTTATACACACGCTAGCACGTTTTAGTTGAAAGAAAGTAAAATATTTAGTAGCCAATGTTCTTAGAGGGTAAATGGCAAAGCTTATTTGAAAGAGCTTTAACTTTTAAGCTCTTCCATCTTATAAAATATTTTTAGAGCTTATAAAATGGTTTCTCTTATTTTTAAAATAAGTTGTTGATAAATAAGATGGTGGAGATTATAAAATGTTAGTAATGGCAATTATGTAATTAAAATGAACAGATTTGCTGGTGTTTATAAAAAATAAGATCTTAATTTAGAAATAAGTTAAAGATCCCCCTTATAAGCTTCTAACATCTTATTTTAGGATGAAATAAGATCTTACTTTTAAATTTTTACCAAATATAGGCCTAAAATCAAATTGATAGTGTACCTGTCCATGTGGATTGGCACGTTTGGTGGCCCATGTGTAATGAGGCTGATAAGCACCCATGGCAATTTCAGTATCCCTCGTTCCTTCTAGAGAGCGTTGGTTGATATTGGCTGAACCCATTAGGACAAATTCGTCGTCCACTATCATTCCCTTCGAGTGGACATAGATCATGAAGCGCCTGTTTTTCCTAGTGAGTGCCTACATGGCAACACCACATGTTCCAAAGTCAAGACTACTAACACGAACGAGAATCATTAGAAATAATTAAGGGGAAATCGAGAGTGTACCTGTGGAGTGCTTCCACTAGAGCCTTTTATGTCCGGCTTGCTTCCGCTGACTTCAGCCTCGCGATTCCCAAGGCAAAAGAAATTCAAATAATCCTGAGGTTCGTACTCTTGGTCGAGCCCCACCTCTACTAATGCTTTATATATTGTTTCGTACATCATTTGCATTGTATTATACTGCAGGGATGCAGAAAATTATTAATGGTTTACAAGATGAGAAGTAAACCTCACTCAAAAGAGCAATCTCTTTAACATGGCATTCAAATATATGAGATGGTGGACTCGTAAAAATATCTCAAGTTTCTCTAGTAACATTAATTCCAGTTGTTGTAAATAAAAAACGGGGCGTAGAATATTTAAGTGAGGATAAAGAGTGTACCTGCCAAAAGAGGATTCTTTGAGTGGGTGTGCTCGTAGGAACTCCCTCTGGCCACATTGGAACGATAATGTATACAGAAAACCTCTCCCTCGCTCTGATTTTATTAGCAACCTTGAGAGCTATTTCCATAGGAATCAAGTTGTTTGCACCTGAAATCGAAGGACTAACATCATAATTTTCTTCTTTCTAAAGCAACACCAGACAAATTATTCAGTATCTATCATATACATGGTGAGTCTATCTTTGTTAATCCAATAAAGAAATTAAGTTTCTTACCCAAATCCTTATAATTAGCCCAATTGAATGATGATCCAAGGAAGTACTGGTTCTCAATGTAAATAAAATGCTGCGCTGCGCGAATCGCCTTTACATAAGCAGTATGTATACTCATGTCTATCAGTAAATTTTTCCCACACACCAGGTTCTGTTTCAATGCAGCAAAGTTACTAAGTCATTACCACCATCATTAGATCAAAAACCATGTAAAATTCGAAATAAAAGAACGTGATATTTTACCCTGCTTGGAGCCTCCTTTCCCTCCTTGGGGAAGCCGCTAACCGAGTTCGAGTCAATAGAACGAAACACCTACATCATGCAGTGATTTTAGCCACAGAAAGGAAACGACAGTTCTATATAACAAAATTTCCATACCTGGACGTGCCAACCTTCTGGATCACCTTCTTGTTGGTTAGCAGCCTCGGCTATTCCCAATACGTCAGGGATTCTTTCAAGCTTGAGTAAGGAATCATCATATGAAGTTTTTTTCATTTTCTGAAGCCCATGACGCTTGGAGGCCTTTAACCAACGCTCTTCAAAGTTGGTCAAGACATCATAAGCTGCTGGACCATCAATTTTACTGTGTAAATCATGCCATGGCTCTCGCGGGCAACCAGGAGCAGGCCCCTGTTTAGAGAAACAATGCAACGAGAATGAGAATTGATTCACTCATTGTTATGAGCCTTTATATACAAAATAATCAATATGCACAATAGAAGAAACAGGTTATTGACAAAAACTAAGTAGAATCTTACAGTATAATTAGGATTATGATAGTCATCTTTGTGAACAGTTTGCAATGTACTAAAAAGCGAGTGCTTTTGGGTATCATATCGTCCCTTGCAGAGGTCAAGCCCCCCAACAAACGATATGATCCTTCTCTTGTAGTTACCTGCATCAGCATCTACTATCACGCTTTTCTGATGATGAGTATAGATTGTACCGGTTTCCTGATGGTGAAAAGAGAAATTAAGTGACAGTTTCTTTTGAATCAAAGAGAATATGGAGTAAACATTTTATTCTTCTTTCAATCTAACCTATATGAGATGAGCATGCACTAGAAGGAAGAAATGGACACAAACCAGATAATACATATAGAAAATTGCCATATCTCAATTTAATCACTAAAGTCAGTTAGCACGTACAAGTAGCTGACCCACAAGGAGCAGGATGGGATTTGAAGATGATGATAATGATGAATTTACTTATAAGGAAGATATCTTTTTAAGTTTTAATTTCTTCAACAAATTATTAATGTATCAGTTTTCTATTATAACTCTTGGAATACTTGGAACTTTTAAGTAAAATTGGTATCAAATCAAACAAGATTTTGGAAGCTTTTCAACAATGTATCATTAGCACATGTATATATAGGATTATGTAGAATATAACTTGATGTTATAAATTGAGTTAATAAGGTTGGTTTGATCAATCTTTGACCATTTTTACATGTATCATCTTAGGGAAATGGAAATGAGTCAGCAAAATTGAAATGTAAGTTTCGAGTAGATAAATTTAGTGTATTTACATTATTAAAACCAAGGTGTGGATATGGAAAGTCCATATCCCAAATAGGAAAAATAAGGTGAGATTTAATACCTTATTAACTAAGATGGTTTAATTGGCTTAGTGATCAAAAAGGTGAGACTAGGGTGAATGGGTGTAGGTTCGAACCAAACCGGTGTGAGCCCCACGATGCAACTAAGGCCAAATAGGTGTGGTCCACACTAGTTCAGTCCAAACAATGCCTAAATCCAAAAAGATCCGAAAATCAATCATCTCATTCACACCAACAACAAAATTAATCATTTCATTCAAGAACTATTAATAGACCTTAAAACATTTCATTGAAGCACTAAATACACATTTCGTTAAAGCACTAAATACAGGCAATTTTTTGGACAAGAGTACCTTCAATTACAAAATTGTGTGCTTACACATTTTTCAAGTCTTTTTAATAAAATAAGTTCTTTTATTATTATATAAGGAAAAAGAAAAGAAAGGAAAATAAAGCATGAATTTATAGTGAAAATAAAATATAGTTGCAATTATTTATTTATCACTAAATCATTATACTAAAAATACTAAAATGGATTCTTTTTCCATTAAATGTTGATATTACTATAAATTGCATAAAACACTAATTCAATTAAATAAAATTATTTTGTTAAAAAATAATTTGATGTATAACAACAAATATAACACAATATGTATATATATTCATACATTTGGAAGGGGTTATTAATAAGTCAATTAGTTTTAACACATATGTACATTAGATTATTAACAAGTCAAAAAAAAGATAAAACCATACATTTTTTTGGAAAAATAAATGAATGTTTCTAAGAACTATGCTCTATGGTCAATTTCTTAAAGATCCTGACTTAAAACTATTTTATTTCATTAATTATTAACCTTTAAAATAAGAATACATATTCTTATTTATAATGCTAGAAAAAGATTATAATCAATGAGCATTTATTCTCAAGCATAAAAGATCCAAAAAAAAAAAAAACAATGAATTTTTTTGATCATGTAAAGATCCAAATAATCCAAAAATAAATATTTAAAATATATTAAATTTTTGTAATCCTATTAAGATAGTATTTGTATAAAGAAAGCCCACTTGGGTTATTGGATAGACAATAAAACTAAACTAAGAATATCTATTAAGATGCACAAAAAAAACTTAATAAACCAAATTAAACAATAATTCAAGCAAATTAAATAATAATTGCATGTATAATTTAAAGAATATTTGTTATTAACACACTTACGGAAAATTTATTTTTTCCTCTCATACCTTTTACAACTACATACATAGAATTATGACTTTTTCAAAAACATAATAATATTAGTCATTATGAATATCCTAGATCCGATTACTTAATGGGTATAATTTGGCTGAAGTGAATTTCTACGAATCATGTTAATATTCAGGATAACCTTGATTTCCTAGGAAACACGAGCATTCTAAAGCATATTAAATTAGCAGTGAAGTGATGGAACTGATGATCCCTTTGCATGAAAAAAGAATTTACTAAAAAAGGATTCCTATCCATGTGGAGAAGGTGAAGCAAAATTGAACCTGCTTTTTAACCCAGCTGCCTTTCCCAGCAGTCCGTGGACACAGAAGCACTTGCACTGATGAATGCTTGAAATAACGGCGTGTTTCTTCATCACTTGTACCCATTACACCATCCTGAATGCCAATAAAGGTTAAAAACTCAAATTTTTTAGCATAGCTACTGAATAAGACATTAAGTCAATGAACCATCACTATAAAGAACAAAATATGTAACATCTACGGTTATGATCACAAGTTGACTATGTAACTCCTTTCGTTGGTTCATAATAGTCGACCAAGTTAAAGGCTAAATAAATGCAAGTGGCAGGCTACCTCTTATCCCAACAAAAATATGACATACATTGAAAAGTCCATCTTTAGAACACACTGAAAACTGTTATCAGTAATGAATTGCATCAAACAATATCACCAACAAGCTGATTAAATTCAAACTTGCATTAGAAGTGCATTCAACTTTTATATATGCCACATTTGTGATTAGAGATAGGTTGTCAAAAGATGGTACACAAACTATGCTTGGATTTGTATTAAAAGTTAACATAACAATGCTTCATTTCACAATTTAAGCAATTCTAACTGAGAAAAGAAAGAAAGAGAAACATGAAGGTATATAGCATGGATGATTCTTACAGTTTTATACCCCAATATGCTGGTGGAGGTAGGATCGTCCCATACTAGGAGCAACACTCGCACACCTTCCTGAGACTTGACTTTGAGAATCTCCCCCAACGTACTATTAGTTACATTTGGATCATCCCTCACAAGCTGAACCAGGTGGTAAACAGACCACCCTGTTATATAAATCAGGCGACGAGCCTGAGATA
Organism: Scutellaria minor; assembly: GCA_954870855.1. NCBI lineage: Eukaryota > Viridiplantae > Streptophyta > Magnoliopsida > Lamiales > Lamiaceae > Scutellaria > Scutellaria minor. The sequence continues at coordinate 12,064,887 of OX940733.1, forward strand.
TTGCATCAAATATCTCACGCCAACAATGTCCGTGCTGATACTGCCTCCCATTAGCCAACCACAGATTTGGTCCATCATGAGCGTGGGCATCTTGATATAGAGTAACTGTTCCTCCTCTTCGAAGAGGAAAATAAGTGCCAGGTACACCCTGATATGATAGATCTCCTCCAACACCACCATGATAAAGGGGCACTCTCTCCATCGGTATATACTGAATTGATAGGCTCAAAACAGCCCCCGGATTACATTGCTTCCCATTTGCACCAACAATCGGATAAGTCCCTTCGATTCTTTCACCTGAGATCAACTGCTCTGCAGGGATACCAACAGCTCCTATAATCTGAGATCCAACAACATCACTATCCTTAACCACAAAGTGGACCTCTGCACCATAATGTGCCACTGGAACATAAAAATGCTGGGCCCAAGTAGGGTTCTCACTGTTACTAATCACGAAAGTCCTACCAATCACAGCATCAGATACCGCGATAGTAACGTAAGGATCACTAGTTATCTTGGGAGGTGTGGTTCCTTCCACTTTAGATATAAACTTCCCAGATAACCTCCCAAACATATCACCTAAATTCTTGTGGAATAAATCCATATTCGGAAGATTTCTAGCTTCCTTCACCCAAATATCGAAATTTCCGTGCAACAATATCACCCTAAGGGACCCTGCAGAGGTCTTAAACGGCACAAATTGCACGCCTTGACCATGCTGTGAGCTCCCAGACATCGAATCAGAATAATTTAAGTGAGCCATGTTTCAGAAATCTTAAAGGAAGGCTCTTTCTATTTGAGATGAATTCAGAACTATATGGATGAATCAGAAAAGAGATGAATACTCAACAGATCCAAAGATAGATGTCACAAAAAGCAATCAAGATTCAATATTCATCAATCTTATTGTACAATAACAATACAAGGAACGCATCTGATGACAACAGTAAAAGCAACACAACGTATCCAGATTGTGGTCAAACTGCTAAAAACATAAATAAAAACCAGTATGTAATATCAATAACCAGAAGAAAAAAAATCTCCCAGATAAGTAATCTGAACCAAGAATCAAATTTCAATCCTCTGTAGCTCAAAAACCATACATAATAGCAGAAATTTCGAAGGAGTTAGCTTGATACAACAAGATTTAGGCAGAATAAACAAAGGAGAAAGGAAGAAAATGGGGACAATAAACCATTAAATATAGATAAATTTGGCGTTGACTTAGCAAGAAAAAAGAACATGGGCTGTGCCATTCAATGTCCAACCAATCCAATTGGTGGAATATTCAAATAAAGATGGCTGTAATATATTCAAAAAAGACCCATTGAATATTTCAGTGGGTCGTTTCATCAAACAGGTAAAAGGCAAGAGAAGCAGCGAAGAAATAATAAAGTATTATACAAGTGAACAAAGCGGGGAATATCGTTAAGTGGAAACGCCATTAAATACAAAAGCATAAACATCGATTAGTTCGTCAATTGATAGAGTAGAGTGGGCAAGAAATGATGGTATCTCTTAGGCCGCCGGCGAGTCAAGCATGGCTTCTAGAAGACCAGAACCAACGATGACTCGTCAACGGCCACTCTCCAATGACAAATATTTATATACAACTTGTGTACGGACCTTACATCCGTACACACGGTTCGACCCGACCCGTCATGCGTTCGTACGCATTGCAAACAAAATCCGCTCAAACATGCTTCCAGGCGTCTAACTTTTATGTTATATTAAGCATACATTTTAGTAGTGTTAGACATACATTTTAGTTATGTGTGTTAGACATACATTTTAGTTATGTTAGTCATACCTTTAGTGTTATATTAAATATACCTTATAGTAGTGTTAGACATACCTTTTAGTTATATTAGACATACCTTTTGTAAGACTAGCTGTAACTTAATAGTTTTTTTAAACTGACATATTAGTACTTTTCATATTTTTTAGTTATATTAGACATACTTTTAGTTATGTTAGTCATACCTTTTAATTATGTTAATTGTACCTTTATATATATTATATAAATGTATGTTTATGTTGATATAAATGTATAAATAATCTCATATAAATGTATGAGTAATATCACATAAATGTAAATATCTACAACTTGTATCAAATTAGGGTTTATTGTGCCGAAATTAGGGTTTAGGGTTAAAGTATGAAATCTGGAAATAAGTGTATCACTAATATAACATAAAGGTATAACTAATATAATATAAAGATATGACTAACACAACATAAAGGTCAGGCCTAAAAAAAAATGCGCGAAAAAAAAAACAAGAAAATGCACGGATTCGGATCGAATTCAGCCCGACCGGACCTGAGTGCATGAATCTATGCACTCGTTGCACACCAGTCCAACTCCTCTCCAATTGTGTTCATATTATTTTGCACGCGTATAATTTAAATTGTGTTTAAATTATCTAAACCTTAACATAACATTTATGAAAAATTTCATTTATTGTAACTTTTTACTAAAATATATATATATATGGGTTAAATATTTAAAATAATCTGTATTTTTCGTGTATTTACACTTCTCAACCTAAACATGATCGATTGCAACTTGAAATCAACGAATTGTACAAGTTGCAACCTTCGACGAATTTTTCCGATCAAATCTCACACACGTGACATTTACATGCCAAATTGTGGGGATTTTGATATTTCCACTAATTAATATCAAACAACTTTTATTAAATACTGGACTGTTGTATTTTATCAATTAACTAGTAATTTAATTTTATTTATTTTAAAATGACCTCAACAATTCATGGACCAATTTAATTGTATTTTCTTTTTATATAAATAGATGTCAAGTATGATTGTGTCATGTCGCATGCGACTGTACACTAATTTCGTCTAGTATAAACTTTTTATTTCGCTAAAACTATGATCAATATATTTCTACATAAATATTAGAGAAAATAAGTTTTTTAGTCTTTTATTTTTGACTCATTAGATTTTTAGTCATCTATCTTTCACCTTTTGAATTTTAGTTTTTATGTTTAATATTAATAATTAAAAAAATTATTTTTCATCCCGATACAAGTGAGTTAGAGTTTTGTGACTATGAGAAATAAAACATTTTAACATCAACTTAATATTAAACAATTAACAAATTTATTTTTCACAAATTATATACATTTCGTGCCGGAAACGAATAACACAATACTCCAAAAAAGTACATTAATTATATTCTGCTAGTTCTCAAATTACACCAAATGATTCATGGAGTTGCAGTTAGTTAAAATACTCCAACATATAAATTGATATAATTTTAGAACTAGTAGAATATGATTGATGCAAGCTTTTTAGTTTTGTATTATCCTTTTCCGGCACGAAATGTATATAACTTGTGAAAATTATAAATTTGTTAATTGATTAATATCAAATTTGATGCTAAAATGTTTTTTTTCCATAGTCACAAACAAAACTCAAACTTATTCATATCAAGATGAAAATAGAATTCTTAATTATTAATATTATTTAGACATGTTAGAGGAATAAAAACTTTTTTTGGTGTTAAGATTAAATTGTAATTAAAAAGAAAAAAAAATTACTTGCTATTACATGTAAAAGAACTAAAAAAATGATATTTTGTACACATAGAAGACCGACAAGGCGACAATCAAAAGATAAAAGATGGAGGACCAAAAATCCAATGAGGCAAACATAGATGACAAAATATAAACTAAATTATAACTCGTTATCATGTTTCATTTTTTTTTATCAAATAATTCAAATCCTTTATTGAAAATTCAAATTTAAGAGATATTAATTGTAAGAAAAAAAAAACAGAGAAAGAGAGATATATTAATTGAGGGGGGAAAAAGAGATATTAAAATTCATGTGAGACCAGTTTTTGTGTTAATGTTAATTGTAAGAGGTTAATAATAAGAAATCAAATCATAATTATTTTAATGCATTGGTATTACAATTTTGTATATGTGCGTACATGTTAGGAAGATATTTTCTTAAATTTAAATCCAAACTCGTCCCACAAATGGGTTGGATGATCCATTTTGGGCCTTTCTCAATATGGGAATAAAAAATTGATACAAAAATTTATATAACATCGTTCATGGATACAATTATGTGAAATAATACACACCAATTCAATCTCATTTAATAAATCAATTTAAATTTTTTGAGTTATGAATTACGAGCTTATTTTACAAAATTAAATAAATAAGATTTAGTTATACAAAAGTTCTACCTTTAAATGAATGGAACGAAAGAAAGTCGGGCCATACCCACTAAATGCAACTTGATTTGATTTGCCTGATATTGAAAATAATTGGATTAAGATTAGGCAATCCATGGCTATTACGCAGGTGAAGGATACAAGCACATGGGTTGAACTCCAATACTAAATTGCATTGGATAATATTTGAGGCAAAACATGGTTAGATCGTGCAATTTAAATTAAGTAAATGCATGGAAACACATGGTCAACATCATATTATCATTTGGTTGAGGATTTTAACCCTATAAATACCGTAATTTGTTTTCAATTTTTTGATTATCAGTTGGGAGCAAAGTAGAGAGCAATTTTGTTCACTAAAATTAGAATTTTTATTAGTTTTAACCATGAGATCCCGAACCTAATGATATGTATTTTTCTACCCAAAAAATATCAAAAAACATGATACCATTTATATCTATTTACATTATGGAATTTATTAACATAAAAATTGAGTGTTATCACATCTTTCTACCACAATTAATACAATGATTTACTTTTCTACCACACAAAATAAATAATATATTTTTCTACCATAATTCAATAAAATGACAAATTTGCTCTTGTTGATAAAAAATAAATATAGTGGTGATAAGACAAACTTATCATCTCATCAGTCCTTTATTCACAATTTCACATGTGAGCAAGCAATTTTTGACAAAAATTTTCAAATTTGTAGTAGAAAAGTTTATGAGGTATATTGTGTGGTAAAACAATTTTTTTATTCACAAAAACTCATGTGAGACGGTCTCACGGATAGTTTCCGTGAGACGGAGCCCCATCACCCACAAACAACATGTGAATTGTAGGGTTTGGATGGTGGGTAATTGAGTTATGGGTTGACCCGTCTCACACAATGCATTAAAACTTCGTGAGACGGTCTCACAAGAGACTTACTCTTTTTTATTTGGGCAAATTACAATTTCGGTACCCCAAGTAAACCCCTTTTTCACTCTTGGTACCCTAGTTTTTTCGAGTTGCAACATTGGTCACCAATGTTTTAAAAAATTGCAATTTTGGTACCTTCTGTCAGTGTTTTGTCAAACACTAATGGAATATAACTAACCCAAATCGATTTGGAGGCAAAATCAGCGTTTTTTTCCCCAAATTCACTTCACATTCCATAGCTAACCCTAATTTCTCAAATCCCTCTTCAATCCATTGGAATCTCGCCCCTAACTCTCCAAATTTCTATTACCCTCTTCAATACCACAACCATGAGAATGAATTACTGTAAGTCTTCAAGCTCCAATGAATCTGTTTTCACAAATCATCAAACTGGATTGATGTATTGCGGGTGTGCAAATTGGTTTTCATCATATCCTAATTGGTTTGCAAATTCTTGTAACTCTAATAACCCAAACATTTCTCTATTAACATATGCCCAATGGATTGAAGAGATAAAAACATTGGGGTACACTCCGTTTTCTTTCAAATTCTCGATTATACTCTTTGCTTCATCCACTCTTCCTAGTTTACAGTACCCTTCAACTGGTATATTCCAAGCAACCAAATCAACTTTCACTCGCGGGTCGTTGAGGATCTTATCAAACACTTTGTTAGCTAGTTTTGGTTGACCGAATGTAGCGAAGGCTTTCATCAAAGTGGTGTAGCTCACTTTTGTGGGATCTATACCTCTTTTTCTCATCTCATTGAAGTATGTAAGAGCTCCTGCACAATCATCCACTTGTATGCATCCATCAATCAATGTATTGTAAGAAATCACATCTGGTTCAATTCTTGTCTCATCAACCATCTCCCTCATGAGATCCTCTGCCTTATCAATCTGCAGTTGCTTGCAGTACCCTTTGAGAAGAATATTATAAGTGATTAAGTTAGCTGGAATGCGATTTCTAGCCATCTCTATAAGCACTTCTCGTGCCCTATCCTTTGATCCAACTTTCACGAAAGTAGATATAAGCGTGGTGTATGTGACATGGTCAGGATGGGAAGAACTGTCCTTTTGGTTCCTCATCGCCTCAAGCATCCTCACAGTATCAGCAACACGGTCCGCCTGCATATAACCTTTCATCAATGTCGTGTAAATTCTTGAATTCGGTGGAATGGCCTCAGGCAACAGTGGGGGCTCACTACTACAATCAATTGAATTTGGTAATAGTTTGTCAAATGTATCATCACCTTCATCCCCTGAATCCTGATCATCTGAGTACACATCCTCATAGCATGAATCTCTCAAAACCTTGCAAATGTCTCTCCTTCCTTCTCTCATTGCCTGAACCATTTTCTCAGCAGTGTCCAAATCGCCAAAACCAACATAAGCTGCAACCAGAGAATGCAATGTTGTCTAACACAAAGCTACCCCCTTTTGAATTATCCTCTCCAAAACAAACACGAGCAGATCCTTCCGATCAACTCTTGCACATAATTTAATCATCACTTTATAAGTCAGTGCATCTGGCTCACATCTTAACACAGATATTTCATCGAACAGTTGGAGAAATTTCTTGGTATCACCAAAATTGGCACACGTATTGAGCACAATGTTGTAAGCCTTGGTATCTGGATATGAGTCCTTAACAATCTCAGGGTCTATGAATCTGTATATCTTCTTTATCATGGAATTGAAGAGCTTAATCACGTCATTCCACGCCTAAAGCTGCGAGTTTGCTTATCACGACATTCCACGCCTTGACATGTGGAAGATAACTTGATTTAAGCATGGACTTCACAATAGACGCGACATAAAGAGGGTGGCTGTCTTTGACGGCAGCCACCGTGATGAGGTTGAGGGAACTGGAATCGAGGCGGTGGTGCTGGCGCTCGCGGCGGAGACGCTCTATAATGGACTGAGCTCTGGTCAAGCCCAAGGTGGTATTAAGATAGGACAATTGCGAAACTAGGTGGCTGAGGCAAGTGGTGTTTGGGAGCTGTGGATACATGTTATATGCGAGATTCCAATGGATCCAATGGATTGAAGAGGGATTTGAGAAATTAGGATTAGTTATGGAGTGTGAGGTGAATTTGGGGAAAAAATGCTGATTTTGCCTCCAAATCGATTAGGGTTAGTTATGTTCCATCAGTGTTTAACGGAATACTGATGGAAGGTACCAAAATTGTAATTTTTTAAAATATTGGTGACCAATGTTGTAACTCGAAAAACTGAGGTACCAAGAATGAAAAAGGGGTTTACTTGGGGTACCAAAATTGTAATTTGCCCTTTTTTATTTGGTTTAATAGTGTTTCAAGATATTTTGCGTAAAAATTGATGTTGAAATATTGAATATATAAGTTCTCATAATTGAGAGTTTGACTTTTATAATGAGGTTGATCCATTATAAGAGAAATCACCAAGTTTTTTATTTTTTATTTTTTTATAACCCAATTCCAAACTTACTTATCTAAGGTAGAGAGACAAACTAATATGATTTTTTTCCACTTTATTATATTTTCTTTCAATTGACTTGAGCATTAGAGTGTCTTCGTCAGAACTCCATCTTGTTTGGTTTTTTATAGGATCTCATTTGAGTATGAATGCTCACAGGAGAATTCATTTACTATGATTATCTCAATACGTGTCAGATAATGTATCTATATTAAATTAGTGGTTATTATTTTCACTCATCAAAAACCAAATATTTAACAATAATCAACCATTTAGTTCAATCAAGGTATAAAAAAAATTATTACTTCATAATTTGTCAATTTTAAGTCTAAATTCAAATTCTCAAAATCAAATTTTCAAGAACTGATATTATATAAATGTGAAGATCACTGCTTCAGCAGAATACTTATGGAAGCATGATGATGTCTAAGGTCAAAATGGATACAATCATGAGAAAAAAAAGGGATCTGAGAATTATAATGTAAATATTATTGTGTTAGTTTACATATATATACTGAACATTAAAAACGTTGTATCCCTTGAACATGTAGCTAAGTAAATTAATAGTATTTTACTAAAGAATGTTCAAAACCAAAGCAATCGTATGGGATTATTGGTGTTTTGTGATGATCAATAGAAAAGATCATCAAAGGCATTTACTCAACAAAAAAAAGTTTCCATCAAGCAATAAAAAGCCACATATTTGGAAGTACGTAGTGTATCATCATTGAATGTAACGGTTTATAAAGTACAAAATGCCATTTAGTTTCCAAAATGTTTTGGTGCCCACAACTTTTGGTAAACTATAAAAGAACCCCTATAATTATTTCGTTCAACTTCGTGGTAAACACATTTGATATATTATCATCTATTTGTTGTCAAATAAGTTGAACTAAAAGTCTAGATAGGGTTGCGGGGAAAGGACTTTTGAATTTTATGTGATTTTTCCAACACAATAATTGAGTGAGTTTAGTTGAATCAGGACAACTGTCCAAATTATCAGAAGGATAAATTACTAGACTAAGTCACTAAGGTATGTTTGATTTGAGACGTGGAATTTAGAATAAACAAAATCTCAATCTTTATTTGTTATGAGATAAAATGTTGGAGAATTTAGCAAATCCTTATCTCTATTCTACTTTTTCTATAATAAAAAAAAACATCTATTTTTTGTATAATTTTGAATGTTATGATAAGATCTTAACTGTAATTTTATCCTGTCAAATCTCAAAACAAACACAAGATTATCAAAAAATTTATTTTTATTTTCCAAAATTCACTTAAATTCCAAATTCAAACTTGCAAAATTCACTCACACCCTAGTCTAAACACATCCTAAGACAAGATACACAACAAACTTGTAGCACTGTTAAGTGTATATCAACTTAACTCGTAAGTGCGGAGGATATAAAAGATATATGACTTAATTAGTTTAAATGCAAAGTTCAATTGTTAGTTATATGTAGGACTTATGTAGAGTTTCTAACACTAGACAAACAATTGTTAGTTTTATGTAGGACTTCGACTCCTCTTTTACCAATCTTTTACTGATCTGTATTGCTATAGATTACAACTTTGTCACAGTTTTTTTCGAATTTTGTTAATCTTAAGATTAAAAGGTATGAGACGTTTAGAGGGTGTGAATAAATCGTTACAGGTTTTTAGACTTTTCTTTAGACTTTCTAGTTGTAAGTTGTAAGAAATTGTTCTAACAACACAATTCAGTGATTCCTTACACTGCTACTTATAGTGTTGTTGTGAGTTCACTATTAACTTAAGAAATTCTTGAGTTATGTAGCAGAATAAATATTATGAAGAGTCTTTTCAAAACACCTTTGCAAACATGATTTTATCTAGTAAGTTTCAATGCAAATATTTGTACACAAAAGATAAATCTATATTAAATATATAAAGAAAACCTTTGAAAGAAATTACAATCATGTCATTTTCCCACCGAAATCATAAGAGTATTTTGGAAAATGACATTTTGCAAGTTAATAGGTACGTGTGTAGGGACTAGGGTGGATAGCTATTGTAGATATTAGGATTATAGTTTTGTATATATTTTCCTTTGTCATTCTTTTATTATTTTGGCTCATTGGGCTCCACAAGTACCTTGTATATATTATTGTTGGCATGAATGCAATCAATTACTTTCTCTCATACACTTTCTACATGGTATAAGAGCCACCTAAGGTTTTTCACACACCCTAAACTGACGCCACCTTCTTAGCCGTTCCTCCTCATCATTTTTTTTTCCGGACCACCGTTCATCATGGCTGTCGCGTCGGACCCCATCACCATAAATGCTTCCACTCAAATCCCGTTGAAGTTAGACTCCACAAATTATACTTCCTGGCATTTTCAGTTTGAAGCCGTCCTGGATGGGTATGAATTTTCTGGCTTCATCGATGGATCACACCTCTGTCCTCCCACCTCGATCATGGCTGCTGGCGTGGAGAAACCGAATCCGAAATATTCCCTTTAGAAGCGACAGGATAAACTCTTCCTCTCTGTGATTATAGGGTCGATTACACTGTCTTTAATCTCCTTTATCATCGTCGCTAAAACCTCCAAAACTGCATGGGACATCTTGGCAAACACATATGGCCACCCGTCTCGTGGGCGGATCATGGCTCTCAAAAGCCAGCTCCAAAATCCGATCAAGGGCACGCAAACCGTCACCCAATTCATGTATAGCATCAAAGGCGTGGTTGATGAACTCGCTCTCCTTAGGTCGACTGTCGACAACAACAATCTTGTCCACTCCCAATCAATCCGATGCTCAACGATTCCAGTCCACATCTTCAAACCTAATCCTATACCATACAAGGGTCATTGCCAGCTTTACGAGGAGCCCGAACACTCCGCGAAACGCTGTCCAAATTTTCAGTCCAATTCTTTTGCGTCCTCTACCGCATCACGACAGCAATCAGCATCGTCGTATGCTCACACGATGTCCCATCCATAGGATTCATCATCATCGGATTAGGTTTTGGACTCGGGTGCTTCACACCACATCACCACTGACTTAGCCAATCTCTCCCTTCATTCCCCATATGAAGAACAGGATGATGTTACGATTGTTAGCGGTTTAGGGTTAACTATTACACTTATTGGCACTTTACGCAATCAATGTCTTTAAATTTTGCAAATGCTCTTTGTGTTCTATCTATGCATAAGCCGCTTGTTTCAGTCGCTCAATTATGTGGTAACAACCCTATTGATGTGGTCTTTTCTAATATTGGTTTTTAGGTGAAGGATCATCGTACGAGGGTGTGAGAAGATTTGGGGTGCATAAGAGAGAGTTTGGAAATCACCAAATGAAAAGTGGTGATAGGTAATCTACTATTAATAAAGAGAGATTACAAAAGATACAACAGATATCCCACAATTAATGGGAGAAAAATAAGAAAATACAATCAAAGAATATGTACTAAAAATACACAGTCAACATCATTAACCATTAGCCTTATTACCTCCCGTCAAGCGCTGCGTGGGATGAAGATAAATGCAAAGCTTGGAATGTAGAAACTCGAAGGCCGGACGTGGTAAACTCTTCGTAAAGATGTCAACTAGCTGGAGGTGAGATGGAACGAAACGAGTGGCTAGCTTACCCGAGGAGACGAGCTCACGAACAAAGTGATAATCAAGATCAATATGCTTGGCCCTCTTGTGTGCCACCGGATTCTAACTCAGAAATATAGCGCTCTTGTTGTCACACAAGAGAATAGGCCTAGAAGACGGAAGAGACCGGATCTCATGAAGCAAATTCATGATCCAAACCAGTTCTGCCGCTGCATTAGCCATAGCACGATATTCGGACTCACAGCTGAAACGGGCAATAATGGGTTATTTCTTGGCACTCCAAGAAACGAGATTGCCCCCAAGAAAGATAGAGTACCCATATGTGGAACGACGGGTCTCAATACAACGAGCCCAGTCAGCATCTGAATAACCCAAGATGGAAAAATCAGAATTCCTTTTGAAAGAAAGACCATAGTGCATAGTACCCTTGACATAGCGAAGAATCTTCTTTACTGCCAAAAAATGATCATCCGTAAGCGAGTGAAGGAATTGACTGACCGAGTTAACTGCATAGGAAAGATCCGGATGAGTAATAGTCAAATATTGGAGAGCTCCAACAAGAGACCTGTACAAAGTAGGATCACGAAACGGAGAGCCTTCACTAAGAAGGGACTCTCCTGCCGCCAAAGGAGTGGAAACAGGCTTAGCATCCAACAACTCAGCACGTTTAAGTATGTCATGTGCATACTTCGCCTGCCCAACAAATAGGCCATTGGAAGTATACGAGACCTCAAGCCCAAGAAAGTAATTAAGACGACCAAGGTCCTTAATGGCAAATTCACGATGCGTACGAGAGATAAAACCTTGTAGCAGAGAAGGGTCATTACCTGTAATGATAATGTCATCCACATACAGTAACAAATAAATAATAGAGGTACCTTTGTGGAAATGAAAGAGAGAAGAGTCACAGCGACTCTGAAGAAAGCCAAGGTCAGATAAAAACATGCTGAACCTCTGGAACCAGGCAAGAGGGGCTTGACGAAGACCATATATAGCCTTCTTCAGCTTACAAACATGATCAGGAAACCGGGGATCAACAAAACCAAGAGGCTGAGCCATAAATACGGGTTTGTCAAGAACGCCGTGAAGAAATGCATTCTTGACGTCAAGCTGATGAAGGGGCCAACTGTGCTGAACAGAGAGAGACAAGATAATTCGAACGGTAGCAGCCTTAACAACCGGACTGAAAGTATGATAGAAGTCAGTGCCGGGAATCTGTATAAAGCCTTGAGCAACGAGACGAGCTTTATGACGCTCAATAGAGCCATCAGCACGAAATTTCGTACGAAAAACCCATTTCGAACCAACAATATTTGTGCCAGAGGGGCGTGACACCAAATTCCAAGTGTTGTTCGAACGAAGGGCGTCAATTTCATCTTGCATAGCGGCAAGCCACTCGGGATGCTTTGCTGCAGACTTGAAACCACGAGGCTCAGAAGCGGCAACAAGTGCAGATAGTAGGGTAGTGGATGTCAAGTCAACAGGGTAACGAGGCTTAAAGATGCCAGCCCATGCCATGGTGACCATAGGATGAGGCTTGGGAGGTGGTACGACAATAGTCGGGGCTTCAGCAGGAGCCGAGATTGGTAAAGAGGCCTCGGTAGGGCCTGGACCAGGCGCAATAGGATGCTGGTCCTGGGCTGGAGCATGCGGTGAAATGGGTTGGAACTCGGCTGGATTGTTAGGGACGATGCATACAGGCGCAATGACAGGAGAAATGGCACGCATGGGCACTGAAACAGACCGGCTGGGCTGAAGACTGGGTTGAACAGTAGCTGGCAAGGGGCAGGCCGTAGCATCTAAAAAAGTAGAGATGTCCAAATCTGAAATTGGAGTTGTGGTCGGAGTCCGAGAGAATGAAAAGCACTGTTCGTCAAATTGGGCATGACGAGTGGTGAAGACTCTAGATGAGTCGGGATCATAACAACGAAAACCCTTGTAGATGCTACTATAACCCAAGAAGATGCAAGGACGACTGCGGGGTTCCAATTTATTAGCAGCATAATTTCGAAGATAAGGAAACACACGACACCCAAAAGGTTTAAAGGTGGCATAATTCGGAACATAGCCAAATAAAAGCTGAAATGGAGAATTATCATGCAGAAGTGGTGAAGGCAGCCTGTTAATTACAAAAACAGCAGTAGCAAAAGCATCGAACCAAAGAGATGCAGGAGCATGAGCATGAAATAACATAGACAATCCAGTTTCAGATATGTGACGGTGCTTATGTTCAGCCCTACCATTTTGCTGAGGCGTGTAGGGACAAGAAAGCCTATGATGAATTCCATTTAAGTTCATAAAATCACGTACTTTCGAGTTTACAAATTCAGTTCCACCATCACTCTAAAAAATCTTGATTTTACGGGAAAACTGAGTGCAGACAAAGACATGAAAACGAACCAGTACATCATAAAACTCAGTCTTAGCACATAACGGATAAATCCATAAAAAACGAGAGAAATCATCCACAAAAGCAACGTAATAACGAAAGCCATTAGAAGTGGTAACAGGTGCAGGACCCCATAAATCACAATGTATTAAATCAAGAACATTGTCAGCACGTTTTTCATTCAACTGAAACGAAAGTTTCTTGCTCTTTGCTAACTGGCAAGAAGAGCAAACACTAGGACTTGACAATACTAAAGTAACAGACAAATGGCCAAGTTTATTTAATAATGAAATAATGGAAAAAGGAACATGCCCTAAGCGTAAATGCCACAAATCAAAACTAGCCTTCAATACTTTGTTCCGGACTGCTGCCACCAAGGCCGGAATCCCCCTATCAAGCAAGTAAAGGCCTTTATCACACCTTCCTTGAGCCAGAATTTTCTTTGTCACCCGATTCTGAATAGCAAAGAACTTATCAGAAAAGATGACATCAACAGGAAAATCAGAGGTTAATTTACTGATAGATAAAAGATTTTTGGTGATATGAGACACCACCAAAACATCCAACAACTGAACATCTGCAGACAATTTACGAGAACCAATATGGGAGATATTTAAAGCATTGCCATTACCAACAATTACAGAACCCTTACCAGAATAAGGCTCGTAAGAATCCAGTGTGGTAGACTGATTAGTCATATGAGCAGAAGCACCCAAATCAAGATACCAATCTGGAGTAGAGTCTGAAACTTTGCAAGAGGATGTGAATGCCTGAGCCAAGTTTGCCAAGGAAATAGCCTGACGAGCACTTAGAAATTGGGGACATTTGTCTGCATAATGCTCCCCACGACAGATTTGACAACGAGGAATATAAGGTATGTGTCCCCCGTTGTTCGAACCTGTACCACCACTCTGATTTCCTGAAAAAGAACCATGAGAGTTCGAATGCTGGCCACGTCCAAAAGTAGAGCCACGATCATATGAGTGCCCACGTCCATCATTGTGACCCGAAGAATAGGAGTTGCCACTGGATTGCCTGCGACCATGAGATGAGCCGCGATTCGATGAAGACCCTCGATCAGCCGTGAATGCCGCCTGAGGTGTGGAGCCCTCCATGGCTCGGAGCATGAGATTGTATTGTTTTGCCTGATGTAATAAATCCCGAAAGGCGGGAATAGAAGAGAAGGTCATGCGAGTGTCTGCGAAGCCAGCAAATTGAACACCCAATCCATGCAAAAACCAATGACTCTTATCGGATTCCTCCACCGGACGACCAATAGCATTTAATTGATCACATAAGAGCTTGAACTTCTTACCATAATCTTCTACAAAAGAATCACCTCGGCGAAGAGAAAGGAGTTCTTCCCGGAGTTGATGCTGTCGTGATACCGACGAGAACACACCCTCAAGGGTTACCCACGTGTCTCGCGAGGTGGACGAATCAATGACCTCTGAAACCGCATCTTCGGAAAGAGAGGTATACAACACACTTAGAAGTTTCCTGTCCTTCATCTTCCAAGCCGTGTATGCAGGGTTGACCGATTGAACACCGGTCTCAGATGTGATGGTAGGCGATGACGCAACAGTGGATCCGTCCAGAAAGCCCATTAAGTCGAAGCACTCCGCCATATGCATGATTTGACGACGCCAAGGGAGATAGTTCATGGCATTCAGTTTGATAGCAGCAACCATGTTGATCATCGTCGTGACAGGGAGGGGATCGTTTGCGGGAGCAGCCATTGAAGTTGCAGTCGAGAATCAGGATTCGACCAAATTAGGGTGTGGGAATAGATAGAGAGAAACTCGCGGAAGCCGAGTAAAGCTAGGGGATGTGACACCAGAGGGGACTAGTCCGGTGACGAGCACGACGGAGGGGACGAGTCCGGTCGTGATGATGGTCTGCGGAAGACGACGGACGTGTAGAAGAAAGAATAGGGTTTAGGATCGTATAACTGATACCATGTGAGAAGATTTGGGGTGCATGAGAGAGAGTTTGGAAATCACCAAATGAAAAGTGGTGATAGGTAATCTACTATTAATAAAGAGAGATTACAAAAGATACAACAGATATCCCACAATTAATGGGAGAAAAATAAGAAAATACAATCAAAGAATATGTACTAAAAATACACGGTCAACATCATTAACCATTAGCCTTATTAGAGGGGCATCATCATCAGCAGTCCAAGTAGGGATGGTGTTTACTACTGGCCACATACATCAGGCTTAGCCATTTCTACCCTCACGGCAACTTCCAAAGAGTCTTCCCTGTGGCACCAACGTCTCGGTCATCCATCAAGCAAGGTGTTGCATCACTTAGCATCCACCTCTAGTCTGTTTTCTAGTTCGTTTTCTGATTTTATATGTAGTTCGTGCAAAGTGAACAAGAGTCACAAGCTGCCTTTCAACGAGTTTAGTTTGTCGTCCAGTCTTCCCTTGGACCTGATTTTTTCAGATGTTTGGACATCTCCTGTTTTGTCAAATGATGGTTTTAAGTATTATCTTATCTTTGTTGATCATTTCACAAAAATGTCTGGTTTTATCCCTTACAACGGAAATCTGATGTGTTACTGACGTTCACTTAATTTAAAAATCTAGTTGAAAACTACTTTGTATAAAAAATTGTCTATTTTTTCTCTGATAATGGTGGGGGATTTATTGCCCTGCTACCATTTTTTACCTACCATGACATTTCGCATCTTACCTCTCTACCCCATACCCCCAAACACAATGGTTATGCCGAATAATGACATCGACATATCGTTGAAACTGGTCTCACCTTACTCGACCAAGCCTCGCTTCCAATAACCTTTTGGCTGCTTGCATTCTCTATGGTTGTTTACTTAATTAATCGAATGCCTAAATCAAACCTCTATATGGTTTCATCGTTCGAATGTCTATTTGGCCGTCCCCCAACCTCCAAAAGCTTCGTGTCTTTGGATGTCTTTGCTTTCCGTGGCTTCGTCCATACTCTAATCATAAACTTGAGTCTCGTTCCTATCCATGTGTCTTTTTAAGCTACTCTCTATCTCAGATTGCTTATCTTTGTTACGAGTCGTCCTCGTCCCGTGTCTTTGTCTCGCGTCATGTGGAATTTGACGAAACCGCCTTTCAATTTTCAAACCTCGCATCTACTCTATCCGCTGGCCCCACGCTCGTGGACACTCAAACTTCATCTCCGTCATCGCTGTTCCCGGTGCTCGTGGTCCCACCATCGCCCACCACTGCTCCCACTATTGGCGCTCCTTCACCAGCACCGCCGTCACCCGCTCAGCCTACAGCTAAGCCCCCGCTTGTTCCGCCACCGCGACTGCCATCTCCGCCACCGGCATTGTCGCATGCTGTGCATTCTATGCGCACACAAGCGCAGAACAACATCACCAAACCTAATCTGAGGTATGATCTTCAGTCCTCTGTTGTGGTTTTGGATGTTGAACCCTCTTTGGTTGCTCAGACGCTTCAGGATCCCTGTAGGTATGCGGCCATGGCCGATGAATTTGCGGCTCTTCAGCGCAATTCTACGTGGCATCTCGTTCCTCCTAGCTCCTCTTAGAATGTTGTTGGGTGCAAATAGGTGTTTTGTGTTAAACGTCATCCGGACGGGTAGATACACATGACCAATAAATGAATGATTTTAGAGTTTTAGGTTTTTTTTTTCCCTAGAGTTTTAGGCTTAAATATAAAAATAAAACAATTTTCAAAGAAACAAGAAACGGTTCTTCTTTATGTTGGAAAGAGAAGAGACGTATGTGAAGAGAAAAATAAGACAAAAAACTTCCATTAGATTTACTTATTTTTCATTCTAATTTCTTTTTCCACACAATTTAAATACTTTATAACTTTTTTATTTTAAGTCTATTTTTAGTAAATTATATATCAAATCAATCCTCATTCAATAGCTTTAATTTAACATGGATATTAGATATATACAAATAAATGTAAAAGTTTAAAAATGGATTTTTTTGGGTAAGTTTGAGTTGTTTTTATTTTTATTTTTAATCTTTGTGTTTAATTTGAAATTATAATGCTACTTTGGAGAATTTTAGGCTAAAATGTCGAAATCTAAAAGCAAAGATATATTCTATTTAATAAAATTACAAATAAAAATATTTTACAAAATTGATAACTTTTAAAACAAATTTATATTTTTATATAGTAAACAATTTTGTATAATAAACAAAGAATAAACATTTTACTGATTAATGAGGATTAATGACTTAAAGAATCTCTGTTGGGTGCATTATCTTCTCTTTTTATAGATGAAAATTCTACCTTCTTGAAGGGGACAAAATTCCTTTTTTGACAGGTTTTTTTCAGTGGGAATGTCAACAATATGTGTCAAAATGGGCATGACTTTGCCATTAGTCATAGGTAGTACAGTTGGCTATGAATCTTGTACTGTAAAATATCTTAGAAAGTAGTCTATGAACAAACAAGCACAAATAATATGAATAGAAATTAGATAACACTGGAAGTTGATGCACAAAATTATTACAGAAGAGTTGCTTTGTTGTGTGGAAGTGCAGTGGAAGCAAAGCACCATTTCTTAGACATAATAAATCTGTTAGCAGTTTTGAACATACGTATACGCCACTCTGGCACCCTAACACTTACACTAACAAGTTGTCTATCTCTTGCGCTTGGACTTGAGAGACGTTGCAGATTGTGAATTGCTATGCCAGTTTCGCTTCCTTTGGTTGATGAACCAATTGTTTATCTGCTTCAGCTGCAACCCCGTTTGCTCTACAAGCTTCGCCTTGTCATCTTCCTACAGTTAACACACACTTTTTTGAGATTATTGCAAGAATTAATGATCAGAAGAGAAGATGAGACTGTACAGTTGGATAAGGCCACTTAGAGTGTTGCTGCCACCAGTTTTTGAGCACTGAAGTCGTGTCACCGGGTAATTTTCCGGCCCGTCTCTTTCTCAATATTTCCTCTCTCACGTCTTCAATTCTCGACTTGAATCCCTGCAAGAGAGAACCACCTTCTAAACATCATCCCACCACAATATATGTTTATAGGGGAAATTGCAAATTTAGGACACTATCTTTAGGTAATTCACCAATGAAAGACATTAACTTTTCAGGGCCCTGATATTGGAACAATAATTTTTCAATTTAGGAGTTTTTAGGTTAAAAAAATCATGAATTTCTGACCAAATCACACGAATTTCGGGCTAATCACATTAGAAAAAAGTTGGCGTCCGAAAAGTCAGTGTATACCTGTTTGAGTTCGATTTTGAGTTCTTGTCTCACTCTCTCCATTAAAGACCTCTCGGATTCTGTAGGGAGCAACGGGCCGAAGCCCATGAGGTCGTGCCCTTCGCCTCCGGATTGATCTAAAGAGAAATCCATTTGGAGCTCATCCTCATCATCTGACATTGTTGCACCACTTCCTTCACAAAGTGTTGCTCCTGTTCAAATCATACCAACAATATGACTATCTCAACATTTTAACCCATTTTTGTATTGTATTGCAAAAACATAGTCCCACCTCAATTACTCAGAAGCAAAGAAGATTATGACATAGATATCTCTTAGATACATAGTTCTATTGGACTTTTAACAATAAGGATTCTTCATGTGAAGCCTATCAATAATTTGTAGTAGTAAAGGTCTATAAATTAAATTAAGCATAAGATCATATTGTTGCCATTTTGATCGATATCTTTTTCTGTCCACAAGATGAGCAACATTAGTGTGCACAACTATTTCTTGTTAAAACTCGTAAATGCTCCATTATTAACGTCCTTTTGAAAACAATTTCATGAGTTGAATTCATTTATATACACAAATTCTTGTCTCCCTAGAAAAAATTGTAAAATTGTTCTTGTAACTAAAGTTGTCGTAATGTCAGTCTCATGCAAACAATATTCGCAATATTTTTTAAAAATAAGAAAAATATAAAAGAACTACCTTGTGGTATAAGAGTGACAATTTCAAGTTTGTGTTTTGGTTTCAAATAAAAAGAGCCAAAGAGGTAAGTGTTTTTCTTAACCAAATTAAAAATTTGATCTAGCATCGTTAGATTTGTATTATGCCAAACTGATATGTGATTTTTCTGTCCAATGAGCATATAATGTGAGACTTATATTAATTAAAAAAATCTAAAACTTAATAAAAATACATCAATTATATATCTTGTTTATGATTTTCAATTATTGATTTTCTTATTTCTTTTAGTTTCATTAATGCAGGTCTCATTTTATTTGTAAGCGTGACCAAAAATTTCACATCATCTATCATGTAAAATTGGGGGAAAAAAATTAAACAAGATATATGACTATTATGTATTAAATAATATTTTAATATATTTTAAAAAATTAATGTAGGGTTCACATCAATTATAAAAAAAAAAAATCACATGTCAGCTGCCACGTAAATTAAGCTTAACGATATTAGACCAAAATCTTAATTTTGTTAAAAAAATGAAAGCACATGATTTTTTTATTTGAAAACAAAAAACACTTGAAATTGCGAGACCAATAAACCACATGGTGGTCATTTATACTATCCATTTAAAATATTGTGAATTTAGTCAGCAATAGTCGAGAGAATTGTAATTTCACTGGATTCTCAAATAATTTTCTTGATTAATCCACTTTCCAACCCTATTAAGATGATGTGGAGTTGAGTTGATTCTCATTTGGATTGGATGTGGATTGGTTCCCAACTCATAACTTGAGTGCCACACATCATTTAAAAATTGGGTTAGAATTAAAGTAGATTCAGATAGCTCTGACTTAAGCCACAAATGAAAAAATTCACCAAAATTATCAATTCTCAGTTATCACGAGAATAAATTAGTGATATTTAAAAGATTACGAAACTTCATTGTTAAAATTTATTTAAACGGGATGAAAATTGGTATAGATCAATAATTAATTTCAGACTCCATAACTAACATTATCGACCATTCACTCTCTCTAATGAATACATTGTGGCAGTAAGGTCATAAAATGCAATATCTAGAAGTATGTATTAGAAATTTAATTAGTACACCACAAAAGGATACAGTTGGAATTGTTCCATCAGAAATGGAAGGCTTAGACTGCAATATCCATTAATTTGAAACTTAAAAGAAATTAAATGAGTTGAAATAATTTTAAATTAATTGTCTAATATTAATAAATAAGCACTCGTGTATAATATTATTATGTTACATAGTATCTCTCATTAAATTTCAATTTACCTTCAATTATAATAATTAAAATTTAGGTTTAGACTGCACTATCCATTTGGCAATTGAAATATTTTAATTTATTTCCTACGTATTAATAAATAAGCAATTCTCTAGAAAATCATGAAAATTTCTTAAAAGATAACAATTTTTTTTTTTTTAAGTATGCTAAGGTATGTTCGTAGAATACATTACTATTCTTGAAATAGTATTTATATTTAAATAATGAAATTATAAAGGAAAATTCTCCATGATATCACAAAATTAGAAATCTATGACAACGGTTTTTATAACTGGAAATATAAAAAATATGTATATAGTTTGCATTAATTACTTAAAACAAACAAACAAACAAACAATTTTTTTCTAATTGATATCACGAGCCTTATATATAGTTTAAGTGGTACTCCATCTTTACAGATTATGATGGATCACAAAAAGATTTCTAATTTTTATTGTCTTACTTCCTTCCACTCATTGTGCTCATTTATTAAAAAATAAAAATAAAAAATCCTCTAATTGGTTTATGGGGATTAATTTGTTTAATTTTATTCTTGTAATGTGTTCTAGCATTGCAATGATATTTCTTGGTCAAAGTTAATTTCAAATTCTAAATATAGTTGAGTCTAAAAACTAATTAGCATCTACGAAATAAAAGAAACTTCAAACACAAATTATTGAAAAGCATCCATCGTACATGATTTCGTAAACGCAACTATATTTACTGATGTAGCCATCGACTAACTAAAGTAAACCTTGTCTTGTTTCTTAGATTTTTAAATCAAATTAAGTTTGGCAAAATACATATATCCCAACTTGATCAAAAAAGCAAGCAATCATCATTTTATTAAGAGCAAGCAAGCCTCATTGCTTGTTAGTGGGAAATTAAATCTACTTGTTTATTATTTCTTATCATAATTAATTTGTTGTTAAATTCATTCCTTCACTCAACCCCAACAAAAAACTCTTCCTAACTATATAAACTACTCTAGATGGACCCCACTCCACCCACCTCTTGTTGTACGGTCACACTACCTTACAAATAACCCCAAATCGCTTTCTTATCCTTCTGTCCACCAAACAAATCCATAAAAATAACATCAAACAATAATAACACTAATAATTAAAATATTAATGCTCAATATCCAAGTGGGAATTATTTAAATCATATTAAATATTATGTTTAGTAACAAAATTTAATAGATATAAAATCTTGTATGGAACTGTTCAAAATCTTACATCATAGATAATTCTGGGCGTTGATTGCTTTAGAACACTATTATGTGTAAGTTTCTTACACTCAACTTATTACTAACCCTATCATAGTTGTACTCTTTCAAGTAACTGATGAGACAAAATATTTGATGGCAGTATCAACAAGATTTTGTACAAACTTGATGAATTCATTAAATATAAGTACATGAGAGAGAGAGAGAGAGAGAGAGAGAATACTCACCGGTGAGAGATTGCAAATTCTGTTCAATTTCACGGCAAGCCATGACAGCTTCAACGGCATGGACTCTGACATGCTGTTGAAGCTGCTCTCTGAACGAACATAAGACTAACAAATACTGGGCCTGTTTCACATATTCAAATTCAGAGACAAATGTTATGGTATAAAATAACAAAGAAAAACAAGAAATTAAGTTACGAGGAAGTTGTCGAGGTCCTGTCTCTCGTGAGGAGAGAGAGAGTGGGTGGTGTTCTGAGCGTAGGAACGGAGAATATGGTGAGACTGAGAGAGCTGGGCGTCGATGAGCGGCAATTGATCGATAGGCGTGGCGACACGTAGGCATGCCACGTGTGCAGATAGTAGCTGCTCGTAAAGCGGGTGGGTGGCGATCTCCGCCTTGAGGTGGTGGTGGAGCTCGCCACCCGCCGCCGCCATGGAGGCGGAGCCCATCATGCCTAGCCCTTCTTCTTGCATATTTGATGAGAGAGAAAGATGAATGGAATAGTGGGGTGGGAAAGGGAAAAGAAAAGAGGGTTTAAAAGGTGATGGTGAAATTAGAAGTGATGAGGTGAGGACCACATGGAAAGGAAAAGGGTTTCATGTTTCATATATCTATCTCTTGTCTGAAAGCTTTGATTCATATGTTGTGTTGTGTTGTGTAGTGTTGCACAATTAATTGGTGAGGAGAGAGAAAGGGGGTGAGTTGATAATGATGTGAGAGAGAGAGGGGGTGTGAGTTTATATTGGGATCAGAGGCACAAAACTTTCTGTACCTACTGAGCAGAGATGCAGATATAACACATACAGAGCAAAAGAAGGGATACAGAAGGTGCAGGTTCAAATCAGAGGCTAATATTTTACTTTTTCATTAATGCTTTTTTCCTTTGTTGTGTGTTGTGCAAAATATATAAACAAGTGAGAGGATGAAAGGGCTGTAGAATCATTGCCAGTTCAAGAGATGGGTCAGATATTTAATTTAATCATAACATTCATAAAGATGCATCAATCGCTCTCTAATTTCACAATCTTAACTTAAAAAGTGAGTCAATCATACACACTTCTTCATTATTTATAAACTATTTCTCTTGGAATTAAATTGATTTTTGGGGTAACTCATAAAATGTAATTTGTGAGAATGTCACACCTAAAAAAAATTTAAAATTGAAATATATATTTACCAACAAAAAAAAAAAAACTATGTAAAAGGGATAAATTAATATGCAATTTTAATTTGTTGAATTTTACCAACAAACCTAGTGTAGGTGCTAATTAAGATCGACCTAAGATAGAAGTAGCTTAAATTGATTAAAAAATGGTTTTCCTATAATAAATATTTTAGACCATACTAATTAACTATTTAATTTTGATGATTAATTAAGACATTTCATTTTTTTTTTGTCTATATTATATTGTAGAGCATTATTGAGTTGTTCAACTTGTCCAACATTCTTGAATTTTAACCATAAATGTTAGATTTAATATTCGATCAATATATATGTAAGAATTTATTGATCTGCGGGTACAAAGGAAGGTGAAAAAGTAATGTTGCTACAAAAATAATAAATAAATAAATTTTTTTTTTTATTATATAAATAAGTAATATTTCTGAAATAATTCATAAAGAACCTCAAGTGTTCATGGTCTCAATCTAGTTAGTTTGGTAACCAGTAGGACTATTTATTTTCAAGCAATAATAACTATCATAATTTCTTTTCTTTAATGTTGATGGAATTTTGACGCATTGAAGCATTTGGTATTTAAGTTATTACAATTTGTTTTTTTTTTTAAATCATGCATAAGCAATAAACACGTGAAGATTGAATGTTTTAAACAGGAAAAATATGCGACTCTTTCGAACAAAAGTTTGATATAATGTCAAATTCTGGATTTTGTTACATTTTTAGTTTCTCTCAAAAGTAGTGACTCAAACTATTACAAATAACTTTTGTAAGTATTTTCTATAATGTTATCGATCTTCCCAAGTAATTTTTATATTAAGAAAACAAATCATTTTTCCTAAGCACAATTATTTATGTACATCAGGTGCACGGGGCGGAAACCGTGCAATTGGGTCAACTCGATCCGCTGGTGTTTTTCACACGCCCATGCGCCCTAGGTTCATAGTCAAACCCTCGTCTTGCACGTCTAACCTTTAGTTATGTTCGCCTAACATTTATGTTAAATTTACATAATCTTTATGTTTTATGCTAGTTTAACCTTTAAAAGTGTATTACAAATATATAATACCTTTTAAACTTTTATGTTATTATATTATATCATTTATGTTATAATATTATATCATTTATGTTATAATAATTTAACTTTTATCATGTTATAATAATATAACTTTTATTTTATTCTTTAAGAACATAAAAGTTATGATATTTGTACATAAATGTTATATTAATATAACATATTAAATTATTATAACAAAAAGGTTCAACTATACTACATGAATTTTTATAATGAAAAAAATCTAAGTTATTCACTTAAAGGTTATGATATATGTACATATAGGCTATAATAATATAAAATAAAAGTTATGCTCATATAACATAAATGTTATCTCATAAATAAATTAAATAAATAATTTGGACGAGGATTTGGGCCGAACCCGACCCGACCAACCCGTACACGCCCAGTTGCATAGATCTAGATTTGTGCACCTGGTTTACAAGAACACTATTTTTTCCTAAATGTGTAAAATAATTTTTTGTCTCATAACTATGGTGTCTTCTGATTTTTGTCCCATAAATATCAGAATTTTCAATTTAGTCTCATAATTTAAGAATTTGTCGGATTTTAATTCAACTTTGGCCATAAAATTCAAATTTCACAGGAAAATGACTTTTCGATGACCTAGAGTTTTGAGGTGACGACATGAGTCAATTAATAAGAATCTGACATGTGTCGCTACGCTATTTTTAGGCTATCGAAAAGCCCCAATTTGAAGAAATTGGATTGAAATTGGACAAGTTCTTAAATTATGAGATTACATTGAAATTTATGACAATTGTGAGATCATAATCGAAAGATACTAAAGTAATGAGTGATTTTAACCCCTGAAACATGATATGATCTTCATGTGAACACATCGATTGATGCATGGGGATTTTGCATGCTTTCGTGTTTTCAGAATAACAACTAAAATCTTCTTTCTCCTTTATTATATATAAATCATGAAAATGATTAAATGTCCACTATGACAACTCTTAGTATACTCACCGATAACATATAATAATCTCATCCTCTTATTATATGGAAAATGAAATTAATAGGCACATTGGATATTTGACACATCAATTGTGGACACATATTAGTCGACGGTGGATAAGATAACAAAACTGATATAAATCAATGACTTGTTTTTTATTTGCGGCGGTTGTAAAATGTTGTTAATTAGGCAAAACATGAAACCTACCTAGCTTGTAATTAGGTGTTATATAAATTTCTCAATTGTTTTGAAGTCTATTCAAGGGGTTTTTGAGAAGTAGACATAATTATCTATTTAAGACAAATTTGGAAAGCAAGAGGAAGACAATTTTAATTAACTGCTATAGCAACTATGGAAGTTCAGATTATTTTATCTTGTATTTTATTAAAGAGAAGCACTTATGTACCCGTCAGTGCCACCAACCCACTCTAGACCCGCTCATTTTTCCTCTTTTTTTTTTCTTTCTCAATCCTAATTCACATTGCCTCATTCCCTTTTTATTTTTCTCTATTTTCTTTCTTCTTCCTCAATTCTTCATCATTATTCTTCTTCTTCTCAATTCCTATATATATGAAAGTCTTCTTCTACAAGAAATTCACCCTATTAAACCTGAAAATTAATTAAAAAAATATGTCATATAATGGTGTGGAAGTGGAAGATGATAGCAAGGTGTATGATGATGGTGAGCCACTATTGTTGGGGCTCGTGGCTTGGCTCGAGTCGCTCGACGTGGCCTAAGTTTGAATTTGTTCATTTGGAATCTGAAAATTCGTACTCAATTTAACAATTTAATTTGATTTTGCTACCAAGTAAGCAACTCTTTATCCCTTACTCTATCTATTTGCCTTGCAAATAACCATGTCCACTGAATAAAAACATTAAACTAAAAGCCCATACAAAATGATTTATCTTCAGAAAAGGCAAACGGGGGAATGAGTTAATCCCTATATAATTTAATTATCTGGATTTAGGTTGTGGAATGGAGGATTTTTTTAACTTTGATGAATAAGGGGAAAAAGACCAATGTATATGTATATGGAATTCTTACATTTTTTATTTTGCTAATAAATGATACTCACTTCTCATTGGAGTTAAGATGTGTTGTTCTTTCATTACATTGATGTTAATAGTTCTATTTTCTTGATGAGATTCTTAATTCAATTTCATGAAATTAGTTGCAAAAAATTCAAGGAAGAAGATGATGAA
Organism: Scutellaria minor; assembly: GCA_954870855.1. Classification (NCBI taxonomy): domain Eukaryota; kingdom Viridiplantae; phylum Streptophyta; class Magnoliopsida; order Lamiales; family Lamiaceae; genus Scutellaria; species Scutellaria minor. The sequence goes on from OX940733.1 coordinate 12,091,507, forward strand.
AATTCACATTTGAAATTTTAAGATTTTAAATTTATAGTCAACAGTACACTATACTGATACCTCTTAATAGTATACAAGTGATACCTAAAGAGTATACAAGTGATACCTTAAGAGTATCCAACTAATATATTTCATTGAATAAGCAACTAATACCTTGAGAGTAAATATGTAAACCTTAAAGATGCATATGTAATACCTTATACTATAAACATTAATACCTTAAAGGTTGTAAATATGTAATATCTTAAATGTGTGCATATGTAATACATTATACTATAAACATTAATACCTTAAAGATAAATATGTAATACCTTAAAGGTGCATATGTAATACCTTATACTATAAACATAAATACCTCAAGTGTAGGCATATGTATAGTAATACCATATAGTATAAGCATTAATACCTTAAAAGTAAATATGTAATACTTTAAAAGTTCATATGTAATATTATACTATAAACATTAATACCTTAAAGGTAAATATGTAATACCTTAAGAGTAAACAACTGATACCTTAAGAGTATGCAACTAATATCTTAAGAGCATACAACTAATATCTTCATTGAAAATCTTAAAATTTAAATTGTTTCATCATCATCTTCCTCAAAATTTATGCAAATCGTGATTTCATCATCTTTTTTATCAAATTTTCTGCAAATCATGATTTCATAGTGTTTGAAATTATTGATTTTCAATGTTTTAAAATTATTATAATAAATTGTGATTTGAAATCAATTATCTAAATCTATGAAAATGAGTAAAAGAGAAGGGAAAGAAGAAAAAACCCCATAAATCACTTCATGACAATTTGAAGAAGAATGAGAACAAGAAAATAGAGAAGAAGAAAGTACAAAATAAATAAGAAGAATAACGAATCAATAAGAAAAGAGATTAAGAAGAAGAAGGAGAAAAATAAAAAAATAATAGAGGAAAAAGAAGCGCTATTTCTGCATTAATATTTTAAGAGTAAATGTGTGATACCTCAAGAATATAAACTTAATACCTTCGCAGAATACACTATATACAATAAGGTGTGTGCGCGGCACACACAAAATATGGTGTGGCCGTGCGTGGGTGCACGTGGGAGCGGTCCACATGCCGGATCGGATTGAAAGCACGAATCTAAGATCCGTGTCCCAGGGCACACAAGTTTTTGCATTTATTAAATTATTGTACAGTATTGGGTATGGTTATAATTTTTATATATACCTATCAATAAAAATAAGGGAAAAAAAATTAATACATAAATGAGAATCTTTTATATATAATTAGCTACTACTACAAAATATTAATGAACGTGTACATCGATCAAAACACCAAAAGTAAAACAAATATTGACTAAACATTTACATTTTAAAATATTTGAAAAAATTAATATATCATTTGTCCATAAAATTTTAACAGAAAAATAACAATTATGCCGTTGCATTATACAATTAAACGTTGGAGTAAATAAACTTTTACATTCTTTGTTCTCATGCTTTGTCAATGAAACATTATAATCCTAATTATACTATATCACTGTAAATATACTCTATCTTTACTATTAAGTGTGTGTCTATATATATATATATTTGTATAATATAAAATGGGAAAAGGTCACGTGCGACACATGGTAGAATAAACCCTTTAAAGTCGCAACATATTGAGTATTCATGTTAATTTAAAACGTATGTCTCCACATTGTTTAGTTTATTGTGGATGTTTCAAACTAATAAAATTTCTTATTTTGACTATCTTTTCTTTAAATGCTTTTACCCCACGGCTCACCCTTTCTAGACTTGGAATGTGAATATCAAAATTTAGCTGCCTATAGAAAAGGATAACATTATTACTTTTTTTTTTCTTCTAGAAATTTATTTTATTTAAGTTTTCTTTGGGATACATTTTGATTAGTATTTTTGATCTTAGCTAGTTTCATCACATGATAATAAATTCCAACTCACAAATATGATATATATATATATATATATATATATATATATATATATATATATATATATAAAAGTTCCACTAAAAAAGCAAAGAAAAATGGACATCATCTATTCTGGACACTTTCATTTCTAGTTATTTGTGGTGGAAATTTTTACTTTAGCCACAACTTAATATTCATTCTTTTCTGATCAAAATTAAGCATTTATTCTTGCATCTACCACATTCTACAGTAATAATTTTATACCAAAAAAAATTAATATGTTTTATGTAAAGTTCATATTGAAAGCATACCAAACAGAATCATGTCATTTTATTTACATGAGCTCGTGTCATCCAAACTTAATTTGTCATCCAAACTTAATTCGTGCAATTCCATTATGTATAAATGGTATATTGATCACCAAATTATCTAAACAAGAACAAAAGTTAAATGCAAAAATAGGATATTATAATGATATCAAACAAAAGTTAAATACAAAAGTTCAATATATACATTAATTAATGATATTATTATAGTAAAACCTTTATAAATTAATAAACTCTCTAAAATAATAAAATCTTCCGGTCCCGACTTGGGCCTTTGTAAAAAATCATCAAATTCGATAAGATAATAAGATAATAATTTTTCGGAAAATCCCTTTATAAATATTAGGTCCCATTAAAACTCTAAATTAATAATTCATATATATTACAATTATAAATATTATGGTAATTTGCTAAAATATAAATCTATTGTTACTTGATTTTTCTTAAAATTTAAATCTAATTGGATTTCATCCCTAACTTTTTTAATTGCAGCCAAGAGTTCCGGTGTCGAGTTCTCTAGCTACAACAAAAAATTGTGAAGAGTTGTCGCGCTCAAAGCCTCATTTCTCGTGATTGGTTCCAACGGTATTGAATCATCTTTAGCTTCATCATTAGTAGGATCTTCAATAATATCAGCAACAATTTCCTCTAAACTTTGAACCATTGAACATTCATCATTTTCACCCGAATAGTCCACCAATTTGTTGACGTCCATTTCATTGCGATAACCAACATCCTTGACCATATTCTCAAGCTCATGTAGGCTTTCTTCACAGTTTGTCTCACTTGAGTCGCTTGAGATTTCTTCATTTGAACGGATTTTGTAGTGCCGAAAGCAATTTGCTATTGACACTTGAGAAACATTGGTTGTCCAAGCGGAGCCTGCAAAATTGATAGCATCTAAAATATTAATCTTTTTAGGATTAGGTAGCCCCAACTCATGACCTTCTAGTAGATTTTTGTAGAATCTCCTACGATAGTGTATCTTGAAAGCTCTAATTATTCCCGCATCACATGGTTGAATCTTTTAGGTGGCAAAAAAAACAACTCAACATTCTGTAACCCTTCAATATTTTTTGGATGGGCTGGACAATTGTCAACCATTAACAAGATTCTTCTGCTAGTCATTTTGTGATCAAACCAGCGAACATATTCATCAAAAAACACACTAGTCATTCATGCCCTCTTGTTGGCACGATAATGATAATTGATGCTGCTCATATTGATATTTTTGAAGCAACGTGGCTTTGCATATTTTCCAATAATCCATAAAGGAATTTTTTCCGAACCATCCTCGTTGCAACAAATAACAATTGTAAGCCTCTCTTTGGCTTGCTTTCTTCCCTCAAGTTGTTTGGTTGCAAGAGAGTGATCAGCTTGTAACCTGTAAAACAGACCTGTTTCATCCAAATTAAAAACATCCTTCATGGGAAATTGGTTTATTTTCTCCCTTATAGGCTCCAGTTTCATTTCCATGTCCTGCATGTCAACCGAACCACTTTCTCCAAAACGACGGAATGATTTAATACCATGTCTTACCTTGAATTTTTCAAGCCAACCTTGAGAAAATTGATGTTCAGGAGGGTGTTGAGGATACAAAAGCTTCATTATATCCTTTGCTTTCTATGTTGACTCGATCTTGGTACTGAAGAAACCATTCATAAAGAACCTTCTCCATATCTGGATATTTCACCGATTTGTGTCGCTTAATATCCCCACCCTTCTCAAAGTTGGCTAAAAGGTACTCCAATGATCTCTTAAGAGTCTTTGATATTGTACCTTAACTAACTTTCAAACGATATTTTTCATCAACCCACTCTTGTAAATCGTTTTGAGTGCATGTGGGATGGTCTCTCTTATACTCACATAATGCTTTACGCATTTGATCATTCATGGAAAAAATTTCGATGCCTTTTAGATGAGAAGACATGGTTGGGTGTTATGAATTATTTTATTTCCATATTGAGATTTATATAGTATATGTTTCATTCATCATGCATGAATATATTTAATTAGCTATAATAGTTATTTAAGTGCAACGAATTAATGTAAACATGTATATTTAAGTAATTACAATGAATTGATACATGCGTCCATGAATATAATAGTTAATTGTATACAATGAATTGATATTATAGATGAATATATTTAATTAGTTACAAAGAATTGGTTGATGCATGAATATAATCAATGAAACATGTATATGAATTCATTTATTTTCAATACATATGTACTAAATTTGCTGAATTTAAAAAGTCTCTCTTTTAATTAATAAAATATTAATTTATCGATATATTAATATCTCTCTAAATTAATAAAATTTCATGGTCCCAAGGTTATTAATTTATAGAGATTTTACTGTATACCTAATATACCAAGCTAGTACAAAAATAGAATTTAAAAAGTTAAAACATATAGAAAATTAGTATATACACAATTAAGACAAAGTATTGCGTAAGACGGTCTAACGGATCTCGTTCTATGAGATGAGTCAGATTAGGTTGGACATAAGAAATTATGTAATACTTTTGTGTGTATTAGTAAAATTATTTTATATATTAGGTAATATTTTTGTATATGATGCGTTTTGGGTTGGGTTGAACTATTAGAAAATATATAATACTTTTATGTGTATTATGTAATATTTTTCTATAACTAAGGTAATACTTTGTAATATAGGATACATGATTCGAATTGGGTCGGGTTGGATTTATGAAAAATACGCGGATCCTCAATCGTGCCACCTCTGCTCTTCACGCGTGGGTCGTGCACATGTAATATTTTGGTTTATATTAGACAATATTTTTCTATATATGATCAGGTAATACTTTAATATTATGCACATATACTACATAATATTACTTGTTAAATTTATAATTTCTCACAAGTATTACATGATACAAATAAAAATATTACTTAATACTTATCAAATTATAAAAATATTATATAATCATAAGAAAAGTATTACATGTGTATTGGTTAACCCAACCCATCTCACAAAATCCGATCCGTAAAGCGATCTTAAGCAAGACTCACTCTATAATTATTGTATTATAAATTAGAGGTTATAATAGTTGGGTACTTGGTGTTGGGTTGCGTCAATTCCAATTATATTGTCATTTAAGAAAGTCAGCTGAGAGGGTTGAGGTGTCACTGTTGCTGTTACCCTCTTCCTCTTTAGCTTTTCAGTTAGACCTCCCACCTAACTTAATAACATTTATTATTTAATTTAATGAATACTATACTATCATAATAATACAACCAATTATTCAGCCATACCTTTTACCATTTAAATATCATCTATTCAATTTCTGGTTGCCCCATTAATTACTATACCTAATTTTCATTTATTGTTAACTCTTAATGTCTGTATATGTATGAGATATATAATAGACATATTTTGAAACAAATTACTTCTGTCTGATTGACATTTTAGGTGAGAAGCAGAATGAGGGTACCTTATAATATATTATATGTACTTCATTGGTATTGTAATAAAGGGTTAATTAATTGCACTGTTTTTATTCGCAGACCAAATTAATTTTGCCTGAAATTATAAATTAGTTATCACATCGAATTATGTCTGTTTTTTTTTTTTTTTTTTTGCAATATATTTTTCCAGGGAAGTAGTTATTTAATTCAATTGAAAATTTAACTATTAAAGGATGAGTTTGAATACAATAAGGGAAAAAGTTTAATAGTTTGTTGCAAAATTATTATTCCTGAATTCATAAATTAATTCATCAATCTTTTCTAAATCAAACAAAAATTACTTGAAATCCCTTGTCACCCATCCATAATTAGGACTAAATTCCCCTCAGTTAGAAAAAATAAAGTTTCTCCATCTCATCAGTCAAATTCATCAAAATCAATTCAAAAACATAATTTGCGCAAGGTTTAATCTTTTCCATCCCAACCAACCACCACTGAAATTTAACTCCAACTAATTGCTATAAATCATTGTTGTATATTTGTATAAAACATCATCTTCATCCATTTCCCATCATATTGGGTGTTAAATCATGGTTTTGATTTAAGTATGATGGATTTCTTTTCATTATTTTAATTGGTTTCAAGTTTGAATACTTGAATCAACTCTGAAGTTTGAAATGTTTGATCATTCCACTTTCAATTCTATATGGTTGTGTTTGAATAGATAAATTTAAAATACAAAATTTAAAATGAATGGATTTCAAATCTTCCATTCCAAATACAACTTAAAGACATCTCCAGCAGTGCACAAAAAAATATTGCAGTTTTTGCATTATTTTTATATAAAAACTGATACTCATCTCCAGCAAGATAATATTCCATAAAAAATAAATATTCCATAAAAATTAAAATTAAAATTTAGCACAAGATTTGACTTGCGTTGTGTCACGTCTCGTTTTCATACTTAAAATATTAGAGTTTTCTTGTGGGCGTGCAGAAAAAGAAAAAAAATAAACATACATTTTAAAACTTACAGATATAATAGACAAGTAAAGATTTTAACGATATCCATAACAAAAACCTCGAAAAAACATTTAGACTTTCAAATCTACACGTTCAGACCCTCGGCGTATAGCTGGAAGAAAACATTAAAACAAAATAGCGGAAATTATACAGGATCCATAATGAAAGAATAGTTTGACTTTACAAATGATTAACGACAACGTTTTAGAAAGACAAAGCCGAAAAAGGAAAAAAGCTCGACTTGATATGGTACCCCTCTCGCTACGCTCCTCCACTTCCATCTTTTTCTCTAGCGTAAATACATGCGTGGTGAGTGCGTTTGAATACACTCGTGGGAGTAATTTCCATGATTTTAAGTTTATTAAACAGTTAAGCAAATCAAACAAGTATCAGTACATCAATTAAACACAGCACGTAGAATGCATAGCACATAACATCATAGCTCATATCTTCAGAAGGGTGTGGGTACTCCCCATCTTACATTATGGACCACTGGTCCCTCCGTAGCATGAAAGTGGACTTTCGTCATTTCATAACATAATCATAATGCATGCATGAACACAATAATCACAACATATAATCACAACATGTAGGGTTCAACAATTCATTTAACATTAAGCTCACATGCATGCGTTCGTTCATCATCATTATGCGTTAAATCCAGAAACATAAAGTTACTAGGGATTAGAAGTTACCCCCACCTCGTTCGGTGGTAACCCTCGTAAGCTCAGAATCCTAAGCCTAAGATCTTTTTTTTGCTTGAAAGCCTACACATATAAACGAAGGTTCTTTAGATTTCTTATTACGTTAATTATGCGTAAATTAATTAGAATCTCTCTCGAAAAAAGAACGTTAAAAGAAAAGAAATGAAATGAAGGCTTTGGAGGTCAAAAGGGGCGTTGAAATGATCATGAAAGTTTAAAACAAGTTTATAAGGCTTTAAGGGATCTATTAGAGCTTTAATGGAGGAAAAACGGGCTTAAACGGAGGAAAAACGAGCTTAAACGGAGCTTTTAAAGGTGCATGGACATTTTCGTAAAATATGGAAAAAGGTTGACTTTGACCCAGGGGTAATTTTATAAAATTAGAAAAGATTTGAGACCTTTTTGATATTTTTAAAATTTTTGGGGTCAAAATATAATTTTCAGAAGATTTGGGAGTCAAAACCTAAAGTTTGGAAACTTTTGAGGGTTAAAATATAATTTTTGATAGTTTGAGGGCTAAAATGATAATTTCAAAAGATGGAGGGCTAGCTTGCAAAAATCCTAAGAATCTAGGGTTGCGATTTGGTCCCCGGGCTTTTCAAAATTACGGATCGACCCTTTCCCCCAAAACCCCCTCCCCCGTCGCCTTTCCCACCTCGGCCGGCGACAGGCTGTCGCCGGCAGCACACGACACGATGCCACAACGGGCCCCCAACACCGCGCCACCCACGCGCACAATAACCAAGCCTAACAACGCACAACCCGTCGCCACGTCACCTGCATGCGCGACGACAACAGCAACGGCGACGTTACTTAACGCCGTCCCCGACACCAAAACACATCCGACGTCGGCGGTGACTAGATGGGACGGAGGGGAAAATAGATATGGCCGAGAGGGGAGAGAGAGCAGACGAGAGATGAGAGAAAACGAGGAAAGAGAGAGAAGAGGAAGAAAGAGAAAGAGGAGAAGAGACTGAGTTTTCGTCAGCCGTTTCCGGCGGAATCGGTGGCCGAAACACAAATCCGAGCCCAGAACTAGAACGGGCTTGGTGAGGGCTCCATTTCGGTGTAAGAATCAGCCGGAACGGTGGAGGAAGAGCGTGTCACCGACGACGGCACGACAGCGGTACCGGTAGCGGCCAGCCGAAGCAGAGGGGGAGAGAGAGAGAGAAACCTTGTTTCAAGGTGTGTCCAATTTTGATCCTATGTGTTCCAGTTTTATTGTTTTATACCTTTCAATTTGGGCCACGGACCCTGAACGGGCCACCCATTAACGCTTTAACCTTGGGCTTCAATTTACGATATCTTTATTAAATTATAATCTATACTTTCAATTAAATTATACACCCGATAAATTAATCATGCATTATTTAGTTTTTCTAAAACGCACATAATTAAATCAAACAATTAGGGATTAAATTATTTAATTAACAAATTATGCATCATTTTATCCTAGGCGTTACACGTTGAATTTAATGCAAGGTTGGCGGTTGAGATAATTTAACCTGAACCTTTAAAGCACTGTTGAAGTGAAAAAAAGCTTGCAAAAATCTTAAGAATCTTGCACACTGTTGGAGAAGCTAGCATGATTGGTATGATGGAATAGAATTAGGTGGGAATGGTAAGAACTCAAGAATGGAATGGTGATGAGAAAGGAATAAAATAAAAATACTGATTCATATGATTGATATCACAAATGAATAGGAAATGAATGAAAGAATCATTATAATTATATTTTATGATTGATAACTATAAATAAAATGTATGATATTAAATCAATCTTTATTTGACCAAATTACCTTCCACTATAATTTTTTTTAATATTCATATTCAATATATCACTCAAATTTAAAATATTTGGCATATTTAAATTTAAAAATAATTCTTTTTACAGAAAATTTATCATTGTACTAATATTAAGATATATTATATTTATATATTTTATTCTTTAATTTTATTATTAGTTTACTATTTTTGTATTATTTACATATTCTTAAAGTAGTTAGATAATAATAATATATTTTTTATTAATTATTCTATATAATTTTATATTATTACAATCTTAATATCTTATTTTATATTTCTAAAAAAATATTTTAGTTACAATTTATTTATATTTTTTTAAATAACCTATCATCTATACTAATATTCATTTATCTTATTTATATGTATTTACAAATATATATATATATATAGATAAATATTATAACAGAACTAAAATTATTTGTGTTATTAAAATTATATTCATATTATTTTATTATGATTTTTTTTATTTTTGCTATTTTTTTATTTTTATTTTATATTTATTTTAAATTAGTTATTATTTTATATTTTTTTATAAATAATTTAATATTATTTATGTAATTTTATATAATAATTCAACTTTAGTAAGTTAATTTGTGAAAACATAAAATAAATAATGATAATTGTCAAAATTAATAAAAAAACGTTCATTTCCTTCAAGACAGGAATACGTAATACCATGGGGGTAGGAAGGAATGATCATTCCCTCATCCATGGTAATATCAATTCATGCAGGAATCACCATTCCCACTTATAAAACATACCAATCAAAAGAATATGAATGAAGGTAAGAATGATGATTCCATTCTCACCTCATTTTATCATACCAATCACGCCGTAAGAGAAGTACTAGAGAAAGATATTGAATATTTATTGGTGTAGCTATACATTACTTGATTAAAAACAAGAATCGAGATTGGAAGTGGAGATTAATGTTAAGTAATTAAAATCAAACCCTAATTAAGGTTGTGTTTCGATTGTGAGATTTGAGAATTTTTTTGAGAATTTTAGAAGTAAATTCACTGATATTAATGTTACTTTTGGATTGATATAAATTTGAAATTCATCAATTTTCTTACAAATAAATTGTTAATACAAATATTTATATAGAATTGGTGCATGGATCTAGGATCCATGAAATCCGAATCGATTTGATGTTTGACATTAATGTATGAGTAATATCACATAAATATATATATGTACAAAATGTCAACTAATATAACGAAAGAGTCAGCCATGAATCAAAAAAAAATTATATAAGGCGTAGATCCGGGTCGGTTCCAAGACGACCTAGTTGCACCGTGCAGTTGTTGCACATAAGTGTTACTCAATTGTTTATGAATTTGAGTGGATTTTAAATGCATTCTAATTAAGTGAATTTAAAATTCATTCATTTCAAATCTTGTATTTCCAATCACTCAATCCAAATACAATCTAAATCAATTTTGAGAGAAGATAATTTCAGAGATTGTAAATACTTGTATATATTAATTCTTCCACGGTAAACCCATACATGACATAAAAAAAAAATTATTGTCATATAATCAAGGATGACGAGCGAGAGAATAATTACAACATAATAAAAGTGCAATAAATAGTATGATTATCTTCAACCAATAGGGAGGTTGGAGATAAAAATCTTGGCACAAAAACTCAGGTGATACTGTTTCACGTGTGATGATATCTTGTATGGTCGTTTTTTGGGACATGATCGATCATGCGCGACAATAATGTGGAACTATGTGTCTTTCAGTATATATTTTTCAGCAATAAGTAAGATTATATTTAAGGTTAGATACTTTCTGATTAGTTTAACTTTAAGGTTAGATACTTGAATGTGTAAATTATATTTGTAACTCATAATCAGTGATGTAGTTGAATGTTGATACCCTTGAATTAGGAGTTTGGTAAGATTATTATCTTTCTCAGATATTCTCGTCGCTTTGTTGCTAGTTAATTCTCTTGTTTTTACTATCTAGTTTGCTCGCTTAGTTCAATTATAGGAATTTAGGTTAATTAGTTAGAATATCGAAATTACCCTTTTCATTCGGTTCCATCTCCAATGAATTGAACATCGTTTTCCGTAGATAGACTATATTCACTATTATACTCATTTATTTATTTCGAAATATGTAAATTAATTTTATTGGATTGATATCCATTGCACCGACCCTTGAGTGGTTGAACTGGTGACTTTGACGGTGATAGAGAGAGAGAGAGGGGTCCCAAAATTATGTAGTGCAGCTTAACATCAATCACAGTACAAGAAAACTATTTTGCAGTATGAAATGAAGCAAGTTTCAATGAATGCCTTGTCATTTTCATTATCAAATTCCAATATTTTCTTTCTTTTTTCCTTCTCTCTTATCATTTCCTTTTCTTCTTGTTCTATTCATTCCAATGTGCTTTTTTCCCCTCGTTTTCTTAATCCGATTGATCCTCTCAAGTCAACATTGTGAATGTAATGGTTGTGTCCAATCAAATTGATGACAATTTTATAACCTATTTTTGTGTGTGTGTTTTCAACTATTCCTTTCAATTTCACTTGTACGTATATTATGATATCCTTTTTTGTAAAATACAAAATGTAATTCATAATTTTTGTTTTATGTATGTCATATGTTCAAGGGATAGCAACCCAATTTACTACAAAAAATATAAAGTATGATAAAAAATACCACAAAAAATAAAATTGAGATTTTTTTACCATAAAAAATAAAAGTATGATACTTTATACCATGAAATATAATTGTAGGGCCAAAAATACCACAAATTTTGTTGACTTTGATTGGGGCATTAATTGCCCCATAACAAACTCCAACAACCTCCAATCAAATTTGTCAGAGAAGGAATATTTTTCTCACCTTCACCTCATCCCACACGTGATATACTCTCTCTCACTCTCACAATTAATTTTAAATTTTATTCATCTTTGTTCTCACGTTTAACACTAATTTTTTGTCGAATTATAGGGTTAAACGTGGATTATGTGCATAATCCACGTTTAACCCTATAATTCGAAAAAAAAAAGGTTTTTTTTTTCAAAAAAATAGGATTAAACGTGGATTATAAAAATTAACCCTATAATAAATAAAATTAATCATATAACAAAATAAATTAACCCAACAAATAAATAAATAAATTTTCCTTATTAACATAATAAATAAATTATTAAAGGGAATTATTAAACGGGAATTATTAAATTATATTATTTTAATTATTAAATTTGAATTATTAAAGGGGATTATTAAAATTACTAAACGGGGATTAAACGGAGATTATTAAATTATGTTGTTTTAATTATTAAACGAGGATTAAACGGGAATTATTAAATTATGTTGTTTTAATTATTAAATGGGGATTATTAAATTAGGGTTAAACGTGGATTATGCACATAATCCACGTTTAACCGTATAATTTTTATAATCCACATTTAACCCTATTATTTAAAAAAAAAAAACCTATTTTTTTTAATTAAGGGTTAAACGTGGATTATGAAAATAATTCACGTTTAACCCTATAATTCGAAAAAATAGGTTTTTTTTTTTTGAAAAAAAATAGAGTTAAACGTGTATTATAAAAATTGTAGGGTTAAACGTGGATTATGTGCATAATCCACGTTTAACCCTATAATTAGAAAAAAATAGGTTTTTTTTTTTGAAAAAAAATAGGGTTAAACACAAGAATGAAAATATCCGAAAATATCTCCGATATTTTCCCAATATTTTCATTTTTATAGGTGATCGATATAAAAATGGGGTGCAATCGATATCTCCGATATTTTCATTTTTCACATAAAAAAGAGAAATTTTATCAAAATATCACTAAAATATTGATAAATGTCGATATCGATTTCAATATCGGTGGCTTCATGATACAAATTATAGAAAAATAGGTGAAATATCGGAAAAATATCGATAAATATCAGTATCGATTTCGATATCGATGGTTTCATGGTACAAATCATAGAAAAATCGATGAAATATCAGGGAAATATCAATAAATATCGAGGAAATATAGGTAAATATCAGTGGAATATTGGGAAATATCGGTAAATATCAGTGGAATATTGGGAAATATCGGTAAATATCAAAAAAAATGTCAATAAATATATATACCGATATTTCTATCGATATCGATATTTCTACGATATTTCCATGAAATTAGGATATCGAAATCCAAATTTTCATCCTTGATTAAACATGGATTATAAAAATTATAGGGTTAAACGTGGATTATGCACATAATTATAGTGTTAAATCACGTGTAACAATATAATTATAGTGTTAAACGTGATTATTTCCTATAATAACGTTTAACACTATAAAATTCGATAATCACGTGTAACACTATAATTATAGTGTTAAACGTGATTATTTCCTATAATAACGTTTAACACTATAAGATTCGAATTTTATAGTGTTAAACGTGATTATTCAATTTAATTTTAGTGTTAACACGTGATTAAATTGAATAATCAAGTTTAATACTATAAAATTCGAATTCGAATTTTATAGTGTTAGAGTGATTACAGGGAATAATCACGTTTAACACTATAATTATATTGTTACACGTGATTAAATTGAATAATCACATTTAACACTATAAAATTCAAATTTTATAGTGTTAAACATGATAATCATAATTCACGTGATTAAATTGAATAATCACGTTTAACACTATAAAATTCAAATTTTATAGTGTTAAACGTGATAATCATAATTCACATTTAGGCTAGACGCGCACCCCCGTCACCCGTCACCCATCGCGTGCGCCTTCCCCGTCACCCGTCGCGTGCCCACCCCGTCACCCGTCGCGCGCCACGCCCCCGTCACACGTCACCCGTTGCGACCCGTCATTTAATAATTAAAACAATGTAATTTAATAATCCACGGTTAATCCCCGTTTAATATTTTTATTAATTCCCCTTTAATAATTAAAACTACATAGTTTTATTAATCCCCTATAATAATTAAAATAATATAATTTAATAATCTCATTTAATAATTTTAATAATCCCCTTTAATAATTTATTTATTATTTATTGGGTTAATTTATTTTGTTATAGGATTAATTTTATTTATTATAGGGTTAATTTTTATAATCCACATTTAATCCTATTTTTTTCGAAAAAAAAAACCTATTTTTTTTCGAACTATAGGGTTAAACGTGGATTATGTGCATAATCCACGTTTAACCCTATAATTTTTATAATTCATGTTTAACCAAGGATGAAAATTCCGATTTCGGTATCTTAATTTCATGGAAATATCGTAGAAATATCGGTATCTATAGAAATATCGGTATATATATTTATTGACGTTTTTTTTGATATTTACCGATATTTCCCAATAATCCACCGATATTTACCTATATTTCCTTGATATTTATTGATATTTTCCTGATATTTCATCGATTTTTCTATGATTTGTACCATGAAACCATCGATATCGAAATCGATACTGATATTTATCGATATTTCACCTATAATTTGTATCATGAATCGATACCGACATTTATCAATATTTTACTGATATTTTGATAAAATTTCTCTTTTTTTATGTGAAAAATGAAAATATTAGAGATATCGATTGCACCTCATTTTTATATCGATCACCTGTAAAAATGGAAATATTTGGAAAATATCGGAGATATTTTCGGATATTTTCATTATTGTGTTTAACCCTATTTTTTTTCAAAAAAAAAACCTATTTTTTTCGAATTATACGGTTAAACGTGGATTATGCACATAATCCACGTTTAACCCTATAATTTTTATAATACACGTTTAACCCTTTTTTTTTTTTTAAAAAAAACCTATTTTTTTCGAATTATAGGGTTAAACGTGGATTATTTTCATAATCCACGTTTAACCCTTAATTAAAAAAAAATAGGTTTTGTTTTTTGAAAAAAATAGGGTTAAACGTGGATTATAAAAATTATAGGGTTAAATGTGAATTATGCGTTTAACCCTATAATTCAAAAATTCGAATTTTATAGTGTTAAACGTGATTATTCCCTATAATCACGTTTAACACTATAAAATTCAAATTTTATAGTGTTAAAAGTGATTATTCAATTTAATCACGTGTAACAATATAATTATAGTGTTAAACGTGATTATTCCCAATAATCACGTTTAACACTATAAAATTCAAATTTTATAGTGTTAAACGTGATTATTCAATTTAATCACGTGTTAACAATAAAATTAAATTGAATAATCACGTTTAACACTATAAAATTCAAATTTTATAGTGTTAAACGTGATTATAGGGAATAATCACGTGTAACACTATAAGGGAATAATCACGTGTAACACTATAATTATAGTGTTAAACGTGATTATTCCCTATAATCACGTTTAACACTATAAAATTCGAATTTTATAGTGTTAAACGTGATAATTCAATTTAATCACGTGTAACAATATAATTATAGTGTTAAACGTGATTATTCCCTATAATCACGTTTAACACTATAAAATTTGAATTTTATAGTGTTAAACGTGATTATTCAATTTAATCACGTGTTAACACTAAAATTAAATTGAATAATCACGTTTAACATTATAAAATTCAAATTTTATAGTGTTAAATGTGAATGATGTCCGTTTAACCCTTTCAAACATGAATTCAAGCACATATTATAACAAATTAACCCTATCAAATGCAAAATTAAACCCGTTTAACCATTCCAAACATGAATTCAAGCATATATTAAAACAAATTAAACCTAATCCCTCAAAAAATAGGGTTAAATGCGGATTATGTTAATAATTCTCGTTTAACTATTAAACATACCTTTCTTATTTCAACGATAATTCTTCGAATCCTCTAAGTGCCGAAATGTCAAAAATTTTTTAGAGAAAATTTTGTATGAAAATTTATTGTATGATAATTTTGTTACTGAGTTTCAAACTCTATATAAAGGTATAAAGTGAAGAAACAATACAAAAGCATGTGAATTCACAGTAAATATTAAAAACGAAAAAAATTAAAAAATGAGTGTAATAGTTGCATGCTTGTTCAATAAATAATAACAACAAAATTGTATACTCCCTCCGTCCCGGCTCAACTTGCCTACGTTGATCGGGCACGGAGATTAAGAAAATGCAGTTGACTCAAGTGGATATGCACATTTTGATGACATTTTTGTAATAATATGCACATCAAATCAAGTGGATATGCACTTTTTGATGGCATTTTTGTAATAATGTTGAAATATAGGGATATTAATGTAAATTTTTTTTTGCCATTTATGGGCTGGCAAGTTGAGTTGGGACAAACAAAAATGGCAAGTAGGCAAGTTGAGCTGGGACGGAGGGAGTAGTAAATATTAAGAACAAAAAAAAAATTTAGGTGTAATAGTTGCATGCATGTATGGGAAATAAATTCAATTCAAATTAAATGCATGACAAATAAATTCATTTCGAATCAATTCAATGCATGACAAATATAAATTAATATTTAATCAATAAATACAATACATGACAAATATAAATTCATATTTTTGTTGCATGCATGGAACTTGTCAAATCAAAACACTATTCTCCATTGACTTAGACTAAAAATGTGGTAGAAAGTGTCTATGAATTATATTTTGTGGTATAAAGTGTCCTACAATTAAATTTGATGGTATAAAGTGTATGAAGTTATACTTTTCATGGTATAATGAATATTTTCCTCTATGTTCAATCACTATGACGTGAATATCAATTCAAAAAAACTTGTGCTATGATCAATCAATTCTGTTATCAGGTTTGTTTGATCATGATCATATTAGAGTACGTAGTAGTTGATGTGGATGTCTTTAAACTTGAATCTCAAACCCAACCTTTAGGACCTACAAAGAATGACCAAAGAATGCTTCTACTTTCTGAATCCATTCTTTGATTCCCCCAATGGGCCTATTTTGATGAGTTATTAAATTTATCTCACCACCCCGACCCAAGCAGAGCCAGAAGTAGGTGATTGAGGAAGAGCGAGCCAAGTGAAGTTAGATCTGGTATTTGGTCAAAGTCAACAAGAGAAGTCCGCCCCCGAGATAGACTCTGTGTGATCGAGGAAGAGCGAGCCAAGTGGAGTCAGATCTGACTAACGAAAGACAGAATTGAAGACATTTGGTCAAAGTCAACAAGAGAAGTCCGCCCACGAGATAGGCTTGGTCCAATTAGCAGAAGATTTGCAAAAGGAAGCCCAAGTCCATAAATGAGCTTGAGAATCTTTTAGGTTTTTTTAATAGAAAATAAATTGTCTTATTTACTTTTGTTCTAGAAAATAGGTATAAATAGTTTAAAAATGTATCTTCAAAGGTAAGATTTTTTTCATTTTGAAATAGAAGCCACATTACTTTATTGTGAAAGGATATTCTCTCTACACATCTACGAAGGAAAGATTTTTTTGTCTCTTGTTATTGAATTGATTGTTGTGATTATTTTACTGTTATAAGGTTTGTCCTTCATGCTTTTGTCATTAGAGTTAGTAATGAGATTTTTCAAGAGTCATCACACTTGAAACGAAAACTTACCATTACTCTGGTTGAACTATTCTCATAAAACAAAAAATCTTATCAAACCGGTTTAGACAGATCATTGATATGATTTTTAAATCTTGCATTACTTTATATATATTTGCAGCTTTCTCTCATGCCTTTTTTATTTTTATTTTCAATTTTTGTAACCTTCTCATTCTCCTACTTTTGCAAGTAATGTGGGACAAATGAATTCCTTTCCCTACCATCCGACTTGATTTCTAACATATTATCAATTTCTATATAATTAAAAATAAAAAAGGAAATTTAGTTTTTATAGATTGGTTAGACTATAGAATTGAATGAACTACGTACGTAATAACTGTTGGGTTATGGAGTGTGAGTTAGATAGACTTTAGGACTCCTGGTCAGATAAGACTTAGGACTCCTAGTCAGATTAGACTTAGGATTCCTAATTAGAAAGACATTAGGAGTGCTTCCCTATAAATAATCATTTGACTCATTGTATTTGTCAACACAAGAAAATTAGTAAATTCTCCTGGCTTGGTAGTGCCCCCAAACGTAGTCAATTGACGAATTGGATGAACAAATCGTTGTCTCATATATTTCATTCATATCAAATTCTCTATAATTGCTCTCAAAATCCTAACAACTGGTATCAGAGCATCGGGTTCAGTAGATCTGGTGGGAGCAATTACGATGGCTGAAGGGAAATCACCTGTTGAGAAGTTTGATGGATCAGATTTCGGATTCTGGAAACTGCAGATCGAGGATTACCTGTACGGTAAAGATCTATATCAACCTTTAGGTACAAAGCCCGAATCTATGAAGGATGATGAGTGGGCGCTGTTGGATAGAAAGACGATGAGTGTAGTTCGTCTATCGTTATCCAGAAACGTTGCGCTCCACACGATAAAGATAAAAACCACGAAGAAGATGTTAGAGATTATGATCGAGATGTACGAGAAACCATCAACCGCGAACAACGTTTATCTAATGCGGCGGTTGTTTAACCTAAAGATAGCAGAGGGTGTTACAGTGGCCAATCATCTAAACGAGGTCAATATGATCATTGCCCAATTGAACTCAGTTGAGATCAATTTCGATGATGAGGTATAAGCCCTAATTTTGTTATCCTCTCTAACAGAAAGTTGGAGTGGGACGGTGACAGTCGTTAGTGCCTCAGTAGGGAAGGTGAAACTCAGATTTGATGAAGTTAGAGACCTGATCATAAGCGAAGAAATTCGCAGAAAAGAATTAGGTGTGACTGCAGGATCAACCTTGAGTACAGAAAACAGAGGTAGATCAGAATCAAAATCGAATTCAAATCAAGATAGATTGAAGTTGAGGGGGAGAAATAAACCGAAGAAAGACAAGAGTCAGATTGAGTGCTACAATTGTCATGAACTCGGGCATTATAAAAATCAATATAAGACACCGAAGAAGGATAACAAATCAGCAAACGCAACCACTGTGGAGAACGCGGATGTGTTAATCCTAAGCGTAAGTAGTCCATTAGAATCTTGGGTATTAGATTCTGGAACATCGTTTCATTCATGCACCAGTGCTGATGTAATGGAACGTTACACCTCTGGAGATTTTGGGAAGGTTTATCTTGTTGATGATGAGCCTCTAGAAATCGTGGGAAAAGGAGATGTTCGGATCAAGGCACCGAATGGAACTATTTTGCAGCTGCGTGATGTGAGACATAACCCTGGATTGAAGAGGAGTTTACTTTCCGTTGGGCAACTTGATGATGAAGGTTATGTTGTGACCTTTGGCTGTAAAACATGGAAGATATCCAAATGAGCTATGGTGGTGGCTCGAGGCAACAAGGAGGGAACGTTGTATATCACAGGTAACACTCGAGACAACATTGCTCTTGCAGGTGCAAAGAATGATGCAGATTTGTGGCATTATCATCTTGGCCACATGAGTGAGAATGAGATGAAAGTGTTATGTTCAAAAGGTAAGCTGTCAGGCCTCAAAATAGTTGAAATCGGATTGTGTGAAGACTGTGTGTTCGGGAAACAGAAAAAAGTGAGTTTTTCGAAAGGAAGCAGAACCTTGAAGGAACAAAAATTGGAGTTAGTCCATAGCAACTTGTGGGGACCAGCACCGGTGACATCTCTTGGTGGAGCATCTTATTACATGACTTTCATAGACGACTCAACGAGAAATGTATGGGTTTATTTTCTGAAAAACAAATCTGATGCCTTTGTTGTTTTCAAGAAGTGGAAGGCTCTTGTAGAAACTGAGACGGGTCTCAAGGTAAAGTGTTTGAGATCTGATAATGGTGGAGAGTACGAGCTCCGAGAGTTCAAAGAATTTTGTGCTGCAAATGGAATTCGCATGGAGAAAACTGTGAAATGAACCCTTCAACAAAACGGTATTGCAGAACATATGAGCAGAACACTATGTGAGCGTGCTAGAAGCATGAGATTGAAGTGTGGGCTGCCGAAGATGTTTTGGGCAGATGCAGTTAACACTCCAGCTTACTTGATAAATAGAGGACCCTCAACTCCCTTGGAAAATCGCATACCAGAAGAGGTCTGGAACGGTAAAGAGGTAAATATATCATTTCTTCGAGTATTTGGTTGTGTTTCATACATATATATTGATGCTCCTGATAGAAGTAAGTTGGATGTTAAATCTGTTAAGTCTACGTTTATTGGATATGATGGTGATGAATTTGGCTATCGATTTTGGGATGAGAAGAATCGAAAGGTAATTCGTAGTCGAGATGTCATATTTAATGAACAAATCTTATACAAAGACAAATTGAGTGCATCTGAATCAGTTGGTTCTGACAAACAAATCGTCGAGTTAGACATCTCAAACTCGGGTGGGAGCAAAGTGGCTAATGATAATGAGGTGGTAGGTGACGAGGAACCACACACGCCACAATCGATAATTTCGCTGCGAAGGTCCACCAGAATACATAAATCACCTGATAGGTATTCATCTTCTCTTTATTACTTGTTGTTGACAAATGGTAGTGAACCAGAATGTTATGCAGAAACAATACGTGGTGAACACGTGAACAAGTGGAAACTAATATGGATGATGAAATGAATTCATTAAAGGCTAACGAAACGTGGGAACTAGTTGAACTTCCAAAAGGGAAAAAAGTGTTGCATAACAAATGGGTTTACAAAATTAAAGATAAGGCTGATGGAAGCAAGCGTTACAAGACAAGACTGGTTGTAAAAGGGTTTGAGCAGAAATATGGTATCGATTATACAGACGTTTTCACCCCTGTTGTGAAATTAACCACAATTCGGTTAGTTCTGAGTATGGTGGCTGCATAAAACTTGATGTTAGAGCAGATGGATGTGAAAACTGTTTTTCTTCATGAGGATTTGATGGAAGACATCTACATGGAGCAACCAGAAGGATACTTGTCAGAGGGGAACATTAAGCTTGTTTGTAGATTGAAGAAGAGTTTGTATGGTCTGAAACAAGCTTCATTACAGTGGTACAAGAAGTTCGATGGATTCATGCATGAGATTGAATTCTATAGATGCGAGGCTGACCATTATTGCTATTTCAAGAGGTATAACAAGGGTTATATCATTTTGTTGTTATATGTTGATGACATGTTGATAGTAGGTTCTAGTGCTTGAGAGGTGAGCAAGTTGAAGAAACAGTTGTCTGACCGGTTTGCAATGAAGGACCTTGGAGAGGCTAAGCATATTTTGGGCATGCGCATTGAGCGTGATAGGGTGGCAGGAAAGTTGTATCTTTCGCAGGCTGAGTATATCAAGAAGGTTTTGAAGAGGTTCAGCATGGAAGATGCAAAGCCAGTTCGTGTTCCTTTGGGTAGCCAGTTCAAGCTATCTAACAAGGACTCACCTAGTAGTGAAGAGGAGCGTGCCTATATGCAGAAAACTCCATATGCCTCTGCAATTGGCAGTCTGATATATGCTATGGTGTGCACAAGACCTGACATTGCACATGCAGTAGGAGTAGTTAGTCGGTTCATGGGTAATCCGGGGAAGCAACATTGGGAGACAGTAAAGTGGATTCTCAAGTACTTGAGAGGTACTATAGAGAAAGCCTTGTGCTTTGAAGGTAAAAGTGTCGAATTGGCAGGGTATGTTGATGCAGACTTAGCATCAAGCGATCTTGATAAAAGAAGAAGTACAACCGGATATGTGTTTACATTTGGTGGTACAACGATCTCTTGGGCTTCTAAGTTACAGAAGATTGTAGTATAGTCCACTACAGAAGTAGAGTATGTAGCAGTGACTGAGGCTAGTAAAGAGATGGTATGGTTGCAGAACATCTTGCGTGAATTGGGGAAGGAGCAGAAGGATAGTATTTTGTACAGTGACAGTCAGAGTGCTATTCATTTAACAAAAAAATCCAGTTTTTCACTCGAGAACTAAGCACATTGAGTTGAGGTATCATTACATTCGTTACCTCATGGAGAATAAAATCTTGCAGCTGATGAAGATTCGAGGAAGTAAGAATCCTGCTGATATGTTGACTAAGGTTGTGACCTTAGAGAAGTTGAAGTCATGCATGGCTTCAACTGGCCTTGGAAACTAAGATGAAGGCCCAACACTACTACCAGTGAGAGACATTGATGAAATAGAGAAGACAAGTTACAATTGGAAGTCAGTCTCCAGGTGGAGATTGTTGGGTTATGGAGTCTGAGTTAGATAAACTTTAGGACTCCTGGTCAGATAAGACTTAAGACTCCTAGTCAGATTAGACTTAGGATTCCTTGTTAGAAAGGCATTAGGACTGCTTCCCTATAAATAACCCTTTGACTCATTGTATTTGTCAACACAAGAAAATTAGTAAATTCTCCTGACTTGGTAATGCCCCCAGACGTAGTCAATTAACGAACTGGGTGAACAAATCGTTGTCTCTTATATTTCGTTCATATCAAATTCTCTATAATTGCTCTCAAAATCCTAACAATAACCTGTAGTAATTTGATATGAATCCACATCCAAATTTAACAAGTGTAGTTATTATATAATATATATATATATATAACATTTAGACTTAATTATGGGTCAAATTATGAAATTTACTTTAATTGTAATTTTGTCAAACTTTTGAATATCAACGGTAAAATAAGCACAGTCCTTATGGGTATGTTTGTTTTCGGTTTATGTTGGATTGAAGAAATCTAACTTTGAAATCCTAGAATTTTAAAATAAAGGTGAATAGTTAAAATATGTGTGTTTGTTTAGAGATTTTCTAGAGTAGAATTTGTAACACCCCCAAGCTTTACTAATTTGAAATAATTTCTTAAGAATTACATATATGAGAATGCTAGATTTTTGACTTAACTTCAAAACGCAGCAAGCCATCAAATAGGTTCGATATGTTAAATTTTTGTGAAAGAACTCCAAAAATACTTGAAAGGAACTTTGTCGATTGAAATATACCATCGCTTATACATAGGATCCAAAATATCTATTTACATCAAAAGACATCCCAACAGTTTAATTGTCCAAAAGATGAGTATCATAACATAAGATTCAAAAGTTCATCTCGAGCATGACATATGAACAAACTGACTGGCCATTTAGGAGACCCACTATCTCTACACATCATTACCTGCATTACAAAAACATATTAATGAACAATAGGCTCAGTAAGCTGAAACTTATGCACACAATCACGTATAATGAATCATATCATGCAATATGTTTTTCCATATTCATTTATTTTAAAAATATCCTTTATAGGGTACCTGGAAAACTGATACTCAATCAATATCAGTTGGCCGTATAAGCATTTCATTAAGATTGGTCAATCATCATATCATGATATATACTCTCTGTTAGTTAAGCACTATCATTAGTACTCAACCAACATCAGCAGACCGTACACATATTGTGTCTACTCTCCGATAGCCAAGTACCATTCTACTTATTCTTTTTGGTACTCAACTAACATTTATAGACCGTATAGTCATGTTGTCTACTCTCAATCAACCAAGTATCATACTTCCTCTTTCAAAACACCTTTTATATGCATCATGTATCACATGAACCTCACATACAATTCAATCGTAGACATAGAACATTCATTCATGTATTTTTCAAATTATATGAATATTAATTAGTTCTTGCAATGCAGCAAATAAAAGCTTCAGCTTACCTCAATTCCAAAGCAAGTACAATAGTGGAAGTGTTTGGCCCTTGGGGAAGATATGATGTGCTTATAAACCTAAAAGGATCAAACATGCATATACATATGTTTAAATGATCATTCAATGAAGAGATAATATCATTCAATTACACATATCAAGAATTATAATTCATACATCTTAATATCATTTCTTAATTCAATAAGTTAATAATAATAATAGGGCAACCCCTACTTTGCAATAAGGCACTAAGAACTCAAATGAATCTAACTACTTATGTTCTTGCATAAGTTAACCTAAATAACCAATTCAGTTACCTATCTTTTAACTCTTCAAGCATACTTCCAAACATTATAACAATACCAAGCATCAATAGAATCAATATACAGCCACAACCTATCAGATTCACAAGTTCAATTAAACTACTTCAACTAACTTAGTTATCTTCAATTCATCTTCATAATAACATATATAATATCAGATCATGTGACATATCATATAAACATAATTTTAAACATAAAACATAGGGATAAAAGCAGACCTAGAAAATAAGTTTAAAGATGCAACGTTTTAACCAAAAGAGGCATCAACTAGCTTCAATTCATCTCATATGCAACCTCCATTATATGTTTCGGTTTTGTATGGTATTTTACGGTTCTAAGAATGAAGAAATGAAAAGAAGAAGAGACTGGTTATTTTTAGGGCTTAAGGTGATCAAATGAAAGCATAAAATCAATTTCCTACAATTTTTTATTATTCAAATGAGAAGTACTTGTCTTGTCCTAATTGGCTGAACTAGTGTAGGTGTTAAATGGACATCATACCATGTTTTTGGCCTTAGGAAAGGTCTAGTGTTGGATGAAGGATCGTAATAATCAAGTGCAACATATAAAAATTGCTTTTGGTGCACCCTAGTCAACTAACCAATCAAATTGCATTATTTTGCTTACTTTAGAATTATAAATAAATGCAATGAAATTCATATATTAGAAGTGTAATTAAGTTAATTTAGAAATGTCATTTTAGAGATATTATACATTTAGCATATTTATAACCAATTTCAGCACATCCATTTTCTCTTCCCAAGCCAAACCTTTCCACTGTAAAAGAAGAAGTACTAAACAAAGCATAGATAAAGTAATCATGACTAATTAGATCATAAAAGAGACATATACTTGAGAAATCAACGCATTTCATAATAAGATGCTTAGAAATATAGCTTAGATGCTCATGAATGCATTTCAATGTAAGATGCAAGTGATTAGAGAATTGAGTGTTATAGAATTAGTACCGTAGATGTCAAATCAATGCTGAAAAAAATATTATTGTGTAATATTATATTGTTAGTTGATGTAATGGTAATGATTTGATGATTGTAATAGTAGAAATTTAGGTGTGTATTGAAATTTGTGTATTAATAGGTTATAGTATAGGGTTAATAGTTGTGTTTTTATTTAAATAAAGTAGGATTTTGGTAGATTATATAATCCTCTTGTAAACTCAAAACAAATGGGAATTTGAATCAATTCAAATCTCAAATTCTGACTCACAAACACCAATCCAAACATTTTCTTGAGTTTTAACACATAGAGCAGGGGTAGGTATGGATAACAATGCCAAATATTTGAAAATATATATACTAAGTCAGAAGGAAATTAAAAAAATCAAATACTAATCGCAACGAACACCCCATAAATACAGAATACAGATAGAAGGATAGTGAAAAAGTGATCAAAATATTGCATGTGGGATTATTAACCTTTGATGTTGACTTAGACTAGTGGACCTAAATTCCAATACAGTAAGGACCCGTTTGGTTTGTAGGTTTGGGCTGGTTTAGAGTTTTTACCCAGCCCAAACCCATGTTTGGTTTAAATGTTTGAAGCCCGGTTTTAAAGTTCGGCCCGAATATTGGAATGGGTTTAAGTGGGCTTGGAGGGTGTATTGTAAACCCAAAAAAAGGTGGGTTTCGAAACCCATGTTCCAGTATGAACAGTAACATATTGTGATTTTCCAAAAATGCCCCCACTGTTCACTTTGAAAAGTCCATTACACCCCCACAACATCAAGATATTACTAATCTGCCATTACTTCTTTGAATTTGGGGATTTTGAAGGAAAACAAAACCCTAACCCACATCATCGTCTCCCTCAAGCGGGGTATTGGGTAGCAAACCCTTCGTCTTCAAAAACGTTGATCGAAATTGAAGGTACTGTTCACTAATTTCTCTTAGCTACTTCCGCAAGTATACGGTGTAGGGTGTAGAAGTGGTGAGCAAGGTCGATCTCACAGAGACTAATTATCTAGACACTAACTAATTACTCAAATTCAGTTTCCAGTTTTATCTAGGGGAAAAAAATCACATCGATCGCAGATTAATTCAATAGAAAACTAACTATGCAGATAAATTCACTCAAGAATAACAGATATCTAAGATAGGTTCTAGGACATGCTTTCATCTAATTCTCATCAAAACATCACTTTAACCAACTCAAGTTCATTAATCAATTATCCTATATGAGCAATCACATATATCGAATTAACAGCTCTCCCGAGTCAATTAACCGGTTGATTATTATGCCACCAGAGGTATCCCTGCTCAATCTGATTGAAACATAACAACTCCCAAAAGCACCTAGGATTGATTTCTCATTACATAAATTCATTAATCTCCCGATCTAAGTCTTTTTATGTATCATGTGTTTATTCTTCCATAATTAAATCTCATCTCCCGAATTTAGATCTAATTACTAAAACATGCTCAATTACCGGCCGAATAACCAAACAAGCAATCAAATCATAAACACACAAATAGGATAAACGATCATGAACTTTGAATTGAAATTAAAGATCCATCAAGATTCGAATTAAATTACTAACAAGCCCTAGAAACCTTAGAAAATTAGCTAGACATGATGATAAACAAACTCATAGACAAGATTGAAAATATCATATCAACTAAAATCTAACAAGAGAGGAAAGATTAAAAACTCTAGTAACGATGATCTCGCGATTCCTCGATCTCTTGAATCCTTCTTCAATTCCTCTCGTTGCTTCTTCGACTCTCGTGTTTTTCTCTATATGAATCTCTCCTTTTTCGTTTCCCCTATGTCTCTTTTCGTTGCTGAGTATATCCGTTGTTGTGGGAGTCTTCCAAGTGAAGTAAAAGATCAAGATTATCCAAGAAAACAAGATCTAATCGAGCTCCTATTCACCCGGGCACGGTCGACCGTGCCCTGATAATAAGCCAATAGTTCTTGCACGGATTTGACTGTGCTGTGGGGCACGGTCGTGCCCCACTCACTGTACAACGACGCACGGTCGTGCTGCATGGCACGACCAGACCGTGCACCACCAATGTTCCTCGCGATCTCGTATTTCACTTCTATTCTTCCTCGTTTTTTCGTGATTCCTTCCTTGATCATCAATTACACTTGAAACTTTGCACTTTTCTCATTAAAATCATGAAACTAAGCACAAACACGTCAAATGCAACTTATACAATATAATAACATAAATCACCATAAAAACGTATCTAAACATATTCAAATGAATACATAAACATACGCAAAAATATGTGGAAAACGATACTTATCAGGTACCACCAAACTTTCCATAGCTCATCCAACCTGCTATTCTTACATTTCGATAACTTCTTCTTTCTGTTATCTCCACCAGTGTTAGCGAAGAAACCCGAACCTGGTTGAAGAAAAAGGTAGTGACTTTGTCGAGCATTGAAGTGCTCCCTAAACTGCATCAACCTGCAAGTACGAGGCGCTGCATTTTCGGTAAGTTAGATATCCTAATTGGTAGTGTCCCTACAAATACTTGAATGTTTTGAGTCCACTAAACAATTTTTTTCTGTGAAAACTATATATTGCTCCATGTAACATTTCTTGGAATTCATCCCAGACTCGTAGTTATTGTTTACGTTTAAAATATGTTATTGATTTGAGGAAGTTTACATTGATTCGGAAATGGTGAAGCGAAACTGTGTTGGATACTTGTTCCTCTTCATAACTATGAGTTCCAATCTGTAGGCCTTTTTTTGTCATCGTTTGGTTGAATAAATGGAGGTTATTAGTTTTCTGTTTTGGGTCCAGAATGCATTGCTGTAGTGAAAAATGATGCTTTGATAAGTGACATATTTTTCTAAAAGCACCAATCTGCTATTCACAGTGATTTTAGACTATGTTGTGTGTCTGTTTCATGAACTAATTTTTACACATTTCCTGCAGCTTTGTCTATATGTGGTGGCTTCATTTTATACTTTGAGTAATATCTACATTTCCTGCAAATTAGTATACTTTTATACTTTTAATACATTTCCTGCATCTTTTATTTTTTGTACATTGACAGCCAGAAGCCCATTGGTAACTTCATTTTTTGCAATGGTTGGTCTTTTATTTGTAGATATTACTATATATATTATTAGCATATATTAATCAAAGTAGAGTAACATATTTCAAATCTTCATCTGTTCTAACAAGTATTGGAAATCAAAACTTGGCACATTTACTTTACATCCATTTTTCTTCTGCTTTTTCATATTTATATTGTTGTTTTGGTAGTTATAGTCGTTTTTAAGCCAAACTGCAGTAAAACAGATAATAAAAAAAAATTAAATTATATGGTGAATATGGTTATATCTGATTAAAGTTGAGTTTTTGTACAAAATTACAGATATTAGTAGACTGTTTATGCTTTTCAAGAAATAGTAAATTTCCAGTAACTAGTTTATTTATATCAGTATACTGATCTCTTTTTTTTTAAGTAAACTCTTGAAGGATTCCTCTCCAAGTACATACTGTTGACTACGGTGAATCTGACAAGTGTCATCCACCAACTTTAATCAAGTATGCTCTCTGTTGTTTTTTTGGCGCAGGTGATAAAATATATATTAGGCATGATGTAGTGGAACCTTCAATTCCTAGTTGTTGAATGGCTTGGGCATACCGTGCTGTAGTCTACTAGGACGTACGTGGTTACTTAACATTTGTACGTGATAATATGTGTTCGTTGCAATGATTGACCACAATTAGTGTAGGAGATCCTAACTGGATGATTATGTTAAATATATCATATATATTTTGGTTAAATCGATGATTATAATAATAATTTGGTAATACTTTAGGAGATCCCACTGGATGCTTTGTTGTTCTACCTGGCATTTTAAACTTATTTGTAGGAATGTAAATTTGGAAAACTTGATGTCTATAAATATGAGACTTGTGTATGTCTGTGTTTGAGTTGCGTGGAAATGTCTGAATAACTGTGAAATAGCTAGTATATATAGATAACATGAAAACGATCCTTTCTTACACCTATGTCTGAAAAATTCCCTGCTATATTCCAATATCTCTGTCTGTTTGAAATGAAGCCCCAACCTTGTAGATTATCTTCGATTTAGAACAGTTTTGAAAAGTTTGTCCACAATGTAAACTTCTAATTTCATTTGTAACCAAGCAAAACCTTTAATCCCATATTACTTAATACCAATTCAATAATAGTAACATAACGAAAGACCAGAATATATAACACAAATTATACCATAATCCTTCGCAAAATAGGTAATTACTAGATAGAATAATTACAAACTGTTGCTACAAATAAAAGATTTCTAATTAGAGACACATAATATTGTTTTATCATAGACATGTCGTTGGACGAGGTAGATGATATTGTGGCCGCATTTCGTGCTGTTGAAGCAATTAATGCTTCGATGAGATCATTTTTACTTCTTGTTTCTTACGCCTATGTGAGGTTTTACGGAACAAATAGGAGGCGTCGTAATTTGTCCACAAGAACAAGAAAGTACAATTTACGTAATAGAGTCACCCGTCAATTGGAACACGTTTGTAGTTTGACCACAGATAATGATGATACATGTATTAACCACCTTCGCATGTCTCGTGATACCTTCTCTCGTCTATGTTACCTGTTAGAAAATCTTGGTGGTCTTCAACCCACTTGTCATCTCCCAATATCTGAACAAGTGTGTATCTTCCTATCAATTCTTTCCCATTACAAAAAAAAACCGAGTTGTCAAAGATGATTTTAGTCCTAGTGGGTACATAATAAGTAAACACTTCAACTCCATCCTTGTATCTTTGCTACGGCTTCATAACATTCTCCTTGTGCAACCAAGACCAGTAGACGTCGACGAACCGACCGATCTATTTCATCAATAAGATCAGTAGCTACTGCAATCGGAATGAAGACAACATGTGGGAGATTGCACGGGGCATCGGTGACATCACCAAATATGGTAAGAAATAAATGGAACCGAATACGAAATGCGACAAGGTGTATAAAATGCTAGAAGGCTTCACGTTTCCCGACTTGTCGGCAAGAGTTCATGTTGCAAGGTACTTGTGCGACAATCCAATTGACTTGGACTTCTTTTACAGCATACCGGATGATGCTAGGGCCGTGTTGGTGAATGACATCATGGAGAAAGTTGAAAAACCCTAGTAAATGTGTGGTAAAATGGGATAAGCAATGTGCCCATACCAAGGCTAACACGTTTCGGCGATGTACATATTTTGTGCCACTAAGAACCCTAGCAAGTAGACTTTGACACTTGAACAACGTTTTGTGTCCTACCTTTTGACACTTGAACAAGGTTTTGTGTGATACTTTTACCGAAAGGGTGTATCTCCACTCCCTATCCTACAAAACATGGTTGGGATTGTGATGTTATGACATTCTAGAACTTTTGCATATTATATGGTTATTCGATGTAGTTTTCTCATGAGAGTCATTTCCAATTATTTTAACAATATTTCAGTTTATTGGTCTAAAGCATATAGGTTAGCTAAGCTGTCCACCACATGTTGTAATCAAAGTGGAGTGACATGAAAAAAAGGCTTCAACATGAATATGATAATATGCAAATGGGAGATTAATGCAAATAAACGTATTACAAATGCAACAAGATACAACAATTTAGACCAAGTCTCAATAGACTTCCTAAAAATGGGAAACACTTACTTAATATTCAACGCTTAGGACGTAATTAAACCATCTCGTACATATTATATGAAAATAAACCCGTGCCACAAAACGGGTTTAACAAGATGGAGCCATAACTACTTACGCATAACTACTAGACGGATGGATGAACTTGACCGACTTACAAGTTCATTGCCAAGGATTACAACATAAAGGTAGTAAATCACATCCAAAGACGAGCTACAAGTCGGTTGCACAGAAAATTGGTAGCTCGTACGACCAAGCAATCGTCACTTCTTGGAATTCGGTGATGCATAGTTTGAAGATGAGACGTAGGAGGCACCGTATAAGCTCATGCATATATTGTCTGTTATGAACGATTTCTCTTTTCCTTTTGCATTGCCAACTGGGTTCGAGGAACTCATTTCAGTTTTCAGAGATGGAGAGCGGAATGAACTTTCATCATCGGAGTCATTCCAGTCCTTTTGCAATTCATTCCAAAATTTAGTTGAAAGACTATTTTCCTTGTCGCTTGAGATTTGAATGACTTCATCCAGAGGAGTGAATCTTGTGGCACGCATTCCGACGATGTCGTCGGAAATCTGAATAACTTCGGGGCCGACCATAGGACGGTAAGATAGTGCATGAAAGTTCGTAGGAGCTCCGAAGATGACTTGAAGGTCATCCCAATGAGGGTCTCCGTACGTCGCATATGTAGGGATGACAATTTCCCCGCGGGGAACCATCCCCGTTGGGTACTAATATTAACGGGGCGGGGATTCCCCGGTCGAATCGGGGAATGGGGCGGGGACGGTGATTCTCCATTTAAAATTTATGGGGATGGTACGGGGATGGTATTCATGCCTCCCACCCAATCCCCAACCCCGAAACCGACTCCGTTGATATGAAATGGGGATTCCCCGTTCCCCGTTTAATATTATTTATTAATATATATATATATATTAATTAATTAATAAATATATTTAAAATTTCAAAAAAATTCATATGTCACTGACTTCTCAGGTTACGGCTCCCACCTTAATCCCACAAACAAATTAACAATTAATTATTATAATATTATACTTACATGTTATAATTTCAATTACTTTACTCTATAACGTTATTGTTGATACTTCAATTAATAATTTTGTAGGTAAAAGATATCGTGCATTTTATGAAGATAGGGATGTTGAAGAGGTAATTGTAAATTTTAATAATTAAATTCATTTCATTTTGTTATAATTTCATCGATATTAAAATCCATTTCTGTTTTTTATCTTATAGGAACCATGATGAGATGAAGGATTGCTGAAGAGATGATTAGTTGATGTTTTTGTTAGATATTTCATATTTTAAGTTGTATGAAGTTTACTTATTAGATTGCGTTGTCATTTTGATTATGCATTTCATAATTTTGTTTTAAAGACTAGATTTATGACTTTATGGTATTTGATGTTGGATTAATATTGTTTATGAGTTGTTTTAGTTTTTTTATCTTTATTTATTAAATATTATTTAAAAAAAATTAACTTATAGATAATCAAATTTGGGGAACCCGAATTCCCCACGGGGAATCAGTTCCCCGAACGGTGAATCCCCATCCCCGTACCAGATTTTCAAAGCGGGAATGGTAATGGGGATGGTATAAGATATAATAATTTGGTATGGGGACGGTATTGCCAATACCATCCCCGAACCCGCCCATTGCCACCCCTACGCATATGCTTGTGCATAAGGGTCCTGGGAAAAAGAATTTCAAGTCAATACTCTATTTAGTGCATAATTGAAATGAGAGTCCTCAAACAAGAATTTGTTTACTTTATACATTACGTCGTTGCACTGGCCTTGATTATCTGAGACCATTTGTCTTGCTCGCAGCCAAAGATATTGGTCTTGGCCGACCAGTAAATGTCATCGCGAAGCATCAACTTTGAGAAAGTTGTATGCCTTTACCGTAATTTTTGGTCTGCTTCACACACTCTTTGAGATCGAAATTGTAGTTGAAAAACTTGTTCACAACGTACTGGGCCATTTGAATGGGGTGCTTGTTGTCACCACTCGCACTAAGCTTTCCCATCCGGGCCTGGTCTGCCAATACCTCCGTAAACAAAGTTGCCACATTTACATCCCACTCCAAATCATATAAAAAATCCTCCTGTATTAGTTTTATATCCTTGGACATCTCTCCAAAACAGCGACAGTGTTGTAACAAGTATTGTTTGAGTGGTAAATATTCTTTGCAAGATTGGAAGCATATATATAGCATGTGTTGACCTAATGTACATATAAGTTTTATAGCTTACGAACAAGTGAAGCCTACTAAAGACAAACTGATTTTCTTTAAATTGTTTAACATTTTACAGAATCTTAAATAGCATTAATTGTAGATGGCAACCCACATATTATCCAAAATTAAAGTAGGGTATGTAGGGTAATAAAGACAAATCCAAATATTTAAAGAACATGAGGCTACCTACGCCAGGTCATCTCTTCTACGCAAAAAGAGTGAGGTTTACATAGTGTGGTATTAATTGTTCCACAAAAGTGTGACCATTCAAAGATGTTGATATCTTGGGAATTTGCAAAGGCACAAATATAGAAAAACCTACTGAGATGGAATATCAATTGTGTTTAGTTTGCAGGTGGGATTACACACTCTCTTTAATTAATGCTTCGTATATAACATACTTTTTTTTTCTGTATTTTGGTTCAAGTCAGACATCTTTTTTTTATTAGGTTGAATGGTAGATAGGAATAAGAATAAATGCAGAGTTACTCTTGATTGGGATTGCTTTTGTGAGTGGTTGGCAGCAATTTATGTTCTTAGTAAATGAAGTTGAGCCAGGGGGAAATTTTCATTACTTCGTGCAAATGAATTTGTTCACAAGTACTGTGAAATTCCAGTTTTCTCAATTTTATTGTAAATTATTGTTCTGAATATTGCAACATAATATGTTGTCCAGTTTAAATCGATATCCTTTTCATACTGTCTCACTTGCTTTCACACAAACTGGACCTGTAACTTATTGGACTACGTATTATATGTAACATATACAAGCATGTGCTAGAATTGACATTATGTTTCATATTTGCAACAGGTAGAAATGCCGAAACACAATCCAAATTATGACAACTTCTACCACGTATTCACATGTGAAGAGGCTGAAGATTTGGTCCTAATATTGTACCATTTTTGCATGAGACGTAACTTACGTTCTGGGATTGTCTTAACCAACGTGCTCACCAAATTGGCGGACGAAAAGAAGTAAGAAACAAGTGACGACTGATTCAGTGCCTTGAATGTGAAAGAGTTTGTCTCAAGAAACTTGGTGAATTACAAAGAGTTCAGCAAGTACGTGAACGAAACGATCGGAGTTACATATAAGAATAGGACAAATTGCATCGTCACTTCAGTCGAGTATCGGCATTTCACAAAGAAGGTCATATCTCCACATCGACCTTCAGTCCCTGAAAAGTTTAGAGTTTTTTACACTGCATACTTGTTTCGTTAAGACATAATATTAGCAATCCAAAAATATTTATTAATACAACATAACATTGTGTCATTTCTTGTGAAGGAAACCAAATTGCAAACCACGTTTCGACAGTGTGGATTCCCTTTCTAGAGTGTCTAGAACTTGATAATTTTAGTTTACACACCCGGTGATATATGCTTCAGTGATGTTGGAAGTTCAACAGAAACACCGATCGTGGTGAAGGCCGAGCCGTTCGATGATGAGGCGATTGATTTTCCCTTTTGGCAAGGACCGCATGCCGTACTCACGCCCATCTCACTCTCCCTTGGTTGTAGGTGTCGATACTATGCCTCCATTTCAGAACTTGTCATTACCTAATTCTCAGCTTTTGTAAACTCATTGATCCCTTCAAACTAATTACCAATAGGCTTCTAACCAATCTGTACAAAATTTGCCGTGTGTATAATCTGTACAAAATTTGCCGTGTGTGGATTGTTTTGCATTTTGGAAGGGCGACGTCCCTTGTAAAGCCCCGTAGGCATTATGTGGCAAATTTCACAATATGTTAGACATGTCACCTATGTGAAGTTTTATACACATCGCATGTGTGTATTAATTCAATATTTCAACAATTTGTGGTGCACATTCTATTATCTACCAAATACATAGACTTATATTGTATAAAGTTGAGTTGTATGTAACAAGACTTGTCTCACAAAATAGCAACTAATTACAATACTTCCACACGACTAAAGTAACAAACTATAAATACGTTTTTTGTCTCGCAAAAAAGTCTGGTAATTACACCGCTACTACACAAATAAAATAACAAATCTAAATACGTGGTCTATTGCAAAATAGCATGGTAATTACACTACTTAACTGCTAATAAAGTAAGAAAGCCTACATACGTTATTTTGCCGAAGGGAAACTGCACACTTGCGACTATCTTAGCAGCTAAATACGTTGGCGTACCTCACATTATGCAACTCCTATCGTGACTCTTTGGAATTTGGACCATCCAAATCATGACCACGAGCGTAGATATGGCCACATATGCAAATACTTTCAAGTATTTCTTATACTTTTGTTTGCCATTCCTCGCCACGACAAGTTCACACTTCAATCGATCGATCTTTTCGATGCATTCTATGGCCACTTCTCGAGCACTTCCCTGAAGTTGAGGCTCGCACTAAACGAAGACACCGCAACATTCTTTCTGAAACATACACAACGCACCCGAAACATGATTAGAACAAGACATTGATAAGTGCAAGTATAAATCTACACACTTTCATTATAAAGTTGATGGATTTCATACCCCTCGAAAAGAACACGTCATGAAATGACGCATTGGGTTTTTTTTGTACCGGACGGTTGGATACGTAGAGGGATGGAATGTCGACAACATACTTCCCCCTCCGTTGCTTCACTTCGAAAACTATGAATTCCATGACGAAATGAACTCGAACTACAATTAAAGAACATGCATTTTCGATACGTTAAAATCAGCTTCGTATTGCACAAATGTACGCCTAAACATACGCAAGTAGAATTGCAATTCACCTCACAATATTTGACATAGTCATATTCAAATAAAATCACCAATCTTGAAACTTTCAAAACATGTTCACTAAAATTATTTCACCCACAAATTATGATTTCACACAAGTGGGGCTCTTTTATAGTTATTACACATAGAAAACGCATGGTGCAAATGTCACCTGAAATTCTGAAGTCATATACATGTTGCAAACCTCATCAATTTTTCACAAAAGGAGATGTCCATATTCTAGGGCTCAATCAGTGGCAAATATGCAGTAATCTCACTTGCAAAATAAATGACCCTTTCCTAACCTATTAGACATCTCGTTTCTACAAATTTTGAAATGGGTGGAATTGGGAGATATCGTAGTGACGGGGTTGGACCTCGAATGGTTACTTGAAGCTGTGTAATGGCTGAATCTGATGGCCCCAAAGTAGGGTCTGATGTTTCCATGCCTACCTCCGTAAATTGTCGAAGACAACTCGTCAAATTTTTGTACCCTTTCTAGCGAAAAGGATTGATCCCCCGTAATCATTCCCCAATTTACGAGATCTCCTTCGATGTTCTTCGTCCTACACAAAGTTAACCCACTCTTTCTAACGAAACCATTGTAGCTGAAGGTGAAGAGAAGTAATTAACCCATCAATTTCTTCGTAATTTTGCAGGATTCTTGCCCTGAAATTTATTTGGTACACCTATGTCTTCCTATTTGCAAAGCTTGGCACGCAGTTGCACAGATAATTAAATGTGTTTTCCTTATTTAAATAAATTTTTTTTATGAAGGGTACAATGGTCAAATAATATATCATCAACATAGACCCATAAAGCAAACAACAATTTATATCCGGAAACCCCACTTCAAATTACATAATATTGTCAACCAAACACCATATTTATCTCAAACCCATCCCTCAACTATTGAACCAAACATACAGAAAACTTTTCAAAAAGTCAAAGTGAACAGTAAACTTATCCCAACCCGAAAATTATAAACAAACCCGTCCTCTGAACCAAACGAGCCCTAAGTACTCTGAACTAAATGCATGTACTGCTAAAAAAGAAAAGGACTGATTGCAATATATGTTATGCATAAGATACAAATGCAGTATTATAAGACTTGATTTCACCTTGTGCTTTATTTTTATCACTATTCATAGAACTATCAAAGTATTTGATCATTAAGTCCACTTAAATTTTATGCTAGGGAATAATACTCTGTTGTTGGGCAACAAAGAGGAATATCAGCAGATTAAGGGTATTGTTGGGAAAGAAAATTACACAAACATGTCTCCTAAACAAAATACACTCTTATTCACTAGCTAGTAACAAAAATAGTTATCATCATTAGGGCTTCAATTCAATTTTGCATACAAATAAGGACAATATGTAGTAATAGTCATAGTCTTTTGCTCCTTCATTCTTTAAAATAAAGAGCCCTGCATCCATGGGCAAATCTTTTAATGGCAGCACTGGGCTCCAGCCCAGTGCAAGCCCAAAATATTTTCTTTTATATGTATATAAGTTCAAAGTTATATTTTAAGTGAGCCCAATTCTAAAATAACATTAACCCACTAAAAAGTAAAATCAACCCCAAAATTTAAAACTCTTATAAAATATGTTCAAATTTTTTTTTTCCAAATATGAAATATAAATATTGGATAATCTTCATTAATGAAAAATATCAATTTTCTTCAAATTTCAGATGTGAGTTTGTTGAAATTTTCCATCACATTATTAAACGTAATGTCTTTTTTTTTTTTTAATTCATTTAATATTTTTATGAAATATCTATGAATAATGTCTTATAACTCCCATATATTCGTGTCTTGAAATATGTATGGATAATATATTTTTATATGTTATATCATTTGAATTCATTAGTAATTTAGTTAGTTATTCAATTAGTATTTTCAATTATATTAAGATTTGGTTTGAACTTTGAATTCAATTAAAAAATTCTTTTAGTTAGTTAATTAGTTATTAAATCAACATACAACTACCCGTACCACTTCATTTAATTTAAGGTGCAAAGAATTAAATTTGACATATTACTTCGAATTTATAATTAGTTATTAAAATTTTATTTTCATATGGTTATAATCTTGCAGAAACTTAAGTTTAAGCCTTCCAACATATTTCTTGTAGGGCACAACTTAAGTGAAC
This sequence comes from Scutellaria minor, assembly GCA_954870855.1. Taxonomy (NCBI): domain Eukaryota; kingdom Viridiplantae; phylum Streptophyta; class Magnoliopsida; order Lamiales; family Lamiaceae; genus Scutellaria; species Scutellaria minor. The sequence continues at coordinate 12,129,458 of OX940733.1, forward strand.
ATCTAAAGATTTTGTTATGTATAAATTTTAATGTGTCAAAGCGCGTACTTTTCAACCCACCCCACTATTAAATTTTGGATCCGCCTCTGCTTGCATCTGCACTACGATAAGGCCTGAAAGTTCATATGCACAATCCACATTTTGATTTTTTTTTTTTTTGGATATAAATCCACATTTTGATTTAACTAACAGAATATTGAGTATTTTAACCAGTGCTTAGGACCTTAGGTCCATATCACCCATTATAACTGCAAATTCCTACCTATTACAAGAATATACAAAGGCCACAATAACATTCGACTATTCAGTTAGTTCGAAGCCCTTGTTGCCTTGATGAGTTATTTGAATTACCACAAAGCTAAAAAAAAAAAATTAAATAAATAAATAATTTCCACCTACGAGGAAGAATTGCAAATTTGGAACACTAAGTTTTGGTCATTCATCATTTAAAACATACTAATTTGTTGGACCCTGAAATTAGAACACTAATTTTTTAATTTGGACCAATTTATGACAACTACTTCGAAATTCGAAAAATTCGGGTCTAAATCGCATGTGCAATACATGTGTCACTCCAAATTCGATTTAAAAAAAAAAATTGATTTGATTCTCACTCAAATCGATTTTGAATCAAATTGAATTCGATAAATTGATTTGGGACTTTGCTATAGCTTAAGGAGAAAAGTGTTTTGATGTAGGAAAATATTTTAGTTAAGTTTTGAATGAAATCGAATTTCAAATGAGCTTGGGATGGTTTCGGAGGTGAGGTGACAATGTTGATAAAATTGAATTATATAGAAATCTTATTGCTATTTTATGAAAATCCATCAACTAATTTAAAGAAATTATGTTTTCATATGCAAATTGTGTTCAATTATCGCTCAAATCGAGCTTGAATCAGACTCAAATTTGCAAACTTAAATTTGGGGCTATGATGTGTTAAGAAGTTTTGATGTATGAAACTGACATGGGGTAAAACATAGAAGACAACGCTACGTATGAAAAATAAAAGAGGGATTTTATTAAGCCAAAATGTACTGAAACATCTCAATACGACAAGAGTCCTATTTATAGGTGCAAAAACGAATCCTAATCCAAAAAGGAAATAAGAACCCAAAAGGAAACAAAGTAAAGAAGATTGCAAAAATAATAAAACTGCCAAAATGGGCCTAAATCGTCTGAATTTGGGCCTAAATCCCATATGTCACCATGTAGTTAGTGTGTCTTATCTGTCTCATCATTCCACTTCCAGAATGGTATTACAATAGAAAATCCGAGCCCGAAGCCGAAAATTACGTCAAATTCTACCGACTTTTTATCCTTCGACATCAAATATGCTTTAACAATCTGTTCCATAACAGAAACATACATTTTGCTTAAATTTTGTGAAATAACCGCCGCATCACATCGCCTCGACAGCCAGAATCCACTATAACCACCTTGAAGTTCACCCAAAATTTAATTTTCGTCATAATTTAACAAAAAATTATATTTTTTGCACTAGAACAATCATCTCCTCAAGCCACAACAACGCCCAAATCAATTTACCGAATTCAATTCGATTTACGTTCAATTCGTGCGAGATTGAATCAGAATTTGAAGAGACACATTCACTGCATATATAATTTGAGTTCAAATTTTTTGAATTTTGAGTTAGTTGTCCTAAATTAGTCAAAATTAAAAAGTTTGTGTTCTAAAATTTTAATTTTCTCCAACACAAGATGAAAAAAAAAGCAGAATATAAAATCAATAACTTCAATAGTACATACGTAATATGACCTATTGCTACAAGCTATGGGGTTGATGACCCGAGTTTTTAATCGAAGAAGAAATGATCTCAAAAACTCATGTTATACTTCAATGAGGAGGAGAAACACGAAAATGTAAGAAATCTAAGTAACAATGGAAGAAAATTGGATATAAATCGCTAAAAATATGAAGATAAAAACTTTTATACAAATGTTGTACAGTTGTGAAACCGCACACTCGCCTCCCACATGCCTCATGATAGGTAGGAAATAGGTTTATTTTATTGTGGATATATTTGTGATTTTATAATCTTTTAGATAATTGAATGCACCGTTTTTGTACTTATATATATTTTTGGTCTCCAAATACTTTACATATTATTTTCTTGATTATTTTAGGAGATTTGGAGGAATTTTGGTCTAATTTTGGATCCAAGGGCCCAACGAAAATTAAAGCTAATTGGTTGGAGACATAAAAGCCAAATAAATATTGAAAGGGGCCTTGGGCTTAAAGAAGTGGAAGAAAATGGGTCATTTCTTTACGGTTTAATAAAGAAGATTTTAGAGTTGAAAATTAAGGCTCATTATCTACACTTAGGGGTGGAAATCGGACGGATCGAATCGGAAATAGGGTGTTTCGGAAAAATTCCAAAAAAAATCAGAAATGAAAACCAATTCCAATTTCCATCCAAAAATTTTCGGAAATGTGAAATCCAATCTGATTTAGGAAATTTTGGAAATTTCGGAATTTTTTGGAAATTTTCGGAAATTTTCGGAATATTTTTCGGAAATTTCGAAAATTAAAAAATTCAGAAATTCAGAAATTTTCGGCATTAATTAGTTGGTCTATTAGCTATATAGCCTTTTCTAATATCCTAAGAAATAATACGACCTCGAATCTGATATTCCAAGCATTTAACATCAATATAATATCTACCAAAGACATGGGAGATTAATTATTCTGCTGATGTACTATAGTATATAAATAGTTATAAAATAAAATTATAAATACTATATAAATACTATATTAAATTTTTTTACTTTTTTCACCTTTAGTTTTTGAGTCATATTTTATATTTAATATATACTATAGTATATAGTATAAAATAAAACTATAAAATTTATATGAATAGTATATAATATAAAATAAAATTATAAAATTTATATGAATAGTATAAAATTTATATGAATAGTATATAGTATATAGTATAAAATAAAACTATAAAACTATATTATAAACTATTATCATTTTGTAAGTAATTATACTTATTAATTCATATTTATTAAGTTATTTTTCTTTTAGGAAGCTCAAATCAAATGAATATTTGAATCTATATTATGATTTATGATAATGCTTTGTTCGAAATCCTTTGATATTTAAAATACTTGTTTTATAATTTGTATAATTTTCTTTGTCATTATTCCTATTATATAAAATGTTATCATTTTTAATGAAATTTATGATATATTTACCTTTGAAATTAGATATTCACTTTTTATTTTATGTAATATATAGTATATAGTGTTCTTATATAGCATATAATATATAGTATATAATATATGGTATATAGTATAAAGTATTCTTTTATAGCATATAGTATATAGTATAAAGTATATAGTATATAGTATGTAGTATATAGTATGTAGTATATAGTATGCAGTATATAATATAGTATAATCCTAAAACTACATTATAAACTATAGTATATAGTATAAAATAAAACTATAGTATAAAGTATAAACTGTACTATATACATATAGTATATAGTATATATATAGCATAAAGTATATAATATATAGTATATAGTATTCTCCTATAGCATATAGTATATAATATAATATAATTAAAAAACTACAGTATAAACTATAATATATAGTATATATTATAAAATAATACTAAACAACTACAGCATAAACTAAAGTATATAGTATATATTATAAAATAATACAAAAAAACTACAGTATAAACTATAGTATATAGTATAAAATAAAACTATAGTATAAACTATACTATATACATATAGTATATAATATATTTATATACTATCATATAGTATAAAGTATATAAAATATATTATATAGTATATAGTATTATAAAGTATATAAAATATATTATATAGTATATAGTATTATAAAGTATATTATAATATGTATATTTATATTTACACATAGTATAAAGTATATAAAATATATTATATAGTATATAGTATTATAAAGTATACTATAATATGTATATTTATATTTACATATAGTAAATGTATATAAAATATATTATATAGTATATAGTATTCTTCTATAGCAAATAGTATATAGTATAAAATGTTTGAATTATTTACAACAATTACTATTGGTTTGATGGTAAAGTATATAGTATATATTATGCAGTATCCAGTATATAATATAGTATATAGTATAAAATAAAACTATAGTATAAACTGTACTATGTACATATAGTATATAGTATATAGCATAAAGTATATAGTATAATTAAAAAACTATACTATAAACTATAATATATAGTATATATTATAAAATAATACTAAAAAACTACTGTATAACTATAGTATATAGTATAAAATAAAACTATAGTATAAACTATACTATATACATATTGTATATAATATATTTATATACTATAATATAGTATAAAGTATATAAAATATATTATATAGTATATTATATATAGTATTATAAAGTATACTATAATATGTATATTTATACTTACACATAGTATAGAGTATATAAAATATATTATATAGTATATAGTATTATAAAGTATACTATAATATGTATATTTATATTTACATATAGTTAATGTATATAAAATATATTATATAGTATTCTTCTATAGCAAATAGTATATAGTATGAAATGTTTAAATTATTTACAACAATTATTATTGGTTTGATGGTAAATTTTGTGCTTTGAGTGTGAGAGATCTCGTGTTTGATTCTCAAATGTCTCTACTTACTCTTCATTTTATAATTTCGGATCGGAAATCGGAATTTCCGAAAATTGAATTTCGGAAATATTTCGGATCGGATTTAGGAATTTCCGAAACTTTTAAAACTAATTCCTATTTCCATCCGAAAATTTTCGAAAAAATCAAAAATCGGAATTTCGGATTTCAGATTAAAAAAATTCATTCCAAAATCGAAAAATTTCGGATCGGATTCGACGGATATCGGATATTCCGTTCCAATTTCCACCCCTATCTACACTAGAGGGAGTGGAGGCATTCAGGTAAGGGAACCCTATTTATTTCACTTTTCCTCCAAGCAATAGGAGCTCACGTGAGAGAGTTTTAGAGAGAGAGAGTTTAGAGAGATAAAAATAATTTATTTTTCTAGATTAAGTTTGATGGATTTCTCAATTGCTTTTATGAATTCGATTTCGAGGATGCTCGGCTAAATTTTTAATTTCGGTTAGCAGAGATGTTTGAACTCGTATATCTATTTATTTTCTAATTAATCTCATATCTCCTTCTCGATGTTTGATTGAAATTGATTATGTTATTTGTGTATAATGTTCTCGATTATTATTGTTTGATTTGGATTGGCAACCTAGATTAAGTATTTGATAATTGATTGCTAGAAACTTAAATTATGAATCATAATCGTTGTGGTTTAATTTTCATAAGTGGTAAACTAGAGGTCATGCATCTCTAGGGTAGCATAATCCTAAATTATTGAATCAAGCTTGTGTATTCAGAGTCTAGTTCATCCTATCGTCTTGGTAATTAATACATTTAATGAATTAAATATAAAGTGCTTATTCTAGGTTATTCAATTGAATAGAGTTAATTAGAGATCTTATCTTAATTTAACTAATCTTAAGAGACGATTCGATTTAACAGAGCTTGTTGTTAGACTAGATGTGATAATTCCATGATAATTTGAGAGAGGGGTAATACATTGATTAGAGAATAATTGATATCGGGGATAATTGAACTGTTAACTGGAATATTTGCATCTACTGATTTCTTGTTTGCTTTTTAGGTTTATTTAATTTAATTTAGTGATAGTTAATCAATCTAAAAAACCCTCCATAATTTGTTATTTGATTGAATTGAACATAGGTGACATAGTTTAATCATCACTTCTCGTGGGATCGACTCTTACTTGCCCTCACTATTAACTAGTGAGGTTAGGAAAGAAATTAATAATTTTATCGCGTTGCGACAACGCGGTCACCTCAAGGTCGCGCCCAAATTCTCCCAAATTCGATTACAGATGTTATACCTTTATGTAGTGTTAAACATACATTTATGTTATGTTAGTCATATCTTTTAGATTTTTACATGTACCTTAACATATTTTCAGACAGTTATTAATATATTTCATATCTTTTAGTTATATTAGTCATATCTTTAGTTATGTTAGTCATACATTTTAGTTATGTTAGTTGTACCTTTATATAGAACATATACGATGGATGAATTCATGTGATATTTTATTATCACTTGGGTTACTTGTGAATTGATTATAATTCAGGGGTGTTATATGAGGAACTCAGGATGCATGTACATACATGGGTACACAACCTTCATTAATTTCCTATATATTAATCTATCCAAGTAAATGTATAATCTCAAAAGACATTCATGTATTTTCAGGATTTACCAAAATACATATGACTACAAATTCATTTATTCTGTTCATATATTTAGATGATTATATATTTAAAAAAAAATCAACCTGATTTCTTTCATTGAGATGATTCTTGGACCTTAATGAAAACAAAATTCTCAAACATGTATAAGCAGACAGAAATAGACATTATTGTTGAAAAGATTAGCTGTGGTTGAATCTACCAAACATGTAATATATATACTTTTCCACATGGCACTGCAGTTAATTGAGACAATTGTTCAGATGTTCCAACATTCTAACATTCAAACAAATCCACATTCGAACAATATTAGAACCATACGTATTTGGGAAATTATTAGTTTCACATATGAAAACAGTACTTTTTACCCACTAATTAATATAAGAAAATGAATTATTTACTCAATTTCATCTAAAAACCAAAAGACCCCTAAAAAGTGGGTAGAAAACATATATACTTCCTTATATTTATGGATATAAATTTTTTCCTAACATTAGTAATATCTAGAAATTGGGCTCATCTGGTTTGAAGAGTTTAGGCAGTGGGTCATCTCCTGGGTCCACAAACCTAACCTTCTGAACACCTCCTTTCTTAGTATTTGCTGCAAATTTAGAAGCCAACATAGTAGCAGTCATGGCTGTGCCTGTCTCTGCTGCTGCACCTTGCATGTTATTATACTGCATGCTCTCCTGTCTCGACAGTTCTTCTGCTAGTTTCCTCCTCCTATATCTCCTCCACGCAGCCTGCACTATGCAAGCCCCCCATGTCCTCCATTGATGCGAGTAGTAACGGAACGAGTGCTGAAGTTTCTTGCTGTGTAGATGCTTGAACTGATTCGCGAAGAATTTGAGGTCGTCTGCTCTGAGGGCGAAGGCTTCCACTTCTGTGCTGCATTTGACCGTTCTCGTTGAGGCTGGCCGGTTTTGGTTTGATGTGCTCATTAGAGCCCATGTTAGCAGCTCTTCGCCACAGAAATCGCCTGGTTTTAGGGTTATCGAGTTGAAGAACCCTAAGCGCCCACCGTCCGTGGTCGAGCTTTCTAGCTGCCCTCGGATTATGAACAACATTTCGTTCACTGGATCGCCTTCGCGAACGATGTACGTGCCTTTCGTGTTTAGCGATGACACGAGACGGTGGCATATCGCGTCCAGGAGTTGGTTGTCCATTTTTGAGAAGAAAGGCACCTGTGAAATAAAAGCATCTAATTTAAAGTTCATATGACAGAGTAAAAGTATCATATTTAAAATGTGAGTTTGAAATAGTGAAACTTACACGACGAACAAGATCAAGACAGAGATGCTTCTGAATTTCTCGACGTAGATCAAGTGGTAAAGCTTGGAGAATCTCTTCTTCTTTGACACCTCTTGTAGATATCCAATTGTATTGAACAAATCTCCTCACTCGATCCTGCAGGTTCGGAGGTAGTTGTCGATGCCTCATCCATTCCTCCGTATCTCTTCGTTTCACTCTCCACTCTTCAAGCCTTGCTGTTGTAGATTGTAGATATGTCTATGAAAATTCAACCAAAACAAACAACAAAAGATAGTATACATAGATATTTCTTTCTAAGATTCCTTCAATTATTCACTTTCAGCAAACATTAATTCCATCAAGCAATGAATTGTGATTCGTTAAAGTAAACAAACGAGAGATGATGATACGTACCTGGACATTGCCAATGAGCAAGGAGAAGAAGAGTAGTCCCATAATACACACCAAAATACCGAACCCTGTCTCCACCGGATAAGTACTCGCCTCCAAACTTTGTCCGTATGAGCTGCCAAAACAGATTTGACATCATTCATAAGCATAAAATGAAGATCAAGGCTAATGAAGAAAAGGAAGAAATTAAGCTAAACTAACCTCAGATTCTTCAAGCCGAACCAGAGACAATAGAAGTATTTCTCGATGAAACTTGCAGAAGCAACGTCATCATACAGAGCAGGTGCAAACATTCCGAAAATGAAATCACCATGTTTTCCATCGCAGTTTTTAAAGACTTGAGTCGAGTTATACCAAACGTCACGGTCATGGCCTGAGGATGCGCAGTCAAGAAACGCAGGGCTACAAAATGTATCGTCTCTTTCTTGCCTACATTGCGTCTTCCAGCATGTGAAGATCCGATCCACTGACATCAAATACCATACTGCTCCTAAAACCTTCACACAAATTCATCATCAAATACACAAAAAAATAAGAGAGAAAGAGGGAGAGAGCAGATATCTTAGATTCTTACATGACTAGCTAACAAGTATAGAATGAGATTATAAGCAGCGCCAGTCCAAGCAGAATTCGCAACAACGCCAGTGTTTTTAATGATTCTCCAATTTAGAGGAAAGATAACGATGAGTCGAGGGATGTATTGAAGGATGATGAGCAACGAAATGGCGTGGTTAACATGATTGCTCGTTCGAGATCGCGCAATTGGCATCACGCCCCAAACAACACACTAGGAAACCAAACAGGGGAATTTCATCGAACACCATACAAGCAATTAAAACGCAAAACAAAAAAAAGTAAATAACAATATATACTTGGGGAAGAGGAAGAGCAGCAGCGAGATCAATGGCGAAATTGCCCCTCAAATAACGGAAGGCAATGAGATTAGGATCGGTGACGAGATCGCCTCTGCCAAAAACCCTGGAGTTGGGGGCAATGTAGGCGGTGCGAAACTTGATAAGGATGTGGAGGGCAGAGAAGAGGTCGACGATGGTGCGAGTGGAGACAAGAAAGCCTGCCCAGCCATAGTCCATGGTGAGGCAGTTCTGGCTGTGCATGAAGCCCAGGAGGTAGAAGAAGAGTGGGTCCACGAAGAGGGCCACCAGTGAGATTAGGAAGAATATGCGGTTCCATCGGTTCACGATCTCGCCGCTCGGGTCCAGGATTTGGCGCCACCACTCTTGCTGCCGCTGAAGGAGGATTGAAGTCGGGTTTGGGATCGGGACCAGCCGGAGGTTCAGATTATTCATGGAGAAAGGAAGTGTGTGTGTGATTTGGGTGTGTGGAGAAGAAAGGGGGGACCCATTGCCGTTAAGTTCGTTAGACAAGCTTTGCTTTTCTTGCCTCGCCTTAGTGGATACTATATTTAGTGCTTATATATATTTCAACTCAAATATATCTCTCAACTACAATTATATATATATATATATATATATATATATATATATATATATATCTTAGCAAGGGAGTATTTGTAATTGTTTTTATGATAAATAATATATTTAATGTATTTTATTGGATTTAGTATATATAAATATTGGCTTATTTTATGGTTAAAAACACTAATATAAGGTTCATGCACTTGGGTCGACCCGGCACACCACGCGCCTGCACATGCCACCAGGTCGTGCACAAATTCAACCGAACATGTTCTCAGGTGTAATACCTTTGTGTTTTGTTAGTCATACATTTTAGTAGTGTTAGTCATACATTGTAGTTATGTTATTCATATCTTTAGTAGTGTTAGTTGTACCTTAACGTAGGTATGATATTTGTACATAAATGTAGGACTAATATAACATAAAAGTATGACTAATATAGTGTAAAGGTCATCGGTTTTTTTTAAGTTAAAGTATTACACAAAAGGGTATGATATATGTACATAAATGTGACACTAATATAACATAAATGTATGACTTATATAGTATAAAGGTAAAGACAAAAAAAATATATATATATATATATATTGAAGCGGATCCCGATCGATCCAGACTCAACCCGCGTGTATGTGTGCATCAAGTATACAAATTGAAGATCATTTCGAGATCTTCGAACATATTCCAAGATTCAATGTGACTATTGTCACTTCGTCCAACACACAAGATGAGACTTTACCACCGTGGAACGACTTTTTTCATCGACACAAAAGATGAGACTTTACCACCAGGGAGCGACTTTTTGCATAAAGATGAAGGGGAAACTCGAGTGCAACTCTATTTTATGTTCCTTGTTTATATCTAATGTTACTAACTTATATCATCTCCAATATGGCAGATTTTATACTATTTTAATGTAAGAATGGCCATTCATATCTAGTGCATTTTTGCACACTATTATCAAAAAAGAAATTTGGGTTTTTTTTGTCATGTATTTATTAAAGGATAAAACTTTTATACACCTATTGTACAGTTCTAAAACCGTGCACTCGCCTCCCACGTGCCCGCATGCGTCCCAAGGTCGCACATAAATTTGCCCAGATTCGATCACAAATGTTATACATTTATGTAGTGTTAAACATACTTTTATATTATGTTAATCATACCGTTTAGATTTTTACATGTACCTTAACATATTTTTAGACAACTATTAATACATTTCATACTTTAACGCTAGTCTTCATATTATGTTAGTCATATCTTTATGTTATATTAGACATACATTTATATACACATATCATACATTTATGTAATACTTTAACCCTAAACCCTAAACCCTAATTTCGACACAAGTTGTACATATTTAACTTTATATAATATTATTCATACATTTATGTTCTCCACTTTTCAACGACTGACTTATTTGTTTTAACGATTTCTTGATATGTCATCCATTTGATGTGTACGCAAAGATCTCACTCTTACTCTAATATAAAATTAATAATTATATTATAAATAATTTATTTTATATCTAACTTCTTAATTTATCCTAATAGGCCAGACCATAAGAAATCATTATAGTAAAGTCATTAATTTTGAAAATGGATCCCTGCTGGGCCAAAAACCCAACATGAGGTGTTGGGACAAATCAGATCATTTGTACCATATATTCATGTATCACGCATGTACCACATCCCAAAACACGTTATATTAATTTTCAAATTAAAAACGGTTATAAAAAAAAAAGAAAAAAATTACAAAAACGACGGCGTAAGTACCCATCATGAAGTGTTGGGTTTTTTTACCCCAACTGGGGATCCATATCCATTAATTTCTCACACTATACAAACTTGATATTGGCATTACCATAAGTCAAAACTCCAGAATGCATAGGCATATGGATCTTATAAAATGACTAAAATTATAAATTCTCATATTTTTTGAGAGGTTTAGAGTGAGTACGAAAAGTAAAAGACTTGTAAATTGTAGATTCGTATTATAAGCAGAAGGAAAGGGTTGTTTCCATTTACAGAAAAAAGGAAAACGTATCTGTAGTTAGCATTACAAAAATGGCATTATGATATTCATAGTTGCAATGGCCAAATAAACAACTGTATCAATACCGGCTATTAACTACTCACATCACATGACAATACACTTCTCTTTCAATTTTGTGTCCTGTTTAGTAGGAGAGGACACCCCGTATCTCCCGCCACTATGTGAAACCTGCAAATGACGACCAAACTCAAAGCTATGTTTTTGTGGCAACACAACAATCACTACACGCACATGCAATTCTTTTTCAACTGCAAAAATCAGACATGAAATTCGATTTTCCAAATTTTAAGACAAAGATTTGGTTTCAGGGGAAACATTACAGAAGACAGTATAGAACACTGGGAAGCTGTATGCTGCATTAAACGATGAATTATCGTTCCGAAATAGCTGAAAGATGAAAGGAAAAGGGCAACTCAACCTCTTATTCATGAACTTAAGTCATCAAACATCATTCAGCAAATGCCTTTTCTAAGGAAAACCATTTTTCTCAAACAAATTTGATCATGGCTGTTAATAAGGGTATTTTTGAAAGGTTAGGGGTGGATGCTATTTACCCTAACAACAGTATATATTCAGGCTTTCTATGCAACCATGACTTCATTATATATGTGTATATACTGTGAATGTTTGTGTGTCTAATAGAACATACATACTGCTATTCTTCTTCTGGGGATTGGATTGACAGAGAGGATATATACTCCTAAGGTATTTCATATCTTTATGCAAGACCTATACGATATTCTCCTAAAGCAGTATGCCAGCACCTCACTTTGATAAAATATTTTTTGGCTATAAATATATAGATAGGACCAAAAGCCATAAATGATAATGTTTAGCTAACATCTCGATTCTTCAATGACGAATCGAGAAGCATATATAATGAAAAAAAACTTTCCTCAGTATCCTCCTACTCTTCCAACTAATAGATGTGTAAACCAAAGCCCCACAATAATTGAGATGAAAACATGACAATTTTATGAATCCTAAGCTCTACTTGTCAAAGATGAACTTAGGACTTTTGCCAGTTGGCTAGCTCTCAAGTTGTTGATTGGGTCACAAGTTTAACCAAGGTCCACACAAATAAAAACTGCACTTGCGGTGCTATCAGCTTTGAAGATCCTCAACTTATGGAATTGCCTATGGATTATGACCTGTGTATAAGGATGATTATGACAATGATTGGTGGCACACTGTACTATCTCACAGGCCACAGCAACAATAAGAAATGATGAACCATTAATTAGCTACTATTTCAACAAAAACTCAATTAGCATTCAAGTATACGACCACTACTGAAACCAATCCAGAAAATATATCCATATTGTATGGAAAAATGAGAAAGAAGTTCAGAACACCTACCTGGGGACCAGTGACCAGTCCTGAACCACCACTAATAGTTTGTTGCGGCATATTACGCTGTGGTTGTTGTTGCTCAAATTCCTGTTGTTGAAGGGCTATCGCCAATTGTAAATCAGGGCTGCCAAAATAAAAAGTATTTAAGTCATTTATCCCAAATATCCCCCAAGGTTGCCTAGATCAGCAACTGAAAACAGACATGGCATGATGACATGGAGCATGAAAGTCACAGATACCTACATAAACTAAAAGTTCCAACAAATTCTCATCAAATTCAAGATGACCTAGGCACATGTAAATAAAATAAGGGATAGGGACATTTTTGCCCCAAAGATTTGACCAAATGTACAATTTTTTCCATAGGAGTATTGAATATATCCAAATTTATCCTAAACCATCATTACTCGATAAATTAAATTGAATGATAACATTTAGGAGTGAAAAAATAATCTATGTTGGCCTATTGAGTTTTTTAATCCCCAAGTTTTGTAAAACATATTTACATCCCTTATGTTTTCAAAAACTACTTTTATGGTCTTATCTTGCTGCAACAGATAAATTTTACCTGTTAATGCTGATTTAAGCCCAAATAACCTCAGGTGGAAAAATATATTTCATCGTGATAATTACCTGATTTGACCCAAATTAAGTGATGTTTATTTTTGCCACCTAGAGTAATTTGAGTCTAATCAGAATTAGTGGAAAAAAATTATCAATTACAATAGATTGGGGACACAAAAAAAAAAAAAAAAAAAAAAAAAAACATATTTGATGTAAAAAAAGTGTTTTTCAAAACATAAAGACCAAAAAACCAGTTTTGGAAACACAGCGGATATTTAAAGTGTTTTTCCGAAACAAGAGGACCAAAAAACTCAATAAACAAACATAGAAGACCAAAAAATTATCTAGTATTTATACAATTGTTTAAAACAACTTCCTTTATCAATTACAAAAGTATAAGTTTATCACTTAATATTCATACAAAATCTTGCAATTTTAATGGGGTAAAATTAACAGATTAGGGCAAATTTGGGAACTATTAGTGCAAAATTATATATTTAACCTAACCTTTAGGATAAACATGGCTTTTGCCATAACAATAACATGACAAAATGAGTCTTTTTGTACAAATTGAAGAACCACAAAGACAGTTATGATAAAGCTGATTGGAAATAAATGTAAAACAAATGCAAACAATAAGAAGGCCCATTCTCAAATATTGCAATTTCAATAAAATGTTAGGAGTCCTAGTGAAATATAACAGTCAGAATCAGAAATTGCCATATTCGCTATCAATAAACTGAAGAGTACAAGGATAACCAGCACTGGTGAAGTTAGAAAATTACTTGATACTTGAACCTGATTGAGCCGCACCATCAATGCTAGATAGATAATCCTGCAAAGAGAAGTTGAGACTTAATTTATTAGTTGCAAATTTAAAAGCCCAAGAGATCTGGAGCGTGAAATACATACTGCAGTCCTAGCCATGGCATTCTGTTCATCCCACGTCTCATTGGAATGGTTGTCCATCTTAAATTCCTTAAAGTTCCCCATCACGTACACAGTATCACCATTCACCTGATTCAAGGGATACAATTATAAGGAATAATGTACAAAAACATTAGACCATTATTCTTGGAATAAAATCCAGCTAGATTCAACAATGTTTCTCACACATCAAGGAAAGCGATTCAATAAACGCAGCATATTTATGTCAGCTTTGGTAATATTTCTCAAAACTATGTCAAATTAAAGGAAAACAAACTGAGAATATCCATATGTTGCCATATAATCAAAAAAGCCCCTAACTGTAATCTATGAAGAAGTTTTGATATAACACTACCAGCATATAAAACTGATTGAAGCATAAATTGTGTCTAGTAGACTAATACATAAAAGTACAGATTTTTGTTCATACTGATGTTGAAACAACTTTACCGAGATATTTATGTCCACATAGTCATTTGACTAATTCAAATACATTTTGTAGAACTTCATAAATGTATGATCAGCCCAAAATATCCAAAATCTAATCCAAGCTTCATATTGTTTATTTTGTAAATTGAAAATCCTCCGATGAGCCTTGAGATGCAGGATCATCTCAATATATTAAAGAAAAACTCCATAATTTCATTCAAGAGTCGAGAGTTAGATATAGCTTCTTCATGATATAGAAAATCCAGGATATAAAGCTTAAACATTATCTGCAGCAGAGCTGAATTTGAAAATATTTATATCCAAAACAAAACAAGCTTCCAACTTATTATGATAGGAATGTTGAAAATTTCACTCCATATTCAACAATTCCAAACAATATCAAAATCAAGAATGCCTTCTAACCATACTCACATATACAATTGAAAAAAAAATAATAATAAAGAAACAGCAGGGTGGAGAAATTATCCAACTATAGATATCTTTTGTTGGCCCAAGCATAAGAATTATTGACGTGCTTCTATCATCTTACAAAATGGAACATCGGTGTTTATCATCCACTGAAACAGAGGTCATGAATTAACAAATAGAATGGGATCATACCAAACTACCATCTCACCTCATTCAGCTTTTCCCAAACCAAATCTGGCTGATTTATATAGCCTTGGTCTGTCGCCAAAATATATAATTCACCTTCATACTGCAAACAAGCTCTTGTTAGGTACCAGGCCAACAATGTGAAAAGAGCAAAGCAAAGTTGGAACAGTAAAACAGTTGCAATCAGAAACCAAAAGGGAAAATATAAAATGAAACAAACATATTTATATCCCAAAAAAATAGAAGAAGAAGAACCCACTAGTGATAAACTTAGGAAAGACTCTTAATATATTTTCTTAATCATCAACATACCAACTACCAGAAGATTTACTGCAAAAGAAACCTAATTCAACACTTCCTAGTCCGTACTTAATCAAGTTGTCATTTCTTTTACGTTGCGTTCAGATTGAAGGATACTGGCATTTTCACAAAGCTGGTTAGATTCATCTACTTATGCTATTCTCACATTATGGGAGGAAAGTTCACCGAATAGACAAAGTATTATTGATTAATATTTTCAGCCAATTTCCAATGAATGAAAATCTCCCATATCCATTTACTTTGTGCATAAAGGCCACAAACATGCAATGCCAACAAAAAAAGAATTGTATATAATGTAGGTATACATGATACACTAACCTTGAACATAGTATTGAAATGATTGTTACGGAAAAACACACAAAGCTCCCGTTCCTTCACTTTATCTTGTAAGCAAAATAGTCTGCAGAAAAGAAGCGACACTCAACACCTTCTTATATGCAAAAACATATCTTCTCAACCACATGACAAACTAGCATGATACTCACCCATACACAGTCAACTGATTAGCACTGTCCTTCATGAATTTCCTGACCAGTTCTCCTGATGAGGATCAATAGAGGTAAATAAAATGCATTAGCATAAAGGTCCTACATCTAAAAATAGACCGGCAAACTAAATGTTATTCCCAATGAAAAACAGCTAAAACGATAAGTATTTTTGACATTTATTTAGAGGATTTCACCTTGTGTAGCAGATATTGTGTCCTTAATGTCACCATCATTAGCACAACCTCCATCCACTTGCTTTGCGAGAACCACCTCACCCTCATAAATGGGCTCTTGATTTTCATAAATTGTAGATCCTGATTCCATTATGCACTCTTCCCCTTCATATATGGGTTCACTGACATCAATACTTGAAGTGAGGACTTCAGGCTTATCAATGCTATGCAATCTGCCACTTGATGACTCTAAATCTGCAGAAGACAGACTCAGAGAATCTTCAGTTTTACAATCATTTGGGAGTTTCCTTTCATCACCCAGATCCGAAGTGGAAGTGAATTTATTTTCAACATTCTCATCGCTCCTGGATTTATCAAGAAAGTTATCAGAAGATGGAGAAATTTCTTCAGAAGACACTGGTTTTTCGTTCATAATTTGTGGATCGCGTCCGGTATTTTTGACTGCACTTTCAAAATTTCTTTTAGATTCTTTATCCGTGTCTTGTACATAGTTCTCTTTATCAGTCTTTGGGTATGAAATAGCATCTTCTTGGGTGAATATTCCAGGGATATATTTTACATTTAGATTGTTCAAACCATCGCTATCATCAGAAATCAAAGCCTCAGTATTTATAGTTTCATCAGCACCTTCAACATCTGCAACAATGCCATCAGCTGTTGAACTAGGCCTTTCGGCCTCTGATAATTTCAAGACTCTAAAGAGATTTTCTTCTTCTTCCATATCCCCCCTTTTCACTCTTTGAGGTGATTCAGTAGAAGATTCAGTAAAAGATTCAGTAAAAGATTGACCTCTTGAAAGACTAGGGGAAGGCACTCCAAGAGCCGCAGTTGTTGCCGCAACAAAATCTACATCATCTTCTTCAAGATTCATATTTCGTTCATTCTCCATAGCCTGTGTTTCTAATGAAACAAGCTCCCCCATGAGAGTGTTGTATGACTTTGAACCAATAGCATCTGCAGTTTCACTGTCCTGAAAAACAAACATGAAGAAAACAGTCCTAAAACATAAGCAAGTCATATTACATTTTTCAAAACATGGATCATAGTACTAGAAGGGTAAGAATAATAGGCCACACCAAGACGAGAAATTTTCAACCAAAACATTATCAGGAACTAAGTGCATGTGCCATGCCATTACACTATGCATGGAAAGATTTTTAATTTCAGTTCCAGAACAATTATGGTACGATCTAAAAAGCTCCAATAATAAAAGAATCACCTAACCATAACATAATCTGAGCTAAAAACTCAGAAATTTGTCACTTTTCTAACCCCCAAACATGTGAGACTAATTAAAAATGTCATTGTACCATGTCTAGAAGACCCTCTTCTTTACCTGACATTTAATCAGACCAAGCCTTGTTGAAATGTAGTAACCTCTATCACTAGATATGGAAGATTAAGTTTGGGTTAAATGCTAGTTTCTTTCTAATTCACCCTTTCAAGCGACAATCTTCATCAGTTTTTAGTCATCAACTTTGGTATGTCCATGATCCAACAGGTTACATCATTAAAGATCAATGATGAATTTCAGGCCAGCAGAAAAGGATGTATAAATTTTTAGGAATCCTTTGCTTTAGTATTCAAATTTTAATTATACTGGGATGAATTCTCACTACTGCAACCTTGAAGACAATATATCTATCATTGCTGAATCCAACAAACATGTAGCAAAACTATTGGTTAACAATAGGTTGTCACATATTGACATAGGTATCTCAAGTATCCATTTATCCTAATGCAAAATTCCCACCGCCACTGCCACCCCAAAAAAAAAAAATAAATAAATAAAGGAAATAGTTATTGTCTAAGTCACCTAAATGGAGATCAGCACTTTAAATTTCAAAAGCAAAGAGTACAAATATCAGCAAATTTAAAACACATAAATAAGTTCACATGAATCTTTATCATACATACAAGAAATTGTAGACCAAATAGAGGTTTCGAGATGTCCAATGCAAATAAAGGAAAATAAGAGAATAGGCCATATTAAAATATTCCAGGTATTCCTCTTGGAATGGGGAAAATCAAGCATCAAATAGGGCGAGGAGAGAACGGGGAAGGTATATGAAAACAAGCAGGTCATCAGAGGATAAAGATGGTAGTTTAAAGGTTTACAGAGGCAGAAGGCAAAAGAGTGCTACGGCTCAGGCTGATGTACGAGGCAATTTGGAGATTTCAGGATTCCAGTGCAATGTGAACGATGTGGCAATTTGTAACTTGTTAGATATAAAATAGTATAGTAGCCGGAAAGATGGGTAGGAAGTATCTTGGTTTTTCGGCATGTTTTGTAGTTTGGACAAAGACTCTGTACTTCTCCTGGTTGTCTATCTATTCATACAAATCTCCTTTCTGATGCTATCATCATTCCAAGTTGTGCACAATCATAGCTCTCTAAAGTTCATTATTGTTCATGACTTTACTCAAGTCTTGAAGTATGGTGCTCCAATAGAAAACTTGATTTATAAAAGCAAGAGTGGTTCTTAATGCTGATAAATGTTGCAGAATAGTAAATTGAAAAGATGGCGAAATGGTAATCCTGAACTGATATGGGTCCGCGAAGATCAAACATTTTGAAATATGAGAGATCAGACCAGAAATGGTAAGAGATGAAACAAAGGAGAAGAACTTTGAAGAGCTTATGTAGTAGAGGATAGAATACAACGGAGGAGAGAGAAAAAAGAAAGAACATGAAGGATATCAAAGGCATGTTTGCCCAAGCTGAAAATTATGGTTTTCTACATCAGATTCGTTCAGGACATTGTTCATTTCAATAAGATCTATAGTGCTACTGGAATTACCATTTGGTAGGTGAGATACTTAAGCAGCAGAATTATATAGATAAAAATACCAATATACTTATGTATTCTAGCACAATATATGGCCTAGAATATGCACAGAGAACATACAATATAGATGCATGCAAGTGCTTAAAAGATAAGTATTTATGTACATGTGATCTCTAAATCTCTAATATTTTCACTCTCCTGAGATCTGCTCTAACTATTGCTTCGGCTTTATGTCACTTAGGCCACTTCTAGGTTGAATTACAAAGAATACAAGAATACTTAAATCACAAAAGATGAGTAAATGCCTCATAGTGCATTGTATGATATGGAACTTAGGATTTTTCTCATTAGATTGAACCTCATTACTCTCATATGCATGATTATATCCACAAACCCATAAAGCAGTGCAACAGAGAATGCACATGAAAATTCAAATTGTATAACATTGCTTAACCTGCGGATCAACAATCCATCCATGATAGAGTGGGATATCCAGTAAATCAAATATTGCGCACTCTGGAGTGAACTCAAAGTCCTCAATCCTGTCAATATGCAGTCATTAGAATTACAAACAGTACCAGGAGCTCCTCCCTCATATACTAGTAATTTTAGACTCTGACAGTTGAAAAATCAAACGGATAAAAACAAATATGTGAAATCTAAACTACCTTCTAAATTTAATATTCACATCGATGCCAGTTGTGAGTCTTGGAAGCAAGTCAATTGCATCTGCAATATTCTGTTGCTGATTTTCAACATAGCCAGCATCTTTGTTCTGTCACCCAGTTAACAGGCTCGAGTTAGTTAAAATTACAACAGGAAAACTACAAGTTTGAAGACAATTTTATAAAATAAAAAGATGTGAACATACTCAAGGAAGATCTCTTCCCATATGAAATACTTTATCAAAAGAAAAGGAACAAGAATAATGCACGAAAAGCAATTACATCAATGTTACTGTTTGAATCAATCAAGCGCTCGGCAACAAGTGAAAGCAATTTTTCCTGTGAAACCTCTGGAATATCGGGACTCAAATTCAAACTGTTCTTCAGAGAAAGAACATTACCTATTACAGAATACAGAATCTAAATTAGTAGGATAGAAAATAGTCACATCAAGGCAACAGTCCAATAAATTTCAGAATGCTCATCATAATGGCATCAATGCATTTGCTCAAACAATCAAATACGAGGGAACAAATTCAACTACTATCATTAACAAAGGTAGACAAATTTCCGATAACCAGCCAATCAGCAACTGTGGATTCTTGATTTAAAGCCACAGAAATCCATAACCTCATTGTGTCACATAGTAAACAGACAGGAACAAAACATGTCATATATTTGGTCTTCATTCCCTCTTCTGAGACAAAAGGTAAAACTAATTAAAGCCCAAAAGTAAAAATAATAAATGGCAAGAACAAAACATCTAAGGATAAGCTTCTAAAGTAGTTTCCTGACTCTCACAATATATTGAAGAGGGCTCTCTTAACTGTTGCTTAAAAATTCAGACAATGCAAATAAGTGAGGCCACTAATAAGAGCTCAGAATGGCCAACTGTATATTCCAATTTGAACTTCAAGTTATGTACAAGATTTGATGAAAGCATGAATAGAAGAATCTTCATATCAATACATAAACTTACTAAAACCTACCAGCATAATTGTTATAACATGAATGTAAATGAAAATATTTACAAATATAAAATTGCCAAACAGAATAAATGCCAGAGCACTGGAAGGAACTTGATTCAGAGTCAAAATTAACAAAAAATCCAAAATTCATAGCAGTAAGGATTCTATACATAAAAACTTCAAAATCCTTTCACAGTGGCTGATAGCCTCTATACTGTATCTTAAAACCCACTAAACCAACATACTTTATAATTCTCAACACAACATCTAGACAACCCACATTATCCCCACAAGCATCAAACAAGGCAAAAAAACAACAACCTAAAGATGAACTAATCTCAATAAACAGAAAAATAACTATACTGGTGCATACAATTTCACTGAAAAAATCAATTCACTCATTCTCAATTTGTTTTTCATTTCCGTCCACACAATTGGCATTATAACCATGGACAAAAATATCCGGAAATTTCCCCGATATTTCCCCGATATATCCTTAAAATTCAAGTACCGATATTTCGATATTTTCGATATTTCCGTCGATATTTCGATATTTTCATCGATATTTCGATATTTCCGTCGATATATCCGTAAAATTAAGGTACCGATATTTCTACCGATACCGATATTTTTGTCCGTGATTATAACACAATTGCATTATACCATTACGAAATTCAACAATCTCTGAATTTTCCTTTAACCATCCTCCTTCAAATTGTTCGAATTCTTCGAAGAACTTGTAAGAAACAGAAAATGCTTGATAGCATTCACTAACACACAATCCAGAGATGAAATTAAAGCAGAGGAAGAAGGGAAGTACATATAGCAAGGAGAGGGCAAGGGCCATTGTCGTTCTGAAGAATAATGGGAGTGGTTCGGCCAAAGAATTGAATCGCTTTCGTCTTGTGCAGCATTTCTTTCTCTCGCTCTTCCCGCTTGGACTCCGCGTCCTGTTGCGGCGGCGGCGACGCGGCGGAGGAGGTCGACGGAGGAGGAGAATCCATCTGAAATAATTTCTGAATTAAGAAAAGGTCAAAGGCTTGGAAGTTTTCTGTTTTGGAATCAAAATGAAAAAATTGATGAGAGTCAGAGAAGTGAAATGAAATAGCACAACTACTGTTTTGACGGCAACAAACAAGTAAACTTTACGCATTGTTTGGTTTCATGTCTTAACATTTTTCTATATTTCTGTTTTTTTTTTTTTGTTTTTTTTTCATTTTCTAAAATTCCACCGTATTATAAAATAATTAAAATGTGTACTTGAAAGTAGGGAGTATTATTCCGTGAAAATGGAAACATTGAATTAAATCAAGTAATTCGATTCGATTTCGGTTTTCATTTTCATAAAGTTTGGGTTTTGGTTTTCATAGTTACAAAACTAAAACATCGAAAATCGAACAGAAATTTATACTAATTTTGATATTTTTGTTTTGACAAAAATTTATATACATATTATGTATGGATCACAGATCCATGCACCACTTCCGACCCGGCCCATAAATCCGACCCGCACACACCCCCAAATCGCGGACAAAATCAGCCCAAATATGCTCCCAGGTGTCTGACCTTTATGTTATATTAAGTATACATTTTAGTAGTGTTAGACATACATTTTAGTTATGTTAAAGGTATCTTTTATGTTATGTTAATTATACTTTTTAATATTGTTAGTCATACATTTTAGTTATGTTAGACATACCTTTTATGTTATGTTAATTATACCTTATAGTAGTGTGTACCTTTTAGTTATGTTAGTCATACATTTTATATAGTTGTACCTTAGAATTTTTTTTAGATTTAGTTAAATATAAATTTATGTGTTCATAAGATGACCATTATGTATTTTTAAGTATACTTTTATAAGTCAACTATTTAAGGCACATTATATATAAATTCCAAAACAACTTTTATGTTAAGTTACTTATACCTTCTATATCAATAAGGTGACTTTTATGTATTATGAAGAATACATTTTATAAACAATAAGGTGACTTTATGTTAAGTTACTTATACCTTTTTGTCTCAATAAGGTGACATTTATGTATTATGAAGAATACCTTTTATAAACAATAAAGTGATCTTTATGTATTATTAAGAATACCTTTTATAAACAATAAGGTGACATTTATGTATTATGAAGAATACCTTTTATAAACAATAAAGTGACCTTTATGTATTATTAAGAATACCTTTTATAAACAATAAGGTGACATTTATGTATTATTAAGAATATTTTTATAAACAGAACTAAAATAAGTCAGTTATATATACAATATTTCAAAAATTGTAACAGACGCATCA
The DNA here is from genome assembly GCA_954870855.1 of Scutellaria minor. Taxonomy (NCBI): domain Eukaryota; kingdom Viridiplantae; phylum Streptophyta; class Magnoliopsida; order Lamiales; family Lamiaceae; genus Scutellaria; species Scutellaria minor. Next base: position 12,152,584 of record OX940733.1, read on the forward strand.
ATAAATTCATCTTCATCAGTAGATAACTCAACTATTTCATGTGTATTTGAATGATTATCTATCATAAAACATTAAGAACACGAAATCAGATACAATTTTATATTTTTCAAACTCATAAAGATGGATTTCTAACTTTTAAAATAATAGTCTCGCATCGTGATATGGAGAAGAGGAGGTTTGAGAGAAATTGAGAACGTCGTGCTTCGAGAAAGAAAGACAAAAAACGAAGAAGAAAGAGAGAAGAGATGAGAAGAAGAAGAGATCGAGAAAGAAAGACAAAAAACGAAGAAGAAGGAGAGAAGAGAAGAAGAAGAGAAGAACTAAGGGAATGCGCGGCCGCTCGCGATGAACTGAGGGATTAGGACATTAATTAACAAAAAAAAAGAGGCATATATAGTTTTCTGTCTGGGCCGGTTCTGGACCGGGTCGGATAGCGTGCAACTTGTTCATACCAGCGCTACTCTTTTATTTTTAATAATTAGGGTTTAGAGTTTATTTAAACTAATTTGTTGTAGTTTATTATATTATATTAACATTTTGAATTACGGTTGTTTTTTTAGTTATTCTATGAATTTTATAACTTAAAAAATTATGGACTTTGCTAATAATCTATGTTTTTATTATGCAGAATGATGAATGAATTGTATTGATTTTATCGAATTTTAATATGATTTTGATTTGTGAAATATAGGTATTTAAATTTTGCAGTTTAATTTTTGCTAATTTTACTATTGTTTTGATGTGTAATTTATTAAGTTTTTTGTCTCATTAAACGAAACAAAATTAATTTTGTTTTTCAAATTTGGGTAAAAACACTAATTTCGAATGAACGTTATTTATGTTTTGTAGGTAACTTTGATGAGGTGTAATATTATGGACGTATCGAGCAAGTTGTGGAGCTCTTGCAAGATTTTGAGCACTCGTGTATGTAGATGACGACCTATTGGGCATGATTGTGGTTTTTGTTGCTTTTGTTTTTTGATATTAAATTTCTTTTGGATATGTTCAGTAATATGCGTACTAATGGGTTAACATGAAGCTTGTTCGTAGGTTGCTGACTTGTTGAAACTTCTTTTATATGAATGTGATCAGGGTATTGTTGGATAAGAAATGATGTTATGTTGTTAATATATATATATGTGTGTGTGTGTGTGTGTTGCTGGTTTTCAGGTTGTGTTATATTTAAAATTCGTTCTATATTTGGTTGAGTAAATGTGGTCGTGTCAGAATGGTATCAAAGCCTAGCGGATGTTCCTGTAAACTGTCTATGTACATGGGCTCACAACTTTAGGAGTGCAACTATACTAGTAAGTTCTTTTAAATTTTGCTTATACTATGTGCATCATAAATTTTATAATTGATCATGTGGTGTATGACTTATAGCGTTGTTATACAAACTAGTATTTCACCCGTGCACTGCACGGTTTTGTATTTTAAAATTTTTAATGTAAATAAAAAATACATATAAGCTATAAAATAAGAACTTCATATATTTGAATAGTTATTGTATAATTATATATATATATATATCAAATTTTGTTGGTCCCAATTGATCAGAGGTTCAGGGGGTGAATGAACCTCTATCAATTTTTCAAACTTTTTAAAACATATAACTGATAATCAGGTTTCTGTCTTACTTAGGAGGATAGTATCCTGTCACGAATCAGTAACCTGGCCCTAGGCTAGATCAGGTTACTGTCCCGATATCAGAATGCAACGCAGCGGAATAAACTTGATAGAGTTTTTAATAAAAACCAGTTTTCTTTTCCAAATATGATTTTACAACACACGTTTATCAGGATGCTTATGATAGATGCAACAAGATAGATATGTAAACAATGCGATGCAACAAATAAGATAAGTAGTAAACACTTATGGCTTATAGTGGTTCGAAGGTGGTGCAATCCTTCTACGTCCACTCTACTCATTCTCTGAGGAGAAACTTCGTTATGGTCAGTTTGTTTTACAAGACTCGTCTTTACAAACCTCTTCCAAAACAAGTTAAACCTACTAGAATCCCAGATTCCTAGGTCTAATCCCACACATGGTTTACAAACTCCCACATAGGGAACACACTCCCACACAGGGAATGATAGCCTACATAAGACTAACAAACTTAACAAGGATAAAATCCTATCAACTAAGTACACCAAATAAAACAACTTAGCACACACAACACAATGGTTAAAAGAATATGTTTCTTCAACTGGTGGGAAACAGTCTTGATCTCTGAAAGCACTATTGCTGTTGTAGACTGCTCCTAGAAGCTTGAGTGACTGAACATGTAAAAGCTTGAGAAGCTTTGGGAAGTATATGAGTTTCCTCTTGACTCTGTTTAGCAAATCTCTTCAATCAGCCACACCTTCTATTTATAGATCTTGAGAGTTTATCTATTGGGAAGTATCCGTTGAAGAAGGATGCTTCTCCTATTTGAGTTCAAGCTTTGATCTCCAAGATATTCTTTGTGGTCGCATTAAATGCATTTGAGCTATTCCTGACATGAGCATTTAATGAGCCTACTATTTGTTTTAGGACCTTTCTGACATTCCTGCTGACCTGTCTAGTCGGTATGGGTCCAAGGCTGAAGTTCATGCAACAACTACTTGATGTAAGTTATCTTATTTCTCTTTACGCTGCATGTTCTTCCTGATACTGCATGAAGGAGAGTAGCACTTTATCTTTCCAAAGATCCGTTGGCTACTTCCTACTTTCTCTGTAGATAGCAGTAGGTCCTTCTTAGTTGCTGCTCAGGATGTGGTTTCACATTGCTTTCTATTTCATACCAGGATTCTGTTTCAGAACAGCTTTCTATTCCTAAAACCTGCAACCACCAAGAAGGACTTACTGCTATCTACAGAGAAAGTAGGAAGTAGCCAACAGATCTTTGGAAAGATAAGTGCTACTCTCATTCATGCAGTATCAGGAAGAGCATGCAACGTAAAGAGAAGCAAGTTAACTGACCTCAAGTAGTCGTTGCATGAACTTCAGCCATGGACCCATACCGACTAAACAGGTTAGCAGGAATGTCAGAAAGGTCCAGAAGCAAATAGTGGGGGTATTAAATGCTCATGTCAGGAGCAGCTCAGATGTATTTAATGCGACCACAAAGAAGATTTTGGAGATCAAAGTTTGAACTCAAATAGGAGAAACATCCCTCTTCAACGGATACTTCCCAACGGACAAACTCTCAAGATCTATAAATAAAAGATGTGGCTGATTGAAGAGATTACTGAACAAAGTCAAGAAAAAACTCATATACTTCCCAAAGCTTTTCAAGCTCTTACATGTTCAGTCACTCAACCTTCTAGGAGCAGTCTACAACAGCAATGACGCTTTCAGAGATCAAGACTGCTTCCCACCAGTTGAAGAAACCATATACTTTTAACCATTGTGTTGTGTGTGCTAGGTTGTTTTATTTGGTGTACTTAGTTGATAGGATTTTATCCTTGCTAAGTTTGTTAGTCTTGTGTAGGCTATCTTTCCCTGTGTGGGAGTGTGTTCCCTGTGTGAGAGTTTGTTAACTTTGTGTGGGATTAGACCTAGGAATTTAGGATTCTAGTAGGTTTAACCTATTTTGGAAGAGGTTTGTAAAGACGAGTCTTGTAAAGCAAACTGACCATAACGAAGGTCCTCCTCAGAGAAGGAGTAGAGTGGACGTAGAAGGATTACACCACCTTCGAACCACTATAAGCCATAAGTGTTTACTGCTTATCTTATTTGTTGTATTGCATTGCTTACATATCTATATTGTTGCATCTATCATAAGCATCCTGTTAAACGTGTGTTCTAAAATCATATTTGAAAAAGAAAACTGGTTTTCATCAGAAACTCTATCAAGTTTATTCCGCTACGTTGCATTCTGATATCGGGACAGTAACCTTATCTAGCCTAGGGCCAGGTTACTGATTCGAGACAGGATACTATCCTCTTAAGTAAGACAGAAACCTGTTAATCAATTATATGTTTTGAAAATTTTGAAAAATCGATGGAGGTTCATTCACCCCCCTCTGAACCTCTGACCACTTGAGACCAACAGTTACATTAATAACAATTTCTCCCTTTAATCGGATGACAACTGATAATGTTCTCCATACAAAAGTCTTACCAATTCCTCCATATCCATACACAAAAAATACTCCACCATTGTTGTTATTAACAACATCAAGAACTGTTTCGTATACATTTCGTTGTTCATCATTTAAACTACCTACCATGGAATTTAATTGTTCTACTAGCTCAATGTGATTGTAATTTAATTCATCATATATTAGATGATTTTGAAATCCTGCAAAACTACTCATATCTGGAGTTGGCATTGATTCAAAATCATTCAAACTTGTTCCTAGCTTGGCCAACAATTTATTTATCTCAATCAGTGTTGAATTTTTCAACTCCTCGTCAGTCATTTGCAACTCTGTGTAAAAATAGAATAAACATTCTAATGAGTTAAGAATAATTGTACGATATAAATAATGTAACATATAGGATATAACCAACATAGGTATTATAAGGTCCATACCTTGATGATTCAAGAGATTTCATTGTCTATATAATATATCATGAGACAAATGTCTCCAACATTGATCCCACACTACTTCTGGATGACTCATTGATTTTGAACTTAATAGAGTGGCAAAAAAATATCTTAGTGAAGCAGCAGATGCCCATTAACTTGCTTCAATTATCCCGTCACTGTATTCTTTGTCATCATCGAGCAAACCATACGCATAGCAAGCATCACGATAAGATGAATATTGCATTCTATTGACCTTTTTAATGTCATCGAAACTCTCTGGACCATGAACTATGTTGATTAAGCACCTTAGGTAGTGTTTTTCTCCAATACCAGGTGGCACATAACAAACACGACCCAGTGAAAAACTTTTTTTGCAAGGAATCCATTCTCTAGTCTTTTGTTTCCAAACAAACTTTTAAGGAAATTCCGCATAAGTCAAAGATTTGGTTTCCTCGTATTTTTTGTTAGCTTCAAAACATGATAGAAACATGCTCTGATTGATAGATAGTTTTTCCAATATATCTTCAAGTTGGTCTGAGTCAGAGAAAATCACCAATTGTTTATTATCCAAATGAATTCCCAATCGCTTTACTGGAGTATTTTTATATTGAATTTCAAAATCAAGGATTCTCCACATTGCTTCATACGGGGATATATATCTGTAGTTATAGAATAGATCAATTTCATCTATGACACTTGACGATTTATCACTACCGGCATTCTCATAAAATGTTGTAGTTATTCGATCATGACCTTTATTGATATATTTAAATAAGTATTTTATTGATCGAGACTGGTTACACCATTCCACGTTTAAATGTGCACCATACTTAAGCAACAAATATCGATTGTGTGGTACCACAAACCAATTATCAAGTTCCATCCCATTTTTCAAAATAGTTCTCCCATTGTCTCTGCGCCTATATACTGGGTAGTCTTGCTCATCCACGGGAGTTTGTTGGATGAATCTCTTAGGAAAATATTTCATGCAACGACCTTCAACCATGCATGGAGAGTTTGGTCTTGCATTGCCATGTACCATGAACTTCTTAACAACATTAAAATAAGTTAGATCTGTCTTTTCATCCGAAATCTCAGCATAAATTATGAGATCAATGTCATCCGGCGTATGGTACTTGTTTTAGTTGGCCAAAAATAATAAAATGTGTGCATGTGGTAGTCCTCTATTTTGAAACTCAACTGTATACACAACTAAAAAATTGAGAAAAATGAAAGAAATCAGAATAAATTTTTACAAAATTATGTTAAATGCAATGTAGACTTATGTAAAAAATATGCAATAATAATCAAGTACCTGATTTCACAGTTCCGAACACATTATTATTACGAAGGTCTCTTACCAACGCATCAAGTTTCATCTTGAAAACATGATAAACTATGTCACGACGATCTTCTGCTTTAAGACCTTGTTTGTCAAGAAATCTTACTATCTCAGGCCATTTAGGATTATACGTGAATGTAATGAACAAATCAGGATATACATCCCATTGACAAATGGCCATAGCATCTTGATAGTTTTGTATCATAAATCAGACTCCACCAGTAAAAGTTTATGGTACTATAATTCTTCGACCCTGTGTGCATGGATCAATCTCCTCTCGTAAGAGTGCCTCACTTAGACTCTTATACATGTCGTATCGCAATTGCTTTTGATGTGAACAGATATACATCAATTTTGCAGATTCAACCATTGTGTACGCATCAACAATGAATTATTGTGTGAGTCTCCTACAAACCAGAATTGATAACCGTTGATTTTTCCTTTCATGCAAATGGTAATCAAACCATTCTCCTATACTAACTTTCTTCCTACCACCGATTGTCGTACATATTAAGTCTGAAAATGGTATATCCTCCTTATAACCGTCTTCACCATACGAAAAAAGAAGAGGATATTGCAATGCTAAATAAGTAGCATTCAGCTCATTAATTCTTTTAAGTTGACTAGATTGTGTCTCAACTATAATGCCACGATCCCCTAATGCCTCATCAAAATCTTCAACTATCAGGCCAGCTACTTCGGAGACCATTGGTAAATTATACCTCCTTGGATCAGTACATCTGCCCTCTATGTCCTATTAACTTCAATCTTATATCCATGTTTCCAAACTCTATGATCTTTTGTCTGGCCATTCTAAATGTCTTGACAATGACATTGTGCTCATCCAATATTTCTTTTAGTTTAGAAACAATTTCTGCATGGAGAGAATTCAAATTTTCTTTATTTCTGAAATATTGAAAAAATGAATTAGGTCAAATTCAAATATGAACTAACAATAACGAAAAAATAATAAGAAAAAAAATTCCAAAATAAGTAACAAATCATTACTATACATTTTTTCAATAAAAGATATAAAAACAGACCTGACAGATGCTATACAATTTTGGACCTCATTTTCAATATCATAGATGTACAATTGAGCAAATTTAGGAGTTGAACCTTCAAGAGGTAAGAGACTTCCATTAAATGGAAATTTTGGCCGTGAAGTTTAAAAATTGGTGGTGAGCTACCCTTGTTTGGAGAATAATCAATATTTCCTCCCAGTGATGTGAAAGAGAACATATTGTTATATGATCTTATATTCTCCAAAAAATGTTTACTCCTATCACTAACTCCATAAAGTAAATCATGTAGTGTCTTTGGTAGTTCTTCCAGTGGTGGAAGCTGGAATTTTCCATGATAACAACACAATGAGTATTTTGGGTTTGTAGCACCAACATATGATCGCAATCTCTCATTGTACCAGAATAATGTGCCACAAAAATTACAATTGAACGTAGGATCACCAACATCCCAGTAATCTGCATATTTATAAAAAAAATTAAGATAACTTGTTTTTTTAAACATATATTTATGAACTGTATAAATATGATATATACAAACTGGATTTGGATTAGTTTGCTCTTCAATCCGGCTAAAACCTTAAAAACATTAAAAACATTATCTGTCAAAATTATGTTGGTATATAATTGTTTAGAATAAAAAAATACATTAATGATTATCTACATACCATTAGACTCCAGTGAAATAATTCTGATTGGTGTATTCTGAGATCGAGAGTGTCGAGTAGTTAAATGTTCCTGATCATCATCATCCATAGTCAAATGACTCAAATCAATAATATTGGATATATTCATGTCCTTCTGACTGTAGAGTAGTTGAATATTCTTGATCATCATCATCCATAATCAAATCAATAATGTTGGATTTATCGGTATTCTTCTGAGAGTATGAACTTTTTAGATCCTGTACTGATGAACCAACAATAGATGCAAACCTAGTAGCAGACCTCGACGAACATCCAGAAACATCTATCAAATCCAAAAGATAATAATTAATTGGGATAGCAACCCAATTTACCACAAAAAATATTAAGTATGACAAAAAATACCACCCAAAATAAAATTGACATTTTTTTACCATAAAATATAAAAGTGGGATACTTTATACTATCAAATATAAAACTAGGGCCAAAAATACCACATTTTTGGATTGATTTTGATGACCACAATTATTACCCAATCACATGCATGGTCAAAGGGAATCTTGGTCAAAAAACCACTTTCTCTCACCTCCACCCCAAACCAAACCCTTCTCTCTCACTAAACCCACGATTTTACAGCCGAGTGAATCTTCCATTTTCACCTTCAACCTCAACCAAAAATTCACGTTTACCACTTCAATTTTGTTGCTAAAAATTGACGTTTAACGCGAAGATGTCAAACGAAGAAGGAGAGGTTAGTGAATTACCCCTCTTTTTTTCAGAATTTTTTTGAAATGAAGCTTCGAATTTGCAATGTTTTCTTGAGAATTTGTTGATTTTGGTTGAATTTGTTGGACAAGTGTGTTAATACTTCGATTTTGTTGAGGATCAGTTGAAAAAATGGTGGGTTAAACGTGGAATTTGAATTTGGTATGAACCCTAAATTATTTAAGGATTAGGTTTAATTAGGTTTAATTTGTTTTAATATATGCTTGAATTCATGTTTGGAATGGTGAATTAGGGTTTAATGTTGCATTTGATAGGGTTAATTTGTTCAGAATTAGGGTTTGAATTCATGTTAGAACGGGTTAAACGTGAATTTTCAATTTATTCACGTTTAACCCTATAAATTATAGGGTTAAACGTGAATAAATTGTAAATTCACGTTTAACCCCTAGCTGCCGAGTTTTCTCGGCAGCTCGGCGTGTGCTCTCGGCAGCTGCCGAGTTTTCTCGGTGCTAGGGGTTAAACGTGAATTTTGAATTTATTCACGTTTAACCCTATAATTTATAGGGTTAAACGTGAATAAATTGAAAATTCACGTTTAACCCGTTAAAATTCGAATTTTATACCATAAACGTGAATTTAGGGTTTATTCACGTTTAACCCTATAAATTATAGGGTTAAACGTGAATAAATTGTAAATTCACGTTTAACCCCTAGCGCCGAGAAAACTCGACAGCTGTCGAGAGCACACGCCGAGCTGTCAAACTCGGCAGCTCGGGGTTAAACGTGAATTTACAATTTATTCACGTTTAATCCTATAATTTATAGGGTTAAACGTGAATAAACCCTAAATTCACGTTTAGGGTATAAAATTCGAATTTTAACGGGTTAAACGTGAATTTTCAATTTATTCACGTTTAACCCTATAATTTATAGGGTTAAACGTGAATAAATTCAAAATTCACGTTTAACCCCTAGCGCCGAGAAAACTCGGCAGCTGCCGAGAGCACACACCGAGCTGCCGAGAAAACTCGGCAGCTGCAGAGGCCGCCTAGATTTTCACCCGATGCCAGGTGCGCGCTTGCACACGTGCGCCCCGTCATTTTTTTGATCGGAAGCCCGTTTTTTTTTTCCGTCGGACGTCATCATTGAGGGCTACAGATGAGAAGTCTGTGACCGAGGGTCATGGGCCCGGTCAAAGTCAACCATTTGACCAAAATTACCAAAATACCCCTAAACTTAAAACGCCCCGTTTGAGCTCGTTTCAACTCCGATTGAGCTCATTCTTTTTTCGTTGTGACCCAAATTTCATCCTCTATAATATCAAAATGTACACCATGTCCTTGGCTCAGATAAATCTCCGTTTCATAATCAACACTTAATGCCAAATAATTTTCAAATTCTCTTAAATATTAGGGTTTATTATAAAAAATAGTCGTCTTTAACAATCCCCATCTCATATGTAACGCAACATTATATTCTAAGCTCCGTTGAATAATTTTAGTCCATTTTTATAATCTCCGTTTAATAATCTACACTGAATACCAAATAATTTATTATTCCATCTAAAATAATAACTAGATAATTTTGGTTTATCCCCTTTAATAATCCTACTTTCTTAATTAGGTGTTGTCAAAATATCCTAATCCCCGCTGAATATTCTTTGAAATTTCTATACTATCCGTTTAATAATCAACACTTACTGCCAAATAATTTCCTAATCCATCTGTAATAATCCTCATATTCATCTGCTGTAAATAATCCACCAAAAAAAGTACTACAACATAAACTAAATGGTTGTGAGACTTACAATTTCGTTTCAATTTAATAGTCCCCGTTTTTCCCTTCTTTTTTTTGGTAATTCAGTAATCCCCGTTTTATCTAGCTCAACTAATTTGAATAACTAAAACACCCAGCTTTATAAGATTCACATGTTGATTTTCTAGCCAGATAGTTAATTCATATATTCGCTTGTGTTTTTTCAATCTGTTTAGTAATTTATTAATTAATATGAAATTTTTTTGGTTTTTTACAAGTCTATTGGGTACGTGAGGATTATTAGACGAAACAGGCCTACATTAACTCGTACACTCGTGTTAGAGTACTCAGCTACATAAAGGCTGTCTTAAAGAAAACTGACACTGAATGTGTGGCTGAATTTGAGAACAGTTGTTTCGGCCATTTCTTGCGTTGGGCTACTGAGCCTAATAGTTGCAAGAGCTTTCTGCACGCCCTTATGTCACGTGAGGTGCGTGGGCCCCAAACCCCCACCGATGAGGTGTGGTTCCATATAGGTGGGGACCGTCGTCTATGTCGGTTCTCAAGAAGAGAGTTCGCCCTCGTGACGGGTTTACGGTTTGGCGACTCAGATTTCAAACCGACTGTTCTAAAGCATCCTGAGCTGTCTGATGGTGTGTTTTATCGAGTCAGCCCTGGCGGGGATAGGATTACTGTGTCGGCTCTTCTGAGGAGATTTAGGGCGGAGGAGTTTGTATCTCGTCGGGCTGACACGATGAAGATTGCTAAGATCATCCTCCTATACAGCATTTTACTCGGAGTCGACCCAGCGACCATTTCAGTTGACCCGTGGGTTTGGGACTTGGTGGAGGACGAGGAGCGATGGGATACCTTTCCATGGGGTAAGATTTCTTATCTTCACCTTCTAAACAAAATCAGACAGCTACTTTCGCCATTGTCGGACCCAACTGCAAGCAGGCCCCCAGCCTACCACTTTTACGGATTCTCTTTGGCAGTAATGGTTAGTATTAGTTGTCAATTTTTTTTGTTCCAAATTTTGATGTCAAAATGTAATGTACTTACAAATGTGAATTGTTGTTATAACTTTGTAGGTATGGGCTTTCGAGGCGATTCCATACACTGGAGTGTACGCTGGAAATCGTCTTTCGAAGTCTCACAAGGTGTTGCCGAGACTTTTGAGATGGTCGACGAAACTTCCACTGGACGACGTCTCGAGGGAGCTAGATCAGGAGATATGTTGATTTCGGTTTTATCTTACACACATATGCTTAATTATCTTTCTTTCCACGTACTTACTGCTATTTCTAATTCGTTTTATTGTAACTACCACTACTGCAGGGTCTTGTGTGTTACGAGACTCTCAGGGTCGAGAGTCGAGAGACTCGACAGATATACATGAAGTACATTGACGATAATCTCACAGAGGGGGTTCAGCTTCCGACACAAACCCGTCGAGGTCGACCAAGGCTTTCGGCCCGGGTGGCTGGGGAGAGTTCTCGGCGGACGGCTCAACGCGACTTACCGGCCACTAAGTAGGGTACCGATGGTGTGGCCAAGCATCAGACCGAGGAGGACTATCAGGGTAGAGCATGCCACTACATGGAGGTCCCTATATCAGATATGCATGACAATCCGATCCAGCGTGATGGTTGGCTGCCCACCTCCAATACCGAAGGTTATCAGAATGGGGGTTATACAGCATATCAGACAGAGCATCGTGACACATTCTATGACCATCAGTCGTCGGTGCATCCTCCACATGCATCTCCTACGGCCGACCAGCCAGGTTCGTCATATCCAGGGCAGTTTGATCCAGCCGGTGTTGGACAGATGTTTGATAAGCTAAAGAACATGTTCAACACTGGCTTTGAAGCACTGAACACAAGCATGATGAGTATGAGAGACTACGTTGGGGATCAGTTCTTTGAGATGCGGGCCTATGTTGATGACAGTTTCAGACACCTGGATGAGAGCTGACGCGAGGACATAGAACGATTGGAGTTGGAGATCCCGAACATGATTCAGTCAGGGCTTGCGGACTACTACCAGCAGGTGCCCTCGTATCACGAGCAGTTTTATCCACCGGGTGAGCCAGATTATCGCGGCCGGGGACCCGGATTTTATGAGTCCACCTATTTTCGAGCGGATCCACCTTTTCAGTAGGATCTGGGTACACATGAGGATGCTGTCCCGGAATGTACTCTAGTTGCCCCCCCGACACTGGTGGATCTCATAGAGTTATATCAGCTGTACAGTTTGATTTGGGGACCTCTACAGCTGGTGGTGCCCTGGTACCCTACTCACCGGCCGACATAGTAGGAGGATCCGAATATGAGAGCTCATCGTCAAATATCCTTTAGACGAGTGCCGGCATCCGAAATGTGAGATTGAGAGTCCCGAGCAAGTATGTCCGTAGCCCGTTCATAAGGGATGAAAGATGACACAGATTGCTCGCAAAGGAGGAGGAGTTCGACAGATACATGGCATCCGGTTCTAATGCCGAACAGTGAGTTCCCTTTCTCGTCAACATATATATGAAATTTTTAGTGAATTTATTGTGTTAATCAAAATTTCTGTAACATTTCAGGCTTAACGTGGGTACCGGCTATACAGTAGGACCTGAACTTTTCAGTGCATTCGTGGCCCCGGGTGTGGACGTCAACTATCAGGTATGTATTCTTATTACAAACTCTTTGTTCGTAAATGTAGATATGCTTACTATTTGAATATGAGCAAACAGTGTGAGAGTATTGACGCTTGGTCTTGTGCTATAGCCGATTGATGCATACCTCGGCATTCTTCAAACAAATTCAAAGTTCGTCGGCGTTAGACGCGATCGTGCTTTAGCTGGAAAGCTTCTCATAGTGGACACACATTTTTTTGTAATGCTCTTTCACTCAGTTTTGTAATTATTTATTATCCATTGACATAGTACTAACAATTAAGTGCAATGACTTCTTTAGGAAAAATGCAAGGCTGTTTTTGAGGAGGCACATGCTGGTGAGCCAGAACACAAAAAAAACGTAACGTCTGTCAAGAGGGAGAACTTTCCAGCCGCATCTTTGGAGGTGTTGATGCCCTACGTCAGAGGTATACATCCTAGATGGAGGCGCATTAGACCTTGGTGGAGGGACGTCGACAGTGTAAGTGTAATTTATATCAAGCACATTACATTTCACCGATTTTGAACATAACCTACGTTGAATCGCGATCAGTTCAGATACGTTTATATGTCATTAAATTTCTGCAGATACTGACGGTGATTAACATCAACCAACATTAGGTTACGTGTGAGATTCAACTGAGCCAAGGACGTGTTGTACTCTATGATAGCATGTTGCACACTTACAACAAGAGCAAGGAAAGAACCCGCTTGGTGCAGACACTGTCTCTCCGTCGTGTTCTCTCTCCCCTTCTCGAGTACGCATCCTTCAATGACAAACGACGAGAGGAGAACTATGAAGCTTTCCCAATCCCACCTGAGTATCAACTGGTCGTAGGAGATGAGGCACGTTGTTATGTACAGAACGACAACAGTTCGTGCGCTATATTTACGTTGATGTCTATCGAGGGTTGTCTGACTCGCACGTGGCCTAGACCCTATTTAGTCGATGGTGTAGACAGGATTAGGTGTCGGATGGGTCTCGACATCTACAGATGGAGCACTGATGGAGACACAGTGGCGCTTGACTTCTTTGATGGTTAGTGCATCACCGATGACAATAGATATTGTGGTCCGACAATCCACCGATTGAATGATACACTTCTCGTCTTTAGTTTCATTTATTTTGTAATTGTGGATCCTGAACAACATTTTACTGATTTCTCATTCTAACATCTGATTGAAATTATCTATAAGTGTTGGCATACACATTTTAGGGTATCAAAAAGTATTATATGAAAATCTGCATATCTTCATATATCGTGACAAATGTGAATTGAAAACCAAATTCAAATTACATGATAATCCCAAAGCAAACCGACACTTAATTATACCCTGTTGTAAAAGCCTAACAAGCTATCCATCTGGTGAAGGATTGATTCGATAAAGAGGACACTTCCTTTTTGTATGTTCTTCAGACTGACACAAACTACATTTTTTATGTCTTCTCGTCCTAACTTACGGACGCCCTGCATGTGCATTTTCGTTACCGAATCTATCTTCGTCTTCCTATTCGGATATGGGCACGACGTTTTCTGGGCATCTGACTATATTGTGACCCGAACCACCGCAACGACCACATGGTCCTGTCCCCCTTCTTCGCCCTGAAAACTCACCCGTTGATGGAATTCGCTTACCTTTGGGTCGACCAGCCTGTTTTGGTTTATCAGGGGCCCGACATAGAACGTCCCGAACATCGGATGACACGTTCCAATCTTGTGCTTCGGGTACAGGGTTAACATCACCGGCCTACATCCCCCTCAGCGACATCGTAGTATAGAAGGCAGCAGCGTATTCAGTCACCGATTCATTTGTGAGCCTGCAATGGAAAATTTATTTGTTATGTTTAGTGGCCAACATAATGTCAAATTTAAACAGTTGATATACTTGAAAAAATATTTTATGGTCAATCAGCTACCTGATGGCGGCACATGCGTGCGAACATGGTATCAAGTCCAGCTGGAAGAGGGAACATGTACACTCATTCAAATTGAGGTCAACGGTAAAAATTCTTTGACGGTCTGTGACCTTGAATTTACGACGTCCAAGCCTATCCACATTCATATGTCGTCCAAGTCTTATATAATCGATAAGTCAATCGTGTATCACACTTGTTAGAATTTCTTCTCTATTTTGAGCAGCCGTTCTTCTTTCGTAAAACCACTTCTCAATTATCTTTCGAGCACCTTCCAGAAACGAACAAACCGGAAGCCTCCGCACCCACAAGAGTCGAGCATTCCACGTCTCTGCAGCATTCGATGTCATGAAGTTGAACCTTCTGACCGGGCAGTACACGCGCGACCATCTGTTGATTCCTACTACCTTCAATGAATTGAGTGCACCCTGGACCTGTAATTCATTCAGCTTGTTCATGTACCTGAAAAAATAAATTGCCAAATAAAGTCAAAAAAATAGCGTATACTAGTGCATGTGTATAAGGGATTCGAGTAAATCATTGATAATAAATAGGCTTTATAACGTACCTCTCGAACTCGTCACGGTCATAACAATAGGCAGCCCTCTTGAAAATTCCAACCAAATGTGCTCCATACCTCGCTAAATTTTGTTGAAGATGATAGCAACACAGTCCTTGGGTTGTCTCTGGGTATGCACCTTTTATGGCATTTTCAATGCTACGATGTTGATCGGACACAATGAGTAGCTGCTCTGAGCATCCAAAAGCTGCACGGACATTTTTCAAAAACCATGTCCAAGATGCATCGTTCTCAACGTTTCCCACGCCAATCGTGAGCGGAAATATTTGATCGTTTTCATCCAAAGTAACAGCAACAAATCCAATTCCCTTATACAAACCTTTCAAGTGACACCCATCCACCACAATTACCGACCATGAATATCTTACAAATCCCATAATTGAGGCGGCCAATGCATAAAACACGTATTTGAATTTTTCGTTCGAGTCGATTTCCAAGGCTGTGTAAGTACCAGGATTCGTCTCCTTCAAAACATGCAAGTAAGATGGAAGATTCCAAAATGACTTCTTTGGATCACCATACGCGAGGAACATTGCATGACGTTTTGCCTTTAGTGTGGACTTATAACTGATCGTCAAACCATATCGTCGTTGCATTTCATCAATGATCCCCCTGGGTCCGATAGTCGATCTCTCCCTCCGAAGTGTGTCCGCGTAGTACTCACTGATCAAAACAGAAGAAAGTCGTCGTGGAGCACTACGGTTCAGATACGACGTGCAAGTATGTTGCAAGACACTCTTTGAGATTTTCCAAAGGTCATATTTCTCGGTTGCATGGAGGGTGAAAGGACAGTCTTCTTGCCTACAACTCACAAACCATCTGTGTTTATCAGAATGGGTCACGCGATATTCTACCTAATTTTCCAGATGATGTTGGCCTACAGCTATCTACACTTCCTTTTTACTGAGGAAGGTGTTCCTTTTTTATAAAACGTGTGTAACTTGCTCACCCCCTCGAACTCCCCTTCATTGGGTAACTCGATTTCCAACATATCGGGGATAGACCATTGCGGTCTTAATATGTACGTACAAAATTGCTCATGCTCCTCTCACTGTTCAGCATTCAAAGCATTCTCTTGATCAGTATTTAGTTCGAAATCGTCAACTGCATTGTCCGAACCTACATACAGGTAGACATGATTTAGAAATAATACAACCGATGACTTCAATACAATCAAAATAAAATGAAGTAATCAAGAGTGCAGGATTACCACTTGGATCATCATCTTCATGATCTGGTGTTGGATCACGCCCCGTTTCATCAAATGCTCCACGTGATTGCACACCTTCTTATCCGACCCGTGTAGGGGTGCTGTTTAAATCGAGTCTGCCACCGAAATCATTTCAATCATGTTTCGGTGGTAAAGGGTCCCACTGCATCCCCGAAGAACTCCCAAATCGACTACTGTCATTTTCATTGGGTATTCCCCATCTGGCCTGAAATCCATCATCGAATTGGAGTTCGAGGGGAACAGAACCAAAATAGGGATTTCTTTGATCGGTGTACACATAAGACTGCGGATCCGTGTAGCTAGAAGAAAACGGAACACTAATTTCACCACACCGGTGACTTTGGTCATCCGTCGTGATGGTATCTTTTGGATGATCGTGGCAAGACGATCCCCCTGCATGTGGTGTATTTTCAGGCTCTAGAGACACGACAATATCGGATTGTCCAACGTCTAACCTCGTCAGGGTAACAAAAACAACAAGAGCCTCACCGATCACTGACAATATTCGTTGCAAAATGGTTGTATTCTTTATTTTTATCTTCTTCACCCTCCCGTCAGTTTCAATTAGTGAGTGAATCACATATCCCCACTGCGTCATGTCGGCACGGATAACTTCATGAATGGAGGACATTAAATCATATAGGGTTCTTTCACGAAGGTGAATGACCTCTTCAAAACCGTTGGTGTATTCTAAACCTTCCCAATAGCCTCCATACCATACAATAACTTCAATTGCCATTTTTTTTATGGACACTGAAAAAAAAATTTACAGGATTGTCAGTACCATAAAACACATAATAAATAACAAATAAACTAAAAAAAACAACTAAATATTTCAATGTTTCAATGAGATATTATAACAATTGAGAAACAAACAATAGGTCCATAGTAATTTTCTTATCAACAAACTAAATAATTAATAGTGGATTTTGCTGTCCAAACACAATAAATGATCGTTTAAATAAAATTAGATCTACAATCAAATGTCGGTTCTCAATAAATTAAAAAAATTAATTATTAACATTAGTAATAAATTATTAAAGGGGGATTACTAAAATTAATAAATTACTTCGAAATCAGACGCGAGATTCCATAGAGACCTAAAGATCAGTTCAGAAATGAGATTGAAAATTCAGTCTAGAATGCTAAGATGATAGAGGATGAAATTTGGATGACAACGAAAAAAGAATGAGCTCAATCGGAGTTGAAACGAGCTCAAACGGGGCGTTTCAAGTTTAGGGGTATTTTGGTAATTTTGGTCAAAGGGTTGACTTTGACTGGGCCCACGACCCTCGGTCATAGACTTCTCGTCGGCAGCTCTCGATCGGATGTCCGACGGAAAAAAAAAACAGACATCCGATCGAAAACACGACGGGGCGCACGCGTGCAAGCGCGCACCCGGCGTCGGGTGAAAATCTCAGCGGCCTCGGCAGCTTCTTGGCGGCTCGGCGGGTGCTCCTCGGCAGCTGCCGAGTTTTCTCGACGCTTGGCGTTAAACGTGAATTTACAATTAATTCACGTTTAACACTATAATTATAGGGTTAAACGTGAATAAATTGTAAAATCACGTTTGACACTGTAAAATTCGGATTTTATATTGTTAAACGTGAATTTACAATTTATTCACGTTTAACCCTATAAATTATAGGGTTAAACGTGAATAAATTGTAAAATCACGTTTAACACTATAAAATTCGAATTTTACAGTGTCAAACGTGATTATTCAATTTATTCACGTTTAACACTATAATTTATAGGGTTAAATATGAATAAATTGTAAATTCACGTTTAGCAATATAAAATCCGAATTTTACAGTGTTAAACGTGATTTTACAATTTATTCACGTTTAACCCTATAATTATAGTGTCAAACGTGATTAAAAGTCGAAATATTCACGTTTAACACTATAAAAATCCCCATAATTATAGGGTTAAACGTGATAAATCCCCATAATCACGTTTAACACTATAAAAATCGAAACCCTAAACGTCGATTATGCCCGTTTTAACCGGTTCAAAAATGAATTCAAAAAAATATTCAAACAAATTAACCCTATCAAATGCAAGATTATACCCTAATTCAACATTCCAAACATGAATTCAAGCATATATTAAAACAAATTAAACCTAATCCGTACATAAATTAGGGTTCAACGATATTGAACATACCTTTCTGATTTCAATGATATTTCTTCCAATCTTCCAAGAGCCAAAACGTCGAATTTTTTTTACAGATAATTTGTTCTTCAAAATGTTGTATGATAATTTCTTACGGAAATTATCAACATATATAGATGGAGAAAACACAGGAAAATTGCATGTGAATTCACAGTATAAAGTGAATTCACAATAAATAATGCGAAGAAAAAAACAAAAAAAATTGGTGTAATAGTGACTCATAGTTGCAAAATAAAATTAAAACACGTGCATATACAAATGCAATGAACCCAACAATAAATAATGAGAACAAAAAAACAAAAAATTAGGTTGAATAGTTGCATGTCAAATTAATACTTGCATGGGCAAAATAATAGGTGCAACCCTAGCACTACACGTGTCCTTCTAATTGAATTGTTGCATGACCAAATTAATTCTTGCATTGCCAAATTCAAAATTGCAACCCTAGCACTACACGTGTAATTCTACTTCACAAAAAAAAAAAAAATTATATTAATTGTCGTTTCATCATAGTTGACTTTGACAAAAATTGTGGTAGAAAGTGGCATACTATTATATTTTGTGGTATAAATTTCAACACTATTATATATCATGGTAAAAAATATAAATGATTATATTTTTCATGGTAAATTGAATACTTTCCTCTAATTAATATTATAGATCTTCATCAACTTATAGTACATAAATAAGTAATTTTGTGCAAGTACCATTAGTAGTACAACTCGAAGGAGTTAAAGATGATATCATTATGTTACTTGTAATATTCTGACCTTGAACGAACCGTTGCCTACTTTGGTTAGGATTAATATTTTTTGTTAAAAAAAAAAAAAAGGTTTGATAAGGAAAATAATAAATCCATATTACAAACATATTTGAATATCCACATCTAATTCGCATGAACCAATTTAAAATAGATATAAATATTTCTGATTAGATTATTAGTGTATAATATGTATTTCAAATAAATTTTTTCAATTAAAAAGATGATAAAAAATCCAAATAACTTATTATTGTCACTTACTACATTTTCATAATTTTGCATTATATATAAGACTCAAATTATGTAATTAAATAATTATATTTATTTTTCTGCTATGAAAGAGATGTGTTTTTTATTTTGATGAAATAAATTAAATAAAAATAAATTTATATGAAATTTTGAGAAATATTTTAGTATTTGTCTGTAATAATATGTAAAATAAAATTAGAAATGAATAATTAATATCTTGAATAGTTATTCTAAAATGAAATTAAAGAAATTGAAATGGGCGAGAGCCCAAATAAATCTCATTCACACCCAAATCCATTCAGGCTTTGTTTTGGGCTTCTAAGATGAATTTAAAGAAACTGGAATGGGCCAAAGTCCAAATATGTCTCATTCATGCCCAAATTCAATTAGATTTTGCTTTGGGCTTCTAATAAGGACTAAATTGGACTTAATATCTTAAAGAGCTATTCCTCAATTAATATTTTAGGTAGCTAACATATCAAATGTAGTATTTTTGGACAAAAGTGAAAATACGAAAGTTAATATTTGTATATAATTTTTTTTAATATACATATATATAAAATAAATTTGAAAAAAAAAAAAAGGGAAATTAGCCCCACTAACACTCCACACATAAATATTTGTCCAACTACCCCTTTAACTTAATTTCAAAATAAATATTAAATAAAAAATCTAAAAGAAAAAGAAAAAAGTTAAATTAATTTTTAAAACAAAACCCAAATTAATTAGAAATTGGGGAATCGCCCCAAATTAGTTTTTGAATTTCTCTTTGGTTCTAAAGCCTCAAACCCTCCATCGTCACCCACACCCGCCATTGCTCTACTCCACTGCCGACACCACCCTACTCCTCCACCGCCACCCTACGCACGATAGATTCGCCAGACGAGAGGCCTAATATGAAAGATGTTGTAGCAAGGATCAACAAGATCAACTTCAATTTGTCAAACTACAAGAATAACTGCAGTGGATCATCGATATGTCTCTCTCTCAACTTTGCCCAAGTTTTTCCATCCATACACTAGTTAACGCACACATTTCTTCGACAATACAGAATATGCGGCCAAGTATTTGATAAAATGTCAGAATGAGAATCGGCTGCCACATGTTCGATAAAATGTCTGAATGAGAATGGACTCATATTTCCAATAAAAATATAAGGACTTTTAACTTGTAATATCTTCAATTCAGTATTCATCCTTAAATTTGCATATACACCCAAAGCTGAAAGTGGGGATAATGCTTGTTCATATTTCGGGGAACTCAAATTCGGAATAGTGTGTGCTTTGGAGAGCAATGATATCAAAGCTAAGCAATCCATGAGTCGGGAATGAAGCGAGAGGCTCTATCAATATAGTTGAGAGACGATCAAACATAGGTTCTTGTTTGCAAAATAATCAAGGATTGTGATGATGAGGGAGAAAAGTCTTCGATTGAGTTTTGGATTCATCTTTTGTGAAGTAGGATTTGATGTTGTTGTTGAGAGAAAATGAGAGGGCAAGGCAGTGTCATTTTGAAGATGGACTGATTTAGTTTTTGTATGATGAATTTGTCTTAACCATGACATACTGAGATATGCCACAATGTGCATTTTTTTCCCAACAAATAGAAGCTTATGTTGGAATGGTTGTGCATTGAGTGTGGTTGTCTTATTTATTTGGAAATTGCCTTATTTATATCCCATAGGGGTGCTATTACATATTTTGAGAGAGAAATTACCACCATACTGATTTAAAAATTTTAAACTACGCCGAAAATTGCCACATAAGTTTTATATTACAACACATAGTTCTTAAGTTTCTTGGTGGTAATCCATTCATGAACTTTCTTGAGATTTTCATTTAATTATTTTCTCAAATTTCTTAAATTGTTTGTTCTAAGTTTGTGTATTTCTTAATTATTTTTCATTTGACTAACTCTTTGCTTTTTCTTGTTAATAGAGGTATGATTGAGTTTGTTGGAACCATACGAGTAAGAAAACTGAAGTTCACCAGTTTGTTGGAACTGAAGTTCAACTGATTGAGTTTGTTTTTCAATCTATTTGATGACCAGTTAATTTTATTTTTTTTAAAGTTTGATTATGTTTAAATAATATTTGATTTATCATATTATTTAATTAGTTGGTATATTGTATGATGGGCAAAAGTGTAAATATATATCTATCGTTTAGGTTGAGCAACATTACATCTATTTTTTTTTTTTTTGTGAAAAAAATACACAAACTCATCTTTTCTTGGACACCATAGTTATTATTTGCTTCAAATTCAGCTTCTATTTGTAGATGCAATTCAGATAATTTCTTGTCTATCTCAATTGAAGAAACTATGAAAACCATATCAAATTGAAACTTATACCGGTTGAATATTTATAGTGAATGATTATGGGTTTGTATTTAGAAAATGACTTCTTCTCTTCTATATTAACTCTCTAGTGGCTTCATCAGTTCTGGCTAAGAGTATCATATTCCAAGATGTTTTATCTAGAAGGCTACTTATCTAGTTAACGGTTATCTTAAAAAATCATTTTAGTAAATTTCAATTTAATAAAGAACTTTATGTCCTTCAAAACTTATAATACGACTAGTTTGACTCTTAGAAAATGCTAATCTCCGATTTATATAGAAATCTCCATAACTAAAATATTAAATTCATAAAAAAATTTGTTATGCACATGATGGTGGAATCCCCAATTAGATAAATCGTTATTGCATAGTTAAGTGATTGATTTGATTTGAGTTGTTTTATTTTGATTTCCATATATAAGTGGAACACGAACTTTTATAAAACTTAGCAGGAGCATTATATTAGTTGAAGTCAATATTTATTTGTAGATATGTCATTTATATTATCACATGAAAATGGATAATAGGATACTAAATGAATTCAAGATTGGAAAATTATCTACTCAAAATGACCTCATTATTTGTGACATTTTCTATATTTACTACAGGTACATGGAGTTCATTTACAACAAAAACGACATGATGCATGCAAAAATATCAAGTCGAAGTTGTTTGAATATGATTGACCATATATATAACTGTCTCAATGGTCATTATAGAAATGTTTTTGCAAATTCATGTTTTGGAAAGTTTTTAGAATTGAAACAAACTGTTGTTTCCTACTAACTTTTCCATCAATTGATGCTAAGACAAGTAAAAACAAATAAAATCAATGAATTATGGTTTGATTTCAAGGGTAAGTTGGCAAGATTTGGTTTGAGGGAATTTACTATAGTAACGGGCCTAAATGCCAGTGAGCTTGGAGAAGAGAATATTGCCGAAGGAGAAAAAAACTTGCGGCTAAAATCTTTGCACAACATTTTGATCTTTAGGTAATTTTTTTAAATTATTGAATATGTTATGAGAATTTAATTCAATGAATAGGTTGGGGATTAAAGAACTAACAAATGTTATGATTTTGTGCAGCTTAAATATTCATGGGGTCGTCCAGAAGAAATGTATATCCAAGTTGATCCCTTTTTGATATTTCTAATCCATTTTTTGTATTTTTAGATCGAACTGGTTAGGTGATAACTATTGTAAATTTGGTATAATTAGCATGATGATGAAATGTAAATTAAAAATTACATGATTTTGTATATAAAATATATCATGTTCTTTTATATGACAAATTTCAGCTCAAAATTCACTCGAGAACTCAATAACGATAAGAGTAGCGTTATAACGAAACACATAGTGTTATATCGAAAAAAAAACTCGAAATCAACAACCGTCTTGCAGAATAATCTCAAAACCATCTTAGATATGTATTTGAGGAATTAATGACAAATTTCAGCTCAAAATTCACTCGAGAACTCAATAACGATAAGAGAAGCGTTATAACGAAACACATAGCATTACATAAAAAAATAACTCAAAATCAACATCCGTCTTAGATATGTACTTGAGGAATTAATGACAAATTTCAGCTCAAAATTCAGTCGAGAACTCAATAACGATAAGAGAAGCGTTATAACGAAACACATAACGTTATATCAAAAAATAACTCAAAATCAACATCCGTCTTGCGGGATAACCTCAAAAATATCTTGGAGTTGATATAAATTGATTTTATTAGATCTTGTATGAAAAGAAATTCATATGTAAATTATCTTGTATAAAATATTTTCCTACTCTTATAGTCAATTTTTCTACTTACTCACGTATGATATAAATTGTTGAGATCTATCAACAATAACAATTTTACATTTACAATTCATCTATAATAAAAATAAATCAATTCAAATATGCCCTTGAGGAATTAATGGTAAATTTCAGCTCAAAATTCATTCGGGAACTCAATAACGATAATAGTAGCGTTATAATGAAACACATGACATTATATCGAAAAAAAAAACTCGAAATCAACAACCGTATTGTGGAATAATCTCAAAACCATCTTAGATATGTACTTGAGGAATTAATGACAAATTTCAGCTCAAAATCCACTCGAGAACTCAATAACGATAAGAGTAGCGTTATAACAAATCACATAGCGTTATATCGAAAAATAACTCAAAATCAACATCCGTCTTGCGGGATAACCTCAAAAACATCTTGGAGTTGATATAAGTTGATTTTATTAGGTCTTGTATGAAAAAAAAAATCAAAAGTAAGTAATCTTGTATAAAATATTTTCCTACTCTTATAGTCAATTCTTCTGCTTATTCACATATGATATAAATTGTTGAGATCTATCAAGATTAACAATTTTACATTTACAATTCATCTATACTCAACATAAATCAATTCAAATATGTACTCGAGGAATTAATGGTAAAATTTAGCTTAAAATTCACTCGGGAACTCAATAACGATAAGAGTAGTGTTATAATGAAACACATAGTGTTATATCGACAAAAAACTCAAAATCAACAACCGTCTTGCGGAATAATCTCAAAACCATCTTAGATATGTATTTGAGGAATTAATGACAAATTTCAGCTCAAAATTCACTCGAGAACTCAATAACTATATGAGTAGTGTTATAACGAAACACATAGCGTTATATCGAAAAATAATTCGAAATCAACATCCGTCTTGTGAGATAACCTCAAAAACATCTTGGAGTTGATATAAGTTTATTTTTTTAGGTCTTGTATGAAAGAAATTTAAAAGTAAGTAATCTTGTATAAAATGTTTTCCTACTCTTATAGTCAATTCTTCTATTTACTCACGTATGATATAAATTGTTGAGATCTATCAAGAATAACAATTTTACATTTACAATTCATCTATACTTAACATAGATCAATTCAAATATGCACTCGAGGAATTAATGGTAAATTCCAGCTCAAAATTCACTCGAGAACTTAATAACGATAAGAATAACGTTATAACGAAACACATGACGTTATATCAAAAAAAAACTCGAAATCAACAATCATCTTGCGAAATAATCTCAAAACCATCTTAGATATGTACTTGAGGAATTAATGACAAATTTCAGCTCAAAATTCACTCGAGAACTTAATAACGATAAGAGTAGCATTATAACGAAACACATAACGTTATATCAAAAAATAACTCGATATCAACATCCGTCTTGCGAGATAACCTCAAAAACATCTTGGAGTTGATATAAATTTATTTTATTAGGTCTTGTATGAAAACAAATTCAAAAGTAAGTAATCTTGTATAAAATATTTTCCTACTCTTATAGTCAATTCTTCTACTTACTCACGTATGATATAGATTGTTGAGATCTATCAAGAATAATAATTTTATGATTCTGAACCATATCATGATCTAATTGAACTCCATATGCTAAAGTATTTACATTCTAATCACTCAAGCTTTCATTAAATTTCAAGATATCTTTTGTTAAGATAGTAACAAAAACTGAGACTTCTTTACAAACAAATATGTATGACAACACATTATTGTCACTGTCAATCTTCATTGGTGGGATAGGAAGATTAGACATCCTGGGAACAAGTGCTACAAACTCCTTCTTTTGAAATCTAATATCTATGCCCAATGTTTCTTCTACTTTCTTATATAATTCTACATACGAAATGAACTTTGAAACCAAAAACGGTGTCAAATTTTCACTGTTCCCCTTGTACTTCTAACTCCATCCAACATCAGTCTTCTCCTAAGAAACGACATCATGACATATTGTAATCCACACTGTATCATTAAAATCCATGGCTGCATATTACGCTAAAAAAACCACATTAATTTATAAATTATTTAAATATATCAAACTTTACAAAAATAACCACAATAATTATAAAGCGAACTAAACAATTATTATATGTGCATATAATAGCAGAATCATAACAAGAATGACGTATCGTTATTCATAACATATAACATCCTCAGAGTCGTTATGACAAAGTTACACGTCGTTATGAAAAATTTAAACTAGGAAGAGAGTCTTATAACTAAAAAATGACAAAAATCCTTGAATAAGATAGAAATATAATATGATTATTTTTCATAAAATTCAGAAGCACGATAACGACACAGTGTCGTTACGAATTAAATATAACAACTAAAGATTCGTTATGACAGTATATAAAAAAAAATGATTTCATAAAAAATTTGTGTACTATAATTGCATAGTAGGATTTTATAATCACAAAAGTATACTCATCTTTGTATAGTCATAAAGCATACCTTTTTTCCCAAAGAGAAGTTTTTCAATGAAACTCTTGCAATGTGCCTCCTTTTTTTGAGATTGAGATCATCAATGCTATAAATTTTCAAAAAAAAGAAAATGAGAGTGTCAAACTCAGGAATCAACATCAATGAGATTGATCAGTTTTCAAAAGTGAAAGAAAATGTAAGAATGATAAAAAAAATTCTTCGGTTCATAATCGTGTTCTTGGTTTAGTGGTTTGGTGGGGTTTTCGTTTGGACAAATAAAACTTCTTCATATTTATTAAAAACTCCCCAAATTTCTTGTTATTTAAAAATTTACCTTATTTTGAGTTAATGGCTATTTACCTAAAGATATATAAAAAAGATCTTTTTAAATGGTTATTTATGTGGATTGGTCTCTTTAAATAAAAACCCCAATACAAAACGCGTAATAAATGGAAAAGAAAACCCAGATCCAATAGTAATAAAAAGGAAAAAAAAACACAAACATTAAAGGGATACCAACCCATACTACACATTTATAAATTCAAATACACCAAAACTACACACTTTCAATTTCCAAATATCCCAAACTACACACTTCGCACATCACCCACCCCACCAATCACTATTCATGCTTTGACTTATTACCCAATCATTACCATTTAACACTTTCACTTCAAATATATAATTATATCCGGATAAAACATAAACTGATCAATATGAGGCCCAACATGCTTCCGTAAAACTAATTAATCCCTTAAAATTCATACATTTCTTTGACCGTAACAGCACCGGGTGAGATGGTTTGTAAAACCACCAGCTGGAAAATCACTGCCCCCAGATCGTTTTACGAACAACTCCTCACTGTTCAACTTCAACCTTCAGGGAAGATGATCTGCAAGTTATCCAGCTCCTTCAGCAACTGTACAACACAATCTTGGTTCGTTTCCTACACCAGGTGTATAAAGTACTCCTTCTAAGGGATAAATTAAACTTACAAAGAACACATGTTGAAGCAAAAACCTTCTTTTTACTAAGAACTTAAACGAAATATTTATTACATATGTAATCTCTTTTTGGGAGGAGAATACTGGTCTAGCCTCTCATAAGAGATGAGGTCTGCACTCGTACACACATAAACTAAGAACACTCAAAATATTACAAAGATTTTTATTGTAAGAAAACTAAGGAGAATGGTCGATGTCCTCAGCTTCCTTCAACTCCTGCTATATATAGGCATGAATCCGGACTTGAAGTGCGGATTCCAAATCTTGTTTGAACACCAGCTGGCCTACTCCATTAGTGCTCTCATGTGACAATAGTTGGGGAGTCCCTTTCAGCTTGATTGGTGCTCTTCCTCTTAATGCCCCGTGACTCAGCCCATATTAGGTCTGTCGGGGAATCATTTACTTTTGACTCAACCCACCATGTGATATTGGTTGGAGAGTTGCTTTCTCGTGACCTATCATATTTTATTTTGTCGGGGGAATCTTTAAAAGTTTGGTTGTCGTGATCCTCGGGAATAGCGTTTCTTTTGTGCTGGGTCTTTATCCTTGTTAGACCTATATGCCTGTCGGTTGGGTTTGGGTCGGAATCCTTTCCCAAACATGGGCTCCTTCTGATCCGGGCATGCTTGACAGATCCGATCAATCCATCTTCCCACATGTGCCATGTTACAGAACTTCCGGTAAGTTTCTTTGCTTGCCGAAATCTTGTTTTCCCAGAGGGTTCTTCTTTTGGTTTCGAAAAGCTCATCTGCAAATCCTGTTGTTGATCCAGTCATTGAATTCAGTAGGAAAGATTCATTCGTTGAATTCTAGAAAAACTTAAAAGGATATTTAACTTTGTCCATTTTTGTTAGACAAATCCAAAGTCTCCATGCTCGTCTTGTAGAAGCTTCATCTTCTGAAAATGCTCCTACCAATATTGGAATTTCTTCCGGTGAAGCTGCCTTTATATTTTTTAAGGCATTTCCATCCGGCCTCCTTAGCTTGATGAAATGAAAAGCTTCATTGAAGTCTTTCTTGGCTGGTTCCGGAGCTGCACTAATAAAGTATAACTCCAAAATATCATCTCTGGACAAATGTGGATTATTTGCCCATGTCTCGTGAACGGCTTCCCCAATCCATCTTGGTAATTTTGAAATTTTTGGGAAACCAGGTGACGTGGTATGAATTGAAGCTAAGACTCCAAAATTATACCACTCTTGGACTTCGTTTAGATTACTTCCATTTTTCATCCAAACTCTTGGGTACTTTCTAAAGATATCAACCACCGTTCTTTCTGGATTGATTCCCTTTTCTAGTTACCAACTTCTCCCATTGCTGTTGATAAATCTGCATATGAGAAATTTTAATCTCGTTAGTTTGAATCTTATTTTGGTCTGTCTGTGGCCGAAGGTTCAACTCTTCCTCTTTTACACCAGGGGTGTTGGGTTGACTTGAAGACTCGGGTTGTGACACCGGAGCTTCAACATTCATTGCAGGTTGTACATCCTAAAAAAATGCATCACCTGTAACACTCGTAGGCATGATATTTAAATCCATAACCTTCGGGTTAGAGTCCCGATCTCTAATCGCTCTATTTTGCACCGTGGGAGATGCAACCTGGAGAATAGGCTTATGCAACGCTTGGAACAAATGTCCCTAAGCGTATTGGCATGCTCGTATTAAACCAGAAATGAATTTCTGATCTTCTCGTTGAAGTCGTCCAGCAACTTCGGCATTGAGACATAATGTCCCAAATTCTCGTTCAAGACTCTCAAGGTTTTCCCTGAGATGTCTTACTCGTTTAAGGACCTCGTCAGCAGCGTGTCCTTCCATCTCGTGTTAAGAAATTTGCAAGAACATTTTCATGAGATTTCACAATGACAATATCATATTCATAATATTGGCATTCAGCTTGCCATCTAAGTAATCTAGCTTTTTCTGGTTTTGATTCAATTTTATTTTTCAGAAAAGCTTTGATACTTGAATTATCAATTTTCAAGGTAAACTTTTTAGCCAGTAAAAAGAGAGGCCATTTTTTAAAAGCCTTTCTGACTGTAAAAAATTCATTCTCGTTGATTTGCCATCGAATCGTTTTTCCATCTGTAAACAGACCGCTGCAATATCTACATGGCACTTCCTCGTCAAGTGTGGCTTTCATAAGAACTGTTGTCCACCAATAGTCACTGGCATCTGTATACAGAACCAGTTCATCCTCGTCTTGAGGTATAACAAGCTTCGGAAGCTGTTTACAAACTTCTTTTAGTTGTTTTATCCCTTCTCGATGTTCATCTTCCCATTTGAAAACATCTTTCTTTAGTAATAGACTGAACACCTTCCTGTGAAATGCTAGATTGTTGATGAATATTCCAGCAAAATTAACAACTCCGAGAAAACTCTGAAGTTGTTTCTTGTCTGTGAGATCATCTGGAAATCCTTGTATCTTTTCCACAATATGATTTTGTAGAATGATCCCAAATTCGTTGATTTCAATTCTAAGGAATTCAATTTGTCTCGTAGCAATTACTGTCTTCTTTTCAGAAAGCACTAATCCTTCTTTGTGACAAACATCTGAAAATATCTTCAAATGTTTGAGATGCTCTTTCATATTCCTTGATGCGATGAGAATGTCATCGATGTATACGAACATGAAGCTAAAATAATCCTTGAAGAGATTATCCATCTTTCTCTGATATATTTGGGGTGCATTTGTCAATCCCATAGGCATTACGTTCCAGACATAGTGTCCTTGTGGTGTGGAGAAAGCTGTGAACTTCTTACTTTCTTCCTCCATCTTAATCTGGTAAAATCCAGACTTGCAATCGAACTTTGAGAATATCTTGACACCTTTGATACAGTTAACCAAGTGTTTTCTACTCGGGATATAATATCCATCAAAGTCCAGAATGTTATTAATCCCTTTGTAATTAATAACAAGTCTAGGTTTACCTCTTTTGATTTCTCCATGATTCCTCACAAGGAATCTCGGGCTGCTATATAGAGAAACTCCTGGTGAAATCAACTTAAGGTCCAGATGTTCCTTAAGTATCTTCTGCATATCCTCACGATCATTCTGATTCATAAGGATTGGTTTGAGTCTCACGAACTCGTATTCCTTTCCAAGTTTAACCTTTAAGGATGCTTTGAGCTCGTTCCTATCCCACCATGCTAAAGGATCTTCATTGTAATTCCTTTGGATCCTTTTCTTGAAATCCTCGAGTGATATTTGTTCTTCAATGGTAACATCACTCTGTGGATTCTCCATTATGGCTTTTCGCAATTCTGCAATAACCTCTGGAGGAACTCGTTCTTCTCTTTGTATTCTGAACGAATACAAAGTATTATCCCATCTTTTGGTATCTTTTTGTTTCGAACCAAATTGTCGAAAGAATAATAAGACATCACCAAATCTTCTTTTATCCACCATTTTTGGATGTCGAAATTTGGCATCATCACCACGCTTGCTGTGAAAAGGAAAAGACATTTTTCTGTAAAATGCTTCCCGCAGTCTTTGGACAATAATCTTATGATCACATAACGTTGTGAAAATAAGTCTTTTTGTCTCATTTTCTTGTGTAAACCTTTTGAATGTTTGTAGGAAATTGTTTCCTAGCAAAACATCTGCTCCTGTATCATGGAAATAGATTGGTGGCGTCTTTACTTTATACCATGGAGTATCGCCTGCGCATCCGATCATAATTTCCGCTTGTTTGATTACTCGATTGAGAATAAGAATTCTCTTAGAAAAATCTTCTCCCATTTCTTTAGGAAAAACCTCCCGCTTTGCAGTACAAATCCGTGCTCCTGAATCAACATAGGCTGCAAAATACTTAGCCTTATATTCAGCATATAACATTTCGATTGAAATGTATATGGAGAATGGACTAGTGGTCATCTGATTCTGTATCTTTTATCAGCCACTGTAAATTCCATTCCATCTTGTAGTCTTTCCTAAGGTTTATGATCCTCAAGAAAGTTGGTACCCAGTATTAATTTTTCTGGGATCTCTCCTGCAATTCCCGTAATAGTCAGAACAATTTCACCCATCTTTAGGCTTCCTTGATATCTCCCGACTATTGGTTGTTGTAGATAATATAGAACATCACAAGGGAAAATATTTTCCGTTTGGGTGATGTCGAATATTACTTCAACCTCTCTCCAGCCTTCTGGACATTTTAGCTCTCATCGTGTTTTGAATACACTTGGGATTCGCTGAACTGTACTAGGCCTTCTTTCTTCCCAATGACTACTACTTAACAGTTTGTCTTGTTGGAAAGATATTCTCCTTGTCTCCATTCTGAGGCTTTGACTCCTGTTGAAGACAGGTTGATCTTGTATTTTCATATCTATCTCATTTATAGTTGGAGATTCAATGAGTTCTGGCAAAACCACCCTAGTGAAATCCTCGAAGATTCTTGGGACTTCGATAAATTCCTTTCTCAAGAATACATCTGAATGATGTGAATTCGAGAGAGCATAGAAAATTTTGTATGTGATCGAGTAAGGTTTATTTCCTTCTTTCATCAAGTCGTCTCTTTTGAAATCTTGATGAAGGGTTAAGACTCTGTTGAAGTCTCGATCTCCCAAATTGTATGCAATACGAGAATAGACATTGAATGTCAATTTCTCTGCACACAAGTTTCCTGTGACTGCTCCAAGGCTTGAATCCTTGAGATTTGAGATTCACTTGTCAAATATAGCAAGATTGAGAGGCGAATTAATTCTTTCTTTGAAGGTTGCTTTAATAATAACTCTTATGGCTCCAATATGAATCCATGGGAGTGTATTTGCAAATTCTTTCTTAACTTGGCTTCTGATCTCCTGAACCTCTCGGTAAGGGATCAACTGCATCTCGATCAGGTTACTTGTGAATTCCATTGGGATGGCGAATTCTCCCTTAGTAACCCTATGGATAATTTGGTGTTTTCTTTTACGAATTCCAAACTTATCCAAGGCCTCCAATGGTAAAACCATCGTAGATCTGAAGCTTTGGATCCTCCTTCAAAATCCTCATGAGAGTTTTATAAGAGACTGTTGTGTGAAAGAGAAATCCTGACATATCTTCTCTCATTGTTTGAAGAATTTCTTCTTCACTCTGATTCTGATGTAGATTCACTTCCATCATCTGAATAGATCTCTTCTTCATAGATGCTTTCATCTGAGGGTAAATCCTCAAATTGATACACCTGAATAAGATCTTGGTAATAGACAGCTTCTTCAAATTCTGGTGTTGCTTCGAACTGTCTAAGACCTCTCCTTTGGTTGTCTGGGCAATCCGTTGAGATATGCCCTCTTGCTCCACAAGTCCAGCAATTACAGTCTTTGAAACTTTCATTAGCTCTAGTGTGAGAACGCCTGAAAGTTCTTCTTCCCATAATTCTATTGGAACCTCCTTGGTTTGAACCTGTTGATGAGGTTCTACTCCTGCTTGGTACTGGTCTTTGCCCCGACTTGTAGCTCCGTGCTTTTTGTTTAGACCACATTTTTCTAGGTCTTCATGAAGACCCACAACTTCCTCTTCTGTTGCTATTCCACGGCTGTAAGGATGACTTCTCTGCTTCCTTCTATTATGCCTCCGTGGTTGACCTCCCACTATTGTTGGGATGTCATTTTCTTCGCAACATAAGGGAACCATTTTATTGATTCCTCTTAGTTTCTTGTAGTTTTTGTAGAGTGCTGTCTGATGGCACCATTCGAATAGCTTGGCTTTTAGGAAAGACATCCTTCTGGCCACTGTATCCAAATCGTCTGCACTCTTATATTCCCTGATGAGCATTTCTCTCCAGGGACTTGGTATCTTCGCAAAGAATAATTGCGAAGCTTCTTTGTCATCCACCTTGGACTTCCATCGGTACTCGGTGAATAACTTGATATATTCATCTATATGACAAATATCATGTAACTCGAGACAGTAGAGGGCTTGTTTATATCTTTTTCTTTTTTCTTCTTCCAATCCCTCAAAATAGCCTATGCCGATAAAATGGACTTTAAACAGTTTAGCCATATTATCGACAATTCCTTTCAATGACTCACCAGCAGTTACATTCTTCCTCATATCTGGTGGTGTCATATCCCACGCGATCTTTGCAGATCCTTCAAGACTCATTTCTAAAAGTAAAATGAATCCTTCCTTTGTGAGATCAAGAGTTCCTGCTGCCATTCTCATCGATGATGCCCAATCATCAATAAGAACTTCTCGATTCTTAAAATCTGGAATATCCAGATTCAGCATCAATCCATACGGATGTATGGGCTCTAGCTGTGACTTTCCATAAGGTATATTAATTAGAGTTGGCCTTTTGGAACGTTGTCGAGTTCCTGCAACAATAGGATCTCTTCTTGTAGTAAAATCTCTAGCGTGTGGCATTAGTTCATCCAGATGATGTGAACCCGAACTTTCTACAACATTAGGATCTACTGGTGGTTGTGGAGGTGGTCTTGGGTGTTGGTCACGAGTAATCAAGGCTGAATCATCTCCTGTTTGCATCTTTAGATCCACTATACCTAATCCTGCAAAGGACTCGGCAAGTTCTTGTAGATCTTCAAGATTCATCCTCTCCATATCCATCACCTTAATTTATGATGGATTTTCCTTTGATGATAGCAATGAACTTTTTATCTCGGGTCATTGGTCATATGACTTCAGTTAGTATCTCTTTTTGGTATAAATAGGGAACTATTCCGATATCTATACGTTTCCTTCCTCCAGAAAGACTTGGTCTGTCCTCTAGATTCTTGACTCTTTTTTGAATATCATGAAGGATTTCAATAGTCTCCTTCTGATATTTTACCATCGTCTCCATCTGGTTTTGGATCTGATGGACTTGTGTTGGTAAATGATTATAGCGGTTGCCATAATTCTGCACCATCTTCTGGATTTCTCTAAGATCTATTGAGAACTTAGATGTATCTGGAAGTATCTCGATCCAATCAGGTTCTCCTTCCGTCATCAATGATTTTGATGAACGATCTCCTGAAGGTTTATCAGTTCGAGATATAAACATTGGTTAACCCAAAGGAAATCCATGTAATACTCCTCTCCTTTTTTGCATTGCCTTAAGGTTTTCCTGTCGGCACCTGCTTCTTCTTGTTCAACATATTGGTTTTGCCAATATATTACCTGGTCTCGGTGTTCTTGTTCATACATCGCCAAAATTTGACGATATCTCCTGTATGGTATACATCTTGGACAATTGTCCAAATTCATATTTTCGCGAGAAATTCTTCTCACCAAAAGTTAATTACATAACAGTAATAAATATAACTCAAAAGTTCTTAATAAACCTAGGCTCTGATACCATTTTGGGTCCGGATCTAACCATACAGTTGAAATGATAATTTTCAATTTTTATCAGATTTAATTTTTCCGAAGGAACTTGTATGTGGCATTGTTACACATTCCAGACCACTGTTTTTTAGACAGTATTGACACGAGGAACGTATCCCAGCCTATATATTTATTCCAAAAGATTATTAAATCTTAAAAAACATGTAAAATTGGGTAAAATGTGTAGTTTTGGTGTTTTCTAAATTAAAATGTGTAGTTTTGGTGTTTTTAAATTTTCAATGTGTAGTTTTGGAGTATTTGGATTTCAAAGCGTGTAGTATGGGATGTTTTCTCAACATTAAAACCAGCATTGTTGAAATTAAACATTTCTTCTGGTTGATTCCCTCAAATCTGCGGCCACGATCTTCTCCCCAATCCTCTATTTTTATTTATTTATTATTAAATCACGTTGGTTCAACTTCTTTACTGCTGCCGGCGGCCACTGGCGATTCTCATCTCCAGTTCAAGATTTTTGATTGGCATTGTTCTGGGTTTGTTTCATTTCCAAGATTCTATTTGAAAAGTTGCTTTCTTTCTCTTTATTACTATTGGATCTGGGTTTTCTTTTTTGTATTGTTCTTCCATTTTCTTGGCCATGGATAGTTTTCAAGAAACTTTTTCTTTTGAATTTTCCATATATTTCTTATCTTGAATTTTCCTTGATTTCGGACAATGGGATTATTCAAAATTGGAGTCTTTAGTTTATTTTCCACAGTGCAGAATATTCTCTCTCGAAAAAGATTATATCACATTCGAATCAAAAACAACATTCTCTCTTGAAAAATATTAAATCAAGTTCGAATCAGGAACAGTGTGGTTGTGATTTACAGTTTTATCATTTTTCATATTTTTATTAATTATGTCCCAGTTTTTTTTTTCTTTATCATTTTTTAAGTCATTTAATGAGGTGAATGAGGTGGCGGATCATGTGGCATTTTAGTTAGGAAAATAGTACAAAAAAATTGACACATGCATAAGATTTGACACAAAAGTGTAAATCATGGAATTGGAGCAAGTGTGTGTCACTCGTCGGAAATTGGTTTGAAAATAAAATTTTCAGAGAATATAAAACTGAAATTGAACAAATTTTTCTATTATAGGATCAAAATTGAACACTGCCTGGAGGACATGACCAAAAATGAATTTTCCCCACTAATCAACTAACTAACAAAAACTATCAATATTTATCAAGCTTACTACAATAACTTAAAATTTTAAGTCTCAGTTACTCAATTTCAAAAATTACTTATTAGTATTATTAATGTCGTTAATTCCACTAATTAATTAATATCCCTAGCGTGGAAATTTGTTTATTGCAAGTCAATACATCATGATCAAGTTGGATCAACTTTTTCATAAGTTTCACAACCTCACGGAGCCGACTTTTTTGAACTAAAATTAATTCATGTCGATTTTGTTGGAATTTTTAGCTCTTAAAAAAGCGTCTATTAGATTAAAAAGTATTTGTGAATAGATGTGAACCAAAAGTTGTAAACGTTAATAATAGATATTAGATCATGTCTTTTAGTGGAAAGACACGATTGAATGATTTTGATTAAATCAATTCAAAATATGCATCTCTTCACTAATTGACACTTAAAAATCTATAAATAGATCCTTCATATTCCATAATTCAGACGACGAATGAACTTTGAATATTCATTCAACATACATTGAAAATGTATGGAATTTTCTATAAAATTCATTTTGATCTTCTTTCTTTTCCTCATCCAAAGAGGGTTCAAAATACAATTTGATTAGTCATTTCTTGAGTTTTAGAGTGCTACAATCACAAGATGTGAGTCATATCTTAGGAACGATTGTCAAAAATCGTGAACACTAAGATAGGATAATTTTATCTTACAGAGAAAGAATCTAACTATTACATCAACTAAAATTTATTTCCCGAAATGTCTAGTCATTTTATTTGGTACCATCCTATTATACACCAATCTACGTTTTCCATCAGATTTTGCATTAGTTAGCAAGTTAGTATAATTGCATTCCGGTGCTATAATTATCCCTTTTAACTATCGATCCATGTGATAACTTAATTTATAATATATTATTATCTGGACGGCAAACAAAAACATATTTTATGTTCAGTTTTTTCAAACACTCAAAAAAACTGAAGCATTCTTCAAATAATTTGTTTGGCTTTTCCTTGAAAATAAATATAAAATACAAATTAACAAATAAACACATGGTTAATTGGTGGGCATATTCCTTTCTACCTATAAAATTGATTTGGTGGTTATTTTAAAATATGAGATGAAACATCAATGTAGAATAAAGGATCTTGTTTGCAATATGCTAATTAAATATTCATTTCTAGACATATTCTTGGTGAACTAATTTAGATCGAAGATTAAGGTTAATAATTTTATAATTTTACTATGGACATGTCTAGTGACGGACCAGGATTTGTCTTCAGGGGCCCATCTAATTAAAAAAAACACAATAATTCTAATCTTAGAGCGTAAATTTGTCATAATTTTGATAAAGTCAATATACAGTCCTGCTATCCTATTTACCGTGAGCATGTTAAGATGTGTCCATGACTGATGTGTCAAAAATCCAAAATATTTATTCATTTCACTTTTCATATAATAAGGGGATGAAATCATTAGACTTTTCATTGATGGGCATTAAGAGTTACTCACGGAGGACATTTTATCATTTTCTGCTCAATATATTACAATATAAAATAATAACATCCAAAATTAGTAAAAAAATTTGAAAAATACTAAACACATGAATTACAACATTTCCTTTGACATATTTTAAAACATAAACTTTGAAACATTTTACTTTTCCACGATACACAACAACCAACATTTTGTAGCCATAATTCTTTCTATATCATCATTTCCTCCGAAACTTAATTATTGATTGTCATTATTAGAATACTAGAGCTAATAATTTTATGTGAATATTTTGATTTTTTTTCTTTCTCGAAACAAACAGAATATTGTGGTAATGTTAAAATATCCGCCTCAAAATAACCTAGTATTCAACAAACATAAGTTTGTCCATCTCCAGCCACAATGAAAAAATTTCATGACTTCAAGCAAAGATAAATAATAGGGAGATATAATGCAAAATCATTCATCAATTTTTTCCAAGTGACTCTTAAATGACGTATACAATTCACTATATATTATTCTAAATTACCGCATTCAATAATATTACAAATTTGAAATACAAACAAAAACATACAAATTTAAAAAGAGTATATTTTATAATAGAGGAATTAATAATTAATGAAGAAGAAGAAAAAGGGAAATTGTACATGTTTAAAATTTTGAAATAAAAAAGTAAAATTTGAAATATTATATAGGTAAATATAAAATATAATAAATCAATGATGTTTATTTAAAAATTATAAAATTACTTTTAAATATCTACCCATCAACAAATTAAAAAAAAAAAGTTACTAGTATAAACAGAAAGTATAATCTAATTAATTACATTCGTCAATGTTATTTACACTTAGTATTTGGGTCATAAAATGATTTATAGATGAAATGAAACATTCAAAGAATATTATTATTTTTTTACTCATTAGTTCAATTAAAGACTCAATATTAAAAAAAAAAAAAAAAATAAAATAAAAATCTGAAAAACAAAAAACACTGTAAATCACAAGCACACTGTTCTTGATTCGAATGTGATTTAATCTTTTTTCAAGAGAGAATATCTGCATTGTGGTTGAAGAAAATAAACCAAAGACTCCAATTTTGAATAACCCCATTATCCAGAAGGCTACCCCATCAAGGAAAATTGAAGATAAAAAATATAATTAAAAGAAAAAGTTTCTTGAAAACGATACATGGCCAAGAAAATCGAAGAACAATACAAAACGCGCTGGGAAAGAAAACCCAGATCCAATAGTAATAAAAAGGAAAAAAAAAACACAAACAATTAAACCAGCATTGTTGAAATTAAACATTTCTTCAGGTTGATTCCCTCAAATCTGCAGCCACGATCTTCTCCCCAATTCTCTATTTTTATTTATTTATTATTAAATCACGTTGGTTCAACTTCTTTACTGCTGCTGGCGGCCACTGGCGATTCTCATCTCCAGTTCAAGATTTTTGATCGGCATTGTTCTGGGTTTGTTTCTACAGTAAAAACTCTCTATATCTATAGTAATACTCTATATAGGAATAAACTCCATATAGTAATAAAAAGTTCAAGTCCCAACTTGGAACTAGTTATAAATAAGAATAAACTCCACATTGTCATAAGTCATACATTTTTCAAGTCCCGTCTTAAGGATTTATACCTCTATATAGGAATAAATGATTAATATATTATAAAAATATTTATTAATTATATTTTTGTTTATCAAAATCAATAACATTTTTAAGATGACTTAAAATATTTATATATAGTCGATTGTGACATCGACTTAATTTTATAGATCGATACTTGATCCTTCAATTTGCGAGTGCTCAATAGCTCGCTTGCATGTGATCTCTCTTGTTGAAGCTAAAATGATTCCAACTTATCTAACATAACTAAAGCTTCATGACACGAAACTTGTGGTATTTCAGCACTATCATCTTCCGGATTATCTCCTTCGTCTTCTTGCCTGATTCCCACGATAATTTCTTCATCGGTTAAGACATAAGTAATTTGTCGCTCATCCGGATGATTAAGGAAGACATCAATATCCATTTCGTTGTGGTAGTGTAGTGCCTTAATTTGAGAGCTCAATTCAGTGAGTAATTTTAGCCTCTCTTCATCCATTTCACTTGCAACTTGTACTTCATCAACACTAGAGGTCTGTATCTTGCAATGTTTAAAGCAATTTTCAATCGTTTTTGGCTTCACGTCTATTAACCAAGAAGCAACAGCATTTACAATTCCATCAAGGATAGATATCTTTGATGGTTCCAAAACACGATCTTCAATTCTTTTCAAGAGTAAACAGTTGAACCTACGACGATAATAACCTTTAAAGTTCCTTATGATTCCTGCATCACATGACTGAATTTTGGATGTGCTATTGGGTGACAAATACATAACTTTTGTATGACGAAAAGGGGGGAGATGATCCTTTTTTCCATGAGCAGTACAATTGTCCAAAATGAGCAAGACGTTTCTGTCTAAACGATTATCGAACCACTTTAGTCATTCCAAAAAGAGTAAGGATGTCATCCATGCATTTGAATTCGCTCGATAAGTACAGTTGAGAGTATCACGGTTAATATTTTTGAAACATCTAGGATTAAGAAATTTACCAATGATCCAAAGAGGAAGTTTATCGGAGCCATCCCCATTGCAACAAATGACGATTGTAATTCTCTCTTTATTTTGTTTTCGGCCCTCCAACTGCTTTGTCGCAAGAGAATTATCAGCTTGCATTCGATAAAATAGACCGGTTTCATCCATGTTGTAAATGTCCTTCCATGCCCATTTGTCCAATTCTTCTCTTATTGAAGGCAAGCATGCTTCAATTTTTTCCATATCCAAAGAACCACTCTCACCAAAACGGCGATGTGATTGAATTGCATGTCTTTGCTTGAATTTTCCTAACCACCCATTTGAAAATTCAAACGAGGTTGCTTCTGGATAAAGTTGCTTTAAGAAAAAGTTTCCCTTTTCTTTTAGTAATTCACCACTAATATTGACATGCTCTTGGTTACACACAAACCACTCATAAAGTGCAGACTCCATTAGTGGGTACTTTACCGATTTTATATGTATTGTATCCGGGTTCGGAACATCTTTTTCACGATCGACTGTCTTCTTGAACGTCTTAGATATTGTTGATTGTGATACTTCCAAACCATGAGTCTCTTTGAGCCACTTCATAAAATCCTTTTGCTTCCAACTAGGGTGCAAATCTTTCTTTTTGTACAACTCAGCTCTAATTTTTTCAGGAATTTGAGTTCTTTTCTCTTTAGTTTCCGGTTTGGATGCTATTTTGTTTGATGTGTAGTACAAGAAGTATAACCCAAAATTTATACACATATATGGTCAAAGTTTATAGTCCCTAGATTCATTTTTTGATTCAACTTAAGTGTATGTATTTAAATTGTCAAAGCTTATAGTCCCTAGATTCATTTTTTGATTTAACTCAAGTGTATGTATTTAAATTTCTTAGTCAAAACTATTAAATTAGTTACATGAACTTGTGAGATAGATAATATACAATGTACTGTATATGTTATTTTTATATTTATATTATTTTTTATACGAAAAAATTATTTTTTTTTGTAAAACTCTATATAAGAATAACTCCGTATAGTAATATTTTTTCCCGGTCCCAACGATATGACTGTATGGAGTTTTTACTGTATTTGAAAAGTTGCTTTCTTTCTCTTTATTACTATTGGATCCGGGTTTTCTTTCCCATCGTTTTGTATTGTTCTTCGATTTTCTTGGCCATGTATCGTTTTCAAGAAACTTTTTCTTTTAATTTTCCATATATTTCTTATCTTGAATTTTCCTTGATTTCGGATAATGGGATTTTCCCTAGCGTGGAAATTTGTTTATTGCAAGTCAATACATCATGATCAAGTTGGATCAACTTTTTCATAAGTTTCACAACCTCACGGAGCCGACTTTTTTTGAACTAAAATTAATTCATGTCGATTTTGTTGGAATTTTTAGGTCTTAAAAAACGTCTATTAGATTAAAAAGTATTTGTGAATAGATGTGAACCAAAAGTCGTAAACGTTAATAATCGATATTAGATCATGTTTTTTAGTGGAAAGACACGATTAAATGATTTTGATTAAATCAATTCAAAATATGCATCTGATACGAGGAAAATACGTGCATTTTTATGGTGATTAATATGAGATTTTAATATTGTTTATTTGATTGGATACACTATTTTCCTACATATATATAATTTGTGTCTCCAAATACTTCAAATATTATTTTCTTGATTATTTTAGAGGTTTTGGAGGATTTTCAAGTGAAGAAAAGAATGATCGTAAGTATATCGAGACGTTTGAGTGAATTTTATTCCAAGAGCCCAAATTGAAGAGAAGGAAAGAAAATGGTCCATGGGCCATGACTTAAAAAGAATTAAAGAAGAAGCATTACAGGCCCACGAACACATGCTCTATTTTCATTAACTTTTTCCCCAAGCTAATGATCATTCCATCACTGTTCACGTAGGAATTAGCTTTGGAGAGTTTTGAGAGATTAGAGAGAGAAACTTGGAGAGAGAAATTCTATTATGTTATCTTTTTGGAGATTTATTTTGATGGATCTCACAACTGTTTTGGTGGATTTGATGTCAAGAATGCTCGGCTAATCCTTCAATTCCGTTAGCAGGGATGTTTGAACCCATATTTCTTTTATGTTGTAATTAATCTCGTTTCCCCTTCTCGATGTTTGAATGGAATTGATTATACTATCTGTGAATATTGTTTTCAATTGTTGATGCTTAATTTGAACTGATCACCTTGGTTAAGTGTTTGATAATTGATTGCTAGAATCTTAAATCATGAATCCTAATTGTTGTGATTTAATTTTCATAAGTGGTAAACTAGAGGTCGTACATCTCTAGGGTAGCATAATCCTAGATTATCGAATCGAGTTTGTCTATTCGGAGTCTAGTTCATCCTATCATCTTGGTGATTAATGCATTTGATCAATTAAATCTAGAGAGCTTGTTCTAGGTTATTCAATTGAATAGAGTTAATTAGTGATCTTATCCTAATTTAACTAATCTTAAGAGACGATTCGATTTAACAGAGCTTGTTGTTAGACTATGGTGATAATTCCATTATAATCTGAGAGAGGGGTGTTACATTGATTAATCCATAATTGAAATTGGGGGATAACTGAACTGTTAACTGGAATATTTGCATCTATTGATTTCTTGTTTAATTTGCTTTCTAGGTTTACTTTATTTAATTTAGTGATAGGTAATCAATCTCAAAATCCCCCATAATCTGTTATTTGTTTGAATTAAACATAGGTGGCATAGTTTATTCTTCACTCCTTGAGGGTTCAACTCTGACTTGCCCTAGCTACTAGTTGGTTAGGTTAGGAAAGAAATTATTTAATTTTATCGCGTAATGACACGCGGTCAGCTTCTCTTCACCAATGGACACCTAGAAATTTATAAATAGATCATTCCTATTCCATAATTCAGACGACGAATGAACTTTGAATATTCATTCAACATACATTGAAAATGTATGGAATTTTCTATGAAATTCGTTTTGATCTTCTTTCTTTTCCTTATCCAAAGAGGGTTCAAAATACAATTTGATTCATCATTTCTTATGTTTTAGAGTGCTACAATCACAAAATGTGAATCGTATCTTAGGAACGATTGTCAAAAACCGTAAGCACTAAGACAGGATAATTTTATCTTACAAAGAAAGAATCTAACTATTACATCAACTCAAATTTATGTCCCGAAATGTCCAATCATTTTATTTCGTACCATCCTATTATACACCAATCTACTTTTTCCATCAGATTTCGCATTAGTTAGCAAGTTAGTATAATTGGCATTCCGGTGCTATAATTATCCCTTTAACTATCGATCCATATGATAACTTAATTTATAATATATTATTATCTGGACGGCAAACTAAAACATATTTTATGTTCAGTTTTTTCAAACACTCAAAAAAACTGAAGCATTCTTCAAATAATTTGTTTGGCTTTTCCTTGAAAATAAATATAAAACACAAATTAACAAATAAACACATGGTTAATTGGTGGGCATATTCCTTTCTACCTATAAAATTGATGTTATTTTTTACATTTAACCCGTGGTGGTTATTTTAAAATATGAGATGAAACATCAATGTGGAATAAAAGATCTTGTTTGCAATATGCTAATTAAATATTCCTTTCTAGACATATTCTTGGTGAACTAATTTAGATCGAAGATTAAGGTTAATAATTTTATAATTTTACTATGGACATGTCCAGTGACGGACCAGGATTTGTCTCCAGGGGCCCATCTAATTAAAAAAATACAATAATTCTAATCTTAGAGCGTAAATTTGTCATAATTTTGATAAAGTCAATATACAGTCCTGCTACCCTATTTACCGTGAGCACGTTAAGATGTGTTCATGGCTGATGTGTCAAAAATCTA
Organism: Scutellaria minor; assembly: GCA_954870855.1. Lineage (NCBI taxonomy): Eukaryota > Viridiplantae > Streptophyta > Magnoliopsida > Lamiales > Lamiaceae > Scutellaria > Scutellaria minor. The sequence goes on from OX940733.1 coordinate 12,196,154, forward strand.
AAACATTTATTCATTTCACTTTTCTAAAATATCCGCCTCAAAGTATTCAACAAACATAAGTTTGTCCATCTCCAGCCACAATGAAAAAATTTCATGACTTCAAGCAAAGATAAATAATAGGGAGATATAATGCAAAATCACTCATCAATTTTTTCCAAGTACGTGACTATTAAATGACATATACAATTTTAGGCATAATAAATCAACAATAATAAAAATATAAAAGAAAACAAGAAAATAATATTTAGATAACAGTTTATCTTCAATCTAGATGGAGAAAAAATTGTGAAAGGATGTAAAGGAGATGCAGTGAAAGAAAAAATAGAAATACAATTAGACGAGAAAATTACACTAACTATTAACTAATTAATTTTATATTTATATTTTTAATTAATAAAAAATTACAATAGTACCCTTAAATATTTTGGAAATTTTCAGGGGGCCCCAGTGTACATGTCCCTATAAATATGGCGTGGAAGAGAAAAGAAACACCAACAAAAAAAAACAACAACAAACTGAATTCATCTAATTCCAAATATGGGGTTGCCTAATGAAGTAGGGAATTCGTCCACACAAGAGCTCCTTGATGCTCAAGCTCATGTGTGGAACCAAATTCTAAACTTCATAAATTCCATGTCTCTCAAATGTGCGATTGAATTAGCCATACCTGATGTGATCCACAAGCATGGCAAGCCAATGACTCTTTCTCAATTAGTCGATGACATCCCCATCAACAAAGCAAAATCCAAAGACCTCTATCATCTCATGCGAATTCTAACTCATTCCAAGTTATTCGACAAGGTCATGATCTCCAAAAACGACGAGGATGAGAAGGAGGAGGCCTATTGTCTCACGTTGGCTTCACGTCTCTTGCTCAGAGACGAGCCCTTGAGCTTGGCGCACCTGACCCTACTCACCCTCGATCCGATCCTCATGGGTCCATGGCATTGCACGAGTGAATGGTTCCGGAACGAGGACTCCACAGCCTTTGTTACCAAACAAGGGAAGACATTCTGGGAGTATGCAGGTGGTGACCAAAGATTGAATGAGTTGTTCAATAAGGCCATGGCTGGAGATGCCGGTCTTGTGACAGGCATACTTGCTGACAACTGTAGACACGTTTTTGGGGATTTGAAATCAATGGTGGATGTTGGAGGCGGCAACGGAGCTACGGCCAAGGGTTTTCTCGACGCCTTTCCCGGCTTGAAATGCACTGTGCTCGATCTTCCACACGTTGTTGCAGGCTTGGAAGGGTCTGAGAATTTGACCTTCCATAGTGGAGATATGTTTCAGTTCATTCCTCATGCTGATGCGGTTTTCTTTAAGGTATATATCAAGTTTGCTTTAATTACTCCAAAAGAAAAATAAAATGAAATCATGGTAGCAGTCATTGAACTAGCTACGTTAAGTAAGTAATACTCCCTCCGTCCCACCTTATTTTACCTACTTTCCATTTTTGCTTGTCCCAACTTATTTTGCCAGCCCAAAAATGGCAAAAAAAAATTTACGACCTTACCCCTTCATTTCTTTCATTTTACAAAATTACCACTCAAATTATACCTTTAAATTTTGTTTATCTTTCCTTAATCTATTTTAATGCTACCTAACACTTATCTTAATTAATGATCCAGTTAATCAAAAACAAAGCCCACTCAAATTAAACATAAACTTAAACATCCAATCAACAGTCAACTGTATTTTCTTAGGATCCGTGCCGGTCAAAGTAGGCAAAATAAGGTGGGACGGAGGGAGTAGTTAGTTTGATTGAAATACAACTAATTTTTCCAATTATATGTTGTGTTATGGAGTCTGATTCAGTAATATTAATATATATTCAGTTTTCAAGTGGGAGATTGTTAGGTTATGGAACTGGTATTAATATTTGTTTAGATATAGGATATATCAATTGAATAGATATATACTGGGGAGATATGAGATATATCAGTATTCGAGTTCGATGGAATTTTAAGGCTACGACTCAGTTTTGGCTAAAAATAACCTTCAATTCATTGTATCGCTTGTACTACGCTGCACTTGAGAAATCAGTAAATCTTCTGATTTAGTAATGCCCCTGAGATAGTCAGTTTGACGAATTGAGTAAATAAATATGTGTTTGTTTTATATTTCGTTCATATTATTTTTTCATAATTGCACCTTAATTCCTAACATGATATTGGTACAAACACGTACAGGGGGTATTCCACGACTGGAGCGACGAGGATTGTGTTAAAATACTTAAGAAATGCAAAGAAGCAATAACTGAAAATGGTGGAAAGGTGATCATTGTTGATATGGTTGTTGTTGATAAAAAAGAAGATCATCGAGGAACTGAAACACAACTCTGCTTGGATATGCACTTGATGAACTTAATCAGGGGGAAAGAGAGAACTGAGAAAGAGTGGGCTAAACTCTTCTTCGATGCTGGTTTTGCAAACTATAAGATGTCACATATCTTAAGGTTGAGATCTGTTATTGAGGTTTTTCCATGATTATATATATTTTCATTTGCAATATATAATAATAATAAAAACAATAATAATAATTATTATAATAATAATAATTATTATTACTTCTAATTTCGTTGCAATATTTCATCTTGTAACTTTACATATTCTGAATTTTGTCTTGAAATTATGTTTTTCGTCCGGTTGATGTGCGTTAAATGCCTGTAATGGTTGAATTGAAAATGTAAGCATTGATCTCGACATTTTTATTTCATTTTTAGGACTAATATAATATAAATGTATGACTAATATAATATAAAAGTCATCAGTTTTTTTTTTTAAAGTTAAAGTATTATACAAAAGGGTATGATATTTGTACATAAATGTATGACTAATATAATATAAATGTATGACTACCATAATATAATTATAGAAAAAAAAATGCGTATCCAAATCGATCTGAACCGGATCCGTGTGTATGTATCTAAAGAAAATATTCCGTATGTTTCGAAAATCAACAAATAAAATCTAAATCTTTTTAACAACAACAAGAGAACTAATTATAATAATAACAATTCCCAACATTAAGTTTGAAAATTTTGAAATTAACAAAATTTTAAATGTTATTTAATAGATTAAAAATACAATAAATCAAAATTGATTATTCTGAAAGATCAGAGAATTGTCTAAAATATCTAAAAATGAAGAAATATAGTTTGAGAAATATTTAGCAATGATTATGAAAAATATATTGTTGTATTCGTTTATCTTTTTAGGTATTTACTGATGTTTGACGATAGATATAATCTTATTTTATTAATGTAGGTTCCACTAATTAATTGAATTAAATTTAAGTTTTCTAGCTTTTACATAATTTTCATCAATTTTTTTTATCTCAATTACCTTCTATAATTTATTTCAGGTTTAATCTAAGTAATTCATTTGGTTTGTTGATATATTGGAGCTTCTTTCAGCACATCAAACTGGGTTAGTCTTGAGTGATCAATTTGAAAGTTAAATTAAAGATATATAAGGAAAGAGAGTGGAAAGAAAGATAAAAGATCAAAATTAAAACATGTGCAAATTAGGAATTAAGTTAACCATTGTATTAACATCCTCCAAGTTAAGGGAAAATTGGTGAAAATATCTCGTATATTACCCCTAATTATAACATTACTTTTTTATTTTATGAGCTTTTAAGAATATATGCATGTTGAAGTTTTCGTCGAAAATACTCATTTACTGATAGTAAAAAGTAAATAGTCGGTCACAGTCTAAAATACACATGTAGAATTGATTTTTAAGTTTTTTTTTTTTTTTTTAATCTTATATCTATGTCATTTGAGAAATTGGTATTTTTATCAAAAAAAATAATAATACAGGGTATCTTCAGAAGATAATAAAAAAAAGAATTTGTTAATTTTTAAAATCAGAAAATTATTTTAAATATATCTAAAAATCAAAAATAAAATCTAAAAAAAATATTAACTATATAATAAGAATAATAACAATAATAATAATAATAATAGAAGTTCTGAAAAACTATATTTTAAATTTTAAAATATTATTTATGTAAATATAAAAATAAAATAAAATTAAAAAAAATTTAGAAAACAGAAATTATATCAAATATCTTAAAATCAACAAATAGAGACAAGAGAATTAATATCCTTATTTTTTTAATAAAAATTCGAATTTTATTATATATGTTTATTTACTTTAGTAATATTTTATTTTTTATAACCATTTTCTCGATTTTTATTAATTATTTTACTTTTAAGCATTTCATCTATTTTATTTGTTAATTTTTTTAGATATTTTAAGATAATTTTCCACCAAAAAATCTATTTTAAAATCAATGTTGGGATAATTCAGTAGTTATATCGATGAGACAAAAACAGTTTGCTTAAGACAAAACAGGTTGCTTATGTTGGTAGCAACTAAGTTTCCATACTAACTAATATAATCTTAAGATAAAAGATTATGTTAGAAGTTTTCCAAGTGACAAGGAAAACTTAACCTTAGAAGACAAATGACATCTTCTAAGAGTCAACAAGCTGTAGGAAACAACATGCTAAAGGAAGGATCTGCATAAGAGCGGACAAGAAGCTGAAGGTAGAAGACTGCATTAAGGAAAGAAGGAAGCTGCACAAAAGGAAGAAGGAAGTTGGAAGCAGGAAGCTGCCAGCAGTGAACATCAAACAAAGTGCAGCAAGCTATGAATAGTAGCAAACTGGAAACAGTATAGTGAAGACCATGAAGCAGCAAAACTAACTGACGAGTAACCGTTGCATGGACTTCAGCTCTGGACCCATACCGACTTGACAACTCAGCAAGAATGTCAGAAAGGTTCAGAAGCAAATATTGGGCGCATTAAATGCATATGTCAGGATCAACTCAGAAACATTTAATGCGGCCACAGAGAAAGATTTTGAGATCTTTGCTTGAATTTAAAATGGTGAAACATCTACTTTCAACGGATACTTCATTCAACGGATACATTCTCAAGATCTATAAATAGAAGGTGTGACTGACTGAAGAAAGAGCTGGACATGCTGCACAGAGTCGAGAGAATATACAGAGATACCATGTTCAGCCACTCAACCTTCTAGGATTAGTCTACCTTAGCAATGGAGTTTTCATGTTCAAGACTGATCCATATTTGCAATAGTTGAAGAAAACATTTTTATCTTTTAACCATTTGTGTTGTGTGCGCTAGGTTGTTTTAGGTGTACTTAGTTGAGAGGATAGTATCCTTGCTAAGTTTAGTAGTCTAGAAATAGGCTACTTGCCCTTTGTGGGATTGTACCCTTTGTGGGTTGTGGCCTTCGACTAGAGTCTGGGATTCTAGTAGACGTAGCTTGTTAGGAAGATGTTTGTAAAGCGAGGCTTGTAATGCGAACTGACCTAACGAAGTTCCTTCTTGTGAAGGAGTAGAGTGGACGTAGAAGACTTACACCATCTTCGAACCACTATAAACCATAAGTGTTTATTGTTTTCATTTACTTAATGCATTGTGTTTATCTTGTTATATCTTACTGATCATATCATAAGCATCCTGCACAAAAAAAGTTTACAAAAGAAGCATACTTATAAAAGAAAGCTGTTTTTCCAAAGAGAAACTCTATCATTGTTTATCCGCTGCGTATTGAGAAAGCTGGTCAGAAACCTGAATCATCATACTGCCAGGTTTTTGATCAAGTCAGGTTGCTATTTATTTTAAGAATCAGGAACCTGCATCTCTGATTGTTATAAAATCGAAAAATCGACAGAGGTTCATTCACCCCCTCTGAACCTCTGACCACTTTGGACCAACAATCTATTTGCTAAATTTTTTTTGTTGGTTTATAGATATTTTACAATATTATAAATAATTTATAACTATGATAAATCATTTCTTAGTTATTATAAAATTTTATGTCATCAATTAAAAATTCAAATATAATTTTCTGTTGTTATTATTATTATTATTAAACATAGGTTTTAATAATTTAAAATAAGTTATGATTTTTTACATAAACATTTCCAATTTATGATATTTACTAAAGACGTTAATTAACCCCCTTGAGACAATCCAATTTTTATTGCTTTTGTTTTTTAGGTAGGTTATGATTTATAATACTAGTTGTATTTTTGAAAAGAATTTACTAAAAAATGTTTTGCAAAAAAAAAAAAAAAAAAAAAGGCTATGGCCTGGGTAGTGAATGGCCCGACACACCACCAGGTCGGGGACAGGAGACCCAGACCGGGTGGAACCTTCAACGTGGGCACGAACATGCAACAACGAAAGACAGAACACACAACTCGACCGAGTGCAGGGAGATCAGGATCGGGTGGCTTCTTCAACTTTGGCACATATTGAGGATAAGACACGCCACCCGATCGGGTGACGGGAGACATGAGTAGGTGTTGGATGGATGAGACACGTGACACGGCTGGGTGCCCGGAGACACAGACCGTGTCGCCCCTTCGACACAAGCTTGTAGGTAAGACATAGACCCAACTGGGTCACCCGGACCTAGACCGGGTCGCGCGACAAGGTTAGTTCATTTTTTTGGTTTTTTCTCGTTTTTTCCCTTAATTTTTTTCCCTCTTCTTCCCTGCACTCAATTTTTAAATTTCCTAACTCACTAATCTCATAATCTACATTATCTTCTATTTATTAACTAAATTTTTGGATACGAAAAGAGGTGTTTTTTCTCAATTTGGGCACCTAAGAATATCTTTGGATCTTTTGTGAATTTTCTCAAATTTTAAAATATATTGAGCATATATAAATGGGTCCTGAAAATAAAATCTAACTCGCATTTTCTACAGGTACAATGGCTAACAGTCGAGTGAGATCATGAACCGATACCGCCGATAGTGGCAAATTGATTTTAGCATTTTGGGACATTGATGCTTTGAATGGTGAATTTGACGTGTGAGATTTAAGTTTTGACTGATACATTCTAAATAGTTATATTCATTTTTTGTATATATGTCAAGCATGTGTGTTTTTCTCTATAACTTGTTCTGATATCTTCTTGAACTGCACATGTTTGCTTTGGACTTGAAAATGATTTTAGGTCTTTTTTAAGCTACTTTGATCAAATATATACTTGTCACATGTTTATTTTTCCTTAGTTAACCAATTTTTAGCCTATGAAATTTTTTCTTAATTAAGCCTGATGAATTATTGTGATGTGAGCTTCAAAAGAAAAAAAAAAAGAGAAAAATAAAAAAATTTAACATGAGTTGTGCCTATATCACTATCTCATTTGAGTTGTGCATTTTTTGAAACTCATCTTCCGGAACTCATTTGAGTTGCGTCTGAATGATATTTCTGGAACACATATTTTAGCATAAGTGAATCTGTGATTAAAAAAAAAGGGTAGAGGATGATTGGATGAAGAACTCTATTGAAAAGTAGTAGATTGTTTGGTGAATTTGGGATTGGATTGATTGAAGGGGTGACGATTCATTTTTTCTAGTCCAAGTCTTAGTCAATTAGTCAAATAATTTATACCTTACCCAAAGAACCTACATTACATCCAAATAAAAAGTCATATGTGATTATTATTTTGAGCGCACATCAAGCGGTGGAGAGTTTAAACGATTTGCAAGCCTATGGTAGGGTGCATGTTTTGCTTTGACTTGAGCGTATTTTCCTTAAACACTTGAGAGATGAGTGATACACTTACCTTGTGAGTATTCACTTATTATTTGGAGTATTAATTTGAAAGTAGTTGGCATGAATCTTCTATGTCTTCCAAATTAAACTATATGATGTTTGTTTGTTTTTGAAAAATGTGTAAGTTTGAGAGCAAAATGATCATCATTCTGCCTTATGCATGAGTTTCTTTTCTTTTCATTGTTCGAGGAAAAAACATGCATTCATGAGATTTCGTATAGATTTTATTATCTTGTTAAGATTTCACGTATTTGCTTGATTTGTATGAAATTTGATATAGATTTTAACACAAAGTGAAAACTCAATTGAATAAAAGTCAAGTTGGATGAAGATACGAAGTGCGCAATTATCAGAGAAAAGAGATATCTCGTGCTCTAGAAGTCGAAAATCAATGATTCTTATCTTGGTGGAAAGATAAGGAGATGTAAAACTTTTATGTGAATTTTTTTTACCAATTCTACCTCCAAAAAGGTAGAAAATTATAAGAAAATCGAAGGTTGTGCAAAGACATCTTGATTTTTGTCTTGACAGAGCTCGAGTATTTTGAGTTTAACTTGGTGTAAAAAATTGATTTTGGGCTTAAATTAATAGCATTAATTAATAGCATTGGATAGCTGACTTCAAGGACTACAACTTTCATGAAGAAAACTGCAAAGTAAAAATCGGCCCATAAAAAGGTCAAATCGAGGCTGGAAGTTAAGATTCGGGTCAACTCACGTGTGGCCGGATTGCGTGTGATCGGGTCATGCGTTTTGTACTTGGTTTGGACTCCTTTTCGGTTACAACTCCTTTTCAAGTCCGATTTTACCTTTCCTAAGTATAAATAGGGACTTTGAAAGTCACTTGAGAGAGACGAGCTTCGCTAAGTTTTCTTTGGTTCTATATCTAGTTTTTATCATGTCATTTTGTAAATTATTTTATTTTATGAACATGATTATTGGCTAGAGATCTCATGATTTTAGGGTACGAGAGAAATTCTATGGATATTTTACTGAATTTCTAGTTTTATTCTTTCATTTAATCCATTATATCTTATTCATGCTTATTCCATGTATGCTTTAATTAATTGGATTGAGATTGAGGCACAAAATCTAATTATAGATTTGAGAATGCATGACTCAATCCATTTGCTAGATCGAGATATTGATAATAATTGGGGTGAGAATATGATCTTAGGAGCTTTTGGGAGTTGGTTATTAATTGCGAGGTAAAGATACATATATTAATAATCAATGTATGGTTAAGTTACTCAAGAGATAGATTAATCTATAATCGTGATTACTCACATAAGATAATTTAGATTTGAGTATGATTTTGCTAGATTAGTAAACTTGATTGAAGTAAATAAAATCGTACGTAGCCTTAGGATCCTTGACTGAATCTTAAATTTTCTTGTTAATTGTTTGTTTGATTTTTAATTTCATTTATTTGTTTTTTGATTTGGGTTAATTAAAATCAATTCTCTCATATTAAGCAGTTAACTTTATTTTAATTAACTAATTTTTATAGGATCCACCTTGCTCATGATCATATCTATAATTTAAATCGTGCACTTTCGAAATAAATTAGGAATATACTTGGTACAAGTTTTTGGTGACAGGTGGGAACACCTAGCGTTGTTTCCATTCATCAAGTAATTGGATCAATTAATTAATAAGTTTTACAATCTCAAGGAGCTGACTTTGTACAAAAATTAATTAATCTCAAGTATAAAGTCGCGTATAGTTTTGAGAGAGAAAATATTTTTAACCCTTTGAATAATTATCTGGACGGCAAACTATAATATTTTATTTTTTCAGTCTTTTCCTTCAAATAATTTGTTTGGTTGTACCTGAAAATAAATATATAAAACACAAATTAACAAATAAACAAATGGTTAATTGGTGGGCTAACTAATATTCCTTTCAAGGCAAGCTCTACCTATAAAATTGTCCTCGTGCTAAATATTCCTTTCTGGGCATCTTTGTGAACTTTGTATTTATTCAGATCGAATATTGAGGATAATATTTTTTATTTTAATTTTTTGTTATGGACATGTTCCTATAAATAGTGACACCATTTGCCATTGTATGAAAAAAAAAAACCCTCATCTTCCAAACATGGCGTTTCCTAATGAAGCTGTGATCAAATCATCCACACAAGAGCTTCTTGATGCTGAAGCTGTTGTGGGGAACCAAATTCTAAGCTTTGCAAATTCTATGTCTCTTAAATGTGCGATTCAATTAGGCATACCTGATATAGTCCACAAGCATGGCAAGCCAATGACTCTTTCTGAATTAGTCGATGCAATCCCCATCAAGAAAGCAAAATCCAATGAACTTCATCAGTTGATGCGAATTCTAACACATTCCAAGCTCTTCGACAAGGTCATGATCTCTAAAAACAAGGAGGAAGACGAGGAGGAGGCTTATTGTCTCACACTGGCTTCGCGTAGCTTGCTTCTTAGAGACGAGCCCTCGAACATGGTGCATATGGCGCTGCTTTCACTCGATCCGATTTTGATGGATTCGTGGCATCACATGAGTGAATGGTTCCAAAACGAGGACGCCACATCGTTTGTTACCAAACAAGGGAAGACATTGTGGGAGTATGCAGGGGGTGACCAAAGATTGAATGAGTTGTTCAATATGTCCATGGCTGGAGATGCTGGTCTTGTGACAAGCATACTTGGTAACAATTGTAGACAAGTTTTTGAGGGCTTGAAATCAATGGTGGATGTCGGAGGCGGCAACGGAGCCACGGCCAAGGGTTTTTCCGACGCCTTTCCCTGCTTGAAATGCACTGTGCTCGATCTTCCACATGTTGTTGCTGGCTTGGAAGGGTCTCAGAATGTGACCTTCCTTAGTGGAGACATGTTTCAGTTCATTCCTCATGCTGATGCGGTTTTCTTTAAGGTATCAAACGACCCTTAATCCTTAATCCTTAATATATATATTAAGGAGAAATCATAAGTTGACACATGTCAATTAATATTTGTAATTCAATCTTTTTCCTCTTAAAATCAATTAATCCTGATCATACATGTGTTTCTAATTTAATTATGAATTTTTATAGTTACACTAATATAGCTCTTAATTAAAATGAACCTGCTATTTCCAAAATATAGTAACTCCTTCAGCTTAAAATCATTTTTCGTCTCATAATTATGATGTCTTTTGATTTTGGTCCCATAATTGTCACGATTTTCAATTTAGTCCCACAATTTAAGAATTTGTTCGATGTTAGTCCAATTTCTCTGATTGGGGGCTTTTCGATGACCTAAAAATGATGTGCGACATGTGTCAAATTCTTATTCATTGACACGTGTCGCCACGTCACTTCTAAATCACAGAAAAAACCATTTTCCGGCAAAATCCGAATTTTCTGAATAAAATTGGACTGAAATCAGATAGATCCTTATATTGTGGATTAGATTGAAAATTGTGATATGCTTATGGAGCAAAATTGGAAGATGTCATAGTTACTCCTTATATTTTAATAATGATAATAATTGAAATATATAATCTTTAAATACATACACCAATACATTATAATACATTTATTTAATTACATTCATATTGTAAATTTATGACATTGAAAATTTTGTGTAATACACCAACAAATACCTTACTAACATATTAAACATAATATTTAAATATTACATGAGATAACACTATTTTTTTCCAATTATTAATATATATTATTACTTATTTTAATAAATTCATTTGCAAAATTAAATTTTATTTTTTTATTTTATATAAAATTTGTGTATTTCACGTGGACTACTCTAGTTTGGTCTAATTATATTATCAATCATTGAACTACTTTAAATAGCAGAGGAAATTGTAAATTTGGGACATCATCGTTTGGTAATTCACCAAAAAAGAACAATAATTTTTCGGGTCTCGACATACTAACTTTTTAATTTGGTGATTTAAGGACAAAAAACCCAAAATCACGAATTTCAGGTCAAATTACATGATATTTGGGCTAGAAATTAGTTTGACTACCAGAAATTCGTAATTGCAGGTTTTTTATTGTAAATTGAAAAGTTAATGTCTTTTATTGATGAATGACCTAAAGATAATGTTCTAAATATGTAATTTCGCTATATAATATTTAGTTTATAATTGAGAAGTCCCTTGATTCAGTAAGAAAGTTGATTATAATCATAGTTATATTTCTTTGCACGTATTGAAATGCAACTAATTAATTTCCAATGATGACAAACATAGTGGATATTCCACGACTGGAATGACAAGAATTGTGTTAAAGTACTTAAAAATTGCAAAGAAGCAATAACCCCGAGCAAGGACAAAGGTGGAAAGGTGATCATTGTTGATATAGTTTTGGATGATAAAAAAGAAGAGCATCAAGGACTTGAAACACAACTGTGCTGGGATATGCAAATGATGATCTTAGTGAGGGGGAAAGAGAGAACCGAGAAAGAGTGGGCTAAGCTCTTCTTCGATGCCGGCTTTGCAAACTATACCATATCTCCTGTTTTAGGGTTGAGATCTCTTATTGAGGTTTTTCCATGATTAAACTTTTGCAGATCATGCATCACTTATCAGACTCTCTCCCATGTCCAAAACATTATGGAAGATTAAGTTTGGGTTCAATGCTATTTTCATCTTTCTAATCTTCATCTGTTTTTAGCCATCAACTTCCATATGTCCATGAAGATCAATTATGAATTTCAGGCCAGCAGAAAAGGATATATAAATTTTTAGGAATCCTCTGCTTCAGTCTTTAAATTTAAGTATCTTTTCTTAATAATATAAGATTTATACATCTAACCAAGCCATTCAATTTTTGTTTACTTTAGAAGGCTAATTTACAAAATTAATTACATAAATCCATCAATAGACTAATATATGTTGGTAAATATGTAAGTGATGTACTTAAAAATAACTCAAATAACAAAAAAAAAAAAAAGGAGAGTAGAGGCAAGAGTTGATCTCTTTATCCGTAAGACGAAATTGCCCCGTACTCAATGCTTTATGGTTTATGACAAACGTCCTCAAGATACAACGACTTACTAACTTAAGGATTGTAATGTCCGGGACGAAACGATGCATAATTGGTTAATTAAATAATTTAACCCCTAATTATGTGCGTTTCAGATTAATCGGAATAATGCATGTTTTAATTAATCGAACGTACGATTAAATTTATTGGAAAATGTAATTAATTTGAAGAGCCTATGATTATAATTATCGAAAGCATAATTGAATCGAAAACATAGTTTATGACGTGATAGAGAGGTTCGTAATCGAAAAACGAAAAGACGGATCGTTAAAAAGGTGGCCCGTTAAGGGTTCGTTGCCTAAAACAAGGAGTATAAAATTGATTTTTGGAACACAAAGGATCAAGTTTGGACACATTTTGAAGAAGGGTAAATTCTCTCTCATCTCTCTCTCACTAGCTTTTCCGGCGACTGGTCGGAACGCCACTGTGCCGCCACCGTCGGAACCGTTCAACCCTCTCCCATTTTCGCTCGTTTTTACATCAAAACGTAGCCCTCACCGAGCCCATCACGGATCCGAGCTCGGATCGCTGAGCCGCCGCCGCCTCCATCGGAAATCGACCGGCAAAGGCGCGACCACTCTCTCTCTCTCCTCCCCCGTTTTCTCTCTCTTCCTTTCTTCCTCTTCCCTTCTCCGTTTTTGGTCGATTCATGCACCAAGTTGAAGCTCTCACCGAGCCCATCATGAATCTGGGCTCGAATTTCCGATCGGTCTTCTCCTCCTCCGGCAATGGCCGGTCAAAGTTCCGGCCAAAACTCCTCTCTCTCTCCTCTCATGATTCTCTCTCTCTCTTCTCTCTCTCTCTCTCCCACGGCTCTTCTCCTCCTCGCCTCGCCGGAGCTCTCTCTCTTCCTCTTCCTAGCTCATCGTCGTCGTGTTGGAGTGTGTGGTGGTTGGAGGCGGTGCTCGGCAGCGCCGCCGTGCAGTGGTGCGTGCATGTGTGTGCACAGTGTGTGTGTGTGTGCTTGGATCTCTGTGTGTATGTGCGAGTATTGCTGTGGTTGTGTGTGTGTGTAGGGGGCGGCTCTGTGGAGCGCCGCCGTGGCTGTGAGCGGTGGTCGGGGATGGCGCGAGGTGGCATTGTCGTGCCGGAGTTGATGGTTGTGTGTGTGCTTTTAGGTGTTTCAATGTGTGTTTGTGTGTGCGTGAGTTGTGGAGGCCGGCGTGAGGTGCGCCGGCGAGTGTGAGGAGTGTGGGGGTGGTCGTCGGTGACGTGGAGTCGCCGGCCGGGATGCGCAACGGCGGTGGTGTGGGGGTTTGGTGGTTGGGGTGTGTTTTGTGAATTTGATAAAGTCTAAGGGCTTAATTGCAAAACACCAATTTAAGTTTATTTACAATTTAGTCCCTAAGCTTTTATATATCTTGCTTTCATCCCTAAAAGTTTCAAAAATCACACTTTAACCCCAAAGGTTTTGGATATATCAAAAGGACCCCAAAAGTTCTCTGTTTTTACAAAAAGCCCATGGTCAAAGTCAACCTTTTTACCAGAATTTACAAAACTACCCCTATACCCTAAAACGCTATAATTTAACTCGTTTCTCGTCCGTATAAGCTCATTCTTGTGCCTATCGAACCCTTATCAAGCCCTCTACATCTTATGATTGAGTTTCAAGTCTTTGCATCGATCTTTCTTCCTGCGTCGTTTCTTTTCCGAGAGAGTTCTTTAAAGAATAAGATATGATCATAATAAGAAACTAATAGATTACGTTTGCATGTGTAGGCTTTCGCTTTTAGAGACGAACATAGTTTTAAAGTACAAGTCATGAGGAAAAACACCATCTAACTAGGTGGGGGTAACTTCTGAACTTAAACGACTTTTACGTTTCAGTAATTATTATGTCTTGTTATGCCGATGATTTGCTTATACGTGATGCAACGTTATCTTATATGTATATTCGCATGTTATGAATTGATTGAACTTACGTGCTTTGGGATTACGTGTTGTGTTATTATATGTTCATGCATACAACAATATATGTTATACGAGGATAGAAGTCCACATTCAACACGGAGGGACTGGTGGTCTGTAAAAAGCACCAACGGTCTTGAAACCGTGTACGGGGTAAGATGGGAAATTCTCTCCCGTAGCTAAGGGTGCGGGGTAAGACGGAAAACACCCTCCCGTACCTAAGGAATGATCTTGAAACCATGTACGGGGTAAGATGAGAAATTCTCTCCCGTACCTAAGAGTACGGGGTAAGATGGAAACACCCTCCCATACCTAAGGAATGTTATGTGCAATGCATTGTTATGTGCTGTGATTACTTGATATGCTGATAATTTTTTATGTAATATAAATGCTTATATATCTCTGAAAATGGAAATTACTCCCACGAGTGTATTCAAACGCTCTCACCCCTATTTGTACTCACACTACAGACAACGATGAAAGTTAAGATACACAGCGAGAGGGGTGTCGTATCCAATGTCTCTTCTCTTTTAATTTCAGACGGATTGTCGAACTTGGCTTTATAACTGTTAATGTTTTGTAAAACTGTTTGTAACTTATGATGGATCCTGTTTAATTCCGCTGTTAGTTTAAAATGCTTTCTTCCGGCGATGTGCCGATGTTTTTTGGAAAAATGTAAAAGATTTGTACGCTTTAACTGAACTTTGCTGTTTCCATTTTGGATATCAATTTAAATTGTTACCTGTCTATTCTATTCGTAAGTTCTAAAAAAAAGTATGATTCTTTCTCTTTTTTCTGCAGCCCATAGGCAAACTCTGATATTTTAATGTATGAAAACGAGGCGTTACAAGGATCATAGCACAATGAATCCAAAAGTTTCCTGGCGAACGAAAACAATAATTAGAACTTTCTAAGATAAGAAGAAGAAAAGACTACAAATCTACAATTGCTGGAATATTATAAATGCAAATTGTAGTACAGTGAATGAAATGATTGAATGTAGGGTTTATTTATAGAAGTTGAAGAGGTGTCGTGTGTTTCCATAATAGACATCTTTTAATTTGAAATTATGTCTTTTCATAATTAGACACCTTTTGGTTTGAATTAAAGTCTTTCCATAATTAGACATTTTTTGGTATGAAATAGTGTCTCACAATGTTTCAAATTAGTTGCATCCATTTAATTTGAGTTGCATTAATTCAATTCAAACTCACACTTTTTCACAATTTCACACCTCTTCAAACTTTCACACATTTTCAATTTAAGTTGCCAACTTCAAACATTAATTTTTCATTCATCCGAAATTGAATTTGAGAAAATAAATACTCTAAATTTATCTACTCGAAATGTAGATTTTAAATTTACAACTTATTGTTGTTTCTAACAAACTAAACACCATGTAAAAAATTGGTCAACACCAACTTTTCCCAACCAATTTCCAACAATATATATAGATCTCTAAACAAATGTTCAACTCATTTGATAATTCAAACGATATGTATAATTAAGAAACCTGACATGAATTAGATAGATATATCTACAAGTAAACATTTCTACAACATAAGTTCATAGAAAAATGATTACCTATATCATGAATTTTATCTTTATTTATTTGTTTCTCCTTTCTTTCCTTCCTTCTTCACTCCCTTATTCTTTCATATATGAAGCCCTTTTGTTTTTTCTTTTCTTGTTTCTAAAGCTAACTATAATTCCTTTTCTTTTAAATATATACACTTTCATAAATGATCCTTATCCTTGTTATGGAAGGTTGTCATTGGCCACGCTATCGCGACGTGATAAAATTATTTAATTTCCTTCCTAACTTTACTAACTAGTAGATAGGTAAGTCGGAGTCGATCCCACAAGAAGTGATGAATTAATGTTACCTCCTATGTTCAATTTAACAAAAGATGGGGGGATTTCAGATTGATTAAGAACTATCACTAAATTAACTAAGCAATCTAGAAATCAAATTAAATAACAAAAAATCAATAGATGTAGTTATTCCAATTATCAGTTCAGTTATTTCCGATACCAATTATCCTCTAACTAATGTAATATCTCTCTCTTAGTTTATCTTGAAATTATCACCCCTAAACAACAAGCTCTGTTAAATCGAATAATCTCTTAAGATTAGTTAAATTAGGATAAGATCACTAATTAACTCTATTTAATTGAATAATCTATAATAAACTCTCTAAATTTAATTCATTAAATGAATAAATCACCAAGATGAGATGATGAACTAGGCTCCGAATACACAAACTCGATTCGATAATTTAGGATTATGCTACTCTAGAGATGTACTACCTATAGCTTACTATTAATGAAAATTAAACCACAACAATTAGGATTCATGATTTAAAATTCTAGCAATCAATTATCAAAAACTCAACCTAGGTGGTCAATCCAAATCAAGTAATAATAATTAAAAACATGCCAATTTCAGATAGTATAAACAATTTCAATCAAAATATCAAGAGAGAATTACAAAATTAATGAGAAAATAAAAAGATATATGAGTTCAAACATCCATTCTAACCGAAGGCCTTGCATCCTTGAAATTGAAGTAATGAAATCAAAGAAGAATTCATGAGAAACTAAGCTAAAGTGGACTTTCGGGCCTCCTACGTTTTGTCTCTCATCTCTCACATCATTTCAAACTTATCTGACACTCAAAAGTAGGAGATTGTATGGAGATCCTGATTAGAGGCATGCACCATCCATTTTTAAGTCATAAAGATAGGCCGAAATCCTATATGAGCCAAAAACTGATCTGAAATCTCGCTGGGCTGACACTGGGCAGATGGACCACACTATGTCTGTTAGTGTTATGGGCTTTAACCTCAAAACTGGCTCAATCTTGTTTCGAGTCCAAACGGCTCACGAACACATTCATTAATCCAAAAATACTCCAAAATCCTTGAAATTAATATGAAAACAATATATGGAGTATTTTGACACCAAAAATATAAATATGTAGAAAAATGATGTACAATACATAAAATATGCATAAATTTTAATATTTAACCACTAGAATTATGCACCTATTTTCTACCTATCAGTCATGTACCCCTATCTAACATTTCTTCTATTATATTATTATTTTCTTTAATTATTATTATTATTATTATTATTATTATTATTATTATAAGTGATGTAAATTATATGACCACTTACAAAAGACACACGTCCTCACTAGCTCTCTTTACTGATGGTAGGAGTCATCATCTAATAATTTGTATCACATTATTAATTCTTGAAATACAAATCCCAACCTCAAAGAATCACTGAATTCAAAGATATAAGTAGTCTACTAACCTTCTAAATTAAGATTATTTGTCACTCTTCTTAATTATTTGTCTCAAGTTTAATTTCAGTACTTATCTAATATATAGTCATATATGAATAGAATAGTTGGTGTTGGAATGAATAGCAACCGTGTAGTATTATTCTTTATCATGTTATTATTATAATTATTATTTAATATCAATCCATTCTAGATTTAATAAGGTTACTACACCTCATGCTATCTCTTAATTTGTATGGATAATGAGTGGGAATTCATGCACCTTTCCGCTTCATAGATATAGAAATATATCTCAAATATTTATTTTTGATAGTGAATATCAAATTATTTGTTATTAGTCAATATCTTTCTAACTATAAGGGCTCGTTTGGTTCAGTGGTTTGGGCTGGTTTAGATTTTTTACCCAGCCCAATCCCATGTTTGGTACAATTGTTTAGAGTCCGGTTTTGATGGTTGGTCCGGATATAATTTTGGGATTGAGCTGTGCTGTAGTGGGCTTGGGAAGAGTTTTATAAACCAGAAAATGAGATGGTTTTGTAATACATGTCACAAGCCCAACAGTAAAAATATTGTTAAACACCAAATATGTCCATACTATTCACAGCGAAAGGACGAAAACACCCCCACATCATCAACAAATTACAAATCAGCCATTTCCCCAATTAAATTGCATACGTCGAGTGGACCCAAACCCTAGCCCCACTCGATCTTCTCCTCCAATTCGCAATGCCTTAGCCAACAGTTTGATCTTCCCACAGTCGAACCATATCCACCTCAAAACCATACTTCCCAACGCGAATCGAACCGTGATCTTCGCACATTTCCGTATAATTGTTCGAACGGTTGTGTGAATCGAAATCGAAGAAATACTCTACTGATTGGCGAAAAGGGTCGCGACTTTTACTGGATATTGAAGTGGTCCGAAATCGCATCATCAACTTTTGTACTGAAAAGAAATCTTAAGGTCGGTTACATATCCTCAGTTGTTTAAAATCATAGAAATTGTCTGCAAATTGAGTTTTCAAAACGGTAGTGGGTAGCAAAGTAGATTTTTTTCCACAGGGATTTGTTGAAAGTAAAGCCAGACCCCAGCACATTGTTTTGGTTTAAAATGTGTAAATTTTTTGAGAAGTTTACAGTGATTCAAATACAGTGGCAAATTATGCATATTGTTGATGATAGGTGTTGGTTTAATTAGGTTTAAAGCTGAAATATGCATCTGCAAAAAAGAGATTTACAGAATGTTTATTTGGGAATTGTGGATATGTACGATATGTTGTTCCATGTCTTGTTATATTGGCAACCATTGTTGCAATGATTGTCCTATTTACTGTGACTTTAGAATGTTTTGTTTATTCATGTCATGAACTAATTCGTATACATTTCATGCAACTTTGTCATTTTACGTTGGGGTCTTAAACATGGAATGGTTGAGTTCCGACCCATTGGACGGGCTGAAATATGAGTATTAATAAGGAATGCCAGTTTCGTATTTTGGTAAGTAATAGTCAATTGTCTCCTTCCAGTAGGTGTTCAATATTTTGGACACAAATTCTTTATGATCAAATGTTCTAATATTGAACACTCTTGCAGTTTTGAAGGATTCCTTGAGGAGTATAAGCTATTGTCTATGGTGAACAAACAACTGTTGCTGCAAATAATTTACTGCAGGTATGCTCTATAATAATTTTGGCTAACAGTGATATTCTATCTATTATATATTTCTAATTGAACCTCCCAAATAGTTGCGTTGTGAATGGCTTGGGTACAATGTGTTGTAGTCTTTTAGCACTTACGTGGTTACTTGACTTGTCTTGAAGGCAAAAATATGTCGTACAAATAATTTATGACAAATAGTGTAGGAGATCTTAACTGGATGATTATGTTTACTATAACATATCTATCGCAGACAAAATTTGATAGAATAATGAATTGGTAATAGTTTAGGAGATCCTCACTGGATGCATTGTTGTTGTACTTCCCATTTTATATTGCTTGCCAGAATGGTGCATTGGAAAATTTGACAAACGTAAATATTGCACTGTGTGCATGCTTGAGTCACATATTTGCATGAAAGTCTGAATATTTGTGAAATAGGCTACGACATATAGAGTTACATGAAAATGAAATATTGTTAGACATTCTAGAGATGGACACGAGAGCATTCCAATATATCTGCAAAACTTAAATGATGCGAGAACCTTGTAGGTTAGCAAGCTTATATTTTACCCTGTTTCGATAAGTCTACCCACAATAACTTCCAAGTGCATTTGTAACAAATGTGTCCCACCAATGCCAATAAACTTATGGCCTATTGAATAACAGTACAATATCTTCATGAACAGAAAATAAAAAACATATAAGAACATTCTCCTACGCAAATTAAGTAAATACTAGATATAGCAATTACAAACTCGTTCACAAAACTTCATTTGAAATTTGTAACTAATAATGTTTGTTTTATCATAGACATGTCGTTGGACGAGGTAGATGATCTTGTGGCCGCTTTTCGTGTTGTTGAAGTGATTAATGCTTCAATGAGTTCATTTTTAGTTTTTATGTGTTACGCCTATGTGAGATTTTATCAAATAAATAGGAGGCGTCATAATTTGTCCACTAGAACAAGAAGGTACAATCTGACCAATAGAGTCACTCGTCAATTGGAACATGTTTGTAGTTTGACTACCAACAATGATGATACATGTATTAACCACCTTTGCATGACTCGTGATATCTTCTCTCGCCTATGTTACCTATTAGAACATCTTGGTAGTCTTCAACCCAATTGTCACCTCCCAATATCTGAACAAGTGTGAATCTTCATATCAATTCTAGCCCATCATAAAAAAAACTGAGGTGTCAAACATGATTTTAGTCGTAGTGGGTACACAATAAGTAAACACTTCAACTCCGTCCTTGTATCTTTGCTTCGGCTTCATAACATCCTCCTTGTGTAACCAAGCCCGATAGATGTCGATGAACCGACCGATCGCTGAAAATATTTCAAGGTGATTATGGATCACAAACATTAAGTTTCACTCTCTTATCATTTCTATGTGTCTTCAACCTGGAAGTGGACCTTCTCATAAATGCTAATTTCATTTTCTGTAAATAATGTAGGGTTGTCTAGGTGCATTAGATGGCACGTACATACCTGTGAAAGTACCTCTCCATGATAAGTCAAGATATCATAATCTCAAGGGAAATGTTTATGTTAATGTGCTTGCAGTTTGCGATCGCAACATGAACTATGTTTACATATTATCTGGATGGGAGAGATCTACTACAGATGGTCGGGTGTTGCGAGATGCCATCACCCAACCAAATGGACTGAAAGTTCCTAATGGTAATCTCCTAGCCATTTTCAACTATCCTGAACTCCCTTCAACCCAATTGTCCCTTCCAATAGGCAATATATATTGCGGCTTCTTATATAAATTAAAAGCTGACCAAAAAATTTGATAGCTAATGCATACCTTCTTCTTCGTGGTCTATGACAGGAAATTTTTATTTGTGTGATAGAGGTTACACAAATGGTGAAGGATTTCTTGCACCATATAGGGGAGTTAGGTATCATCTGCAGGAGTGGAACCATGTCTCTCAAAACCCTCTAACTCCTCAAGAGTACTTTAACTTCTTGCACGCTATGGCTAGAAATGTGATTGAACGTTCTTTTAGCATACTTAAGACATGATGGGGTATTCTTAGGAGCAACTCGTACTACCCAATCAAGACCCAAAACCACATCATATTAGCTTGTTGTCTACTACATAATTTCATCTGCACGAATGCATCAGAAGATCCATTAGAGAGTGAGGTGCTAGACATTTCCTCTCAAGAACAAGTCGAACCGAACACTGATGTGCATTACATCGACCAAGTTGAGAGCTCTCAAGAATGGACTACTTGGAGAGACAATATTGTTATGCATATTGATAATGATAGGAACCCCATAGATGGTCCCTTATGATCAAGGATTTGTTCAATATATGTATTATACTCTTGTGATAATCTACGTACTTTTTTTGTCGTTTCTTAATGAATACCACGTACCATGTTTATTAGTCCATATTTTTACCTAGTGTGCACTAATGAGAAAGTAAACCATCCTCTATAATAATGAAATGTAGTTGGGCTGTAAGACTACTCCACCATCATTTTATATTGTCCGTTCCAAATATAAGACTATTACATTGTTGTGATTTCTTGTTATTGCATTTGTACATAAAAGTTTGCAATATTAAGATCATAATATGTTGTACTCATTCAAGATACACATAACTTAATTTGTTTTTATGATAAATTGCATTCTTTGCACAAGAAGAACGTCATGGAGGCCACAGTTGAAGTTAAAAAAAATAAAAAGGTTATTCCTAGAAGAACTTGGAGTTTGCATGAGGAACAAAAACTCATAAACGCATTGAAAGACTTGGTGGTGAGAGGTTACAAGTCGGACAATGGGTTTAGGACAGGCTACCTAAACTTGTTGGAGCCGGCAATTCACCAACGATTCCCTAGAATGGATTTGAAGGCCGAGCCCCACATATCCAGCAAAATCCACAATTGGAAGCAAATTTATGCCTCACTCACATTAATGCATTCAAAGAGTGGTATCAGTCTCGATGAGAACCACAAGATCGATGTGGAAGACGATGTCTGGGAGGATTTTATCAAGGTATTTGCAATGTACAATAAATATTTGCCTGTTGTTTATCAAAAACATGTCACATCTTGTGATTAAAAAAGTGCTATTAAGAAGAACCTTGAGTATGTTCTCGCAGATTGATCCTACTGCTCGCACGATGCGCAACAAGACCTGGTCTTTCTACAAGGATTGATAGGAGATATTTGGCAAGGACCGGACCATCGGTGAGAATGCCACGGGATTTACAGATGTTATGCAGGATTTATTTAACACCTCCACAAATGAACCTACTGTCAACTCGTCAATTCCCCAGGGTAACTTGAATGAAGTCTCATCCCCCAACTTAAACACAAGGACCCGAGCTGAAAGCTCTACCTGATCAAAATGCACTCATAAGTCAGATGTTGAGTTCAATGATCCAACGGAGCGAAATTGCTTCATTACCAAGATTAGTAGCTACTGCGATCGGAATGAAGAAAATATGGGGAATATTGCACGGGACATTGGTGATATCACCAAATATGGTAAAAAGGAGATGGAATCGAGTACGATACGCAACGTGTACAATATGCTAGAAGACTTCATGTTTCCCGACTTGAAGGCAATGGTGCATGTTGCAAGGTACTTGTGCAACAATCTAATTGACTTGAACTTTTTTTACAGCATACTAGACGATGCTAGGGCTGTCTTGGTGAATGACATCATGAAGAAAGTTGAAAGTGTCTAGTGTTGTGGAAATAGGGTGAACGAAGTTGCGTGGACACAACTAACAAGTTAAGGTGACTCCGAATATTTTATGTAATTAAGAACGTTGTCTTAAATACTTTGACGTCTAGACAATGTTTGTGTCTGACCTTTTGCAAAATGCTTTTGACTCCACTCCCAATCATACAATACCGATTGGGAATGTGATCTTATGATCTTTTAGAACTGCTTAATATATGGTTAGCCAATGTACTTTTCTCATGAAGTTACTCCAATTATTTAAAATGTTCCCCTCATTAGAACTGATACATGTATTGGTATTAATGCAAGCATTACACCCTATTAAGGTAATGATAGTACAACTAACATTAAATAGGGTGTACAACAAGATATAAGATTAGCATGGGGGCTATTAATGCAAATAATTTAAATATAAATGCAACAACACACTACACAGACATCAATTTAAACCCTATGGATTTAAAACCTAAATTACAAGAGTTACATAATATATAGACATACTTGGATTAAATGACACTATCTCATACATGATGTTTGAAAATATTCCCGAGCCAGAAAATGGGAACAACAAGATGGAGCCTTTCTACTTACGCATAATATATAGACGGGTGGATGACATAGTAGTTCATCCCCGAGGATTACAACATACGCAAAGGTAAAACACACAACAAATAGCGAGCTACACGTCGGTAGCACTGAAAATTAACGGGGTCATTTCTTTGAATTCGACGATGCATGGGTCGACGATGAGATATAGGAGGCACCGTATAAGCTCATGCTTATGTTCTCTGATATGAATGATTTTCCTTTTCCTTTTGAGTTGCCAGGTGGGTTCGAGGAACTCATCTCTGTTTTCAGAGACGGGGAACAAAATGAACCTTCATCATCAGAGTCATTCCTTTCCTTTTGCAGTTCATTCCAGAACCTTGATGAAAGACTACTTTCCTTATCGCTTGAAATCTGAATAATTGTTGACCAAAAGTGTGACAAAAAATAAAGTTCCTGAAGCATTGGGAATTTGCAAAGTACCATAAGTTGAAAAAACTACAATCTGAATATCAATCACCTTTTGTGTGTAGGTTAGCTACAATACTATATTTATGGCAAGCTAGTGTATTAGATGATACGTAGGAGGTTACATTTGGTTAATTACATGAACTTGTTTGGTGGTTGAATGGTAGATATTCTGCAATAATAAATGCAGTAGTTATGTCCATACATGCATGTTGTATTAATATTGGCAATGTTGTTCCAAGACAATGTCATTTAGGATCACAAAATTTGCCCAAATCTGAATAATTTTCTTAATAAGTATGAAGACCCAAATACAAGGCTATCTTCTTAGGTGTATATCAATAAATGCGATATTGCAACTCTTTGTGCAGTCCACTTTTAATTGCAAAAGAGTTTTCAACCATGTCTCACCACCCTTTCACACACACTGCAATCTAAATTAATGCACAACATATTACAAGTAACATATAAATCATGTGCAAACACCTTATAACTCACTCTATGTTTTTCTATTTGCAACAGGTGGAAATGCCAAAACGCAACCGCAATTATGACAACTTCTACCACATATTCACACATGACGAGACACAAGATTTAGTCAAATGATTGTGTCTACATTGCATTAAACGCAACATAAGTTGTGGGATTGTCTTCACTAATGTGCTAACCGAAGTGGCGAACGAAAAGAAAGAAGAAATAGGTGAAGACCGTTTCAATGCCTTAAATGTCAAAGAGTTTGTCTCCAAAAATATGGTGAATTACAAAGAGTTCTACAAGTATGTGAAGAAGACGATCGGAGTTACATATAAGAATAGGACAAACCATATCATAACTTCCATCGAGTTTTGGCACTTCATCAAGAAGGTAATAAACAACATCGACAATCTGAATAAAATTCATAAGATCATTTTACCCAATTGTTTTTACAAAAGAGATGGCATTATTGTGATTTCTATTAGTTCACTAACACAACGTCCTGTCTTTTCTTATGAAGAAAAACAAATTACAAACCGTGTTTCGAGAGTGTGGTTTCCCCTTCTTTGATGACTAGAGCTTGATAATTGAAGTTTACAAACTCGGGGATATAAGATTCGACGATGTTGGAAGTTCGGTAGTAACACCGATTGTGGTGAAGGATGATCTGTTCGATGATGAGGCTTTTGATCGTCCCTTTTGGCAAAGACCACATGCAAAGCCCACGCCCATCCCGTTCTCGTCTTGGTTGTAGGTCCCAGTATAATGACTTTACATTAGAAACTTAATGGAACGAAATGTAGCTTTTGTTGTCTTGTTGGCTTCTTTAACACACTTTATATTAAGCTTCTGACCAAACACATTACAAATTTGCCCAAGTTTTATACGCCATGTGTGGCTTTTTTTTGTAGTTTTGAAAGGCGACGACCCTTGTGCAGCCCCTTAGGCAGTATGTGGCAGGTTTACAATATGTATTTCAACTTATATATTGGACAAAACATAGTATGCTTATACATTAATCCATTTTGGTGCATATTTGTAGGTTCATATTCTATTTGTGATGTCATCAAATACTCTAATAATATTTTATGATCCGTAGTTTATGTTAAGTTTCCCAATTGGTTTACCCTACATAATGATGTTTTCTATTATTGGCCGAACAAATAACATGTTCTAATATTGTCACAACATATCCAAATACATAGACTCCCAATAAAAAAAGATTCATATCGATTACACAATGGTTGTCTCACAAAATAGCATGGTAATTACACTACTTCCACACAAATAAAGTTACAAAGCTCTTTTTTTTCATCTGCAAAAAATAGAAATTGCACAAAAGTGACGAATCTAGGGGCTTAATACGTTGTCGTACCTCACAAAAGGCAATTCCTCTCATGTATCTTCGGTATCCGAATAACCCAAATGCAGACCACGATCGAAGATATAGCCACATATGCTAATACTTTCAAGTATTTCTTATACTTTTGTTCGCCCTTCCTCGCCACTGCAAGTTTATACTTCAACCGATTGATCTTTTCGATGCATTCTATGGCCACTTGTCTAGCACGTCCTTTGAGTGGAGGCTCGCACCAAACGAAGACACCGCAACATTCTTTCTAAAACATACAAAATGATGCCGAAACAAGATTAGAATAAGACGTTGATAAGTGCAAGTTTAAATCTACACACTTGCAAGAGAAAGTTAAGGGATTTCATACCCCTCGAAAAGGACACGACATGAAGCAACGCATTAGGTTTTTTTTTATGCCGGAAGTTTGGATATGTAGAGGGATGGAATGTCGACAACAAACTTCCCCCTCCGTTGGTTCACTTCGCCCACTATGAGTTCCATGACGAAATGAAGTCGAACTATAATTAAACAGGTAACAATTCATTGGGTTAATCTCAGCTTCGTATTGCACAAATAAACTCATAAACAAATGTAAGTACAAAGTGATTGTAAAGTGTGAACAGTATATAAAATCACCAATCTCTACATTCTAAAAACATGATATCTAAAATTATTTAACTGGCAATTTATGAACTCACACAAGTGGGGTTTCATCAATCTCATCACAACATAGAAAACATACTGTGCAAACCATTTCTAAAATTCTTAAGTCACAGGCAATTTTCAAACCTCCAAATCATTTACTAACGGAAATTTACATTATAGGGCTCAATCAGACGTAGATAAAGACTAATAAGTAATGGGAAATAAATGACCCAACTCAACCTGTTAGACATCTCGTTTCTACAAATTAGGAAATAGGTGGAATTGGGCAATTATTTGATCAGAATCCCTTAAATCGTAGTTTCATCGAACAGGACTCGAATGGCTACTTGAAACTGTATAAGGGCTGTAACTGACAACCCCAACCTATGTCTAATGTTTCCACGCCCTTGGAGGCACGGCTGCAGAGAATGAGCTGAATTTATAACCTTTCTCGACACAATTATCGATGCCCCGAAATCACCTTAACTGCTTTGATGATCTTCTCCCTTTCATGTTAGAAATTCGACTATTGAAGTAGGCTTTCATACGAAAACAATAAAGTTGAAGGTGAAGAGAAGTAACTGGGAAGATTATTCCAGAAGTCTGCAAGCTTCACTTCTGTTCTTCTTTGCAGATGTTTTGTAGATTAGTTTCGAAGTGTTCTTATGACATACCCCTTGTTTGGTGCGCAATTTTATTTATTTCAAAATTTGAGAATAATTGTTTATTTAAATGTCATCTATTTAAATTGTTTCTTGTTATGGGAAGGGAATAATTGTCAAATAATATATTATCAATATTAACGAATAAAACAAACAACAATTTATATACGGAAACCCCACTTCAAAATATATAATATTGTCAACCAAACAACATATTTATCTCAAACTCATCCCTCAACCATTGAACCAAACATACAAAAAACTTTTCAAAAAGTCAAAGTGAACAGTAAACGTATCCCAGCCCGAATATTATAAACAAACCCGTCCTTCGAACCAAACGAGCCCCAAGAATATTATTAATCGAAAATCAATTTCTATTTGTATTGGATATTGATGTAAATTTTGCTTCATATTTTTGTTATCGTTAAAAATAATTTTATGGATATTAAATAATTTTATAACTAAAATATTGAGTTCCATAACAAATGAATAAAAACAACAGTAGTGGAAAAGTACATTAGTGGAATTATCACTGTAGTTGATGATTTAACTAAATCACATAGTAGCGTTTCTTATTTTGATAAAATCATTTAATTTTAAAATTATTTGTTTTAAATTATAGATATCATTTTAAAATTATTTGAAATATCAAATTATTAAATTATTTAATATTTAACTATGAAAAATATGTATTTTTTAGTAATTATAGGTTGTATATTACTATTAATTATAGTATGATGATATTTAATGATAACTAACTCAAATTTTGATTTATGATAATTATTTCATAGTTTATTAAATATGACTTTTCATATCATAATTAAGTGAACTAAAAAAACCAATACACTATAAATAAATAGAATCAAAAAATAAAAACCAAACATAAAGTATAATAATGATTTATTAATTATAGTGTATATATAATATAATAACCACTTAATATATGAATTGGTTGTATCAAAATATACAGACCAGACTCCACTCACCAGTAAGTGTCATTTGAGCGATATCTTGATATGAAAAAATAAAAAATGACCCGAGCTAATTCCGAGGTCGGTAAGTATAACGGTTACCCGCATAATTTGATCCATGAAGTACGGATATAAAATAAAGAAGAAATATACCAAGCTCGTACTAGATCGGTTAAAAACTCCTTTGAAGAGAACATCTTCACATCTTACGGCAAAACATTCAAAGAGGCCCGATAATTCAAGGAAGGACCGACCTTCACCTCTGACACAAGGGTGAGGTTACAAAAGATTTTTCCACCAACTCCCACCAACTCCCACCAACAAGCATGTAATGTGTCATATCAACATCAAATCACATCTACAAAGCATTGTTGATTTCCTAAATCAAGGGATTATATCCATAAATACTTCCAATCACTTACCACTATAAATAGACCCTCAAATGTAGTCAAAATGGTAGCAAATTTGATGTAAAAAGGCTCTCAAGAAGCTACCAGACAAACTACCCGAGCTATCCTTTGTTTGTGCCATTTTGGCTAACCAGGACAAGCAAATCTTGATTTAATATAAGTAAAGACCCTTCGATGCCACTTACATATTTTCACTATTATTCTTCGTAGTTATCTTGATACTCACTCGATTAACCTCCTTAAACTCATTTATAACTCAAATACATTAATTCTGTGATTATAAATACTTTCTACGATTTTTATATGTTAACATTGGTAAGTACATAAGTTTAGTTTACAATATATTAATACTCCTAGCGATGCTTCCATTCATCAAGTTGGATCGATTAATTAAGGGAAAAAAAATAATTTTAGTCCTCTATATTTGGCTCATTAGATTTTTAGTCCTCTATTTTTCACCTTTTAATTTTTAATCCTCTATGTTTAAAAAATATCATGTTTTAGTCATCTATCTTTCATCTTTTGATTTTTAGTCCTCTATGTTTAAAAAATATCATTTTTTAGTCCTTTTACATGCAATAATAGATAACTTTTTTTTAATTACAATTTAATTTTAACACCAAATTTTTTTATTCAACTAACATGTCTACATTAATATTAATAATTAAAAATTCTATTTTTCATTCTGAGACGAGTGAGTTAGAGTTTTATGACTATGGGAAACAAATCATTTTAGCATCAAAATAAATATTAAGCAATTAAAAAATTTATTTTTCATAAATTATATACATTTTGTGCTGGAAACGAATAACACAAAACTAAAAAAATAACATTAATCATATTCTGCTAGTTCTCAAATTACATCAATTTATTTGTTGGAGAATTGAACTAACAACAAACTCATGGATCATATGATGTAATTTGAGAGCTAGCAAAATATCATTTTTTTTGCTTTCGTGTTATCTATTTTCAGCACAAAATGTATACTTTGTGAAAAATGAATTTGTTAATTGCTTAATATCAATTTTGATGATAAAATGTTTTATTTTTCAAACTCACAAAACCCTAACTCACTCGTATCAGGATGAAATATATAATTTTTAAATATTAATATTGATTTAGACATGTTAGATGAATGAAAAAAATTGGTGTTAGGATTAAATATAATTAAGAAGAAAAAAAAAGTTACCTGCTATTATAGGTAAAAGGACAAAGAATGATATTTTGTAAATATAAAGGACCAAAAATCAAAAGGTGAAAGATAGAAGACTAAAACTCTAATGAACCAAACATAGATGATTAAAAAACTTATACTTTGTAAATATAGAAAACTAAAAATCAAAAAAATGAAAGATAGAGGACTACAAATCTAATAAGTCAAACATAAAGGACTAAAAAAACATTTTTCCCATTAATTAATAAGTTTTACAACCTCAAGGAGCTGACTTTGAACAAAAATTAATTAATGCCAATGTCGCAATATTAGTTAGCAAGTTAATATAATTGCCATTTCTGGTAACTTTTTATTTAATTATCTGGACAGCAAACTAAAATATTTTATTTGTTCAGTTTTTTCAAATACTCAATAAAACTTAAGCATTATCTTCAAATAATTTGTTTTGATGTACTTGAAAATAAATACATTAACAAATAAACAAATGGTTAATTGGTGAGCTAATTAATATTCATTTCTAGGCAAGCTGCGGTTAAACAGGATCTCTATTCCACGTTATATTTCATCTGATATTTTAAAATAATCACCACATGCTAAGTGTAATAGAGGACATCACTAATTTATACATAACATGAATTAAAAGTAATGAAATACAAAATAAAATACCAATTTGAAATAGAGGATTCAATTCAAGCTGCTATACCTATCGTTCTAAATAGTTCTTTCTGGGCATCTTTGTGAACTTTGTATTTATTCAGATCGAAGATTAAGGATAATATTTTTTATTTTATTTTTTTATTATGGGCATGTTCCTATATTTAATAGTGCGTGATACCATTAGCCATTGTTTGAAAAAACAAAAAACAAGAAATTCGATTCATCTTCCCAACATGGCGTTGCCTAATGAAGTTGTGATCAATCCATCCACACAAGAGCTTCTTGATGCTGAAGCTGTTGTAGGGAACCAAATTCTAAGCTTTGCAAATTCTATGTCCCTTAAATGTGCAATTCAATTAGCCATACCTGATATAGTCCACAAGCATGGCAAGCCAATGACTCTTTCTCAATTAGTCGACGCAATCCCCATCAACAAAGCAAAATCCAATGAACTTCATCACTTGATGCGAATTCTAACGCATTCCAAGCTCTTCGACAAGGTCATGATCTCTAAAAACGAGGATGAAGACGAGGAGGCTTACTTTCTGACACTGGCTTCGCGTCTCATGCTTATTAGAGACAAGCCCATGACCATGGTGCATCTGGCGCTGCTCACACTCGATCCGGTTATGATGGATTTGTGGCACCATATGAGTGAATGGTTCCAAAACGAGGACGCCACATCATTTGTAACCAAACAAGGGAAGACATTGTGGGAGTATGCAGGGGTGTTGGAAATTGGAAGAGAAGATTGGTTTTGACCAATCTTTGACCAAATTTTAATGTTGATTCCATTTTAAATAAATGGAAATAAGTTGCTAAATCGGAATCTACGTTTCGTGTAGATGAATGTAGTGTATTTACTTTCGAATTTCCAATTTCGGGTGAATGAGAAATTAATACACAAAGTTGGCAACTTGGATCCTTCTTGTGAAGGAAAATGGGAGAAAAATGAAGTTGTCCCACATAGGAAAAATGGAAGGAAAAGTTTCACTTTATTAATAGGAGCACATGTATAAGAAATAATCATGTGTGCTTCCTTATGGTGGAACCTAGTGCCATTTTTTGGACATAGTTGGCTAAGCACTCACGCACTATCCGAACCGCACGAGAGACATCATCACACTCGGGTTGGGTCCGGGCCGGACCAAGTTGGGTTCGGACCAGGCCACGGGTCGGGTCGCGGGCCGGGCTGGGTCGGGTCGGGTCGTGAGCCGGGTCACGGGTCGGGTCGGATCAAGTGGTGTGACCCTTGGGTGTGAAAGGGTGTCACCAAGTGGTGTGACCCTTGGGTCCAAATGGCTTGACCCTTGGGAAGAGGTGTGAATACACTTTTTGGATCCAAGGGTGGTGTCCATTGTGGGAAAGAATACATCTCCTTACTCCTATAAATAGGAGACCCCCATTTCATTTCATTCATTCGAACATTCAGATTTCCAACGTTCATTCAGAAAATCACGCATAGTCAATATTAAGAAAGTCTCGAGTATCGAGTAAGTTCGCCGATAGCTTTTGGGTTGTGCTATAATCCTTAAGCTTGAAGTCGTTGTATCTTGGGGACGATTGCCGTTAACCGTGAGCACTTGGATACGGGGCAATATCGTCTTACGGAGAAAGAGTCTAGCTCTTGCCTCGACTTAACCCCGTTGTTGTGCATATTTTCAATACGCCTAAACACTTAATTTTCCAACAGGGGTGACCGAAGATTGAATGAGTTGTTCAATAAGTCCATGGCTGAAGATGCTGGACTTGTGACAGGCATACTTGGTAACAATTGTAGACATGTTTTTGAGGATTTGAAGTCAATGGTGGATGTCGGAGGCGGCAACGGAACGGAGCTACGGCCAAGGGCTTTTCCAATGCCTTTCTCGGCTTGAAATGCACCGTGCTCGATCTTCCACACATTGTTACGGGCTTGGAAGGGTCCGAGAATTTGACCTTCTTTGGTGGAGACATGTTTCGAATCATTCCTCGTGCTGATGCGGTTTTCTTTAAGGTATCAAGTTCGGCACGTGAGATTTTCGATTACACTTCCTGTTACATAGAAAAAAAACAAAATAAAATCATGTTATCAATCGTTGAACTAACTACTTTAATTAATTTCCGATGATATGTTAGGTTATAGAGTCTAATGTAGTAATTAATATATGTACAATTTCTCAATTTCGAGGTAGAAGATTGTTGGGTTATGAAGTCTTATATTAATACTAGTTTTAGATCACATGAAATGTATGTGGAGATCAATTCAAATTAAGGAAAAAAATGATACAAATACCTTATATATTAGAGTTCTACTTATAATAGAATTTTATAGGATCTTAAATTAGGATTCTAATATAAAATTATTTAAATATGAAAATTCTAAATTACTATTATAACCTTAAATAATAATATTTGATAAAGATATATTCGACAATTCATGTTTTGTAAGAAACATACTTTTATATAGGTAATAGATATTAAATTTGTTCTAGATATATCGACATGGAACAATATTCTACGATCCTATAAATAATCCTTTGATTCATTATATTTACTTGTATTGCACTACACATGATAAATTAGTAAATCTTCTGGCTTAGTACATGAACAAATATGTTTGGCTTGGTAGGTGAAGAAATATGTGTTCCTTTTATATATTTTGTTTCTATTAATTCTTCATAATTGCACCTTAATTCCTAACATGATATTGCTACAAACACAGGGGTATTGCACAACTGGAGCGACGATAACTGTGTTAAACTACTTGAAAAATGCAAAGAAGCAATAGCTGAAAATGGTGGAAAGGTGATCATTGTTGATGTGGTTGTGGATGATAAAAAAGAAGAGCATCAAAAAACTAAAAGACAGCTCTGCTTGGATATGCACATGATAGCCATAGTCAATGGGAAAGAGAGAACTCAGAAAGAGTGGGCTAAACTCTTCTTCGATGCTGGCTTTCGAAACTATTCGACATCTCCAGTCTTAGGCTTGCAATCTGTTATTGAGGGTTTTCCATGATTATATATTCATTTGCAAAACTACTTTGTTAATTACATTTCATCTATAATAACAATAATAATTGTTATTATTATCATTATTATATTTACTTCCACTTTAATTGTAATATTTCATCTTGTAATATTATCCTTTATGGTTACCAATTTCAAAAAAAAAAAAAAAAAAAAAAAAACCTTTTTACTGGCTACTAATTGATTAGTATTATGAAGCATAATAAGGCTGGTATTTTCATATATTTTTCCACGTTATTCTTAACAAGCACACGAGGCTTCCGTTTACATGAAAACCGAAGGGTATGGCGATAAATTTCATTAATATTACAATAATTTTGAAACTTAAATTTGAAATTAGTAAAATTTAAAAGATTATTTAAGTAAATTTATAAAAATTCAAGAATATAATAAATCAGAAATGTTAATTATTTTAAAATATAAAAAGTTATGTTAAAATATCGGAAATCAGCAAATAAAATTTAAATCTTTTTAGCAACAACAACAACACTGACAATAATAAAAATTCCTACATTATGTTTGGAAAATTTGAAATTAACAAATAAAATTTTAAATGTTATTTGATAGATATATAAATACAATAAATCAAAAAAAATTATTCTAAAATATCAGAGAATTGTCTAAAATATCTAAAAATGAAAAAAAATAAAATTTGAAAAATATTTAATAATAACTATGAAAAAAAATATTGTTGTATTCGTTTATCTTTTTAGGTATCTATTGATGTTTGATGATAGATACAATCTTATTTTATTAATGTAGATTCCACTAATTAATTGAGTTAGATTTTAGTTTCTTTTACTTAACTTTCCTCAAATTTATATGTACATTTCCTTGTATAATTTATTTCAGGTACAATCTAAGTAACTGATTTCGTTTGTTGATATATTGGAGCATCTTGCAGCACATCAAACTGAGTTTAGTCTTTTAAATGATCAATTTGAAAGTTAAATTAAAGATATATAAGGAAAGAGGGTGGAAAGAAAGATAAATAATCAAAATTAAAACACGTGCAATTTCGGAAGTTAACCATTGTACTAACATCCTCCAAGTTCTCTCTCTCTCTTCTTATTAAATGTCAAAAAATTATTTGTGTACTAATTTTAAATGGTAAAGTTTTGGGTGAGACCGTTTCATGTATCTCATTCCGTGGGACGGGTCAGGTCGGATTGAATAAAAAAATTATGTAATACGTTTGTGTGTATTAGATAATATTTTTCTATATATTAGGTAATACTTTTTATTATAGGATTTTTTTTTTTAGTTAAGTCAGATTAAAAGAAAATATGTAATACTTTTATGTATATCAGGTAATACTTTTTTATATATTAGTAGAGGTGTTCAAACGGTTCAAACCTAAAAAAATTATGACTCATAATCTATATCTATATATATATATATATATAATAACAATTACCCCCTCAAAATTGAAATGGTAAAATTTTCCCACCCATTTCCACCTCCCAAAAGTAGAAAGACAATATTTATTATTTCATAGTTTATAAATTAAAAAATTATTATATTAATTATATATATGGTAATAATATCACCTATGATATTGACAAAATTTTGGAGATTATAATCTATAATGGTATATGAATATTAATATGATTTCATCTAATAAATGTTTAATTATAGTTATAATCAAGATTAAAAAAATATTTGTTAAATAGATTAAAATAATATAACTAACTTTGAAAAACTAGATTATTTATTTTTCATGATCAACATAAAAAAACTACCGACACTTGAAATTTATTTACCCATACATCACACGGGTACAAAATGAGATTAAAATATTATCGAGAACTTGATTTTTTTTCGTAAATTAATATTTTTACATTAAACTTGGAATATTTAAATTTTATGATCGTGCGTCACATGGGTAATAAATTAGATTGAGATTGTCCCAAAAAAATTTATTATTTTTCGTGTTCAACATTTTCATATCTATATATATAAATTGTAAAATTGATGCACGGGATTTATACTAGTACAAATTAAGAATAATAATCAATACAACTTAAACTTAAATAGTAAAATAATATAAATACATAATATTATTTATATATATAATATAATATTTTTTTAAATAGAAAAACCGGCGGTTCGGACCGCCTGTTTACGGTTCTAAATATGCCCGAACCGTCGAACCATGGTTCACAGTTTCGATTTGGAACTGAAATCGTGTCAACGGTTTTCTGAACTATTGACCCTGGTTTGGTTTTGGTTCGATTCTGATTTTCCAAACCGGATAAGCACCTCTATATATCAGGTAATACTTTTGTATTATAGAATATATGACCCAAATTAGATTGGGTCAGATTTTTCAAAACACACGCAGATCCTATATGTTTTTATCCCTCTCGTGTGAGTTCTACAATATGTAATACTTTTGTGTATTAGATAATACTTTTCTATGTCCTATGTAATAATTTTGTATTATTTACATATACTACATAATATAATACAAAAAATATTACCTAATTGGTTGGTTTGTCAAACCAACAAAGATAAAATCATATTCTGATATGAGCAAATGAATGAGTGTAACGGCAAGCAGGGCCGATCCTCAGGGAACATAGCTTAATTCTCTTAAGCATAAAACTAATGAAACTAAATCTAAACTAAACTAAGAAAACAATCAAATAAAAATACGAATGAAACAAGCAATGAATGATGAAAAGAAATAGGAGAGAGATTAACCTCACGAAGCTCCGATTCAAGGATGTCGACATTCGAAATTGGCTATTAACTAATTGGTGTACATTCCAAATTAATTAACAACCGCATTAAGCTCCGGTGAAAACAAAACCTAAGCTGAAACCTAGAACCTAATAATCGAGATAGCTGCAATTATTAAGCCTATGATTTCCGTCAGTCCCGTTAATTCATAAGGAAATTACACAATCCCAACAAAAGCATAATCAACCTATTGCTACCAAATCATTCATTAATCATACATCCCAACAACATATAAAGGAGAACTCATGGATATCATTAGCAAAATATAATTCAAATCGAATTGTCAAATCAACTTAAACTATATATCACTATATGTTACTAAATCATGAATCAACAAATATTTGAAATAAAGTAAGAAATAAAATCAAGCACAAAGTCTCACAATGATAGCAATCGAATTAAATAACTCTTGAATCGGAGAGAAATTTAGCCATTCATTCTTTGATAAATCATCTCCATGTAAATCTTCAAGAGAAAAACTAGAGAGAGAAAACTTAGAATGTAAGAATGTGTAGAAAATTAAGAGAAAATGAGACATTATCTTCTAACCCTAATGAAACTAATGAAAACTAAAATACTAAAGACATAAAAGTCTATTACAAAAGATAAGAGATAAATCTCTTATTTGCCCTTTCTTTCCCACCAAGTCATTAAGCCCATTTGAAGTAGTTCCTCTTCAAGCCCATTGAATCTATCTTCACAATTTAAGCATAATTTGATCCTTTTAAGCACAATTTTCCTCAAAGTCTATCAAAGTCCATTCCTACAAATAACAATAATAATTAAATCAATTAAAACACAAATGGACTATAACCAATGATAATTATGATGATAAAATATATAGAAATAAAGACAATCACTAATACATAGAAAAATACTACCTAATACATACAAAAGTATTACATAATTTCTTATATTCAACCCGACCCAACCAGTCTCACGAAATGGGATTTGTGAGACGGTTTTACACAAGACTCACTCATTTTAGATAATATTCCCTATGTATTTGCGTTTTATGAGTACATGTCATATGTATTTCAACTCATACACACATGACAAGTGTGGATAAAATTTGAGATGAAATGGATAACGTCATATTTTCCCCTCAGGATTGTCATATTTAATTCGAACTCTAATCATTGTACTTATTAGTTAGGTTATTTGATAAAACAAAGTTTATCAAAGAGCATGTTTTAATAGATTAAACTTAAGATATGATTTGGGTTAGTAGAGTTTGATGTTAATTCAGGGACGAAGGTTTGAGAGATAGATTGACTGAAATATTATTAGTTAGGGTGCAGCTATCCGCACCCCAAAACTTACTAAACACACTCCATTTCTATATAAATGAAAAATATAAAAACACTTGAAATGGGGTGTGTTTAGTAAGTTTTGGGGTGCGGATAACCGCACCCTATTAGTTAATCCACTTGGTCAAGAATAGAAGGGGATACTAAACTGAGAACAGTTGTTTTGTGTATCTATTGATTCTTATTTATTTACCTGCTTAATTCCGTCTTTGATTGTTGATTAGTAGTTAGGTTAATTAGATAATTTCCAACAAATTCCCCATTTTATCTTGTTTATTTATTTAGTAATTAGCATTAAGGAATTTAGTTACTTCCTCTTTTCTTATGAAATTGACCCTTGCCATCTTTACATATTAATAGAGAATGATAATGCCATTTTTATCAGAGGGGATCCTCTGTACCATTACTTGTGCACCAGTCCTGTGCCACTTAATAAAATGACGTCGTTTTGATTAAGATTAATCTTTTTTCTTTTTTCCCCTCTTTTCTCCTTTTTTATTATTTTTTTATTCTTTTATTCACTTTTCTTCTCCTGGGTTTGTCTTTGAAACTAATACTTTTTCTCACGCCATATCAATACACCACCGATCATCAGTGCTTCTAAAAACTCCAAGAATTTTTTATTTTCCATGAACTTACAAATCATCTCTATCATCTCTTTCATATGTTAGATAGCTTGTAAAAACTCCAATGTTTTTTTATATGTATTTCTTCCAATTAAAAGTAAATAATTGAATCAAAAAATGAAAACATCAAATTATAATTCTTGCAAGAATATTAATGATAACAATGGTATAAAAGCAAGATTTCTTACAATTAATTGAAGAAATGGCTGCAGAATTGCAAGAATATAAATTTTAAGAGCATTGGTAAAAAACAAGAATTCCTGTTGTTGTGCGAAAACTAACACCACGCAAGTGCACGTATCGTGACAAGTAATATAGTGGACTGAAAAGTTCAGATATCGAACCCACAAGGAAAATAATAACTATCTATTCTTAAGTACTAGGTTCCTACAACTTATAATCCTATCCAGTGAATCCAATTTTTGAGAGTTGATTGTTTAAACTACGAAAGGCAATGAAAATAGTGATTGCAATTAAGCAAAGAAGAATTAAACTAACATTTATCACAATAAATAAACCTAGGATTTTATCTCCCCCTATGTGTTTTAACTCCTCCTTCCTCATTTCTCATGCAAGATTCAATTCCCGATTCCTAACCTGAGATGCTAATATAATCATACCCCGTTTCCACGTGATGCATGAGTCTAATGCTATGAACAATTTATTGTATTCCTACACAATTAAATTCATAACAAAACATTAAGCATAAATCCCAAATATGGTTTCCTAAGGTGAAATCTTTATTCCTACGATTTCACATGCAATTAAACATTATCCTGTTCAATTAACTCGAAGGATTTTCTACCACAATTCTAATCATCAAACCAATCTTCCGATATAAATTTGATAATAATATAAAGACACACAAATTGATCAAATTCATGCACTTAATCAACAACAAGTAGAAGAAATAACCGTAAATCAAACTTACATTAGAATCGAAATAAAGGTTTCATAATTCAACACATAGGGTTCGAATAAAACCCTAGAAAGAAAAGCTCTAGCTACTCATTGTCATAAAAACAAAGAAGTTCATAAAGAAACGAGGAAAATAAACTCTGCTTGAAGTGTTGCCGATCTTCTCTCCTTCACTCGATCGTCTTGCTTTGTCTTGTGGAGTAAAAGTTGTCTTTTGCTAGGTCTTGACATGGTTTATATAGATACCAAGAGGAAGAGGAATCCTATTTTCGTTGGAAGCACAAAAATCGCACCTTTTTAACAACCTGCGAGACGAGTACCGCGATATCCAAACCGATACCGCAGTACTGAGACAGCGTGCTTGAATCTTCTGGAGGTCAATACCACGGTACTGAGATTTGGATATTGCGGTACTGAAATGCAGAACCCAATCTTTTGGTTATCCACTTCGGGTACCGCAGTATTGGATTTGGATACCATGGTACTGATCCTTTTTCTTCCGTTTTCTTTTTTTTTCGCACTCTTTGTCTCCATCATGCCGTTTTCTCCTCTTATACCTATAACAACCAATATTTTACAGTTATGATTTATTTTTTTACCAAGATAATACGATAAACGTGCTTACGACCATGTATATTGAGTGTATTTTACACACTCAATACACCCCCAAACTTAAATATTTGTGCGTCCTCACACAAAGACAATCTCATGACATCAAAGACACAACTAACAATCCAACAAAGCATAAACAAACTTAAATTCCCAAGGCTATATACACATCGAGTCTCAACTTTAAAACACTTAGCAAGAATTGCACTCAACACAAATATTTCCCTTCCGATTTACTAAAGAACTCAACATCAAATCCTATATCACTAGCACATCCCGACTTCTCAAACATCAAAAGGAATCAACCAATTAGCTACATCGTGGGTTTTTCATTAACTTAAAGAATCAAGCGTCACAATAACCAATTTTTCATTATAATCATCATAAGCACATTTGGCACATTTATTCGGTACTTTCTCTATTTTTTTATGAATATCTCGTTCGTTGAATATAATGCAATCCACTAGGCTTTCTAATTGGTCCATGTAACGAACTTTCAACCAATGGCTCCCAAACCGGACGGCTTTAGGGCTTTAGGTGTAGAACACCCCAAGGGCTTCCTTGTTCGAACCAAAAAGGCTTCGAATCACACTTCCTCAACTTAGAGATTTTTCATATATCAACCTTTTTATCGTTACCGTTCAACGCTACTCAAGTGACCCATGTAACGAACTTTCAATCAATCAATCCCAAGCGAGTTGGCTTTAGGTTGCTAGGCATAAAGATACCCCTAAGAATTTACTTATTCAAGTCACCTAAACAACAAAATCGTGCCTTTAACCATAGCCAAACTTTACTCAATACAAAGCAAAAACAACAACATTTCACACTTTCATTTATTCATTTCGTAACAACTTGACATGTTAAGTTTTAGATCAATTCAACCCACAAGTGCAACAAACTAGTCTCAACCCTCAATGCTCAATAATCAAAATAGCTAGCGACATAAAATCGAATGCATAAGTCGTAAAGTAAAGCAAAAGGGTTCATGTCCGTCGAATCATGCAATCAAAACTAAGCACTTCATATTATGACTCTCAAAGCATATAACAAAGAGAACTCGAAGCAATAAAGACTCAATAACAAAGCAATAAGGACTCAACAATGATAACAAAACAAGAAAGATAAAAACAAGAAAATCCCACCCCCAAACTTGAATGTGACATTGCCCTCAATGTCATTAGAATGAAGTTTAGAGGATAGAATACACCTGATCAAGTGTCGTATGATGAGGTGTCTCCCACTGTATCGTCACTCAGTTGTTCCTCCTCGTTTGGTGCCTTCTGTGGCGAGGGTGAGCGAACGCGCCTCTACCTTGGACGACGTGCCGGAAAGAATTCCGGTGGCTCGAGCTCCGGTGGAATCGATTGACATCCACATGCACTCACCGTAATCTTGAGTGTCTTCGGAATCCAACTGAAGAATGCCTTCATAGCATCACGCATGTCGGACTGTGCCTAGCGTAGTTCGTCGATCTCCCATGACAGTTGTGGTAATGTGGTCACTTTCTCAAGGCGTCTCCCCCCTTGTGGACACGCACTAGTGGCGCCGCCGTCTATTTGTCGGATGACTACAGTGTTGATTGGATTCTTGATTGGGACAACAGTGTCGGAATCCAGGCTCGGGACACTCTTGCTAGTGCATAATCTCATGATAAGTGCAGGGAACAAGTTCGACTTGTGGGAATCCCTGATAGACTCTACAAGTCGTGTCCGGATGATTTGGGCAACCGAAATTCACTTCCCTTTCATGATGTAGTAGATGAGGGCGTAACATTCAAACATCACGTTCGTCAGGGCTGAAGTCGGTATAAGATGATGGCAAATGAAGTAGAGCCAAATCTTTGCTTTGAGTTTGAATTGAGATTTAGGAATCGTCCACTGGAGCACCTCCTCTCTTGTCTTCCAAACCGGCTTATTGCGGCATAGGAATTCTCCGATCTCTTGGGATTCACCTTTCTTTTCATCTCGTCCCAATCCGGTTGGTGAGCGTGGTCCCCTGGGAGCTCGTAGTATCGGTGAATATACTTGTCACCGAAATCTACCTCGACATCTCGGACGATTGACATCGGGGGTGCTCGTTGGCCATGTGGAGTGTATTTCATCGTTGGGATGTTGTGGTTCGCATAGAATTCGAGCACAAATGAGAGGTTGTACTCTGTTGGTTTCTCACAAAGTGCTAACCATTTGCGTTGTCGGATTTGGGCGGTGATTTTATTGTATTCACCGGGAAATAGATCGAATCCTCACTCCGGGAGGATTGTTTTCGCCCTCCGCTTGTAATACTCTTCCTCAGCTATGTTGGTGAAGAATATTGTAGTGCCGCTAGGGGGGATGGTAGCTTTGCCCTTACCCTTAGCACCGGCACCTTGGGATGATCCAACACCCTCGACTCTTGGTTTCTTTCTCGGAGCCATGAAAAAAATATCCAAACTTGGTTGAGGCAATTTATCAAACACCTTGTGGGCGTGAATGACAACTAGGTGTTTTTGTGATTGTGCTCTTGAAAATCCTCCCCAACCTAGAAATCAAACACAAGTGAGAGCAAATAGATGAAAAATTATATAGAGAGGTGAAATATATGGAAGGGATTAGAGTGGTGATATGAGGAGATGGGAGCAAGGTACATGGGAGTGAAGGGTGGGGGAGGCAAATGAGTTGGGATTCTCGAATTTGGCATTTAAAGGGTTGGGTATCGCGGTACCCATTAGTTGATACCGCGGTACTGGGCTTCAGAGATTTTGGGTACCGCGGTATCCAAGGACGATACTGTGGTGCTGGGCTGCAGGCCAATGTCCTTTGTAAACCTGCTTTCGGATACCACGGTATCCGGATTGGATACCGCGGTACTGGGCTTCAAGGGAATTTCCTTCAGAAGCCTATATTCGGATAACGCGGTACCCGGATTAGATACCGCGGTATCAGTCTCCAGCCTTCTCATACCTGCAAAAATACATTAACTTGATTAAGTATACGCATGTGAGGACTCAAAAAACAATCTAAAAAATTAAAAGAAACACAAAAACTTAAAAAAAAGAAAACTTGGGTTGCCTCCCAAGAAGCGCTAAATTTACAGTTTTCAGCCAGACTTTTTGTCGAATTTTCTAAGTCAGTGCGATCGAAGTTGGGTGACGCTCCACGCCACCACCATAATAGTGCTTCAATCGTTGCCCATTAATTTTAAAAATCCTTCCCAATTCGTTATCCATTATCTCTATGGCTCCGTGCGGATACACCTCTGCAACCGTAAACGGTTCCAACCATCTAGACTTCAACATTCGTAAAAAATTAAGATTAATAATTGGTGGTGTAAACTGAATAAAATACACAATAATTAACATCAATAGTTGGCAAAAATAGTAGTATCCACAGTTTGGTGCCTCTCATTGGTCTCCAAAGGCATCTTTCATTCATCAACGCAAAATCATATTAAAATCACACTGGCTCCCACTTGTTTGCCCCTTAACCAATCTCTGTCTTTCTCTCTCTATCTTTTTTAAGTGGTCTCTTTTATACGTTTTCCAAAAGAAGAAAGAGGATGAGGTTTCATAAAGTCTTTCCCAAAGCATTTATTATCTTTCTGTGGTTGAAACTTGGAACTCGACTGAAAATGGAAGCCCAAAATCCATTAGCCAACAAAAACCCCTCTCTCTCGAAAAATTGAGTCTAGGGTTTCCTCACACCCACCAAAACTCTCTTCCTTTTTGCTTTAATTCCCAGATCTGAGGTTTTTTTCTATTTTAGGAGTCAATCTCTTTCTGCCCTTACTATTTTTGGTAACCTCTTAGGTGTCTTGATTTTTTCTTGATTTGATCGGTGCTTTTTTTCTTGATTTGATGAGTGCTTTCTTTGACAGTTTTCTTGGACCCTTCTCTGCACAAATCCCTTATCTCACCTGATCATTCTCTCTCGCTTTCTCTCTCTACACACACACAGAGAAACAACATATAGATACAGAAATTAATCAAGAAAATGGTGAGGGGGAAAACTGAGATGAAAAGGATAGAAAATGCAACAAGTAGGCAAGTTACATTCTCAAAGCGTAGAAGTGGGCTTTTGAAGAAAGCCTTTGAGCTCTCAGTTCTTTGTGATGCTGAAGTTGCTCTAATAGTCTTTTCTCCCAATGGCAGGCTCTATGAATTCTCAAGTTCCAGGTTTTCTTTCTTTTCCTTATTTTTTATTTAATTTTTTTTTTAAACAATATTTCTTGAGTTTTTTTTACTTGCTATATGTGCATAAGAAACTAGGTTAAATGATGGTGTAAAACTTTTGTGGGATGTTCTTGTTTTAGGATAGTGAATAGTGTGTGATAATTTGATACAACAAATTGGCATGAATTGGTGAAATTAGGCCTAACTTTTGAATTTCATGACATCGCTTTCTGTTTTACTTAGTTGACAATTTCAATGGTTGTGGAGATTTTCTAATAAGCTTACTTACAAATCTCAAAGTCTTTTTTTGTTTCCATTGAAGCACACAATTCAAATTGAAATTATAAAAAAATACACACACCTGCAAGTACAAAGAGTGGGAAACCCCATATATATCAGTTTATATTTTCCTAATAGCATACATGATTTCATGTTTAAATTTATGGAGATTATAAAAAGTAACCTAGTACTTGATGATCAGGTGCTCATATCGTGCTAATCTGGATAAAATCCATTCAAGTCGGTTTATCGAATAGATATTTATTTTAAAAATAAATGTTTTCTTAAATGAAACTAGTTAGATTCTGAAGTTATCTTCTGATACTTATCTTGAAAGAACAAAAAAAAGAAGGGAAAAGAAGAAAAAAAAAAAAGAAACAAAAAGAAAAAAAAATCATAATGACTTAGCAGAGAATTGGGCTACAAGTGTACTTTTAAATAGTCGTCCTATATATGGCCCCACCAAAATCACTTCGTCTTTAAACAACTGAAGTTATATATATTACTTGAGATATATATGCAAGTGTGCAATAAAACAAGTGGCCCTTTGTTTCTTCTAAACTTTGTTTTCAGCTACATTCA
This sequence comes from Scutellaria minor, assembly GCA_954870855.1. NCBI lineage: Eukaryota > Viridiplantae > Streptophyta > Magnoliopsida > Lamiales > Lamiaceae > Scutellaria > Scutellaria minor. Next base: position 12,240,961 of record OX940733.1, read on the forward strand.
TATAACATCCAAATTTTGCAGTCAATAAGATATAGAAACATTGTATTTGATCACCTTTTCAAGATACATTTATTTTAGCCATTAAGTAAACTTTCCAAACATTTACAGTTTGTAATTAACCCTACAATGAAAAAGAGTATTTGCATCCTAATTTTTGCATCAACTTAAGTAAAAACAAAAAAGGGACACTTTGTATCTACATATAATCCAAGGATGAAAATATCTGGAAATATCTCCGATATTTTCCTGATATTTTCATTTTTTCACGTGACGGATGCAAAAATAGGTGTAATCGATATATCTCTGATATTTTCATTTTTCACATAAAAACGAGAAATTTTATCAAAATATTGGTATCAATTTCGATATCGATGGCTTCATGATACAAATTATAGAAAAATAGGTTAAATATCGGGAAATATCGATAAATATTTGTGAAATATCGATAAATATCAGTATCGATTTCAATATCGATGGTTTCATGGTACAAATTATAGAAAAATCGGTGAAATATCTGGAAAATATCGGTAAATATCGAGGAAATATCGGTGGAATATCAGAAAATATCGGTAAATATCAAAAAAATGTTGATAAATATCTGTACAGATATTTCCACCGATACGGATATTTTCGTGAAACTAAGATACCGATATTTTTATCGAAATCGAAATTTTCATCTTTCGTATAATCATATCATGATATTATAATATCTTAGTATCGACGTGACTAATGAAAGGCATGCAAACCCAAAAAAGCTGCAATCTCTCTTTAAATTCAATATATTTTTCATGTAACTAACTGCATCCATGTTTTGTCGTGAGTGGATTGCTTTTAGAAGCTAGCTATATGCCTATGCTCTATATACATAGTAGATATATAGTCTTATATTTTGCATTTTCGTCCTTTAAGATCATGGTAATTACTTAGAAAATTTAGTCATGATTTTGATCATGATAATGAACCGACATAAAATATCATTCCATAACTGACTATTCCCAATTCAAGTAGTACAAATAAGTTTTATGAATCTTGTACAACATGAAAATGTTTAATCGTGGACCATAATCTAAATGCAATTCTTACTTTCTAACATGGAGATCAGTTCATCTTGAATAAAGTTGAATCGTGACTGATTATAAGTATTTACCACTACTAGTTATATAAATATATATCTGCACAAGTGATGATATTTCATTAACTATTTTGATCTATAATTAGATTTGTTAAAAGGCTGTCTTAATTGTATACATGTACTCATGTTAATTTCCAAAATACTTGCTCATGTATACCTATCTTTAGTCTAATGTGTTTTGAACATACACAAAATATATAAATAGAAAAGAGAATGTTTAGAGCAATAGAGGAATTATAAACTAATAGGGCTACAATTCATAATGTTGGGGAAAAATGTGTAGAAGGTAGAAATATAGGGTAGATTGAGTAAAGTTAATTAAGAAGAATGGTACATGAAAACTCCAACATTTTCCCCCTTAACCATTTTAATTTTTTCTCATCAATCTCACACTCAACTCTTGAAATAATCGCAATATGCTTTGGCTAAAGATGATCAAGAGCAAAAGTTTGTTTGTGCAATTTCCCTTATAACACTGTTAAAAAATTGTGTGATTGAATTTAAAAGTTTGTCCAGAACATCTCGTAAGATATAAGCTTTTAAGCTCCTCAAATTATTTCGTTAATTTTTTTAGAAAACATCTAATTTCATCTTAAAATAAGATATAAAGAGTTGATAAACTCTTTTTAAACAAATACGAGAACCCATTGTTTGATTGAATCATCTATTGCATTTGATGTTATATCTTATGTTTCATTACATTTAATACACTTCAAATGTTAACTAGTGATGCCATCTGATATTCACATGACGTGTGGCCTGTGATAAGTTTGAAATAGAAGATGTAACATGAAATGAAATAGACGATCTCACGTGCCCCACACAATTGTCATTATTGACATTTTAGAGGTTTAATTATTTTATTTTATAGAAAATTTTAACTACTCAAGTTTAAGGTAATAAGTGTAAAAACATTCTATAAGATGTGATTTCATGAGAGATTTCAACAATAAACCTAGATAAACCACCTCTAGATAGGGACCCTTTTTCTTACCTTAAGGTGGCAGATCCCTAAGACTACGGAGAGCCATGCTATATATATTTTGTTCTGATAGGGGCAGTATTTTTTCGGTACATTCTATATAGGTGAACTATTTACTAAATTCATTTTCTAATATATTAATAGGAACTCCAATAAATTTAATTCACTTTGTAATGTATCACTTATATATTGTTCCATAATTGTTCCTCACATTATTTTTCTCTCCGAGCACTCTCTCAATTTCACCTGCTATAAATCTATTCTTCACTTCTTTTATTAAGAATAAGAAAAAATGAAAGAAAGTTAAAGTGAACCTCAAATTATTTAATATGTAAATTAAGTGACAAGGCATAGTTATATTATATTGAATACTATACTATTACTTAGGTACATGAATATATATATATATATATATATATATATAGCATGGCGTGGATAATAAAATTGGGATGCGGTGCACGAATGAGAGATTTTGGGTACAAAGGATTTGAATTGCAACAATGTTGACATGGTAGTTAATTAGGTTTGTCATGTAAGTTTTGAATTAATTACTTGAGCTCTACTTTTATTTGTAATACTTTAAAATGTGCATATAATCTTCTAATTATATATATATTTGAAAGGAAAGTTAATCGAGTTTTTACTTATTGGCGGTTTTTTCCATCCTACACCTGGTGGAGTGCACTAGGTATATTAGATCATGACACGTGTGTAAAAAAATATTCTCTCACTTCAAATTTACATTTAAAATTATAAAATTAAATATATAAAAATCGGTAAATTACACACGTATCATGATTTGATATACCCAATACTCTCCACCAAGTGTAGGATGGAAGAGACCACTAATTGGCATGCTAAGTTGCTACTTTTGAGAGAAATATCCTTTCCTTAATCTTCTCTTTTCCTTACATTTACTTCCCTTTTCTCCCTGCTTCTAATTATTTATTTTCATAGACATTTTGATTTTAACTTAATTTAAAATTTCACTCATTTTGTGTTTTATAAATGTAACACATGCCCAATTCAAGTTTAAATATCATACGCTTAAAGTAATCAAGAGCGAGTGGTTTTCTATTGTCATTGACTTTTTCATTCAAATTCTAAATGAGGTACATCTATCTATGTTAATCAAGAGAACAATAATTTTATGTAAATTAGAAAATTATATATATATATATATATATATATATATAGACACACTATTTTTTAGATTACGTACGTGTACATGGAAGTTTATTAAATTTTTTTGGATGGTTAGATTATGAAATTAGAGTCACTAATTGAATTCGAAAAACACTAATAAATTTTAGTTAAATTGAATTATTTAGAAAATAAGCATTAAGAAAAATTAACGAACATAAAATTATTCATACCTAATTTTAATTATAGTATTAGCAACTCAAGCATGAGGAATGGGCTAAATATTGAAGCTGTTGTAAAAATCATTATCAAGTGTATTTCATTGAAAAAATATATAAAGAAATAAAATGATGTCATGAGCTGTGAAGTATGAGCAAATTGTATAGTACACACACCACAGTGTGGCAGTACACTCACAGCAAAATCAGACTAGATAAATAGGGTACAAAACGGGTATAGCATGGAATCACATGTTGAGCTGTAAATGTAATGCTATCCATAATTTGCATGGTTTGGTGTTTGGATACCAGTTTTAGGTGTGATCACTTCACTGTTTGGATAGAAGTAGAACTCTCATTCTTACATTCTTATAAGGTAGAGTAGGAGGAATAAAAAAAAAGACTTTCTTTCAATTACCTTTAATTTACTCATTGTCTGGATACAAAATTAGGTAACTTATGTAAAATTTGATTGATTAAAATGATTAGAGAAGATTAAAAAAATGTATAAATTCTAACGAACTTTCCATTTAACTTAAGAGTAGGATCCTAAAAAACCATTTTATAGATTTAATTTTGTGAGACCAATCAACCCATAATATATATATATATATATATATATATATTAAATCCATAAATATATATATATATATATATATATATAAATTTGTGAAAATGAGTTTTGATTAAAAAAAATGAAGTTTTTTCTCATAAATTATTATTATATATATTCGTGAGACTACCTTATCTAAGTCCTCCATGTGTTAAATTTATTTAGTTGCGACAATTACTGAATCGAGATTTTTAATCATTAATTTCAATGCAAAAAAAATAAGTGAATTTCCTTCCAAAACGACCCTCTGAGCATAGAGAAAATTTAAAATATTTTAGTCTAAACAAAGAGAATCACCAACTAATACAGATCGAGAATTGTAAAGGTAATGGAAGAGTTGACAAATCTCTAAACATATATCATAATAAAATAAGTGAAACAGAGTAATATATACCAACACAAAAACTCCTGTGCACGGATCTAAGATCCGTGCAATCCGGATCGATCCGATCCGAATCCGCGAGTTTTTAATTTTTTTTAATTTTTTATTTTCAAATTTTTGTCCTAACCTTTATGTTATAAATGTATGATCTTTACGTTATAAATGTATGACCTTTATGTACAACTATCTCTACCTTTATGCACTGTAACTTAGGAAAAAAATGAAGATTTTTAACATAATTTGTACATAAAGGTCATGATAGTTGTACATAAAGATCACACATTTATAACATAAAGGTCACACATTTACAACATAAAAGTCACAACCTGAAACAAAAAAAAAAAGCAAAATTCAAAAACATGCGGATCCGGGTCAAAAATTGGGTCGATCCGACCTGGATCCGCAAGTTTTTAATTTTTTTTTTTCAGATTTTTGTCCTGACCTTTATGTTATAAATGTGTGACATTTACGTTATAAACGCGTTACCTTTATGTACAACTATCTCTACCTTTATGCATTGTAACTTAGGAAAAAAATGAAGATTTTCAACACAATTTGTACTATGTATCTTTATGTGATATTAATGTGACATTTATGCTATATTATATCACCTTTATGTACAAATATTCTGACCTTTATGCATCTTTATATATTATGTAAAGGTCAGAATATTTGTACATAAAAGTGACATAATATATCATAAAAGTCGCATTGATATCACATAAATGTGTACAGTTCAAATTATATTGAAAATCTTCTTTTTTTTCTAAGTTACAGTACATAAAGGTCATGATAGTTGTATATAAAGGTCACACATTTACAATATAAATGTCACAACCTGAAGCAAAAAAAAAAAAAAAAAAAAAAATTCAAAAACACGCGGATCCGGATCAAAAACTGGGTCTATCCGGATTGCATGTGCACCAAGTGCACACAAGACCAACTCATATACCAATGCATCAACTTTTCTAAATTACTTTATGTTTTTATATTTGATTCTTTAGCTAACATTCATTGAATCAAAATTATGTTTCAAATATATATAAATTTAACTATTTAAATAGTAAACATGAGTCTGTTGGTAATATAATCAATTAATGTTTCTATGGAATGTGATTATAATTACATAAAAACTCACGTGAGACGGTCTCACGGATAGTTTTCGTGAGACGGAACCCATCACCCACAAAAAATATATAAATTGTAGGGTTTAGGTGGTGGGTAATTGGATTGTGGGTTGACCCGTTTTACGCAATGCATTAAAATTTCGTGAGACAGTCTTACAAGAGACTTACTCTTATAATTAATATTCTAATTCTTTACATTAATATACGTAGAGAATAAATTTTGTAAGTTTACAAATATGACAATAGCCATTAATCAATGAAATATGATGCCAGATGAACGGATTCTATTTGGTTTAAAAAAAATAAATTGGGGTGGTTTAAATTAAATAATCGAAAACTTAGATGAGATAACCTCACTAATTAATAGCTACACTGCCCATAATTTAAATTCAATTTTACAATTCAAATTATAGATTGATCCATTAAATAACTTGATTTATAAAATGATTTGATAAGAGCCATCGTATTACTTAAATAATAAGCAAGTGGAATTAAATAACACACTAAAAAAGAAAAAAATTGAAGTAATATTAGGTTTTGATTAATATTCACACGTTAGGACTTCTAAGTTCTAAATATTACTCCATTGTTTTACACAAAACATTGAGTAACCGTATTGTGGTTTCTTTTAGGTCTTATAATTTTTGTACCATGTATTTTTTTTTTAAATCTAATTCTTTCCCAATAATTTGTATGTACTTAGAAAAAAAAAAAAAAAAGTTTGAAGAAAAAACTTTGTTATTTTCATGGAAAATGTCAAGATAGAAATTTAGTGCCAATGAATTATTATTTTTATTATTTTTTAATGACTTCAAAGAGTGGGGTAAAAAAAGACAATAAATATTAAAATATTTGGATGATTCATGTTAGAACTCTGGTCATCTCAATATATATATTTATAAAGGTTGTAACTTGAGTTTAATTTTAGTTTTAAATATATAAATATATATTAAAAGGAAATTTTATATAAACTTATTTTTTTATTTTTTTCTTTAACTAGCAACCACCTCGGCCAGTTCGATTACAACCTAAATGAATAACCAATATTAGTTAAAAGAAAACTTTCAATTTTGGTAATGTAACTTTTGTCCTAATCCATTCTTACACTATTAAGTTTATGCATACCTATAATATTTCTTTCCAAAGTTAACTGAATTTCGATGTCCGGCACTCGTTGATCACATGAACACTAGTGATTATGTTACTCGATGAGTAGGTCTTCCGTGCAATTGGTGCAATAATTTAAGATCCATGCACTCGGGTCGGATTCGATCCGGATCCGTGTATTTTTTATTACTATTATTATTATTTTTGTTCTGACCTTTATATTATGTTAGTCATACATTTATATTATATTAGTCATACATTTATGTTATATTAGTCATATCCTTATGTCTAGATTTTATACCCTTAATGCAATACTCTAACTTTAAAAAAAAATTCGCTGGCCTTCATACTATGTTAGTCATACCTCTATGTTATATTAGTCATACATTTATATACAAATATCATATATCTATGTAATACTTTAACCTTAAATCTTAAAGCCTAATTTCAACACAAGTTGTACATATTTACCTTTATGTAATATTATTCATACATTTATGTGATATTATTTATACCTTTATATCAATATAAACTTACATTTATGTAATATATAAAGATATAATTAACATAACTAAAATGTATGACTAACGTAAGTAAATATATGAATAATATAATTAAAAAGTATGAAAAATATTAATAATTGTCTGAAAATATGTTAAGGTACATGTAAAAACCTAAAATATATGACTAACATAACATAAATGTATATTTAATATTACATAAAAATATGTTTAACACTACATAAAGGTACAACATTTGTGATCGAATTTGGATGAATTTGTACGCGACCTTGGGACGTGTGCAAGCACATGCGGGTGCATAAATGCGTGTGGGAGACAAGTGCACGGTTTCAAAACTGTGCAATAGGTGTATAAAAAAATTTGTTTACTTTGATATCTTAAATTGAAGATGTTGATTGGATGACGCGAAATTTGATTTATGTAACATTAAATGTAAGGGAAAACATTCTACACCATCATAAACTTAAACAAGAAACTGAAAATGAAAAACATACCATACAACCAATATCCTAAATTTCAGGTGCTCGTTAGCATGACAAACGACACTCATATCTGTAATTAATGTTGAAAATAGAATTTTTGTATGAAATCAATTTTTAAATTGAAGAAATTAATAAATTACTTATAAAATTCTGTAAAGTTAACAGTGAAAGCAAAATTATAAAAACAAAAATTAATAATTTGTCTCTTAGTTAAATTACCAACAAATTACAATAACATAGACACCATTCTAGAAAGAGTAGTGGTTGTGTGCACCAAATATATAGATCATGATTCGTGCAATTGGTCACGCACGGGTCTGGTCGAATCGAGTCGGGACTAATCCGGATCCGCTCCCAGGGTTTTTTTTTTTTACATTTATATTATAACCTTTATGTTTACCGAATATAACATTTATGTTAACCGAATATAATTTTTATGTAAAGATAACATAACCTTTAAGTGAATAACTTAGACTTGTCAACATAAAAATTCATGTAATATAGCTGAAACATTTATGTTATGATAATCTAACTTTTATGTTATATTAGTATAACCTATATGTACAAATATGATAATCTTTAATTAAAATTAATTAGACTTTTTTCAGTATAACTAACATAATTAAAAGTTATGCAATCTTTATGTTATACGAGTATAACTTTTATATACATATATTATAACCTTCAAGTAAAATTACTTAGATTTTTTTCAATATAAATAACATAAAAGTTATGTAACATTTATGTTATATGAGTATAACTTTTATATTATATTAATATAATTTTTATGCACAAATTTCATAACCTTTAAGTGATATTATTTAAATTTTTTTTCAGTATAAATAACACAAATGGTTATGCGAACAATACTAAAAGGTTAGGTTCGTTAAACTAAAAAGTTAAATCAACAAAACTGCGAAACTAGGGTTTGGGCTCGTAGACGCAGGTGTGGGCACATGCATAAATCCTCATTCTTCATTAATAGTTTGTTTGTTATTTCACCCGCCGATAATCTTCTTGTGGAAGAAGATGGTGGTAGCCTTTCCCGACTCCCCATTGAATCACGACTCAATGACACCTTCAACATTTTTATAGAATCCATGAATTTCTCCATCAAAAGCACTAATAATTAATATGTGATTGTAAATCCTTGTATGTTATTCCCTTTGAGAAATTTGCTAAATTTTGCAAATTCTCAAGACAAAAGGAATGTAACAATAAAATATTCATTAGAATAAAATTATAAACACATAACTTGGTATGGTGAAATTCCTTTTCCTCATCAGAAGCAAGAGGTGTGGATTGTCATTCATTTTCCATCGGAATTTCCACAATCTAGTGGTTTTTTCCATAAATCCTATATGTTTCAAACACGAAAAAACCATTTCCTGTGATTTTTAAGGTATTGCCATTAGATTGATAAATTCCAAATTAACAAAGTTTTTCATTATTCATAATATGTCTCATTTATTTTCGATTTGATCTCTCAACAAATTAAAAATCACTCAGTGGTGTTTATACATACAAAACTCATTAATTGGCCTCTTAAGACTAATATATACATTTAATTTGACACATGTTAGCCCAATAAATTGGATATGTGGTCCCTCAAAGGTCTTTAATTTAGGTTTAGTACCTGACATTTTCACCTCAACATAAACAGTTCTATATAACTATTCAAATTTCATCACATTTGACCACATCTGTTAAAAAAATTCAGATTCGGATGTTATTTTTAAATTTCATTATTATTCCTTTCATTCTTTTTGCTTCTTTTCTATTTGTAACATTTCTATTCATGCAATGTAGAAATGCTATCAAGTTTTCATAAAAGAAATCTTATGTGTATACTAAAATCATATCTCTCAGATTGTGTAGGATAGAGAGATTTGAAATTCCTAAAATTCTCTAGTGGTGTTTGGATCGATTGATATGAATTTGATATTCATCACTTTCATTTTGAACAAATTTCTAAACAATACAAAAGAATTTTGAATCTACTTTGATTTGCATGGATTTGAAATTCATTTATTTCAAATAACGTCCTCAACACCAACACAACATCATAGATCTTGTCTCTTATGTCCAAAATCCTATCAATTTTTTAATTTATGAAGAATATTTTTAATATTGGTCATATAACCTTGTTCATATCCATCTTTTAACCAAAAAGATTACCGATTTCTATAATGACCCTTTTAAGTTTTTTTTTTTAAACAATTTTAGTTAGATTTTAATTGAAATTAGATTTCTGACAATAATTGCTGATATGAATGTTAATTATTCTTCTATAGCGCTCTGAATTGGATGTTTTTTTTATTGTTGTCATGTCTTATAGGAAGAAATTCAGATTCCCCCATTATTTTTTTATTAATCATACCTTTATATGAACATTATATGCAGCTTAATCAATGAGACAATCAAAAGGTATAAGGCAAATGAAAAGAATCAAAGTATGGGGAGAAACACTGTAGAAGAAGATATACAGGTGATCACAATTCTTCTCAACTGTATAATCTTCAATGATAATCATTAAATTTGAGACTCATTGAGAATATGTTGCAAGATTGGATACTACTCAACTTAGAAATGAATATTAAGTAAAACAATTTTAGAAAATTTAAAAATAATTAAAGTTCCAAAATTATTTGTACTATTTATGTTGAGCCGAAATAACGACACGCATACCCTAATTGAATGAAGAAACTAGTTTCATTTACATGAACTGAAAATTGGGAGATCTTTAGAATTAGTAGTTGCTAACTTAGTAATGTTTTAGATTCTGAAAAACAAGTTATATGAGATCAATTTACAATATTTACTCTGAGAGAGTTCTTATAACACAGTAATAGTATTGTGCATATATGATTAGAATTTTATTTGTAATTTGTTAAGTACTTACTTCTATTCTTGGATTTCTGGACATCTCTGTCGACCATTTTTTATGCTTAAATTGTATCTCTACTCAAACTATCCGTGTATCACTTTTCTTTGGAAAAAATTCAATTTTAGTCGTGTTAATTAAACAATATCTGAAAATAGTCATGTTAAGTTAAAAATATCAATTTTCCAATTTTAGTTGTGTAACTATAGAAGTTATCTAATTTCAATTCTTTTCAGATATAAATTTCAGAAGTTCCCGTCATTTAGATAACATGGTACCATTTCCTAACTTTGATGAGGAAATTGGTAAAATTGTATCATGCCATTTAATCAGTTAAAATCCTCAATTTCGGTGACTTGTCAATTTCCAATGGATTTCATTGAAGCCCATGAAAAAGAAAAGTTGTATAATTTTCACAGTTACAAAACTAAAATTGGTATTTTTAATTTTGTAGAATTATTTTCAGACAACTTCTAACTAATTGGACTAAAAATGAATTTTGCCCTTTTTTGTTTACTTGGTTATCATATTACTATTGTGGTATTAAATACGAACGAAAAGCTACATGCATGATACTCTTGATATTGCAGCTAGCTACTGGATTCATTATAATGTATTAAATCTGTGTAAATAATAGGAAAGAGAAGTTAAGATTGTAACATTTTTCTGTAAATGAATATATAGCAATTGAGAGATGAATCAGCTGACTTGTATAAGAAGATAGAGCTCCTTGAAGATCGTAAGAGGTGATACATCATTCCCTTATTCTCATTCTCAAAAATTCATTTACACTTTATGGGTCGAAAATATATTACTAGGTTGTTGCAATGATATATATTATGAAATAACTAATTCGATCTATTCACAAATATGTTAGAAAGCTGTTGGGAGAAAGCTTAGATTGTTGTTCAGTTAGTGAGCTGGAAGAGCTGGAAATACAGATGGAACAAAGTTTAAGCAACATCAGGGCTAGGAAGGTATATATATATATATATATATATATATATATATATGTGTGTGTGTCTTATGTTTTCTCCTCCAACTTTTCCGCTTAAATCAACACATGATTAATTTATTAATAATGTGAATATTATTGTTTTTTTTCTTTGCCACAGGGTATAGTCTTTAAAGAGCAAATTGATCAACTCAAGGAACAGGTAATATACATAATCCTTTGTACATTCATAGTAATAATATATATAGGAAATATCTCAATATTCGTCTTGTAACTTAAACATTGTCGATCCATATTTTACCACTAATTTTATGTATTTCAATTTGATTCCCTAACTTTTTTTTTTTCCTATTTTGGGTCTGATTTAACTCGAAATGTCATTTTCCTGCCTACATGGATGCAAGAATCATTGATGTGCTCGTCATCCACGTAGATATAAATTGACATTTCGAACAAAATTTGTCCAAAATTGAAATATGTAAAATTGATGGTAAGAAATTAGATAAGATATAGATTAAAGGACAAAAATTGTAGCGTTTGATCAATTATTGCGAATGGAGTTTTTACATTGTTTATTGTTGTGAACTTTGTCATGTATATTTTTTTTGTGATGTAGGAGAAGAATCTAGTGAAAGAAAATACAGAATTAAGAAAAGAGGTGCGTGTTAACCGTCAAATTTCTGTTTTAATTATTTCAACAAACTTTATACATGAAAGTAGTTTTTTTTTTAAACAAGCTTTAGTGCTATCCTGCTCAACATAATTGACTAATTAATGGTTATTCATGTATAGCAAAGATGAATCTAGGTCATGATGAGTTCGCACTAGGGGTGGGAGTAGTACATGCTATTCAACAGAGGCCTACGGCCTAGCCTATTATTGGCCTACTTCGGCTCAGCCTTTTTCTTAAACGAGCCAGGCTAAGGCTTTTTATCAAGCCTATTTACAAATATAGGCTAGGCTCGGGCCTTAAAAAAAAGCCTAATACGCCTAACAGGCTGGCCTATTTATAATATTTATATATAATATATGATATGTTTGATATCTTTTAAAGTTGTATATAAATGTAGTCTAATTTATGTTTTATATTTTTATATTTTATATTGTTTTTTTATTTTCTTGGTGTAATTCTCTAAATATAAATGAAAGTTTATTTTTTGAAAAAAAAAAATCATGCTAGATAATTTTATAGGCTCTTAATAGGTTTTTGATAGGCTTTAGGCTAGACTTATCCACAATACAGGTTAGACTTGGGCTAAAAAAACGACCTTTCATACATAATAGACCAGACTTAGGTCTAATATTACATTTTAGACCTAAGCCGACCAATAAGAAGCCTAACTTAGCCTAATTTATTCCCACCGCTACTTGGCACTAATAGAGGAGGGTTTATTTCTCATTTTGGAGGATTTCTATTAAAATCTAGTGCTTATTCAGTTTATAAAGTACTAGGAGATGATGGTAAACAACTACGGGATGATAAAATAGATGGTTATTTACCTTTGTACTTAATTATTTTTTATTTTGAAATTTATGTATCTATATTGATTATTTATTTATCTTTGCATTTACTCTCAGTTTTTGTCACTAAGACCTTCTCTTACTTTCATTTTGATCAATTACCTTTTATACTTAGTTTTCATTTTGGTCATTTACTAAAACCAAGAAAATGAAAATCATCATAATGGTAAGTAAATGATCAAAGCGAAAGTAAAAGTTAAAGATGAATGATCAAACCGAAAAAACCGAAAAGCTTAGTGACAAAAATGAAAGTATGTGCAAATTAAATGACAAAATGTATATAATTACGAATGTAGGTGATCACATAATATTATATCTAACTGGAATTATTCCGCACTAGCTAGTGATGTTTTCTATATATGTTGTCGCTCTCTTAAGCATAAATTTTATGTAATTTGATACATTTCAAGAAATTAATTCCTAATATCAAATTTCTACACGATATTTCACTCAACAATATGTCAAACTTAACATGTATTTGTCTAGAATCATGCTGCCAATATTATGAGCAAATGTTAGCTAAGATGATGTAATTAAATATGGGAGAGTTTCACTAACAACTAAAATTATAAATTCCGTATATATATATATATATATATATATATTAATTATTCACGGTGGGTATTTTAACATTTTCGTATTTATAATATTTTGATCTTGTGAATCTAATATTTGATGTACTAGTGGGAAATGTTGCCGTTACGATTATCGATTCCAACAGTGGAAGCTCAAGAAGAACAAACTACAGAGGTGGAGACAGCCTTGTTCATAGGACTTTCTAAAACTCAAACCACCAAAATTTAGGTTACATCGACTCACTAGTTTGTAAAATAATGCTTTGGTTTTTTCGACCTATATATATATATTACGATATTAAGTATTCGATTTAATTTAATCTAATTTAAATTTATAGTTCCTTGATATGTAGCTGAAGTTGGATAATTACTGGTTTTAACTTTTAAGATGCAATATGCAAGTTCAAAATAAATGAGGAACAACAATTGAAAGTTTGGGTATAGGTCGAAATTTAGGTTAAAATCTATATATTTGTATAAAACTAGGAAAATTATAAAAGTAATCATGATCATAATTTGACCCAAATGGAATATATATAAAAATCAATCAGGCCTGAAATAGGAAAAAACTCTTCCATATTCAATTGATAAATCAATCATTCACATTAATATATTTCATTTCCACAAAAGTATAAAATTCTCTTTATTAATATACTCATATTGAACTAATTAAATACTTAATAACATCATTATACTCAATTGTATTCTTCTAGATTAAATCATTCGAAAAATAACAACATTTTGTATTTATTAAGTAAATAATGAAATTTAAAATCATCTTTACTTCTAATTTTCTTTATATTAAGGAAAATTCACATAAAATGTTAAATTGACACAACACTTAAGCAAAAATAGATTCCAAAATTAATTTTATATAAAAAAAATCATCAATGATCGTGAGTATATATAGTTGTGTATGATTCTGTGCGACTATATGTATAATCGATCATAAATGACTTTAATTTAAAATATAAACGAAAGTTCACATTTTTCCAACATTCCTAAAATTCTAATTTGTTATTAAAAAAAAAAGAGAGAGAGAATAATTTCAGGAAACTTGCACTTGCACAGTAGCACCCAAAACTAGCTTCCAACACAAATACACATTTTCCCATATATGTAATCATCTCTTTTACCATTATATATACACACTACAAGAAAATTGGAATTTAGCAGCGAAAATTTTCGTCGCTAACCACATAATTTTCGTCGTTAATATGATTTAGTGACAATTTATTTTCGTCGCCAGGCTCGTCGCTATGGCAGCGTCACTAACCATATTTGCAACAAAATATTAGTACTTCGTCGCGAAGTTATAAACAAACAAATTTCGTCGCTAACCTTGCAAATTTTGTCGCTAAAACTAGAATTAGTGACGAAAGTCATACATGATTTTCGTTGCTAAGTTATCAACAAAATATTATTAATTCGCCACAAATTTAGTGGCAATGTATATAATTTTGTCGCTAAAATTGGTTTGCGACAATAATGTTATAAATTCATCACTAACATTTGCGACAAATAGCAATAAATTTTGTCGCTAATGGAAAATTTTATTTTATTTATTAGCGACGACTTTTATGCATTTCGTTGCTAAAATAAAATATTATTGCACCTTCATTTCTTTTGATTTTTGGTTATTTTTACCTATAAATATTTAATATCCAGCTACAATATGCAATATTTAATAACAAAATCAAATCAAAGATGTCCATGAATTTTATAAAGACCAAGTCAAAATAAGTATATCCAATCCAACACATGATTGATTGTGTCTGTTGGATTGTCTAATATTTAGCTAGCTTTTCTATGCCAAATTGCCAACCAACTCGTGATTAACCACCGAAAGAATACAAAAGATAGATTAATAGATTTCACTGGACAAATCCTAAACATCATCACACAAGGAAATATGATTTAGGTTTACTCATCTCCCATGGCCAATTCCAATGCATAGTTATCTCTTTCCTGAAAATTAAATAACAACAATTAGTTGAGGAAATTCATTTCCATTAAACTACTAATATTTTCAATTTTGTGAATTCTAATATAAAATAAAGACAATAAAGAAAAGGAGAAAATGAAAGCCCTAAATAGGTTGCAATAGATCTGTTAACATCTTTCTTGCAGCGTCCTTTTTCTTACCTTGTTGATGCAAAAATTGATATATGCTATTAATAAATCAAAGAGATGAAAAATTGACAAATGAGAACTTAACAGCTTGTTCAAAGAGAGAGAGAGAGAGTTTACAGAAAATAGAAGAAGATAGGGGAGGTGATCTCAAATAAGTAGTTCCAAAATTTTCATTTATTGCTTATCTATAAAATTACCAAAACTTTGGTAATAAATGGGATCATAAAATGAGAATGTCCACAAAGCACAGTGGAAACAAAAACAAAACTGGAAATTTTTGGAATTTTTTGAATGACACCTGAATCTATCTCAAGAAATACTTCAACTCTAAAAAAAATCAAAACAAAAGTCCCAAACTTCAAAATAAAAAAAAAATAGAATAATTATTTGAGAAAAGTAGAAATTGAATTAGGGTTATAAAATAATTATACCCGTTGTTTGCGTACTCATAGAGGTGGCCTCTGCTAGAGAAGACAACCAAAGTTGCTTTCCAGAACCAAAACCCATGACTCTGCAAGGGAGAGAGACACACAAATTTTAGTCAGCTATCACTTTCTTGTAAAGAACTACCCGATAGGTTTGAACTCAGTCTCATTTCTGATACAAGTTGATATCAGCCTCTGATGACTTTGCACCCTTTACTCCAGAGCATAACCAAGATAACTACTTTAGAAACTTACACACATTCTGTGTGTGCATGTATTTCATGTAATCGAAAAGGTAATAACAAAACACCTAAACACGATGTTAAAAACTACTCCAAGCTCTATCCCACTAACATTGATTGAAGGATTAGATGACCAACTCCCATTATAGCCTACAAGTTAACTCTAAAAACAGAGCTTTTTTTCCTCACATTTAGTTTTAAGAATAAATTATCGCCACAAGATTAATTGATCCATAGAGATAATAAACGGTATCATAGCAGATGCAAGAAAAGATTTTTCACATATATCTCAGTCTAAAACCCCAGCCTATTCTCAGAAACATTGGGGCATGATATATCTGATAGCAAGCAACAAACCAATCCCTTCTCGAATTCGATTTTACCGGCAATGGACGAGCCTCAGTGAATATCCAGGCAAAAATGTATACTTCAATTTAAATACTTACTTTAAACTAAAGCCGAGGAGGAAGACTGTCCAATTAATGACTGCAGTGCATCAGGAGCTATCTTTTTTGAAAAAGTTACATCATCAAGCTTTGAGTTGCCTCAAGACGTTCTATTTTTTCTTCCGATATTGTTAATGTCAAAACGAAGGATAAAACAATTAAATTAAACAAAACAAGTGACAAAGTATAACTTATCAGATTAAAAGAAAGATAGCAAAATCAAGTTTCATCTGCTAGTTATACTCTAGGAATCTACTGTGCAGTAAAGACATCTGCCAGATATATGGCCCTACATCTCTGTTTAATCTTTCTATAATATTTTATTTTCACGAGCATGTTGCAGTCAGTTTAAACCAAGCACTTGCACTTGGGGTTCACATTTGGATTGCATTAGATAAATCTCAAAGAAAAGAAACCGAATGTAAAGAGATTATATTGAACAGAAAAGAGTGGGATGAAAGACCAAAGATAATTGATGTACCTATATACACAAGGGTGGCGAACGATATTAAGCTACCAATCACAGACAAGAGCCACAATGAAATCACAACCTGCAAGTTTCATGAAGGCTGTGAAAGTTTGCTCCTCTTACTCAGCAGAAGTGTAAAATTGACACAGATGCAGATCTATTTCATTGTTTAATTTTGATATAGAAAAAGAAATGGGTGTTTAAAACTACACACCAATTATCATGAAAATCAGGCATATAGCCTCATAGCTAATTAGGTAAAGGTGTCCATCATCACAAGATCATGAGAAACAACAAACCACTCAACTTATTGTAACCAATTGATGGCTAAATCTAGAACTTGCCCAAACAGACAACAAACAACTTCTTATTGATCAAAGACAAGTAGATTAATCTACACTACAACATAGAAGAACTCAATCATATAGTGAGATCACAGGGATTCCAACCACGCCATATGATGAACAATATTCTTAGCCAGCAATGGCAGTGACTTGAGATTCCAAGATGAGGATTTTATACCTTTGAATACAGTCAAAGAAAACACATTTATGTATGTATAAAAAACAAGTCTTCCTCACAATGACAAGGGATAGAAAGTAACAGAGAAACCCTCAGCCCAAGCTAGATTAAATGAGACCGTAAAAAGCAATAAATAGCAAACAATC